>CM050211.1:22241149-22261149 GCA_027475355.1 Coilia nasus
CCTGTACCCCTCTCCCGGGGGCATTAAACCAGTCCCGGCGGCAGCAGGATAAACCAATCAGGGCCACAGTGCTGCATGAAGTGGGGGGGGGGGACAGTGGGGTACGCACAGATTTGATGGAGAGGAGGATGGGTGGGGGGGGGGGGGGGGGTTGTGGTTGGGGTGCAAGCTGCTGCCTGAGATGGAAAGAAACAGCTGTGGAGCCCTGGAGCGTGCAGAGAGCCAATGTTCTATTCTCATCTGTGGACACAGACAGACAGACAGACGGACGGACGGATGGACGGATGGATGGATAGGACTACCCAGGTCTCTCAATGTCCTAGACAGAGACAGACACAGACAGAGGCTCTCTGGAGTCGCCCCCTGTCTCTTTACCTCGGTGTGACATCTCAGGTCACTGTTTCCTCTGTGCCTGACAGGATATATACACACACATCGTTCTCCTGGAGTAACTTTCTGTTCAGCAGGAAATGTGTCTGTACTTTAAGCACTGTACACAGAGATCCATATAAAAATGACCAAAGCTTGAAGCCTAAGTCTAATACCCAGTTAGGAGGGTAACAGAATTATTAGCAGAGAGGGGGTTGCATGATTTTGGGGGAGGCTGTAGACTTTGAAGTTCACAAACACACTTTGATACCAAGGGCCTTCCCAGAGAGCTGAACTAGGAGGCAGTCCAGTGAGTGATCAAAATCTGTGTTTATACTGTACATTTACAGGTTATGCTGTCATTCTTCAAATCTCCAAAATGTATTTGAGTGTCCTATAATACCTATAATACTTAAAATCATGATCCTTTAAGTTTATACCTCTTATATAATACGTTTTGAATTTTTTTTCCTTTGTGAACTTGGTGTATAGTATTATGTGGATTTGTTAATGGATAGTGTAAGTGCTTTCCTCACATCTCTTTAGATGGTTTGACAAAAGATCAACTTCTAGATCACTCGCTAGTTCTTGCTGATTCATACTGTGTGATTAAGTTTGGGGGCACTATCTTAGACTAGTGTTATATGTTCTAGTCCCATATTCTGTCTTTTTTCATACCCATCAAAGACATACCAGTAAACTGCAAAGTTTTTAGGCCTTTTTTTCCGTGGGGAGCAGCCTCACCTTCCCTGTGACTGATGTTGAGTTGGTTGATCTGCTCGGTGAACTCGTTCTCCTCGATCGTCTCCGTTCTGGGCACGGACAGTGAAAAGCGGCGCTTGAAGTTCTTCATTTTGTTCATGTCGCTGGCGATTCTGGGAGGGAGATAAAAACACATAGAGCGTAAAAAAAATAAGTCAGGATAAAAGGGAGAAGAGAGAGCCATCTTTTTTTTTTTTTACTTCAATCTTTGCTACCCTCCTTAACTCTCTGTGGCATTTTTTGGCTCCCCTCACCGTGGATATTTTCCTAAACGAGAAGAAGTAAATGGTCACTGCGGGCTTGCTGAACATTAACTCTAAGAGTTTCTTGCTGTACCTTCATAACAGTGCCTATGTAGCACAAATTATTCACTCAATAGATTCCTGCAAAAAGCCTCACTGCCTACCTTGTCCATACAATTAATGAGAGGTTTAAACATTATTTGAACATTTTCAGCATGTCAGAAGTATGTTTCTATCGTCTGAATCGAGTAAAAAAAATAGAGACTGTGACTGCTGTGTTGTTACAGGGCCATGAAACGTCTCTGACCTGTCTGTCCCCAGAGTCCCTTTTGATTTTTAGCATCCTGCTTCTGAGTGGATTTGCTGTTTGGTTCATGGACTTTGGATGGCATCCAAGAATTAGTCTCCAACAAAAGATGGTGAAGGAACATAATGAGAAAGGCATTGCCAATAATCCAGTATATAGCTCCTGTGCGGCAATTTGTTTAGGCCCCGCACAACATTGTTTTGCATTCATTTCAGATGTAGTCTGAATATGCAGTACGAATGGTGGCTGAGAAAAACACCTCATCATTTGATGTTTATTAGATGAATACAGAGCAGCGAAATAAAAAAAAGAAAAGGACAACAGATGGATGAGAGAGATTTAAATAAGTGGGATCGGAAAATGGCAGCATTCAAAGAGGTGATACTACAGGAGACATATCATTTGTGGCCTGTTTCTTTAATGTAAATTTGTTAAATTTTACTTTGTGTAGTTTTTAAAACTTCTTTAAGCAGTATACTTGCAAAGGGAATTAAAGAATTAGGAAAGAATGTATGTATACAATCCAAAATCTATAATCCAGTAATCAAAAATTCAATCCAATAATTAGTTCCACTAGAGGTGTTTATTAAAAAGTAGCAAATGAGAGTCGTATTATTATTCAGAAAATCTCTTACATAATCTTAAGACTTAAACATACAGATTAAACCCCTTAACAACCAGCAGTTGAATTTAACTGTAAGTTATAGATGTGACAGTGTGCACGTTTGTAGTGTTTTTGCTGTGATCTGTTTGCTGTGTGTTTAATCATGTTTGCCTCTCACATGAACTCTTATAACTCACAGGTTGCCCTTAGAATCTGACAGTGATGGACTGAACAATATCCTATACTGCCTGCCTGCTCACTGCCTACCTGCATTTAAACATACCTGTCTGGCCACAGGCATTTAAACCAAGGTGACATAATCATAGGTGTAACATTACGTTTTTCACCTTAGGTTAACAGCTAACTACCTATGCAGTTTAACTTACCTGAACTGTCTGATAGACACTGTATGTCACAGTGTTATCGTACCTGATGTTTTGCATACTAAATTAACTACATAACTTGAACCAGTGAAGCTAAAAGATATGAGCTAAAGCATATCAGCTGCACAGTCACTGAAGGATGGAGGTGTCCCTGCCACTGTGAGATGCTATCCATTTGTCTGATCAAGGCACCAGCCACACCCCCGACCTGACCTTTCCTCTGAATATACACCCACAGCCACCCCCTGATTAAGACGCCATCCCCTCCAAATGATTCAAACACTCTCCTTTCTTCTGTCACACTGCCCTTTTCTTTTTCATTCCTTTTTTCCTTTCTTCCCCAACATGTTGCTGAGCAGTGGATCAGGCTGTTGCTAGGGAATCCCCACCCCCCCCCCCCCTCTACCTCCTGAGGATGAAGCTGCTGAATATTTGTGCAGGAGAGGTGCTGCGTCTGGCTGGCTAATGAGCCCTCGTCACCAATTAGTGTCAAAACTGTGGCTTTCTTCTCTGTTAGGAGCGAGCAAAGACCGGTTTAAGGAAGAGCAAATGGTGTCTCAATTACAGTTTCAACAATTCAGCCATCCCAAGTGACTTCCCTCTCTGCTATTATATTCTCACTCTTTGCTACCTTTTGCAGCAGGTGCTGCCACTTTCAGAGTCTGACTTGGTCACGCCTCAGTGTTAAAGGCAGGGTTGCTCATGACCTAGCCAAAGCTAACAAAAATAAAACCGTTTTTAAAAGTGTACAACAGACAAAAATTGACCACTTTTCCTTCATTATGAGCTAGGTACATGCAATAGCAATGTCAAAACAGGAGGATATAGACAGGCAGGTATCCAGTGATTTACCTGTGACTCAGTCAAATGATTTGGGCATGGTTTTTACATCTCCTATTACTGTAGCTGTTTGTGTTACAACTACAACTACCTATCTACCTATTAGTTGTTTGTGTTAGTTGATTATGTAAAGCGTCCATAGCTATTATGATGTAAGGACAATTTCAAGAAGTGTAAAAAATAAGGCTTCTAAAATACACTGCTTATCCAACCCAGCAGCTATGTCAGCCCCAGTGAACTACTGAGGTCCCCCTCTTTAGCAGCACAGTGTTATTATGCCTGTGCTAATCTATGCCCTGTCATGAGCAAAGAGCTGTCTGCATTTCAAAGGCTCTTGGCACCCCGTGCCCCCCCCTTCCGAACCAATCTGTCCCCATGATCCTTTCAGCTGCACTGACCCGGTGCCAAGCATCTCACTGCCTCTTCAGGCGCCAGCGACAGGTACTGCACTCCCCTGAGATGCTGAGCGACTCCAGAGCTCTGGAGGCTTCCTGTAGGATGCTCTGGTACATCTGTGGTACATTTGCTGAGGGGGTTGGGAGGGAGGTGAGGAGGGTGCTTTGTTTTATTTTATTTTTTTTCTTTGTTTTTTTTTTTTGGCATGCTCGCATAGTTGTCTTTTGTGAGCCGTAAATAGAATCTAAGTAGGAAGTCTTTTATCAGTTTCATTGCTGAAAGTCACAGTTGTTGGGGGAAAAAGGTTTTTCATCTCATGATTCACATTCTGTACAGATTGCAAGGCAGTGGCAGTGCAGCTTAGATTGTTTAGAAAAGAATTCAAACATGATATCTTTATAAGACTGTGGCTCAGTAGCTCCCAGCTGGAAGATGAGATGAGATGAGATTGCAAGGAAGGATGAGAGCGCGAGAGAGCAGAAAAAACTTACACTGCATTCCAATTGTGAGCTTCAGTTTTGCACAGTTGTAAAGTGCTTGCACACACAGATCTACAAGGTATGTTTACACTTCTACTTCTATAACCACAACAGAAACCACGCAGCCATAACACTAGCAGTACTATTCTACCTTTTGACAGAATCGTTAAAAAAAAATCAAAGACTCACGTAGAGAGATTTTGATGGTCATTTATAGATTTCACAGGCATGGCCGTGGATACCTCCGTGCTGAACCTGCTTAGCTCGGACCATTCCAGCACCCGTCATTTTCATCGTCGCCCTGGCTTTCTTCCCCTCGGCATTTGCATCTGTCTGCCCCGCAGGCAATTACAGGCGGTATAAGTGGCGCCAGAAATAGACGCGCAGACAAGGACCAGTATTGTAGGCGACAAAAAAGCCAGGATGACTCAGTGAGTACAGTCAAGGATCGCTATGGCAGAAGGTGATCTCTCTCTCTCTCTCTCTCTCTCTCTCTCTCTCTCTCTCTCTCTCTCCCCCCCCCCTCTCTCTCTCTCTCTCTCTCTCTCTCCCCCTCTCTCTCTCTCTCCCTCCCTCTCTCTCTCTCTCTCTCTCTCTCATACACACACACACACTGGGAGAGTTGGATGACATTTATATATTGGCAGGAAATCTATTAATAAGAGACACTTGTTGTGCCGCCCTTAGGACGATAGAGGCATATGGTGATGCTGTTGACTCACACAAAGGACGCTCAAATATCAAAAGGGGGGGGGGGGGGTATATCAGAATAG
Source organism: Coilia nasus (assembly GCA_027475355.1). Classification (NCBI taxonomy): domain Eukaryota; kingdom Metazoa; phylum Chordata; class Actinopteri; order Clupeiformes; family Engraulidae; genus Coilia; species Coilia nasus. The sequence continues at coordinate 22,246,305 of CM050211.1, forward strand.
TTTACTTTGGCAGGAGCAGAAAAAAGAACTTTTAATATATATATATAAATGGTTTTAATCATGTTATAGTCAAACAACTTTCAAAATTCCATACATCAGGTGTTGTGTAGTAGTAGCTTTACTTTAGAGTTCACGTCTGAAAGTGCTTCTCACCCTATGCGAGTGGATGGAGGCATAAGCAGAGATGGAGGTCCTGGGTTCAGAAAGTTAAAACTCATATGCCACATAATAAATTCAACTATTTTCTGAACCAGATGATCCTACTGAACACACAAATCATCAAACAGTTAAATCATCTAATTACTGAAAACACCTGTCGTACTGTAAGTACACAGGCAGAAGGAATACATGGCCAGGGTTTTTACTTTTTGAAGTCTCCACCTCTGGAGTTACAGAAATGTTACGCTGATTTGATTCGTGTGATTTATTGACATTAATGACAGAATCAGTTTACCCAGAAGATACTTGATCAGTGGTGACTGCATGTCACTTCCTCTCCACTACTGGGCCACCATCATCTTACACGGTTATACTAATGCAAAAAAGAAAAATAGCTGTATTTAAAAAGTGCTGGGACAGACATTAGGTCCAAAATTTTACCAGCAGACTCCCAAAATTCCATATATTACGAGCAAGTAAACTGGCCATGATCTACAGTACCAACCTGCTATCTGGGTTCTTGCCACAGAATGTTCACAGAATGTAATATGATGTCACGGGCACCTTGCCTGCGCTCTGAGATTATATTTCTTGCTTTCATCTCAGCAGAAGTCAGGACAACACAAGTTGGAACTGTTTGTCCTGCTACACTTAATGATGTCTTAAAATCTGCTGTTCCATTTCAAAGGCTTCTTTATCTCCATGCAGGTCTTAATGGTTTTGAGCGGAGCAGACGATAAGACTTTGCTGTGACTTGCTTGGTCATAACATTTCTCAAAGGTAGATGAGTCGCTTATTTACTGCAAAATTTAACACGCTAATTTGCTAATTATTTACTTGGTTTGTTGTTTAAGAGGGGTCTGTAAGCTGAAGCACAACTGTTGCCTGGATGGGGAAGCGTGTATGATCCATTAGCTTTGCTAATATACCAGCAATCAAGCCTGCACGTTTTGGCATATCATTAAACAAGTACTGTTGCACAAAGTAATTATTTCTTTTCCATAATTATTTTTTTATGTGGCATGTAGCACTCGTGTGTCATATTGCAGTATTAGACAAATCAATAGACTCTTTGAAATTGTCTAATTGTACTAGAAGTGAGGCACAAGCTGAAGGAGGACAGGAGGGAAATGCTTATCATGTGGTTTATCCGGAGACAGGTCCTAACTGATTGCTTTTTGATCATATTCATAACAGCTCAAGATGCTGAATGTCTGGCTGCAATGGCAGAACGTGATAAGCTGGAGGAGGAGAAGAGAAGAGTCGTGATGGACTGTTTCAAGCAGAGGGGTCTTAAAAGTGAAGAGAGATGGTGAAACCCTTTCAACCCTTTCATGGGTGATTCAGCTGCCATCAAGGGAGGAAACTCATGAGGCAGTGAGGGGGCAGTCAGGAAAAGACACCTCCAGCAAAGAATATGGCGGAACAGAGCTCAAAAAACACTTACATGAACATTAGGGTGTATTAATATATTACAGGTATATTGTCACATTCAATAAAAAAAAACAATCTTTCAGTGTTTTTAATTTACATGGCATCTTATTTCTTCTGAGGGTAGTCAATTATTTATTCAGGACAAGAGGCCCCCCACCCAACATGGCACCTTGCAGTCCTTATATGGTGCATGAGCTATTGTGTATGTGTGTGTGTGTGTGTGTGTGTGTGTGTGTGTGTGTGTGTGTGTGTGTGTGTGTGTGTGTGTCCTTTTTCATTCCATTTTACATCATAACTCTGAAAGACAACTGCACCAAACAGGAGTGTGTGTGTCTGTGTGTGTCTGTGTGTGAGTGTGCTTGTGTGAGGGATCTCCTGTCCATCATATTTATCTCTGTCCGAGTGCAGAGAAATCCCACAGGGCATCTCATGTTCATCATTCTTAATGAAATTTGGAAATCGTGTTAGAGGATGGAAGTCCCTACGGCTATGTGTATATTCTTGTGATAAAATGGAGGTCTTATCTCCCATTTCTTCATGCTGTTGATAAATTAGGTTTCTGTTCATAATTGTTTTTTATCAACTCATTTAACTGATGAAATCCTACGCAAATGCAAATTAGAAATGGATAAAACCTGAATATGCAAAAATTATCCCCCAAATCTTTCATTATGCTTCCGGTCTCATCACGGATGTTTGGTAGGAGGTGAAGATAAGGATGAAACAGAGGAAGCAGAGCGCTACAGTTCACTTCCACCAGAATGCTCGATTACCTTAATGGTGAGGTAAAGTCAAGATAATAACATCTCTAACTTCTTCATATCAAAGAAATAGTTATTGCTAATCACTTCAATTTTGAGTGAATATGATTATTGCTACAAGTTAAAATTAGATCTTACTTTGGTTAAAAAATTATATTAGTTATTATATAGATGGTACTTTCTGTGCTTAAACACTGGGTATGTAGGCTCCACTGTATATACAGTCATTGCTAAGCTTAAAGAGCTGAGGCACCCCCCCCCCCCCCATTCATTGCATTACATTACATTGCACTTAGCAGACGCTTTTATCCAAAGCGACTTACAATAGAGGACACAAATCAAGCTACAGTACAGAGTAAGCAAGAGCATTCAAATGACAGAGTATAGCGTAAGCAAGAGGATAACAGAGTTACAACGCACGCACAGGGCAGTGCTGGTAAGTGGAGGTTAGCGTTGTTAGGATGGAACGTGCTCACGGAAAAGAACGGTCTTCAGGTACTTCTTGAAGATAGAGAGGGATGACCCTGCTCTCCATGCAGTGCTATAATGTGCTAAACATAATCCTTGTGATGCGAGCAGGATGTATTTTAGTCCCACCCTGCATACATCTATTGCTAAAAGCGGTGAAAAGCTCCTAAATGTCATAGCTACATAACACAGTAAAACTGACATCTGAGCTTTTAGTATATTTTTAGACACGGTTTTCAACAGTTCACATGCTACCAAACCAGATACGGTTTTCACTTTACCTGACCTTTAATAAGCATTGCTGACATGCTACAGTAATTCGTAAGGATGCCATACTGGGAAGCACAGTTGCAGTACCACTATGACACTCCTACAGCAGTGAGGTTATCACATCTACATTATTTCATATGTGCGCTGTCAAAGCAAGCGCTCATCACCTCTGCATCATAACTACAGATCTGTCCTAAGGCACAGCGCCGTTTCGTATGTTTAACACCACAAGCCCACCACTCGGCTTAGCATATTTGGGGACAGCTCATCCCTAACACGTACATGACAGCGACACATTCAGATCTCAGCTAGCTTGTCAGCGGATGTCTCAACGGCGCACATCTGTCATCCTCCAGCGCTGACACACAGTGTGACATCTCCTGTGTTTGACATGCCCTATGACAAAAGAGCCAATTCCATCCACTATAATTGCCTCATTTCTTCTCTCCATCTTCATCCTTGGTGCAATGTGCTCTCTCCCTCTTTCTCTCTCTCTCTCTCTCTCTCTCTTTCTTTCTCTCTCTCTCTCTCTCTCTCTCTCTCTCTGTACCTCTCTGTCTGTCTCTGTCTCTCTCTCTCTATCTCTCTCTCTCTCTGCCTGTCTCCCTCTTTCTCTCTGCCTCTGCCTCTCTATTTGTGGTTGAATTGTTCATTTGCTGGCCAGGCGATCAGCTGTGTGCCTATGGCCACCCTGGAATCCGCCAGGGAGCAACAGAGGATCTTTTGTACCAGCAGAGGAGAAGCAGCTGGGGTGAGTTTCATGGCGGAGGGCAGGCGTGGGGGTGGGTGTGCGCGTGGGCGTGTGGGCAGGGGGGGGGTTTACTCCCGACAGATGACAACCCACCGGACCTTGGGCCGAGGAGTTTGCCACAGATATCTGAGATCAAGACGTGATGTGACGGGGGGAGAGAGGCACAGATTGGGCTCAGTGGGAGATGGAGCGGCCCGTCTCGGAGCCGGAGCTCCATGGCCATGGCCATGGCCATCGCCGCCGCAGTCGCACCTTGAAAGAGCCAGAAAATAATGAGACAAACTCCAAACGGGCCCCGTGTCCCTAGGGCCCCCCCGCCAACCCCCCCAAGCCCTGATCTCTTTGGTCCCTCGCCTCTTTAATGGGCATCTCGCTCTCTGAAATGTGTTGCTGCCTCATATCGCCACTGGCACCAACCTCCTCCCTGAGTTTTAACACACACAAAGGGCGTGAAATGAAAAGAAAGAAAGAAAGAAAGAAAGAAAGAAAGAAAGAAAGAAAGAAAGAAAGAAAGAAAGTGTGTTGTTTTAAGTTGCTTCACACATCTCGCTCCCCATCACAGTAGAACTCCCACCAAATGCTAAAACAACACAAACAAACAACACAAACAACAGCCCAAAAAGGACATGAGAAGAAAGTGTTTTATTTGGAATCAGCTCATTAAATTTTGCTCGGTGAGAAGAACGGATATCAGCAACTTTTTACTTGTAGTTCTACCCCCTCACCCACACAAATGTTTAAAGGTCTCTCACACGCTCTCTGTTTATTCGTTCTGTCTTTTCTTCTTCCTCCCTCTCTGTCCTGTACAGGCTCTCTCTCTCTCTTTCTCTCTCTCTCTCTCACACACACACACACACGTATACACGCACGGCCATACACACTCTCACACATACACACACACACAAAAACACACATACACACACACAAAACGTGTCCACGTAGACATGATGCTGACTTGTGACCCATTAAGTTCCTACCACCAGCAGCACCAGTTATTGACCTGCTGGGTCAATAATGGAGTGAGGAATGGATGCTTTGTAAATGGACGGTGTTGCAGATTAATATTGGGCCTTTTACAGCCATTACAACTGGGGCTGGATGACCTAAAACTTGGATCACTTCCCTTTTAGTGGCCTAACGTAGCTTTGAGGCTTGTTTATTTTTGAAACATTGCTGCTTGACCAGAGCTAGGCTCTACACACATTATGTACACACACACACACACACAGGCGCACACACACACACACACAGGCGCGCACACACACACACACACACACACACACACACACACACACACACACACACACACACACACACACACACACACACACACACACAATCAGACAGACAGAAACATAGAGACACATACTGAATGTACCAACACATGGTGCAAACAGTGGACTCTGTTCCTATCTAACATCATTAGTCTGGAGGCAGCGTGAAGAATGCCTCAGGTCCATCTCATTAGCAGGGAGGAGAGGCGCTCCTGCCCATGTTGTTGTCGTTTTTCACCCAGCCACAACTCCTGCCTTCACACGCAACTCACCTTTCTGCCATGCCACAAACTTCACCAAACTATGCCCTCCCTATGGGGCCTGCAGTCATAGCCAATGACTTCACCCCACCAACATACTTTTACCTCACAAAGCAAGATTATCTGTCCAGCACCACCTCACAAACAACAACAAACTGTATCTCGATCTAGACGTGTATTACTCTGTAGAACCCAAGGGGAGAGAGAGAGTAACCCCACCCCATCCTTGAACCCAGTTATAAAGGGGTGTAGCAGCCAATAATGTAATAATGGCCAATAATGTAATAACTGCCTATAACATAATAATTTTTAATAATGTAATAATTTGTTAATATTACTTAGTCAAAGATTTATTTATTAAATTAAAAGTGTCACACCACTTCAGAATCTATTCTATCTATTAAAAGACCTGGTCACATTCTGTTTATCTCTGTTATTATGTTCTTGGTTTTATTACATAAAAATGATTACATTATAGGCAGTTATTACATTATTGGCCATTATTACATTATCGGCTGCTACAAGGGCTACCAAAAATGTACCCTGACTGCAACGCCAAAGATTTAGGCTGGTTGGAATGACCGTCAGAGCACATCTATTGAAGTCTTGATCTTCAACTACAGTGATGGTACTCCATCCCAAACCCAGCAAATGCTACCACAGCAATACCTACCTACAGTACCTGGTCAAATGCCATATATTATGCTGATTTTACTCATTTACTGCCAGTAGTAGTCAGCCTTAGAGATGTGCGGATGAGCTATTTTTTCATCCGCAACTGCATCACAAAACTCATCATCCATCTGCTATCCATTTGCACTTACGATTTTTGACCAATTTTCAAAACTGCACCTACTCACCATATTTAACAGTATAGGTTATATCTTTTTTTAATTTAAGTAGTTAAATCGCCACCTGCTGCAATTTAATTAAGATATTATTTTTCGTCACGTCATCTGTCCGACCTGCGTTTTATCCGCGGAGTCTGCGGTTGTAACCACAATTTGTGCATCTCTAGTCAGCCTTGGCCTTGTTGTCTATTGCCCAGACCTCTCAACACACAAATGTCCTGCCCTCCTCCCCTATGACCCCCTCTTGGTACTGCACTGACCCAGTTCTCCTTTTATGTGATCTTGTGCTATTCAGGAAATAAATATGTATCAAAAAATAGGATGCATGTTCTTTCCTTTTTTGTTTCTTTATATCTTTCTTTCTTTTATTCTTTCTTTCTTTGTCTTTCTCTCTTTCACTGACACACACACACACACGCACACACACACACACACACACACACACACACACACACACACACACACACACACACACACACACACACACACACACACACACACACACACACACACACACACACAAACGTCCAAAGCAGATAAACCATATCAAAGCCATATTACAAGTAGGGTGTGTGAATGAAAGAGTGAGCAAACAAAACGAGCGAGCGAGCAAGCGAGCGAGCAGGGTAAGCGAGCACAAACGAGTGACCTAGATCTACAGAGTGATGCCCAGGGGATTGTGGGAGTCACTCATGTGGAAGGTGCTTCTGAAAGGGTGAAGGGCAAACTCTTGTCCTGAATGTGGGCTAATCTTCGGAGCCAAAAATAAATAAAGAAATAAAATAAAACCACAGGCCTGGAAAAGGATACTTCATCATGAGGCTCGCTAGAGCACACCACATAAACACATGACAAGGACACGGTGCATCCATGTTGCTTATATGCAGACCTTGTTATAGAGTACACACACATGATTCAGGTTTATATAACATATCGACAAGGCCATTCCTCAGAGCATATGGTAGGTTTTCTTTGAAGGTTGGACCGAGGTTGGCCCTAATGCTGCTTTACTGATACAAACGTATTTACCATGGTTTAGGTGTCTTTACATAATGGAAAGACGTTACGTAATTTCGACTCCTTGTATGTCCAGCACATGCAAATAATTGACAATAAAGCTGACTTGACTTGACTTGACTGTACAATGTCTTTGACCTGCCATGCATTTGTGTGCAGATTACAGCAATCACCTGTGTAATCTGTCTCATAAACATGTAAAGCTGATTCATGGCATTCAATCATATTAGTGAGTGATGGACATTTTAATCTGTCAATGAACAAAATATATTTTTCCGGGGGTTTTCCATATCCCAAACGTGAGATCAAATTGACATAAAATTGATAAAATAACATATGCACTGCAATGAAGCCTGACTCATTTTTCATTGTCCTGTGTTTGCTAATGATAATTTTTTTTTAATTGGTGTGTTGTGGACTCCGAATGTGCATACAGGGACACTGCAGAGCGCTATTTACTCTGTCAACTTCCTGAACGGCACTGTATGTCGGGGGAGCTGGAGCTGCAGATTGCTTGAGTCTGTCTGGTCTGCAGACTGCACCGGCCCTAAGTGGTACCAGCACAACCTCCCGAGGCGAGTGCGCCGTTCCAGCCGTCTCTGGGGGCGGACACAAATCTGTTCTGTCCCTCTGCGTTTCCGTCCCACTGCTCCCCGTGCAGCCGCGGTGACTAATGGCTGTCTGGTGTGGCTGTCTAAGGGCTATGGACACCTTGAGTGAGTGTGCTCCTCCGGCGACAGGGTTTTTGGGGAAGTCAGCTGTTCGACCTCAGTGGGTACGGGGGAAAAAAATGGCACTGGTGGTGTGGAGTCTGGCAGTCTGCTGTGGGCTGGGGAGATGGCTGCGTATCTCTCTGTCTCTCTCTCTCTCTCTCTTCTCTCTCTCTCTCTTTCTCCCTCTCTTTCTCTCTCTCTTTCCATCTTTGTCTTCCTCTTTCTCCCTCTTCATCTCTCTCTCTTTTCTGTCTCTCTCTCTCTTTCTCCTTGCCTTTCTCTTTCCATCTTTCTGTTCCTCTTTCCCCCTCTTCATCTCTCTCTCTTTCTGTCTCTCTCTCTCTTTCTCTCTTTCTCCACCCCCCCCCCCCCCCCTCTATCTCTCTCTCTCATGGCTTTTTTTGAGTCTGTTTTAAAACACTCTGAGTATTAGCTCACCTCTGACAGTTGACAGGGAAAGTAGAGTACAGTAGGCCCCATGCACTTCATCAGCTGACTCTACCTATTACTTATACTTATAACCACTAACTTAAACAACTATGCACGTTATGGACCTAGGTTCAATAGACCTGGGACAACAACATTTACATGCCTACTAAAAAGCACTTTCAGTTTCCCATGGAAAATGAAAGACATCTTCTGAAGATAAGTAGGATTAACCTATCAGTGCGGTTGCAAATTATCTTTATTTTCTTAGAGCTGTTGGTACATTCCAGCGGCTGTAATCCAAACAGGTTCCTCCCCACTCTCCAGTGAATGTTTCTGTAAATGTTCATAAATGCCCATGAATGGGATATCCGAGAAAACATGGAAGTGAAATACTGTTTTTTTTTTTTCAAATGAAGTGCAGAGCAGATTTGGGCTGACTTACGTCATAGGCCGTGCAGGCCGTCCAGGACACATTCCTAAAGGGGAAGTGCTGGAAGAATTTTGTGGTGGCTGAAGGAGTTGGGAATACCAGCACTTCATCCTGCCCCTGTGACTACGAATATGGGGACGTCTGGCTTACTAGCTCTATTTCAGTTGACCTCACAACTGCAGAAATCAGAGAGACAGACAGACAGACAGACAGACCGGCAGGCAGGCAGACAGGCAGACAGACACAGACAGACAGACAGACAGACAGACAGACAGACAGACAGACAGACAGATACCAATCAACAGTTGGCTGAAACAGGGCTAAAATAGGACCATATCGATCAGTGAATATTTAAAAAGTAGACTGTTTGCGCAACGCATAATAGTAAAACCAGTTTAACCCCAAACTGACTAACTTCCTGTTTTTTTTTTTACTGTGTGTTCAGTGACTGTTAGTTCTGGTGGAGCTTTGTCTATCTGAACATGCATCACGTCTGTTTAATTGAGAATATGCCTAAGTTATGATTCATTTCTGGTCTAAACATGAATAACCTTTCGTGTACGTCATCCCAGTGCCTCATGACTCACCATGTATTGCCCCACCACACCCGTGGGACTCTAAAGCAAGCCCAACATACAGTAGATGGGGTTATGATCTGGAGCTTAGTATCCAAAGCTAGCGCAGTAATGAAGGTGATATGAAATCAAAACATTGGACACGTTTTTCACGTTTGACATGGGCTTAATGCTATTTGTGTTCACAGCATGACCAATTGGAGTACATGTAGAGTGCATGAAACGTCACTATTGGTAAAACCTGAACTATAATTTTCAAACAAATACATGTCTAATGAAATAGTATATTTCACATCAATCTAAATCACATTCAAATTTCATTTATTAACTAACTTCAGTCTTGAAGCATAGCTTTACATGAGTATATGGAACATGAACGTCCACACATGCATGATGTGAACTCATGTAGAGAAGAGAATGGTGGAAAAAGACTATACATCACTGTGCGTGTGTGTTTGTGTGTGTGTGTGTGTGTGTGTGTGCGCGCGTGTGCATATGTGTGTGTGTGTGTGTGTGTGTGTGTGTGTGTGTGTGTGTGTGTGTGTGTGTGTGTGTGTGTGTGTGCGTGTGTGCATATGTGTGCTATGTGTATGTGTGTGTGTGTGTGTGTGTGTGTGTGTGTGTGTGTGTGTGTGTGTGTGTGTGAGTGAGTGTGTTTGTGTGTGTGCATATGTGTGCTTATGTGTGGTCACACACTGATAAAGAAACAAGGAAGTGAACATGACCGGGTAGCTGTGAATCATCCAGACGGAGCATTGTGTAAAAAGTACAGTGTGTGTGTGTGTGTGTGTGTGTGTGTGTGTGTGTATGTGTGTGTGTGTGTGTGTGTGTGTGTGTGTGTGTGTGTGTGTGTGTGTGTGTGTGTGTGTGTGTTATGTGTGTATGCATGCATAAGTGTGTGTGCGAGTGAGAGTATTTGGGCCTGTGGTCATATTACTTTCCACCCCAGTAGTCCATGCGGGAGATTGGAGTGTTCATTCAGGCACAGAACGATCTGGACACCACATGGTCCTGCCACAGCTCTGTTCTTTAACCGCCAGCTCTCTCTGACTCAACATCCATGCACATATAATAGACCAAAATGCACACTTCATATGCAGTATTATATGTTTAAAGGACTTTATGCAAATACACTGTACAAAGCGCTGCTTAGAACCAACATTAAAAAAATTAAGGCAGTGTCATAGATGGTGCATAGATGTTTACATTGTTTTAATTTGCACTGTTTTTCTTGCACTAATTTTAAAGTATAATAAACATGTGATAGTAGTATAGTGCAAGTTAAGAAGAAAAGAAAAGAAAAAAAGACTGGAAAAAGCACTTTTTACAGTGTAGCAAAAGTGTCAATAAAAGCATCAACTCTACTTTACCATCTAAGTTTAGTGCCCAGCTTTTATACAGCACTAGAATTCAGACAAACATCATGGGCTTTACCCCCCGGAGAGGACAACTCCTGAAATGTCATCATGACCAGTCCCTCCATCTCTTTCAAATAGCCACGACTCAAAAAGGCATCTTTTTTCTGCTTAAGAAGGAGCTGTATGAAAGGCAAGGCCTTTTTTGTGTAGCACATTTCATACACAGAGGCAGTTCAGTGTGCTTCACAAACATAAAAGCAAAGATCAGTATGTAAAAACATGAAAGATAAAATAAGTTTAAATGATTAAAAGGATAACGGTAAAATACGTATACTGTAAATAAAATACATATTTAATTTTAAAAAGAAATAAAAAAGCACAGTAATAAAGGTAAATCAAAGGCCCAGCTTCTGAGGCAGAGAAAGTATGTGTAGTGTTGACATGGTACTTTGAGTAGCTTACTGGAGGACTTGTACCTTCAGGCACTGAGCATGTGGCTTCAACACCGTCATCAGTGTAAGCAGGGGTGGATCAAGGTATGTGTGTTGTGGGTGTTGAAAGATAATGAAGGGGAGTTTGCCGAGAGCGCCGCACCAGCTAGACCACCTACTGAGTGTGAGAAAACTCCAGAGGCTTCTCTGAGCATCACACACATTCACTGCTGTAGTCACCTGACTGACAGCATGCCAGCTTCCATTATGGTACAGAACCCTTCTCGTGTCACTGTAACCATAACAACAAATGAGGCACAGAATAGCTTAAAAGTGACAAAATGCATTCTTTATGTCTTGAGAACAGAAAAAGGTTTTACATGTTAAGAAAACACTATCAGAAACAAGAAAAAAGTGATCACACTTGTTGCTTAGCCCACGGTGTTTGTTGTTGTGTTAAGAAACCGAAAAGATATACAACGTCTAAAGAACTGAAATACCAATGTTTCGGGCTTAGCCTAACCACAGTACACTCCGTTTAAAAAGCATCACAAAGGTGCAAAGGCTTTTATGAAGGGTTCATGTATTGATCACTGTAAAATACCTAGTTTCTCGATCCAGCGAGGGTCATTTACTGTCTGGAGAGCACACTGAGAGCATTCGTGCCCACAAAGCAGTCATTCTTATTCAACCCACATTTGCTTCATACCTTATCTCGCATGTAGTGAGAGCCCATGTTATTAGAAGATACAGACAGGCAGCATGGTGATCACAGAGACTATGAAAATCATATCCGAACTGACGGCCTTTTATGTGACTTCCCGACGTTCTCAGCATACATTCTATCCACACTAGGGATTACACAAAAAGCAGCTGTAGCTGCCTGGTCGTTGCATTTCAGTTTGGTTTCAGAGGCTACATTGTGTAGGGTTGTTTCATGTATTGATAGTATCACTGCTCGTTCAGCCTCTATGAGCAGCAGGGCTGTTCAGTTGAAGTAAAATAAAAAAAAAATAAAAACATAAAAGTCAGACCTGAGACATGAAATGACTTTACAGAGAAGTGGAGAAGTGATTTCAGTCAAAGAGCTAGCCTGAGTTTCCCTCCACTTCATGGCACTAAAACACAGAGGGTGATTTTCAGCCATCAAAGTGAAAAGAAAGTTCTTTTTGGTGCTGATGGATCACTGGTGAATTGTGTTCATCCCCCACTGGGGAGTTTCGTCATGACTCAGATCTATACTGTAGGCCTTTGGGCACCACACAGAGGCGATCGGTAAAGGACTGATTCATTGTCTGCTGCCGAGGTGTGAGTCTGCTCACCGGGTTTAATGACGACACATTAGTCATATTACGTATATATGTGTCTAGTAGTCTCAGTGGGAGGGTTGTTTTTCTTGTGTTGATAACAGAATAGGGCACATTGTGGGCAGTCAGGACACAGACAGGCACAGACATATATACACAGACACACACGCACACACACACACACATAGTAAGTCTCTGTAGGGGGTGGTCACATGTCTCTGTTTGGTTCCATGCATGTTTTGTTTCAAGCATAAAACAGTACTTATATCGGTACACTATATAGATACTCTCTCCATTTTACTGAGGTCACTGTGAGTGACCTTGTTGTCTAAGGCTGATCCCTGACCCCTGTGCGTCCCCATGGAGGCAGCGAGGGCTGGCTTTGGCCACAACAGCAGCAACAGCAACAACAACAACGGCCTCTGTGTGGTCCGAGAGTGCCATCACAACAGGGCCTGTGTTCCAAAACAAACCCCACTCCTGCACCCTGAGGTCACGCAACGCAGACTCGCCACTCGTCTGTCTGCTTTTGTGTTTTTGCTCCTATCCCCGGCAACTAACTCACTTTTGTTTGTCACGTCGGGAGATATTGCATCTGACCTGCATGACCTTTGTTCTGTTTGGGGGGTTTCAACCTGCCAGCTCTGCCAGAGTCTAAATGTGCCAGGGAGGTTTGCCTCTGTGGAAATGGTGTCAAGTTGAGATGATGAAACCTGTGGCAGTAACCTGCTCCGTGTTTTATATAAACAGAGGCTCTCTCTAACCATGACAAATACAAGAAGCTTGTGTGCGCCCGTGTCCTAGATATACATCATGAGATGAGACATCCTGTAGCTTACAGTGTATAACCTGAGGAAGTGGGTTTGGGTTCTGAGCTCTGCAGTGCTTCAGCAGAATGCCAGTGTGGACAATATAAAAATGTGTCTGATGCAACCTGTTGTTGGTCATACTATAAGAAATAGTCAACTGAACCAGACTTGCTTTGAGAGATATGCAGATGCAAAGGAAACAGTGTGTTTTCATAATGTTTCTATAGTGATTGCTCTTCTGCAGGTCTCTGCCACATGGATTTCAAGTGGCAAATGGAATATGCTACTGAATGTATAATAAAATATGATACAGATGAGGGTAATTTTTCCACAATGGACTTGGCGGCCCTTATCAAATCTAGTCGCAAATGGCGAGGTGTAATGACAACACACGGAAAGCAGAGAGCTCGGGTGTCGGGTGAGTCACCGCGCTTCGAAACATCTCCTTCTTAATTCTTATGCAATAAACACTCAGGGGGCTCAATGACAGCTCACTGATGAATAGAGGTGAGAGAGAGGTTTAGATCCATTTAGGGATATGCAGCCCACAGATCTCTTTTTTCAAAAATGCAAAGGGGAGAGTCGTGGTGAGCATTCTAGCAATTTCGCTCCCAAATCATCTCAGTCGACAAAAGAGGCCTTTGGACTGGTTTTCAGTGAATGTTACAGGGCAAGACAGCAACATCTAAAGGGCTGTTCTCACCAGGAATGATGACTATAGCAATAACTACAATGATGTCTCTTTATAACTCGTTCGAACTTTAGTGAAAGGCACAGTTCAGACCACAACTATAACAATCATGACAGTGCTGAATGATTGGGATCACAAAGGCATCTGATCATTGATAAAAACATCGCAGCCAATTGGAGTCAGTTTAAATGTACAGGACGTCTGGTTCTATTGGGTATTCACAGCGAGAGTCAAGAATATTGTTCTTCAGTGTAGACGTGAATGTGCTAATGGTTACAGTTATCATTATAGCTCTTGGTGTGAACTGGCCTTTAGTCAAGAATATCGTTCTTCAGTCGTAACAGTCAAGAATATAGTTTTTTCAGTGTGGACGCGGATGTCCTAATGGCTACAGTTGTCATTATAGCTCTTGGTGTTCACTGGCCTTTATGACACATCCATATGAAACCTGCTGGCTGCTGGCTCTTCTCATAACCTGCTCCTTGGACAGAGACTGTCCAAACAGAGATATTTTTGTGGTGGAAGGGCTGGAGGAGTGATACTGTTATTGAGAGGCTGCAGTGTCACAGAAATCTCTGTCTATTGTTATCCAAAACCCATTTCTCCGCCGAAATGCACACAAACAAAATAACACAAGGGAGGGACTGAGGTCATGCTGTATTTACCCACCAGTTTCCACTTCCCAAGGTAAACGCAAGACAGCGTTTGTGTCATCAGAAAGCGATACGTGATATGCAGGTTAGGATCATGAGCATGTGACTCGTCAATGCAGAGGTCTTTTTCCTACTCAAGGTTGTCTTTAAGTGTGTGTGTGTGTGTGTGTGTGTGTGTGTGTGTGTGTGTGTGTGTGTGTGTGT
>CM050211.1:22266149-22298649 GCA_027475355.1 Coilia nasus
TTTACACATGTGTAAAGCCCACACAAACAGTAGCAGCCCACATAAACATGGACATCAATGTAGAGAGAGTGAGAGACACAGCGAGACAGCAGCAATGACAGAGGTCATTTTGATGAACAGATCATAGGCACACAATTATCCCCACTGAAATGGCTATTAAACACAATAAATGACGCTGCTTATGAGCCATCTCTTCCTTTCAAATCGCTCCATCATGCAGTATGGATTATGTAACCAACATCCAAGCACGGCCACCCGGACCATGAAAAGTGCAAATATTTGTACCTAAAAGAGCTCTAAAAGCCCTCGATAATCAAACAAAGGAGTTACATAACACTGATTCATAAAATTTCAGAGTGTAATTTTATTTTTCAAATGCCACAATAGACACATCCATGTGCTATTCATTTGGTCATGAAATCGAGCCCATAAAACAGGATGAAAAGCACTCTGTTTTAGTCTGCTTTAGCTCTGCTTTAGTTATCTAATTACTATATAAATGAGTGCATGGAACTATATTTTGACAAAAGACCGTTAATGAAATCTCTTTCCACAAAGCACCCAGTTTATCTTCTTTAACAATATGAAAGAGAATAGTGCAGGACTGGATTTTGAAAAATATTGGTTGCGTGCAACTGTGAGAATGTTATTACTTTGTCCAGATAAGAAGTATTTATTTAAACTAAGAGCAGTTGGACGCAGGAGATACTGTATGTTATGTATGGCGTGTAAGAGTCTCGGCTTTCTTTGCCAATGACAGCAGCAGTCTAGCAGTGATCCTGTGGTTCACCATGGGAAAACCAGAAGGAAAACCTACACTTCTTCCTGCACAGTTACCCTCTTATCAGGCCTCATTGTGAGACCTGTACTGTGGGCAACTGCCTGCTTACACTGGAAAGGGCATAAATCACAAGGCACTGACTTATGCACACTGAGTTCATATCTAGATACACACACACACACACACACACGCACACACACGTACACAGACGCAGACACAGACACAGACACAGACACACACACACACACACACACACACACACACACACACACACACACGTACACAGACACAGACACAGACACAGACACACACACACACACACACACACACACACACACACACACACGCACACACACATACACAGACGCAGACACAGACACAGACACACACACACACACACACACACACACACATACACAGACACAGACACAGACACACAGACACACACACACACACATACACAGACACAGACACACACACACAGACACACACACACACACACGTACACAGACACAGACACAGACACACACACACACACACACGTACACAGACACAGACACAGACACACACACACACACACACACACACACACACACACACACACAGACACAGACACACACACATACACACACACACACACACAGACACACACACACACACACACACACACACACATGCTCAAATAGTAGCTATGCACTGATGTATGCATACTGAGTTCATATCTAGATACACACACACACACACACACACACACACACACACACACACACACACACACACACGTACACAGACACAGACACGCACACACAGACACACACACACACACACACACACACATGCTCAAATAGTAGCTATGCACTGATGTATGCATACTGAGTTCATATCCAGATACACACACACACACGTACATAGACACAAACACACACACACGCACACACACATACACACACACATGCACGCACATACACACACCACATATATACACACACACACTCACACACACACATACACACACACACACACACACACACACCACACACACGCACACACACATACTGTACACTCACACACACACACACACATACACACACACACACACACACACACACACACACACACACACACACACACACACACACACACAAACATGGTCAAATAGTAGCCATGCTTATAACAGAACTTTGTATCTATGGCTTCATGTGGGTACATCTCAGCACTGCATTCTAATGTGCTTTAATGAATGCAAAGAATCAGGCATCTCTGATATTCTTGCCATGTACTGAACACACTAACGAGTATTCGGACTCTGATAAACAAACTGGGGAAATTTAAGTGCTAGGTCATAAATATACACATAATTAGGGATGACATAAATGACAGAGAAATTGCACTAATTATGACCGCCGCTATTTAAAAAAAAAAAAAAAATTTTTTTTTTTTTTTCACTGATTTTTCGTCAATGATTCCCGGGACACTGAAACTCGGGGAGACATGAATGTTTGTAGGCATGTAGCCCAAGAAGTTTGTGAGCGAATAACGCCTTTTGGTCCCCCAGGGCCACCCCCCCACTTTGCCAGTGTCCGTTAAAGAGGGGGAGACCGGCAAACGTTTTTGATAAATAACTCAATGAACGTTTCACCCAACAACATGACATTTTTGTGATATGTCGGTGTTACAGAGGCGTAACGACCCAGCCCATAAACTCTCACTTGAAGCATAGCGCCACCTAGTGATATGAGTAAATGCAAAAATTGGGATTTTAAGTTGCCAATATCTTGGACCGAGAAGGTGGGAACTGCGCAAAATACGTCATGCACGATCACAACAAAGACCTCTAACACCACAGAACATGGCATAAAATTTGGTCCATAGGGGGCGCTGTAATTGTAGAAAATGTAATTTTGCCTATTTTCTAGAGAATGCTTACGTTTACAACAATTTTTTTTTATCGTGAAATCTATTGATGCTCATGCATTGAAAACACTGGTCGACGCCCACTTCCAACGAGAACAATTTCCGTGAAATTTTAATATTGCGAAAACAAATCTGAACAAACTCGTCATAGGCCGTTCATGTGAATCTCACCAAATTTGGTATATGTCATCTACAGACAATGCTGACAAAAAGTTATCAAAGGATTTATCTTGAGATAAACCGTTCCGAAGTTACACGTCAATGAACATTTAACACGTAGCTTAAAATTCTTCAAATGGCCGTATCTTGGCTTTTAATTGCTCAAATTTGGTTAAACTTGACATGCCATCTCTAAACAGCTTTCTTTTCATGTGTACTAAATTTTGTGACATTTCGTCATAGGGGGCGATGTTTATTGGCGAAGCTAGGTGTCAAAAACAGTTTTTGTTAAACTAGATGTACCGCATAGCAGTGGGAACTGTTGGTATGATGAGTGTGTGGTAAAGCAGTGTTGTGAGGTGAGAATTTCTGTGGAAATGATTTCCTGGAAGTGGGCATGGATGTGGGTTTTGAATGAATGACATTGTGTGTGTTTGTGTAGTGTGTAGGAGTGATTTGTGAAGGCAAGGAATAGGCAAAATGAGATTTTGTACAATTACAGCACCCCCTATAGACCAAAATGTATGGCACATGCTGTGGTTTTAGAGGTCTTTGTGCTTATCGTGCATGACGAATTTTGTGCAGTTCCCACCTTCTCGGTTCAAGATATTGGCAGTTCAAAATGCCATTTTTTGCATTTACCCATATCACTAGGTGGCGCTATGCTTCAAGTGAGTGTTTATGGGCTGGGTCGATACGCCTCTGTAACACCAGCATACTAACAGAAAATCGTTGTCTTGGGCAAAATTGTTGGCGAGTTATTTAACAAAAACTGCTTTTCAACACCTATCTTCGGCGATAAACATCACCCCCTATGACGAAATGTGACAAAATTTAGTACACATGAAAAGAAAGCTGTTTAGAGATGGCATGTCAACTTTGACCAAATTTGAGCAATTAAAAGCCAAGATATGGACTTTTGAAGAATTTAAGCTACCTGTTAAATGTTCATTGACGTGTAACTTCAAAACGGTTTATCTCAAGATAAATCCTTCGATACATTTTTGTCAGCATTGTCTGTAGATGGCATATATCAACTTTGGTGAGATTCACATGAACGGCCTATGACGAGTTTGTTCAGATTCGTTTTCGCAATGTTAAAATTTCACGGAAATAGTTTTTGTTGGAAGTGGGCGTCGACCAGTGTTTTCAATGTGTGAGGATCAATAGATTTCACGATAAAAAAAATGGTTGTAAACATTAGCATTCTCTAGATAATAGGCAAAATTACATTTTGTACAATTACAGCGCCCCCTATGGACCAAATTGTATGGCACATCCTGTGGTCTTAGAAGTCTTTGTGCTGATCGTCCATGATGTATTTTGTGCAGTTCCCACCTTCTCAGTCCAAGATATTGGCAACTCAAATCCCAATTTTTGCATTTACCCTCATCACCAGGTGGCGCTATGCTTCAAGTGAGTGTTTATGGGCTGGGTCGATACGCCTCTGTAACACCTACATACTAACACAAAATTGTTGTTTTAGGCAAAATTGTTGCAGAGTTATTTAACAAAAACAGTTTTTTGACACCTAGCTTCGGCGGTAAACATCACCCCCTATGACGAAATGTCACAAAATTTAGTACACATGAACAGAAAGCTATTTAGAGATGGCATGTCAACTTTGACCAAATTTGAGCAATTAAAAGCCAAGATATGGAAATTTGAAGAATTTTAAGCTACGTGTTAAATGTTCATTGACGTGTAACTTCGGAACGGTTTATCTCAAGATAAATCCTTTGATAACTTTTTGTCAGCATTGTCTGTAGATGGCATATACCAACTTTGGTGAGATTCACATGAACGGCCTATGACGAGTTTGTTCAGATTCATTGTCGCAATGTTAAAATTTCACGGAAATAGTTTTTGTTGGAAGTGGGCGTTGACCACTGTTTTCAATGCGTGAGGGTCAATAGATTTCACAATAAAAAAAATTTGGTTGTGAACGTTAGCATTCTCTAGATAATATGCAAAATGTCATTTTGTACAATTACAGCGCCCCCTATTGACCAAATTGTATGGCACGTGCTGTGGTTTTAGAGGTCTTTGTGCTGATCGTGCATGATGTATTTTGCGCAGTTCCCACTTTCTCGGTCCAAGATATTGGCAACTCAAAATCCCAATTTTTGCATATACCCTTATCACTAGGTGGCGCTATGCTTCAAGTGAGTGTCTATGGGCTGGGTCGATACGCCTCTGTAACACCGACGTATCTCAAAAATTTCATGTTGTTGGGTGAAACGTTCATTGAGTTATTCAGCAAAAACTTTTGCCGGTCTCCCCCTCTTTAACGGACACTGGCACAGCGGGGGGGTGGCCCTGGTAGACCAAAAGGTGTTATTCACTCACAAACTTCTAGGGCTACATGCCTACAAACATTCATGTCCCCCCAAGTTTCAGTGTCTCGGGAATCGTTGACGAAAAATCGATGAAAAAAAAAAATAAGGAAAAAAAAAACAAAAAAGAGAAAATTTTTGCGGCAACTCCAATATGACCGCTTTCGCTAGCTTCGCAAAATACGTCATGCACGATCAGCACAAAGACCTCTAAAACCACAGCACGTGCCATACAATTTCGTCCATAGGGGGCGCTGTAATTGCACAAAATGTAATTTTCCTTATTATCTAGAGAATGCTAATGTTTATAACCAATTTTTTTTTATTGTGAAATCTATTGACGCTCGCGCATTGAAAACAGTGGTCAACGCCCACTTCCAACGAAAACAATTTCTGTACATTTTTAATATTGCAAAAACGAATCTGAACGAACTCGTCATACGCCGTTCATGTGAATCTCACCAAATTTCGTATATGTCATCTACAGACAATGTTGACAAAAAATTATCAAAGGATTTATCTTGAGATAAATCGTTTCGAAGTTACAGGTCCATGAACATTTAACACGTAGCTTAAAATTCTTCAAAAGTCCACATCTTGGCTTTTAATTGCTCAAATTTGGTCAATGTTAACATGCCATCTCTAAACAGCTTTCTGTTCATGTGTACTAAATTTTGTGACATTTTGTCAAAGGGGGCGATGTTTATCGCCGAAGCTAGGGGTCAAAAAACTGTTTTTGTTAAATAATTCATCAACAATTTTGCCCAAGACAACGGTTTTGCGTTACTATGTCGGTGTTACAGAGGCGTCTCGACCCAGCCCATAAACACTCACTTGAAGCATAGCGCCACCTAGTGATATGGGTAAATGCACAAATTGGGATTTTGAATTGCCAATATCTTGGACTAAGAAAATAGGAACTGCATAAAATATGTCATGCACAATCAACACAAAGACCTCTAAAAGCACAGCACATGCCATAAAATTTTGCGTATTCCTTTCACAAATTACTCCTACACACTATACAAACACACACAATGTCATTCATTCAAAACCTACATCCATGCCCTCTTCCAGGAAATCATTTCCACACAAATTCTCACCTCACAACACTGCTCTACCACACACTTATCATACCAACAGTTCCCACATTTCAATACACTGCGGCGGTCATACCATGTACCGCTATGCGGTACATCTAGTTATATTTTATAATTATATTAGTATATTTTATATCACTCAAAATGCAAATGGACATTTGATTCACAGGGGAAACCTAAAGCCTTTATAAACAGTAATATTTAAACATAACATTAAAAAGGTAGCACTCATTCTCTCATCTTGCACTTTTCTTCCAAAAAAGGATGGGCTCCACTTGCTAAGACTGACTTAGGGACCTAGCCAGAAAACCAGGAGAGCTGAGGTGGGTGTGCTCTTGACTGCTCTGGCTGCAAACCCAGTGAGGGTGGGCTAGCCCCGAAGCACTGCTCAAGGGCTGCTTTAGGGGAAGGCACACTTGCTTGTTCTTCCTATGGCAGATTAAAGCATGGCTTTATGTGTGTTTCCCTCCAGTGCAAGCACTGGCCCAGCCCTGGGTTCTTCCTCTACAACTGCATCTTGACCATGCGATTCTGCAATTGTAAGAGACATGTTGAGATGAATTTAACATTGTTCTATGTTGAATTTATCTGTATTTCAGTATCTAATGTAGCAGTGTAAAAATGGCCAGTATCCCCTAAATGACGGGCAGACACAGACAGGCAGACATCTTTGCTGGTGTGTATTTAAAGAATAGTTTGGTGATGTTGCACAGAGCTTTTGGGGGAAAGTCTCTGGAAATTGCTGAATTGTTTGTTCCTGGCAGGGTTAAAATAAGCTCCTGATAGAGGGCAGAGCAGAACAGAGCAGGGCAGCGGACTGAGTAAACTGTTTGTTTGAGGACTGACAGCAACAGCAGGTGGAGGCCCACAGAGTTTTACTCTGAAGTGAACCCTCAGTTAATTTACCTTTGACACTCTGAGAATGGGGGCCACATTACCAAAACAGACATTGGCGATCAGTTGTGTTTGGCTAAGACAATAAAGTAGATGAAAACAATACCACTTCAGTGAGTGTAGAAAGCGGGGGAACCAACAGGCAGTGGTCCAAAAGGTCAAAGGTCAACCCAGAGTAGAGTTATCAATATAGAGTACACTGTTATGTAATGAAATCAATGAAGCCTATTAGCTCAGGCCACAGAATCAGACAGTGATCTGCAAATCCACGAGTGGTTATGCGTCGCTACACTCCGTCCCTCTGGTAGAACACCGAGTCATGCGAAATGGACTCATTTCACTGTGTGGCTAATGGGAGGTGCTGACTGACTGACAGACATAGATTTAAGCACACGCTGACACACACGTAGACAGACAGACAGACACACACACTCACACACACACACACACACACACACACACACATACATACATACACACACACACAAGCACACACACACACACACACACACACACACACACACAGCGTAGCACAACACACACATGATTTGTCTGCCAAAAGCAAGACAGAGTACCAAAAAACCACATCCTTTTATGTGAAAACAATTCATTTCAACAAGCATCTATCGTGATTGTGTTATGACTACACTAAGAATTGCCACGTCGAGTGATAAACTAATAGCTAAATTAGCTCGGCCAAATTGGATATGATCATCTTTTCATCCGGAGTATTTTTGGTTGATCACTGCATCACTTACAGAACCCCAATGATCGCTCTAAAACTGGAGTAGTTGGAAGTAATTGCTGATAAACCACTGCTATCATTCAGGGGCACGTTGTGGGAGTTGTGGCCCCTATGCAAGAATATAATTTTGCCCCTCCTCTAGCATTAATAACTAGAAAAGCACGTGGAAAGCACAGATCTCCAACAAGCCGTTCAAGACCAAGTTCAAGACCCACTCTTTGTTCCATCAATGAGATTTCCCATTTTGCGTTTTGCTTTTTCTGAGGTAACCAATGAACCAATTTTCACCACGAGGCAGCGACAATACCGACATACTGTCAAAATTACAGAACGATACCTTCAGTACTGTTTGAGGTATTTTGCTAACAAACAGACAGACAAACAAACAAAAAGACAGACAGATAAACACAAAAACATAACCTCCTTGGCTGAGTTAAAACAGTGATAATGTCCTAGTAGGGCCCCTGGTCAATGCTGGACCTTTTCATGTGCTTAGCTGTTGTGCATTTGGTAGTCTGTACAGTACAGAGGAATATACACATGCAGCATTCTACATGTTTCTAAACTGGATTTGAGTAGACAGTTCACAGTAACAAGGCTTTGAGAACTACACAAACAACTAATGCTTTAGTGATTCTCCCTGAAGACAGCCTCTCCAGTATCAGCGAAATGATTAAAGAGAAATTGATCTGTACTCAAACAGTAAACTGAGATGAATGGTTTAATTTAATGGAATGAGATGCTCACATTTTTCACTAAGTTTGCTTTCTTGTTAGCTTGTCAAGCCAATACTGGGTCTCCAAAGGTTGTATAGAGAAAACTCCTTTGCACAGTTCTTCAGGGTAAAACATTTTGAATTCTAATGCCAAAAAGTGTGAAGCACGACACATAGGCACAGAAGGTGTGAAGTGAAGTTTATTTAACTTTCAGAAAATACAGCTCATGCTCCTCTTGCTCATATGTGAGCAAATAAAAAAAACAGGAACTGACTCCCCAGGGATGTTTTTAGTCTAAACCTCATGCAAAGTTTTTAAAATCCACAGAACCGAACGAATAGTACACTGTCAAAAACATCCCCCTGAAAAGGAAAACAACAACAGCAGCCTTCTGACAAATGCAGACTAATAAGGTCTTGAGGCAGTTTGAATAGAGAAATCGGTTCTCCTTTTGTGAAAAAAAAAAAAAAAAAAAAACTCACAGCAGCCAACGTCTGAAAGCTCAACCATTAGCCTATGCAGCACACATTTTCTTGCTGTAAAAATCTGGTTTTGAAGGTGACCCACATAAGGATTTTGCTGTACCTATTTTATTGATCTTTATCTCATAGCAGAGGTTTTGTTTATCAATGTCCAATTACATATACACATATTTTTTCCACATAAACAGTACTTCTTCAGAGTGATCTGGCACATGGATAAGACACATTTTAGCAGAAATATAAGCCTTTAGAGTTAAAAACACTTTTTTTTATTGTTTTTGCTTTACCACTTACAGTACATTTGAGTCCCACATCTTCACCAAAATAAATCTAGCTAGTTGCACTACATTTTTGACAGTAACTGTAATGGGCCTCACCTCACAGATTTTATCTGGAGATAAGTCATGTTGTATGTCTCTCCAGTAGACATCAATTAGGCTACCAATGAACACAGACATAGCTTTGCTTCCTGTTAGTGTCAGCGCCAGCACCAGCTCAGGTCTTTCCATGACCATGGCTATATTATTAGCCTAACTGCTAAAAATAGTCATGGTAACCATAAGCAGACTGGCTACCTTGCTAAATAAACAGTATTTTGCAGACATGTTTATGTGAGAATATACATGTAAATAACAAAAGATTCTTTGCGATAGCCTTCAGAAGTGTTTTTAAAAACTTATGGTAAGCCTCTGTAGTTAGGCTACTATTGCCTTTGTAAATTGTTAAAATGCCTCAAACTTAAAATAAAAATGAACAAGAACTGTGAAAAGTCCTGCTCTGTAACAGACTGAAATCCTTCATTTTTGACTTCCGGGAAAAAATTCCCTTGTGTATTATACATAATTATGGTGTGCTCTGTATGCCTCTACATTAGATGTTGCACATCCAGTTCACAAGCCTCACCATGACAGTGTTTGCTGTTTTTCCTGGACACTGAATGGTCCAGAAGTATACACATTGTAGCATGTGTTGGAGCCCTTATTTGAAAACGAGACTGACTCCCTTCCATTCCCCTGACCTTGGCCACTGCTAAGAGGGAGAGTTTTTTTTTTTTATTCAGATTTATATTTTTATTTTATTTTTATTTTTTTTTATTATCTGATTTCCTCAGAGGTGCCCTTCAGTGCAGAGCCGAGTGTGAGTGTGAGGGTGAGTGAGGGAGTGAGGGAGTGAGTGAACGTTCCACAAAATTAAAATCTATTTCAGGGTTGCTGGCACCAACAGTCTGGTTAATGTTTAATGAACAAACAAGAGTAGAAAAAAAACGAAAAAAAAAAAACAGCGAGCCATGCAGGCCTCGGTGCCGGTGCCCCCGCGTGCGTGTGGTGTGTGTGTGTTTGCACAGGGGCTATCTGCAGCTTTTTAAATAGCCTGCCGTGATTCGTGGACCTGCAGCCAGCAGGGACACCCAAAGCGAGGGGGGCATCCCTGATTGAACTCCTCCTCCTCCTCCTGTTCCCTCTTCTGCAGAGAAAGTCAAGTCTCAGCACATTCGCCACATTAGGCACTCCATCAGGATGCGCCCGCTAGGGGTTGCAGCAGTTTTTTGGGAGATGGCCAAATTGATTGCACAGAAGAGGGTGCACGGCCCTGTGATGAATGCCCATCTAAATTGGATTGAGAAGTTAATGCTGACTTTTAAGGGATGTGAAATAGACAATGCATTTAGAGTCAAGAGTCAAGTTGCTCCAGTAAACAGATCACATAGCGACTGATAAATGAGATGATGCCTGCTCATTTATATACATCATTCCTATGAAAAGAGAATGATCTTAAGGCACCTAAGTGATGACTGCACAGATAATGACACAGCAGAACCGTTTAGGTTGATTGATTGATTTCTACGTTGGAAGTTAGCATGAGAAACACTGTGAAAGAGAGAGAGAGAGAGAAACAGAGAAAGAGAGATAGAAACAGAGAGAGAGAGAGCAAAACAGAGAGAGGTCAAGTGTGATGAGCAAGTAAAAACAGGAACTAATTCTCCAGGGATGTTCTTTAGACAGAGAGAAACTGTGATGTCAAAGTGACCTGCGCACTGCCATCCCTCATATCTGCTACACAGGATTCAAAGCAAAGTCACCTCAGCCAACAACACACATCTCATACTATTTCAAATGATGATACTAATTGACCAGTACAACAACAGTACTCTGAGGCCAACCACAGTGTTTCTTGATAAGTTCACTAGCTAGACTTGTACATTAGATTTTTTTTGCAACAATAAAAAAGAGCCTTCCTCTTTACATAATTATGTTAGCATGTAATTAGTATTTACCTCAAGCCTGCTCAAGCCTGTGATCATGTTGTTGTGTCTGAAGGTCATCGGGGTGGTTTGAGGTTTGTCTCAGTGAGATGTGGAGAGGAGAGCAGGGGACTAGGGGAAGCTCAACATCAGCAGCCCGCCTGAGCAGCTTGTAGTCTCATGCTGGGTGGATGACTGGTATCACATGCAGATCTGTAATGCCTGGGTATCTTTAAAGCAACACTAAGCAGTTTTGTTTGGTTTTGTTTTGGTCACCCTACAGGTTGGAAGCAGAATTGTCTCTCATAGAGAACTACAGACAGATGGTAGACTCCTCCAAACTGTGGTTATGGTTCATGGAGGGCGGCAAAGTGAATTCAAAAGTGCCTTTCACCCTGTTACAAGTTGATGAACCACTGAAATGATTTTGGAAACATTATTTTAAGGTTGAAAAAACTACTATTAAGTGATTCTATAAAAGACACAATATGAACGTGGCTAATAGATTTCGGACACAGATTGACGATTTACTGTTGAATGGCTGGTGAATTTTACTATTCATTTTTCAGTGGCTTGTAAAGGTTCACATTTTGTAAAGTTAATTTCCACCCCTGATCTGTATGTTATCACAGAACATTCAAGAAAAATGTTACATCATATCCTTCTAAGGTAAGGGGAACTCCAAACACCTCCTACTCCTCTGACGTAACTGAGACAAGAGGAGGTGGCATGGGTGAGGTATATGAGATAATATAGAAACAGACAGTCAGGACAGCCAGGAGCGCTGCAGAAATTAATGGATAATAGTAATTTCTCTTGGGCTTTAAAATCTGTCTTTTAGCACGACCCAGTAGGGGTTGAAAAGGGCAGTGCCTCCATAGTGGAAATTAGTTTATTTCCTTAAACTGTGGTAGAAAATACCAATTTTGTGTAGTAGACAGGGTATGCATGTGGATCCTGCTCTGTGCAATGACCACATTGCATCTTACGCGTATGACGTTCAAAGCAGCTATTACAAAGGCATTATATGGGTTAAATACCTAACTAGTACACAATGTAATGCTTAGATTATTAGTCAAGAGCTTCAAAATTATATATAGTTTGGTAATTGTAACCACTCTGTGTAGAAGCAATTGTAGTAATTTCCCATAAGCCTAAAAATCTGTTTTTGCACCACTCGGTAGGGTTAAAAAGTGCTGTGCCCTGCATAGTGGGTCATAGTGAGTTCATTTCCTGTTAACATGATTTTTTTATAAATCATGGGGTGGCGTGGGGGTGGGGGTGGGGGTGGAAGGTACATGTGGACCCCCCCTGGTCCATAGACCATTACAGTTGTACACATAGATACATTCTAACTGTTATGACCAGGAACGAAAAGGGAAAGGGAGAAGAAGAGGCACTCCCCAAATGTAGTCTATTCAGAATCAGGTGTGTCTTGTATAAGTGTATTATCAGTTAAGATACTGGGTAGGCTAAGAGGATGCTACAGACTCTAGGACTGAAAGCAACAGAGCAGACCCCCTTCACACACACACACACACACACACACACACACACACACACACACACACACACACACATACACACACACACACACACACACACACACACACACACACACACACACACACACACACACACACACACACACACAACGCATCAGCAATGCTTTGATTGATTCCACTTCAAGACATAATAAAGGAGCTTAGAACAAAAGAGCACAGGTGCATAAAGGATCAAAGAGACGGCTGAATAGAGCGAGCAAAGCCTATTTTTGGTCACTTTGCTCCCCACACAGGCTCAGCGTAGGTGTGCATTTAAAATTAGACCTTCCACGATGTGCTTGAAGCAAAGATCTGAGAAATCTTTTGGCAGGGGACTATCAAGTTCAACTAAAGTCTGCATTTGCTCGGGTATGAAATAATTATGCATTTTTTGCTGATGAGCTTGCTCTTCGATGTGAAATGGAAATTCAATTATCCTTGTTTTGTCAGTTTGGAGCTGACTTATCATAACACAGAAGTTTCCAAAAAGAAGAAGAAGAAGAAGAAGAAGAAGAAGAAGAAGAGGAAGAAGAAGAAGAAGAAGAAGAAGAAGAAGAAGAAGAAGAAGAAGAAGAAGAAGAAGAAGAAGAAGAAAGCAGTTCCCTTGCTTTGAAGGTGGAATCTTGTGGGAGCTTGTTTTTGTTACCGACTGAATGTCAATTAAGTCAGCCCTACATTAATCATGTAACCCCACAGGTTGGAAATTAAGAATGCATCACCTCGGTTTATGAACTGGTTGCACTGCAGTCGAGAAGCCCTCTTTTTTTATTATTCTCTTTTAACTTAATCATAACTCTGTGGTTCATAACACCAGCTGAATTGCGAGGCTGAAATAATTCTCTTTTAAGCTACGTGTGTGGGTTGTGATCACGGTTTTATGATGATGGTCTTTAAACACGAGGAGTTCTGCTTGTCACAGCCTGACACTAGGGAGGAACAACATGCAGATCTATTTAGGCTCCTTGTCTGGGTTCTCCACGTTCTAAATCCGGTAGGTGAAGAGCTATCATAACCTGTGCTTGATGCCTTACTCTCCTGTGTGCATTCTAAATATATCTGGAGAAGGCTATGTGACTATCTGCACCGGATAAAAACATCCGCTGTCAACCGAGTCCATGTTTTGGGAAAACAGAATATCGGTGCAATGTCATTCAAGGGGTCCACAGCAGCCTGACAAGGTTGTTAGCGGAAAAGTGTTTTGTGAGTTGTGTGCTTGTCATGCACTCAAACCTCTAGATGGCACTGTTGAGTCATTGTTTGCCCAACTCACAGTCACACAAATGCAAGAGGGAGTGGAAGAACAGGCCTCCTAGATGGTGGATACAACTGAACTCAACAACAGTGAAAAAGGTGATTTTTGCCTTAGCACTAAAGTGAGAGAAAAAATCATTTAGGGGACCTTTCTCATCCAGTTCAGGGTCTTGGAGATCAGGCAGGGTTCGGCGTGTATCTTGATGTTCGGTGTGTATCTTTGATATAATATGGCGTACAGTCAGCATATCCAAATATCAGTGCCTAGTCAGTGCCCCTTATCTCTGTGGGTCACAAAGATTTTTACCACACATCTTTTGACTTTAAAATTGCATCAGTATGGTATGCCCTCGGGCATTTCTGCTCTTCTCACACTAAGAACTACTGTCCACAACTGCAACAGCTGAGACCAGAATAAATGGTCTCTGGTAAAATGGGCTTCAACCAGTCTTCTCCCTCTGCACTGGCCATGACACCATTCGGAGGCAGGTGACATTTAGTAAAGGTTATTTGTTTTCCCACAGCATCTCGCTAATTATGCAGCAAATGTACATTCCTGCATGTCTTCAGATCATTTATGGCCATGAACTATCCCATTTTGACTTTGCTCGATGGTGGTGTGAGTTTTGTACCAATTAGCTTTCCAGCACTGGAGGAGGCATGATGTGGTGCGGGTCAGGAGGTTAGAGAGCTGTGTAGGGTAAGCCTCATTTAAGGGCCAGCAGCCATGTCTATTTCCCTTGTTAGCTATAGCATAACCAATTTACCAGGCTGACTGTGGGACTGAACCCTGTGGAATACTGCTAAAACGTCATATTTACAGCAATTCTGGACATATTCTAGACAATTTTAGATCCTTCTGTGGGCCAGCTTGTTGACAGAGGAGAAAACCATAATTCGGCACACAGGACACAGTAAAACTTTAAAATAACCACACCAGATTTTTGCTTCTCAAAAGATAGACTTAAATAAATACAGAGCAGTGCATACTGAGTACATCCTTTAGTGTGATATGTGCTTGTACACATACATTAACATATATGTTTTTGTAGCACTCACATACACGATGCAACCAAGGAAACTGGGTTGAGTTGAATTGAGTCGAAAATATGATACTTTTAAAGGAAACCAACCAGACTCATTTGAAAACAAACAGCGTCAGATGTCAATGTCAGTGCTATGGATCAATCTGACAACCTCCGCAGAGGGCTCAGCAGGGTTTTGCAGGAACATGTGAGCAAAAAAACATCACGACTTCCCGACCAAGGCAGCCGATTCCTCTCTGATTGTTGAAGGAAACTGAAGAGTTTTGATCAGAGGACTAATCAGGGGAAAAATGTTTCCTCCGAGACATCTCCTAAGGATTGTGCAATAAACATCATTAGCCATAAACAGGGTTTGTTGAAGCAGGAAACCAGATGAAGATAGATTATGCCACCACCCACGTACATGAACTCTAAGTGTTGCTCCAATGTGCAGCAGTCAGTGTACAGTATAACTTTCCAAGAAACGGCTGTTCATAATTGATGAGTCTACTTGCCAGATCTAAGAGTTAGAAGGAAACAGGAGAGCCTTCTGAATGCACTCCTCTGTGGGTTCTAAATGATTTTCTTTCATGGAGCTCCCCCTGCTGGAAGGAGTGGGAGTGTTGCAACAGCTGGACATCTGTGGGCATCGGTGTGATGTGTTCTCATGTTTTGACTTTAAAGAAAGAGCTTGGCTGGCAGTGTGCCTGAAACTAGTGTTGACTAGTTACAGTAAACATGATCCAAGATGTCCAGAGCCTGAGGGGATGGCAGTTAAACCCAGCCAGGGGATCAGCAGCGTAGCCGGTTTCAGTTCTCCCCCACTGGCTGACCTCGCAGTGTCATACAAGCCCTCATTTGTTCACCGCACCAAACACAAAGCAGTGACCAAACCTTCATCTCTGTTTGCAAGGTGACATGACCCCTCCTCTAAAGGTCCCCAAACCTCTCGTTTGAGGCAACCGAATCTCCCTCAGAGGCTGTGAGCCCTGGGCTTCAACCTGAGGGAGCATGCGGCTGTGGTCACCAGATCTGCTAGATATATTTTGGCCTTTCTCAGACAAACAAACCAACACCAAAGCTCTCTCTCTCTCTCTTTTTCTCCTTCCTTCCTCCAACACTGCCCCCCTTGCTGCCCCCCCCCCCCCCTCCTCCTCCTCCTCCCTGGCCGTGCCCACAGTGTGTGGCTGTGCAGCAGGCTGCGTCGTCCAAGTCGTGGCTGGGTGGGTGGGTGACTGTGTTGTAACGCTGCTGTCTGTGATGGTGGTTTGGTGGTTTGGTGGTTGGGGGGTGTGGTGGGTGGGTGGCTGGCTGGTGCTGGTGCTGGTGCTGGTGGTGGGTGGCTGATGTGTGTGTGTGTGTGAGTGGAGGGGTGTCTGGCTGTGGAGGGGTGCTCGTGCCGCAGTGAGTCACCCTCTGGCGAACACACTGTGGGGACGGCTCTCGTCTCGTCTCCTGTGCCAGCGCTACTCCTGCATGACAAATACACCCCATCCTTCTGTCCCCGTCCTGCACTTATGGTGCCAAACACTACATCTGAATGACAAATATGTCCTAGGCCCTCCACCAGCAACCCTCATACCACCAGTATTCACTGAGCAGTGCCCCCCATCCTCAGCCAAAATGACTGTCCCATAGACAGTAACAGCCAACCTGGATTTACTGTAGAAGCTACAATCAAGTACTACATATTCAAAATCACCAGGTTCTACCTGTGTGGTTAATACAGGTGATTTAAATTAGTAGGACTTCTGACTGGCTAAAGAGTTGTGCTAACTAGAAAGAACTGATTTAGTGAATGACTAAAGCAAGTATGTGGACACTGGGTTGTAGTTTCTGGAGCCAAGTTGCCCACCATTGTCCTATAGCAGAGCAGAGCACTACTTCTTAAGGGGAGGAGGGCAGGCCTACTCGTGAGGAGCACATACACACGCACACACACACACACAAAAACACACACACACACACACACAAAGGACAGGCCTACTCGTGAGGAGTACATACACATGCACACACACACACACACACACACACACACACACACACACACACAAAGGACAGGCCTACTCGTGAGGAGCACATACACACGCACACACACACACACACAAAGGACAGGCCTACTCGTGAGGAGCACATACACACACACACACACACACACACACACACAAACACACACAAACAAAGGACAGGCCTACTTGTGAGGAACAAACACACACACACACGCACACACACACACACACATACACACACACACACACACACACAGGACAAGCTTACTCGTGAGGAACACACACACACACACACACACACACACACACACACACACACATACACACACAAGACAGGCCTACTCGTGAGGAATACATACTGTACACACACACACACACACACACAGGACAGGCCTACTCGTGAGGAACCCTATGTGGCTGTCCAGACGTCTCAGCAGAGTAAGGGAGAGAGGTGGCAGTGTTGGTGTTGGTGTTGGTGGGGGTGGTGGGAGGGAGGGAAAAGCAAACGATAAGAGTCTAGAATCAATTGTGTCAATCCATCAGAGAGATCCAACGATTAAAAAAATTCCGCTTAAAAAGGGAGAGAATCGCCGCAAACCCAACGAGGCCTTTGTAAAGATGGGGACGTACGTGGTGACGGGAGATAGGAGGGATATCGCGTGTGTGTGTGTGTGTGTGTGTGTGTGTGTGTGTGTGTGTGTGTGTGTGTGTGTGTGTGCTGAAGACAGATAGCAGGCAGACACAGCGATGGCGCGGAGATTGGAGACAAGCGCTAGGTAGATAGGGGAACGTGTAGACAGGCTGGGGGGGAGCGGGAGGGAAAGGCATGAAAATGGCCTCGCCAGCCAAAACAAGCAAACAGGCACTGTCATGGCCCCAGACTTTGCTCACACATGGGGAAGCCAACTTTTCTGATGAGAGAGAGAGAGATGAGAGGAATTATTTTGGAAACGTGGAGATGGGGAGAATCACAAAGAATTGCAGAGAGAGTGGAAATTTTCCTATGTGGGTGGAATAGCTCAGAAAAGAGAGATTGCCCAAACCTTGTTTATCTCACTCCGGAGGCTGCTGAGAATATTATTTTCCGCAATTCAATGATCTGGATAGTGCTGATGCTCGGCACAATACCACCCATATGAATAATGAGCAGTTCATAAATATAAACCTGTTATTACTCGTAACATGAAAGAAACAACAAAACCGGAATGTCCAGTTACCAGAATATTAAACAGGTTTGGGAGAAAAATATCTGGCTTGTAGCATTTGGAATGCAGTGAAATAGGCACATGACACCTCACACAAGTACTAGCATACACACAGTCACTCACAAAACATATACGCACGCACAGACCACACACACACACACACACTCACCACACACACTCATACACACACTCATACACACACACACACACACACACACACACACACACACACACACACACACGCACACACACACACACAGACAAACACTCACACACACACACACACAGACATACACTTTTTTTCTTTATTAATCATTACTGCTGCAAGGTCCCTGTTGGAGTCAGCAGCAAGGATGGAGGCTGTTGGATGCGCCCCATCACCTCACTCTTCCCCAGCTGGAGCTCTCTCTGTCTCGGTGGGCTGCATCAGTATTCATTGCCATGCACCTGGATTCCACACACGCACACACACACACACACACATACAGACCTGCACACACACACACACACACACACACACACACATACAGACACACAGACACAGACACACACACACACACACACACACGCATACATGCACGCACGCACAGACATGCACACACACACACACACACACACACATACAGACACACACACACACATACACACACAGACATGCACACACACACACACACATACAGACACACAGACACAGACACACATACACACACACACGCACACACACATACACACGCACACACACACACAGACATACACACGCACACACAAACACATACACAGACACACATGCACACACACACACACACACACACACACACACACATGCACACACACACACACACACATGCACACACGCACACACACACACGCACACACAGACACACACACACACACACACACACACACACACACACACACACACACACACACACACACACACACACAGCATCCAATGCATTCACTGCTGCTCACATCTGATACAATGGCTGTCCAAACAATAAGAAGCATATCTAAATCGAATGCACTTACTTCTATGCAGAAGAAGTTTTCCATCAAAAAATACTGGGGCAGGCCTTCATACAGTATATTCTTATAGTTTAAGACTGGGTTCCATAAAAAGCTCTGTTCTAAAAAAAAAAAGATGGAGCTGGTATTCTTTTGTGGGAAGATTTTCCCAGGAGAGAGTTTCATTACAAGAGAAGTCCAGTTAGTGTTCATGAGGGACTGAGTCCTGGAGAAAAAGAGGTCAGAACCCCACTCTGAGGTTTGGTTACACTGCTGGAGAGAGTTCACTTCACCAGCAGAGAGGGTGGAAGTCTGCAGACACGACACTTATTTTCAGCATACCAGCACTGAATTCACAAAGGTGTATGTATCTGGAGTCACTGAACAGTGCTACAATGCTGGAAAAATATAGTAAAAGTGTCAAATATTTATATTGCAGTGAGCTATGTGTACACATGCATAATCCCTCACCTTGGTGAAAGACACATCATGCAATCCAAACTGTTTTTGGCCTTTTCTAGTAATGTTTGTGTACAGCCAGTCCCAAGAAGTGTTAGAGTGTTAATAAAGAAGGCTGTGTAGCAACATGCAGTTTAAATGAAAACAAAAGAAATTCAAAGGCTCTCTGTTGAAACTGATATATTGTGCTTACCATTATACCAAAGCATGTAAACATAATTTGGAAATCAGTCACGTCACACATTGCCTTTTCATATGGAAAGATCATCACCAGTCGAAAGGCTGTTATATCTCTCACCAGTTGTAGACGCCATCTGACTAGCAATGTTTACAGTCCATTTTTTTCTGTAATACAAGCAGAACAACCAACAGAAGCCATACAGTAGCTTAGTTTCTACAAAGAACCTCTTAATCGCTCAATACAAGTGCTTCTCTGCCAGTCGCCCATTAGACCGTAGACACCGAAAGAGGGTTATATTGCCAAAATGTAATACATTTTCTCTGCCGAGCAGCAACAGGGTTTTATTCTCCGTGACTTGAGTGACTTTGAATGCAGCTTGTGCAAAGACATGGTGCAGTAGAAAATAGAAATAAATAGCAATGAAAGATGCAGCGAAGGACGGGCAGAATAACTATTTTATGTGTAGCACACAAAGGTATCTATACAAACACATGTACACAGACACATACGCACATACACACACACACACACACACACATACACGATTTTGTATATGGTAACAGGAAGTAGTAAGCCATTTTACTGCGATTTGCATTCATCAACACGTCCGCACAGTTCAGGGCAGTGTCAGCTTACGCATGGGAGACGTGATGTTTTGGGTGGAGTGATACTGTCAAGGCCCTTTTGTCTTTCTACTCATTAGCCGCAACGTGGCTGAAAGAAAAACGTGAGACCGACATCATTAATACTGAAGCCCTGCCACCAGCAGCCTCTGTGCAGCGCGGATCTCTGTATGCTTTATCTAATTATAGCTCCGATAGCGTTTCACTGTGACTCATACTTCCTAATTAAAGGTTAAACTGCAGAGTTTCTTTGTTGTGAGAGGGATGTAGTTGCCACCAGGATTTTCTTGGTATTTTGTCAGCATCTCTCCTTCGCAGTGCTTTCCCCCCACTGCGAATATAAACAACAAACGCTGCTGCCTTCCCTACAATCCCACCACCCAATTAACTGGGAATATACTGTATGTGGATATATGGGTTTTTATCCTTACTCTAAGGGGAGGAATAAGCAGTAGTGCTGTATTTTTCCTGTCCTCACACCTCTACAAAATGCTCCCGACGATAGCAGCTGCACTGTGGCGTCAATTAACTCTGGGATGGAGAGAGCACTGTGTTTATTTTGGCCAGAGACACTGCTGGGATGCTGACTGGTTTTAACAGACTGTAAGTGCTGCTGAGATTCTGTTGTGTTGTTGGCAGCAAGATGCATTTCAGATGATTCAGGTGCTCTATAGCAACAAGAGAATTTATACCTGTGCTTATGCTTTGAGTCATCAATTTGAAGCAGTTAGTGTTTTTCTCTAAACCTCTGTGACCACATCAACGTAAATAATCTTCACAACGTGACAGCTTTTAGACCTACCTCAGTTCCCTAGTAATCAACTGAATTACACCTTGATACAAATGCCACTTGCAATGCTTGTTTGTCAGTGCAGAAATGACACGGCTGCCAAAGCCCCTCTCATATTTCAGAACTGAGAAATTAACTAGATGAATGTAGCTGCATTTTTTCTTTATGTGTACTCTCCTTTTTCCAAAGGGTTGAATATATTGGTGAAGAGGAGCACAACTGGCATTTTTGCTGTTTGAAAAAACTGGTATGTAGTACATTCATTCAATTCAGAATGAATAAAATATGGTCATTATGTTGCTGTCTTAATGCTGTTGCCAGGAGAAGACTGATGTCCCGAAGAAGCTGGAAGACCTAGTCTAAAGCTCTAAGTTTATTCTGTATTGAAGACTGTGGCTGGCATATTGTTCGTTATAAGAAGCCTTAGGTTCAAGGGGAATACATTTGTATATTGTACACATATGATACAAGGTTGGTAGCTAACCTCTTATATACAATCTGAAGGTGAGATCATTTTTTAAATGCCTCTTTACCATATCTTTTCAAATGCTAGCATTCATTCTTACTGGGTTATTGTGAACCAAATGGAAACGTATAAAGAAAGAAGGAATCTGTGATCGTGTGCATAAAAAATGTATGCCACTACAGAAATGTGACAGATCATCACTGGTAAGAGGATATAAGGATATAGCCAATGGCCAGTTGTAAGGTAAAAGCATTGTGCACTTGCACCTATGCACTGCGGAAGTTCTGTCATAACAAATAGGAAATATATTTGACAGAGGATAGTTAACTCCTTCAACCTTATAGTCATTTCCTTGTCTTACAATGCATCATTTTTTGAGCTGAGTATTTTAGTTGGACACATTTGATGTTCAACTGTAGAAAGGTTGTATGATGTGCCATCTTTTGCCGGGAAGACTGAATTTACAGTACATTTGCCATTTTTCACTTCACAGATCAGATTTTTTTTGTCATCAAATTACTATAAACTGTAGATCTGCTTTTACTGTGGATGTACTAAATCCATTTGTGTTTTTCACAGAAAGCCCCATGTGTTTTTTGATCCTGAGCTCAAAAACATTTCAGACAGGATGGCATGGCCAGTACAATCTGTACAGCCCAGGTTTTAATCAGAATAGGAGCTAACCAAAGCACGCCTTTCATACTGACACTTTTTTTTTTTTTTTAATTGAAACAACATGAGCTTATTTAATATATTTATAAAATTAGTGGGTGTTCATTAAGCAAACCTGAAACACATGGCAACTGATAAACAACACTAATACTCATTGTCTGAACAGCACCTGGGTTGTTATGTTCTGGGTTGAAATGTGTTCTTCTCTTGATACAGGAAAATCATTATAGATAAATATTCCAGATGACATTTCATAGTGACTATAATCTCTATAGAGTTTGTATCTGATGACACCAAATTATGCGGCATGTAGGGAAATCTGTTATTTGGACAAAGTGAATTTCGTATGTAGGTAACACATTTCTTTCATTCATAAAATCAGGTGTTTTTCAAGTTCTTGTGTTTCGCCTCAGCATAGTTCTCAGCGTGCCTGCGTTGACGACAGCAAAATCCTCTAGATATTGCAGAAGAATCTCTGCTATGAAAATGTATTAGCTTACACATGGGCTCAGTTACCTACCCCTCATATGTCTCTTGTTTTGACTTAGTTTCTTATTTTGTTTCGTCTTTGGGCCTCTCTCCTCAGTGTTTGGGCCTGAGCAAGCCTTTGTTAAAGTTTGTTTCTGAGCACTGCTTAATGTAAGATCATTGTTATTCAATGCTTGCTGTGATTTCTCCACTTGAAGTTTGTTTTATTTAAATGACTTTGGAATCCAAAGAGAGATCATTTATTTGCCAACTCAGTGCATGTGTAAATATGCAGTGGAAATAAATTGTTTCTTTTGATTTGCACAGGAAAAAATGCTGATGAATGTAAATGTTTGTATCTCTCAGGACAAAATGCGGCATGACATTATTTGAAAGTAACACATTGTCAAACATGGAGAACTTTATTTAGTGTGAAAAAAGTTATGCTTTGCAGCACTGCAACGCACAGCTTCTGCAGACTGAACTCACTGGTTCTATTAATATG
This sequence comes from Coilia nasus, assembly GCA_027475355.1. Taxonomy (NCBI): domain Eukaryota; kingdom Metazoa; phylum Chordata; class Actinopteri; order Clupeiformes; family Engraulidae; genus Coilia; species Coilia nasus. The sequence goes on from CM050211.1 coordinate 22,289,722, forward strand.
TGTAGCACACCACACAAACTTTTCAATAGTATATTTTCTCTGAAGACTTTTCTTTGTGCAGTTTATCCATGTGTTGTTCCCACCAGCCATCCAGACTATGGACTTTGTGGCCATGTAGTTTAGGTCATATGCTATTGTAAGCTATCATTTTTCTTATTACTTATAGTCAAATATTATTACTTTTATTTCATCTGGTCTTTCTGGAAGAATGGAAAGTGTAATGTTAATAAGTATAATTTTGGGTATTAACTATTTTTAGTTCCAGGGGAGTGGTTCCCCCGGAGGGATTTTTGGGTAGCTCTGAAAAAGAGAATAGACTTGAGTCCACTGTAGAAGTCCACTGTGTAAGGCTGTCTCGAGGTCGTGAAATAAATAAGTTCTTTCTTCAACTGTAACATATCTGGTCTCTCCACTCATATCCCAGACTGGAGGGTGTTGGTCTGCGGAACAAGAGAAAGTCAGGTTACACTATGAAAATACAGGAAAAGCCCTCTGTCCCACCAACAGAATCTCCAAGGATAGTTTCACTTCATTCATTCATTTCATTTTGCACAGAGGGTCTGGCCTTGCTGCAGTTGACATTCATGTATTCGGACCAAGCGAATCGGAGCCAATCCGCAAACAGAAGTTCAACCAGAAAGACTTTGAGTATATGGTAACAATAATTTATTTGATTACATGTAATGATATGGCACAACAAACTTTGGCGTAGGTCCTGTCCTTTGTCCTGATCAATAAAACATGAAAACTGAATAGATGCTGACTGTAGTAATGGCAGGGCATAATAGTAATACCCCCCTGACAAAAGGACAAGGACCCACTGGTGGTGATCAAAAGGTAGACAATGAACTTTCAGAAACATATGATGCATAACATACATTGAATACGATACATAATGCATTGAAAAGGGAAACAGAGGATTCCAAGAGCACAACTCTGGGTCCCCCCGGAGCACCGGGGCAAGGAAAAACTCCCTAAATATTCTTAATGAGGAAGAAACCTTGGGAAGAACCACGTCTCTAGGGGGAAAGCCTAACTGCCTGAGGCTGAACTGGTGCTCAAAGAGCTGATAGAGTCCAGGTTGTTGCTCAGGTGACAGGAAATCCAACATCCGGGAACAAAGCAGTGTCACCCCAATGTATGTGGCAGAGAATTGAACTGTTCATGGAGGGGCTGTAGCTGGAATCCCGAGTGAGTATATGGAGGGATCCGGAAGGATAAGGAGGAGACCAGAAATCCGAGGTCGATCAGTGGAGATGCCGAGGTAGAGGAGACATCGGGAGGCCAGGGAAGAGGCATCAAAAGATCGATCAAGAGGCATGACGGATTAGACATCATCGTCAGGACCCACTGGACACGGACAGGACCCTTGGATGGATGCTAGGGTGGGAGGAGGGCGAACAGCGGAATACACCTGTGAGCAGCAAAGCAGGTAGGTAAGATGACGTATTTAAAGACAGATGTTACGTGCTGATTGGACGACAGCTAACTGATGACGCACATTACGTCTTCCTGGTAGAACTTCACGCTACGCTTACATGAGTGTTGGTGAGCGATGACGTTGACTTTATGTGCTACATTTGAATTGTAGTGCGTAGGTAGGCTAATTGCATACTTGACGACCAGACGTTAGGGATTTAGTAAAGGCAGAGCCACTTGTTTTAAACTTCAGCAGAGTCCACACCTCCAGGAAGAAATCGTTTCTCAATGCAGCAGGGCCGCACCCTCTGTACAAAATGAAATGTATTACGAGGAGCTGGTTTACCAGGCTAGGATAGTTTTAACATTGCATCTGAGCTGTTGGTGGCATGCCTTTAAAATAGGCACCATCTTAGTTTTTAGAGTATAATTCCAGAGTCTAGCAATGACCCCTTGAAGCTTATTAGCTATTCTCCCAAAATCTGGTCAGACCAATCACATCGTCTACCCTTGTAGAGAGCCACTGGGTGGTGATGACAAGGCTGCAACAGAGAGTGCACTGGTGTAGTGCTATGGTATACAGGTTCATTGGTTGTAGGGCTATCCTACTGCATGCAGAGGCAGTTTGAAAGACAGGTGTTGATGGAACCCCTTGGATTGAGCCTGGCCTATCCATCTATCTTGGCCAGACAACACAATTTAATGTTGGCTGGCTTGTCAGGCTACCGTAATACTTCTTTCAGGTTCAGAACACAAGGCCTGAAAAGGAATGAAGGAAATAAAATTGGAAATGTACTTTTTGTGGGGTAATGCCTTAAGATTCACTGTGTTAGCTCATTGATAGGTGAGGGCATAGAACGGCCATTACTATGGCTGTGGTAAATCTGAATGTCTTCATTCATCTAAGATAATGAAAGAAAAGAAGACACAATCAGGGCATGGCATATAATATGTCATTTCTACCAAACTCTTCCATTTTCTTGCCCTCCTTCTCCCTTCGCGTTTCTTGTACGTCGTAGCCGGTCTTTACCAACTATCTGTCTTGCTATCCTTTCTCTCATCTCTCTCTCTCTATCTCCCTCACACACTTACACAGGCATACACACACACACACACACACACACACACACACTCTAGTGGAGCGCACTTGTTCCAAAAGTCAGGCACCCAGTTAGATTCCCATCAGAGCTCCGGGTTGAGAGGGTCAATTATTTACAGCATATGGCCCAGATTGCAATTACTGTGATGGAGGCGGCAACAGCAGCGGCCGTCTCTGAGATACCTGCCTGCCCAACTGTAGGGGTGTTTTGGCATGAGCCGTGGCGTGCCCCCCCCCCCCCCCCCCCCAATCACTGCCCAATCCCCTACTCATCCCCCCTCACCTCCCCTCCCTCCCCTCCATCTACCCCTCCCTCCCCTCCCTCCCCTCCATCCACCCCTCCCTCCCCTCCATCCACCCCTCCCTCCCCTCCATCCCCCCTCACCTCCCCTCCCTCCCCTCCATCCACCCCTCCCTCCCACACCCACACCTGCATCTCCTCTGTCTGGTGACTGCACCGGCCCCAGCCCTCTGTGGTAACACTTGTGGAAATTACCTGACAGAGCCAATATCAGGTTATTATCCAGCCAAGCGCACCCCTCGGCCGTCCCCGCTACCAGGGGGCATCGCATCGTGATATTGTGGTCCGTATGCACACAATTCATCTCCCTGAATGAAAATTAATTATGTATTTTCTCCCGACTGCATAAACTGCGGTGCTATTATTGTCTAGATAATTCACACTGATCCCTGGAGACGTGGATATTATACAAAGTCGTGGGTTGTTAATACAAAATACTATAATAACGGGTAAAGGGTAGAATTAAATGAAACACAGATAGCCACTACTTGACTAGAAGATGGTAAAAACACCATCACTATTTTCCTAAGCCATTTATAATTTAAGGTAATTTCCTTTTTGACCATGCACAGGTGAAACTACAGTATGCTTGCTAATTTGCCCACTTCCAGTTAGCTATAACGCATCTTCACACACATCTATAACACAGCTCTGTACTAATGTGCTTTACCTGTGCTACTGGTTCTTATAACTAGTAACCAACATAGTTATTTGTGCCTAGCAGTAATAAGATTGCAGTAGTGCATACATTAGAGCAATTTCTCTTGTTGAGTCAGAGCTAGCTAAAACAAGCATTGTTGTTCAAAATGAAATTGGCTGTTGGTTTGTTATGTGTAATAATTGTAATGTACACTAAGTGAAGAACAGAAGCTCAAACAGGCAAAATAGTCGAGTCAAATGCCAGAAAGTCTTAACCCTTTGTGCTCATATGATCATTTGGTTGTGCAGCTTACTTCTAGGCAAACACTACAACAGCTAACTTCTGAACATACTGGTTGGGATACTCAGCTTTCTCAGGGATCTTAATCAGAGCCATCAGAAGATTAGCGGAAAAAAAATAAAAGCTGGACACAGGTGAGGCACTGACTCAAAAGGCAATGAGTTAATTTGTTTAGGCTAGTAGCTTACCAGCGGTCTGTTATATTATGGATATTAATATCCAAATAGTTGGCTGGATAATCTCCTCAACCTTCTCAAAAAATCCCTCAATTTAAGCTCCTCGTGTCATTTGTCTTTCTGCCAGGGAGGAATTTACTGCACTAGCTCCCTCACGCACCATAACCCTCATAACTCTCCTGCTACAGCCCCCTACAGCTCCCTCTCTCCTCCCGATTACGACGTTTATCACCAACATTTTGCTCCAAAGTTTCTCCAACAACTCCTTCTACGTGTGCCCTGAAGTTTGTCCATATACCTCTCCTATACGCATTTGTGTCTGGGATTGTCCTTGTGTGTATGGACTTCTGTGCATTGTAATCTCCCTGTAGTGCTACCTGCTGTTCTCTGTGAAGATCTGTGCTTTTCTTAGTCCACGCTGTTGCGTGTTGAACTCTATTTACTATGGTGGAATACCTTAGAAATCATCCCCAACTCTATTTACTATGGTGGAATACCTTAGAAATCATCCCCAACTCTATTTACTATGGTGGAATACCTTAGAAATCATCCCCAACTCTATTTACTATGGTGGAATACCTTAGAAATCATCCCCAACTGTCTTTACTATGGTGGAATACCTTAGAAATCATCCCCAACTCTATTTACTATGGTGGAATACCTTAGAAATCATCCCCAACTCTATTTACTATGGTGGAATACCTTAGAAATCATCCCCAACTCTATTTACTATGGTGGAATACCATAGAAATCATCCCCAACTCTCTTTTCTACATGGTCATGATAGATATGGTAGCAGTGTTAAACTACTAAACTAAATTGCTCACTATTCAAAATAGACAAGGTCATACATTCTTAAATATCACTCTACTAGATCCAAAACACATGCAAAACCAAAAGGAAGTTCATTGCTGAAACAAGATGGATAAACGTTATTTCCTGTTAAATAGTATATACACACATAATAGAATTAAATGAAATAGATGGGCCCATAGTGTTGCCCGGTATTGTGAAATGTGCCAAATCCTGCTGGAATTGGAATCAGTAGACCAACATACAATGCAATAATCAAACCGGTGCATTGCTGATTGAGTAGCCAGTTGTCGCAAAAGCCCGAGTAGAAATGGGATGTCTGGCAATGAAAATTACAAGAAAGGTCAAACCCCTCTCTCTTTCTGTCTGTCTGTCTGTCTGTCTGTCTGTCTGTCTCTCTCTCTCTCTCTCTCTCTCTCTCTCTCTCTCTCTCTCTCTCTCTCTCTCTCTCTCTCTCTCTCTCTCTCTCTCTATCTCTCTCTATCTCTCTTTCTCTTTCTCTCCTTCTCTACTCAGTAGCCAAGGCTCAGACCAAACCCCTTCACAATTCCTTTGCACATAGCAACTAATTCTCACTGTAATCAGTTTTTCCAGTCAGTTTTAGTGAGCCTTTCTCTAGTTTGTCTTGGTATAAGAGGCTGTTTGGAAAAGGAGCCTCTCACCATAATGTATCCAGATTAGTTCAAAGCCACATCAAAAGCTACATAAAGCCACACCTGTATCAGTCACCAACGCTGAGATTTCTGCTTCTGGTGGTGCGCAGTGCTTCTGTGCTTGCCTGTGGTTCCATTACTTTCTCTACATGTCTGACTCCTCTTCTCCCTGGTGGACCCAGGCTCCACCTTTGTTGTCCTCCATATTCATGAAAGGCAGCGCCTCCGGTTTTTAACCGTGATAAATGAATGCTCCACCTGCCACTTCTGTCACGCTGTGGCTCAGGCCTGCACTCCGACTGCACCAAGCACACAGAGCGGTGCCAAGTCAGGCCAAATAAGCATGTCAGTTCTGTACAAGACAAGGCAAAATGTTACATCAGTTTCAGCATACTATGTGTGTGTGTGCGTGTGTCTGTGGCTGTGTGTGTGTGTGTGTGCGTGTGTGTGTGGATAGAGCAAGGGTGAATGATTCTTGCATATGTAGTTCATCAATAAATTAATGTGCAGTATCTTTAAACATATCATCTTGCTCAGATTATAAATTAATGTTAACCAGTGCTTACCTACAGCTAGGAAATTTCATCATAAGCTAAAAGATCAAATTTAATATTTTATTGAATATTTAACTTAACTTGCAGAAATATGCTAATTGAACGCTATATATATTGTGCTACATATATATATATATATGAATAGCTTATTTGGGCTCTGTCTCTCTCTGCCCTTGTCCCCACAGTGTGAGCATTTTCGTAAAGTTCGACATCAGCATTCCAATCACTGAGGGGGCAGGGAGGCAGTTATTTTTTAAATGTTACAGTTGACGGTTTTTGATTGAGGGAAGCAAGGGAGTGGAGTAGATGGGGATGTACCAATTAACAGGTGAAATTAACATGTGTAAGTAGTCACTCACACTCAAATTGGCTGCAGAGTGATAATATGCATCGCTCCGCCAGACTAACAGCCATGGGGATATCCTTTACCAACCTCTCTCTTTCTTTTTTCTCTTTCTCTCTTTCTTTCTTTCTTTCTTTCTTTCTTTCTTTTTTTTCTTTCTTTCTTTCTTTCTTTCTTTCTTTCTTTCTTTCTTTCTTTCTTTCTTTCTTTCTTTCTTTCTTTCTTTCTTTCTTTCTCTCCACCTGTCTCATTCTCTATCTCTATCTCCCTTTCTCTCTCTCTCTATCTTTATCTCTTTCTCTCTCCCTCTCTCTCTCTTCCCCTCTCTCCCATCAGATTGCTTCATTTTCGGTTGGTAGCACAATATATACAAAGAAACGTCAACAAAAGCGGCTCAGTTGTAGCACTCTCTTGGGTATGCCCCGCTGCTTTGGATTGGCACTTTGATTATACATTTCATTTTGTTTTCTAGCACCTAGGTAGAATTCTAGCCTTAAACAAGAATCTGGTTCATTAAGTAAAGTATCCCAAAACAAAATAAACAGACTGCCTGTTACACCCCGTGCAGGCAGGCAGCAGTGGCATCCACAGCTGGATGTTTAACTGAAATACCGCAGAGAAACTAAGGAGAGAAAAAAAACACAGAAAACCCTCTGTGGACTCGGCAAAGTTTTGGAGAGAAGAAACGCGCCTCTGAACTTGCTGATTGCAAATTACTGTAAGTAGGAGAATCTGCAGAATGTTGTATGGAAGGAAGGGAAAAACACGATATGCTTGGCTCAGCTACAGCTGCTGAAAATCCATCTTACCTTGTTTTATGCTCCTCTGCTCTGCATGGTGGTGGTACACTCATCTTTCCTGGATTTCTTCATTATCTCTTAATGATACAGGCTACCATATGGCCATCATTAGGTAATGTCTTACCTCTTACTCGCAAGCACATACACGAACATGTGCACCGTAAACATTTTATGAATATGTACTGCCCACCTACAGATTTGTCTGGGTCATTAATTGCTGGTGCATGCATCACTCTTACTGGAGATGTAATGAATTTAATGGCATTGGTGAGTTGCAGAAGGCACATGCTCAAATGGGTTTCAGATTTCATTGTTGTTATAGCTTTCGGTGCGTGAGTCTGTATGTATTTCATTTTCCTCATGCAAAACTGCTTTTTAGAAGGTGTGCTGTGATAACCACCACTGTAGGCAATTGATGATCAGTAGTATTATGTCAAATACCCAAACACATTTTTTTTTTTTTCACATTTTCATATCTTTCAGATCTTCAAACACAGGCACACTATCTCCTCTCTCCAAAAACACCCACAATTAAAAACTTACAGCATATAACCAGGCCAGGTCCTTTATGTAATACAGCACAGCTAGTTTATTCAGAGAAAAAACAACAAACAAAACAAACATGTAAAATTGAAATTTTGCCTTTTTTGTTCGTTTCCAACACACACAGACACACACACACACACACACACACACAAATATGTGTGACTGTGTTTCCTGACATTGCACAACTCTTACAACTAAAATGATACAGAGAGGCTCTCAAAGCGTTGTAAACCATGTTTATCATTCATGACTTATCAGACAAAACAGTAGTGCTGAAATGAATAAAACACCTTCCATAATGTGAGTTTGATGTGAGTAGTGGCAAGTTTTCCTCAAAAGTCTACTGTGAACAAGGTGCCCATTCATAGTCTATACAACAATGTGGCAACATTGGGCACAGTTTGATATGAGTAGTGCCCATTTAGCTGATGCCACAAAAATAGGTGGATATAATTTTTGCTATAGAAGTAGATGTCACGCCACAGGTTTCCTCAAAAGCGAACTGTGAATAAGGTGCCTATTCTTAGTCTGTACGACAACAGCTTTTCATCAGTGATAGACAGTGCTCTCATGGCATGACTATAAACTAGACAGTGTAATGTATTAAAGCCCAGCAGTCGCTAATAAATTATCAGGAGCCTTAAAGAAGGTGTCCTTAGGAGGAACTGCTAAACTGCCTCCTGACTACATAATTAGAAATTAAACCATTCAACCCGTGACAGCCAACTTTGCATAATCTTGTGGAATGCATTAACATTTATGAAGCAGTATTTTTAGTTCCGTCATTAACATATCAAGCAGACTCTGCCCTATTAATTGCTTTCAATATGACTAATGTATTGTGTTTTAGGTTGCAGCATGATGTGTTTTTGGCCAGTGGGAGTGTTGGGCAGAGCAGAGCTCATGGACCGTCACTGGAAACGACCCAGGGTTTTTGGTCAGAGGATCCAATTATTTCCCCGAAATTGAAGCAGTGGAATGAGTCAACAAAGTGATTCAAATCATGCATTTTAATCACTCCAAATTCCATGTCTCTCTCTCTCTCTGGTTGTGGCCTCTCCTCCCTGCTGTGTGTCAGTTGGATCAGCTCCGCATCTTTCAAGGAGTTCTTGCTATTTTTGGTCCGTCACATGGTCCATTTCTGGTCCATGTCTTTCCCTCAAAACCTACAGTACAGCCAACCCCCCAAGCTTACAACACAACACAACTTAGGCATAAAGACTCGAGGCCCTGCACCAGTTTTATGATGTGATGTGTTCATTAAATGCTTGCTTTAAAATGGAG
>CM050211.1:22301149-22303649 GCA_027475355.1 Coilia nasus
GAACACGGCGGGAAGGGGAAACACCCCCACCACTCCCCCACACCACCCCACCACCCCACCCCCACCCATCCCCTTCCATCTCGCAATCTCTCCATCACGCTGGCGTCCTGACGGGGGCGAGGGAGAGGGACACGGCGGGAGGCGTTATTGTCAGCGTGATGTGCCAGCGAAACAGGAGCCCTGTAAAACGTGTTGTCACATCCAGATGAAGACAAAGGCTCTGAGCCAATATGACCGCCATGACCCCACCACCCACCACCCACCACTCCCCACCACCCGCCCCAAAACCCAACCCACCCCCCCAAACCCAACCCCTTCCGGAGGACAGTCCACAACTCCCACAGTCCATTACCTGTGTTTCCTCCCATTTCTGCTTCACCTGCAAGAAAAGTTAGAGGCTGAGGGGGAACAAAGATTGACTAGATTAGCCGATCTCCACTGCTGCTGCTTTGTCCTGCTAGGAGTCTGAAAGAAGCTACAGGCGAAATTGGATACTGAGGCATCCCACACACACACACACACACACACCACTCCATTCTATTTGCAAGACACAAAAAGAGGTGGTGGAGCAGACTGGCAGTGATTCAGTACCGCCAATGCTCCCCCCATTTGTATTTGTGACGGATTGCATTAGTGCTCTGCATGGTACTGTGCTCTCCCCTCGCCTACTGGATCCACCCTGCCTTGCTGTGGAGAAGGAGGAATCCTTTTTTCTCCCCTGCTAGCTAGTCTCTGCCTCTCACTCGCTGTCTTTCAAGTGACACAGGACTGATGAAAGCGGCAGAAAAGAAAATGTGAAATGCAAGAAACGAGTGGGTGGGAAGCGTGCAAGAGTACAAAGGCGAAAAGAAAGTCAGGCAAGTATGAAAGCCGACTGGCTTCCCCCAGAGAGAGGAGGGGGGTTTCCCCTCCATAGGCTCTGTGTGTGTGTGTGTGTGTGTAGTGTGTGTGTGTGGAGCCATGTACCCCGGCGCTTTTGTGCAACTTTTCACACTCCTCGGCCAACATCAAAGATCCGCCCTTAATGTCTGACTAATGCCGGGGCCCTAATGAGATCATCTCTTATTTACCCTGCGCTCTGTTTACCGGGGAATTGATGAAAGGACCGCCGCCTCTGTAGTCTGTACTCCGAGCTCAGGGTTTTAGCCACGAAAAACTGGCTCTAAAGCCAAAGCCAAAGGCAGCGGCTATGCTAATGCAGGCTGCACATGTGGACAGTCAGCCATGCCTTTCTTTCTTCCTTTTGATTCCAGAACATTCACATGATAACAGCTGTGAGGAGTGTGTGTGTGTGTGCGGGGGTGGAGGGTGGGTTGTGCTGCGTGGGGATAAGGGAGAGCACGGAGGAGTCTCACCTTGGGAGATGTGCTTTGATTCGAGCTTGTCTGTCTTCTCGGTTCAGCTTTGAAGTGAGAAGGTTAAAAACAAACGTGCAGATCTGTCTGACTTCTTACCCCACTGTTGACTCTCTCCCTCTCTCTGTTTCTCTCTCTCTCTCTCTTTCTCTCTCTGTCTCTGTTTCTCTCTCTCTCTCTCTCTCTCTCTCTCTCTATAATCAAGAGGTTGTGTCTTGTGCACATCACACTCTAACGTCACATCCTAAGGTCAGAAAACATCAGGGGAGGCCTCTCAATTGGACTCCTCAACCTCCCTTTTACAGATTGGCCCCATATCATGCAGAGCAGTGCGTCTTCTTTTGTACGCTTCCTGCCCAGGCTTTTGTTTCCTTCCAGAGCATTCCGGCATCAGAGAGGCAGACACAGGGAGATGGCAGCTGACTTAATGTGACTCCTGCTGTGCTTTGATACCAGAAAGAAACTCGATAGGAGGTTGTTTTTTTTTTTCTTCTCCGTCTTTTTGAATATTCAGTCAGTCAAGTCCTCTACTGTGAAAACAAGTCAGAGAGAGACACTAATGGCAGGCGATACTTCAGCCTCAGCTTCAACCTCAGACTCAGACTCGGAGTGGGAGCGAGAGGAGCACGATGTAGCCGGGGGTGCGTGGAGAAGCTGCCGCTCACTTCATTAGACCCTTAACTCTGACCTACTTTTCTCCCAGCGCAGGTGCCATGGATGCAGAAAGGGAGGAACTTTCTGAGACAGAGACCATTTGTCCGGGAGCCTTTTACCTCTATCCAGATTGGCAGCTGATTTGAAATTCCAAGCCACGGTCCCCAGTGAGCGAGGGGGGAGGAAAGCAGGTGGGGTGGAGGGAGGTGCTAATGCAAGGACTGAAACGAGCTGATCCTCCCTGCTCAGATGCCCCCGCTACCATAGGCAATGATACATTACGCTTAGCAGACGCTTTTATCCAAAGCGACTTACAAGAGGACATAATAAGCTAACAGATATGTAGAGAAACAGACTACATGCATACATACAAGGAGATACATATGCCTTAGCTAAGTTTCCCGGGGCAGGGACACTTCAGACACACACACCCCCACACACTCATACAAGCATGAATAATACATATAAATACACATAACTACATATAGAAA
>CM050211.1:22313649-22343649 GCA_027475355.1 Coilia nasus
GATTACCATCTGCAACAGGCTCCCCCCCTGCACCTCCTCTGCTCCTCCCCTCTCCCTCCTCTCTCCTCTCCTCTCTCCTCTCCTCTCTTCTCTCCTCCTCACCCCACCATCTCCTCTCCTCTGTCTCTCCTCCTCTCTTCTCCTCTCCTCTCCTCCTGTCCTCTCCTCACCTCACCCCACCGCCTTCTCTTCCTCTCCTCTCCTCTCCCCCCTGCTCCACTCCTCTCCTCTCTCCTCCTCTCCTCTTCTTTCCCCTCCTCTCCTCTCTCCTTCTCTCATCTCCTCTCTCCTCCTCTCCCCTCCTCTCCTCTCCTCTCCCTTCCTTTCCTCACCTCTCTTCTCCTTCCCTCTCCTCTCCTCCTCACCCCACCACCTTCTGTCCTCTCCTCTCCTCTCTTCTCCTCTCCTCTCACCTTTCCCCTTCTCTCTCCTCCTCTCCTCTCCTCTCCTCTCCTTCTCTCCCCTCCTCTCCTCTCCTCTCCTGTCCTTACCTCTCCCCTTCTCTCTCCTCCTCCGCCCTCCTCTCCTCTCTTCTCCTCTCCTCCTCAACCCACTGCCTCCTCTTCCTCCTCCCCTTCCTCCTCATTCACCCCCAAGTGTTTTCTCCCACTACACCCTCCCCACCCCTGCACCCTGCACCCCCCCAACACACACACTCACAGATACATCCACCCACTGCACACACACACACACACCCACCACAAGCGCGCACACACACACACACACACACACACACACACACACACACACACACACACACATACACACATATTACACTCACAATCACACTACATTGCCCCCCCACCTCCCCTCTCCAAAACTGTCTGCAGTGCTCTTTCTCTCTCTGTCTCTCTCTCTGTCTCTCTCTCTGTCTCTCTCTGTCTCTCTCTCTGTCTCTCTCTCTGTCTCTCTCTCTGTCTCTCTCTGTCTCTCTCTCTCTCTCTGTCGGTATGGAGCAGCTATCAGGCGAATCTGACAAGCAACCTCCTCGCTGTGTCTCAGCCTCTTAAATGGCTCTCCTGCCATGTCCTCAGTCACAGTGCGCTGGAGTCATACTCATCCACCCTCTGCCCTTCACCTTCTCCTCTCTTTCTCTCTTTACTCTCTCTTTCTCTCTCTCTCTCTCTCTCTTTTGTTTGGTGTAAAATAATTTCTCCGTTCTCTCCTTCTGTGGCGCTGGCTGGCCTTGGATTGTCTCCAGTGGTCTCTTTTGGCAGTTGCTCTCTGATGGCAATTGGCTGTCTTTTTTGTGTGTGTGTGTGTGTGTGTGTGTGTGTGTGTGTGTGTGTGTGTGTGTGTGCGCATTTCTGTGTGTTTGTGTGCATGTGTGTGTTGCAGTAATGCTAGTGGAGCGAATAGACTTAGAGGAGACTTGGCAAGCTCCGTCAAACTGCTGCACTGAGGGACCCTTAGGAATGATGTCACTTCTCTGAAATCAAATCCACCCCCCCCCCCCCCCCCCCCCAACACACACACACACACACCCACCCCCAAAACCTGCCAACCCCCCACCCCTGGACTGTTACTGGTCAGTGTTTTCAGATTCCCTTGGTTGCCGCAGATTATACAGGATTTCTGTTGATTTTGTTAGACGATCTAATGTATTCATAGCTGCAAGGATGTAAGGACAATGTCTAGAAGTATAACAAAAAGAAATACCTTCACAATTCAATACATCGCCTACCTCACATATATATAAGATTTGTATGTCTGTCTTGCCCTTGCACTTCATAGTGTTGCTGTAGCATACCCCCAACTCTCACCGTCACTGCCAGAGAATGATTCTGTTTTGCTTCACTAACATAAAAATGCATTATGCAGTATGTGTGCATGTGTGTGTGTGTGTGTGTGTGTGTGTGTGTGTAAGCTATGTGTTTATTTGTGGGCATGTATGTGCAGACAAGATGTGTATGCAAAACCGCAATGTGTCGTGCTGTGTTAATGCTTGTGTGTGTGTGTGTGTGTGTGTGTGTGTGTGTGTGTGTGTGTGTGTGTGTGTGTGAAGCACCACACATTGTGGTATTACGCATTGTAGGGGTGTGTGTGTGTGTGTGTGTGTGTGTGTGTGTGTGTGTGTGTGTGTGTGTGTGTGTGTGTGTGTGTGTGTGTGTGAAGCACCACGCATTGTGTGTGTGTGTGTAGGTGTGTGCGTGTGTGTGTGTGTGTGTGGCAAGTGGCTAACGCGAGAGAGAGTTAAGTGAAGGTGCTGCTGTGGGAGAAGAATCATGGGGAGATCCCAGGCAGAAGGCATGCAGCTGCCAGCATTAGATCATCGTGCTGGGGTGGCGCGTAAGAGCGGCAGCGGAGGAGAGAGAGAGCGAAGGAGGAGGAGGAGGAGGAGGAGGAGGAGGAGGAGGAGTAGGAGGAGGAGGAGGCAGACAGGGAGGGGAGGGGGAGTTAGAGGATGAAGCAGAGTAAAATGAAGAGATGGAAAGTAGAGAGATACAGAGATAGAGACAGACAGAGAGAGAGAGAGCGAGGGGGGGGGGGCGTGCAACGAACGTGGTGCTTCATTTACTAACACATCTTCTCCTCCACTCTTACTCACTATATATATCTAGTCAGAGAGAGATAAGCAGAGGGATAGAGATACAGAGATAAAAAGATAAAGAGGGAGAGGGAGGGAGAGAGAGACACGGATAAGAGAGAAAAGAAGACATGAAAGAACTAAATGAACAGAAAAAGGGAACATGCCGAAAAATGATTAGAGGGATTCTCCAGTGTTCTAATGAGCTGAGAAAGAAAAAAGGGACGATGGAGGGAGGTACAGAGAAAGAGAGATAGAGAGAGAGAAAGAGATAGAGAGAAGGAGAGAAAGACCTCTGCTCCTGTTTTCCCTACACCACCATTCTGCTTTTTTTATCAGCTTCATAAATGCGAGAAAATCAGCTCTGAACATAGCTGCCCGCCTCATTCGTCCTGTGCTCTTTCGCATGTTGCACCAGAAAGGGGTCCGTATGCGGCATACGTGACGAGGTGCGGGCGTCTGGGAATGGGACGCCTGCGACGTAATGTTGAGGGCGTAATGTTGACAGCGTAACGTTGGCGGCGTAACGTGGGCGGTGTAATGTTGGCGGCGTAACGTTGGCGGCGTAACGTTAACATTACACCGTTAACGTTACGCCGTCAACCTTACGCCGTCAACCTTACGCCGTCAACGTTACGCCATCAACGTTACACCGTCAACATTACGCTGTCAACGTTGACGGCGTAAGGTTGACGGCGTAACGTTAACGGTGTAATGTTGATGGCGTAATGTTGATGGCATAATGTTGACGCCGTAATGTTGATGCCGTACCGTTGAAGGCATAGCGTTGGCTGTGTAATGTTGACGGTGTAACATTGACGGCGTAACATTGACGGCGTAACATTGACGGCGTAATGTTGGTGGCGCAATGTTGGCGGCGTAACGTAAGCTTGGGCACGAGTCCATGGCACACAAGGCGGCTACAGGCCAAAGGCAGACATCGCATCTGACTGATTGAGAGGCCAGAGTGCGGCTCTCTCACAGAGAGAAAGAGAGAGAGCAAGAGAGAGAGCAAGAAAAAGAGATAGAGAGAGAGAGAGAGAGAGATAGAAAAGTGTCTGCTCTGGCCGATAAAAGTGAGGGCCGTAGGCGCTACTGAAATGAAAGACTGCAACAACACACACGAGAGAGAGAGAGAAAGAGAGAGAGAGAGAGTAATAGAGAGAGACAGAGAGAGGAAGAGAGAGAACTGAAAGATGCCTTGTGTATATTTTTTTCATCTGAGCAGCCTGTCAGAGATTTAAAGGCTGGGTGCCGTGATTAGACAGTGAGATATTTTTTTCTCTCTCCTCACCACTCCTCCGGAGTTCTGTGTAAGCATCTGTTCTTGCACCTCCCCACTTCGCTCTCTCTTTCTGTCTCTCTTTCTCTCTCTCTTCCTCTTCCTCTCTTGCTTGCTCGCTCAGTCGTTTCTTCTTTTTCTCTTCATGTTTTTTTCCCCCCCGAGCCAGAATTGTGTAACGAACAGGGAGGATGCCTTGAGTGTTGACAGAATTGGTTAATGATAGCCCACGGTTTGTGGGAGGGGAGCCAGGCCGCATGCCAAACGAAGCAGATTGATCTCTCCTGCTGGTGCCAAGATACAATAAATAATTATTGCCACTCACGACGGCGTATGGCTCGCTGAGCGAAATTTCATTAGGAAGTATAGCCTATTAGTGCTCAAATTGCAGGCCGCCGCTACCCAACAATGTAATTACGTGTTTCTTTTGTCTTTTGTTTGCTCGCCGATGGCTGACATCTGATGCCCCGTGGTGGGGGCCAAAGCCATCGCTTTCTGCAGTGGGGTGGGGGGGGATTGCAAAGGGGTTGCACCAGCCTTTCTTCTTCTTTTTTCTTTCTTCTCCTCCTCCACACCCTTTCCTTTTCTACCTTCCGTCGTTTTTCTCTCCCCCACACACCCCCGGTTTCTCCTCCTCGCTGCTGTCTCGGTAGCACCCTGACCTCCATGACACCTGCGTTCCACAGGGTGAGAAGGCGTCCTCATTAAAAGCGAGACACGGGGGCCACTCCACGGTCGCCGAGGGACGCCGATTAGCATTAGGAGTGAGAAAAAGCGCGCTAACAACCCGAGGGGGGATGGGGGGGGGGGGCGAAATATGAGTCCTCACCGCCGCTAAAAGCCGACGTGCCCTTGACCAAAAAAAATGTGGTACGCCCGCCGCCGAATGTGCTGCTGTACTCCACGAGGCTTCTGCTGTGTTTTCTCTTACTACGTTCTGTATCGTCTTTCTTCTTGTGCTTAATTACTTCCTTTTGCTATTATTGTGTCTGTCTGTCTGTCTTGGGGTGATCAATTTTTTCTCAGTCATAGTGTGTTTGTGTGTGTTGGTGTGTGTGTGCGCGTGTGCATGTGTCTGTGTCTAAGGGGGTGAGTATGTGTGTGTGTATGTCTGTGTGTGTGTGTCTAAGGGGGTGAGTATGTGTGTGTGTGTGTGTGTGCATACGTGTGTATATATGTGTGTGTGAGAGAGTATCTGTGAGACTGTATGTTTTGAAGTCTGTCGATTCAATTTGTGTCACTTTCCTGTCTCGAGCACCACGGTGACCACTATTCGTGGAAGATCCAAAAACAAGTGCCTCTCATGGTACTTCTCGAAACTCTCTTCCACGCTCAACGCTCGCCTCCCTCCTCCCCACCTCCCTTAAAAACCCTCTTCAGATACTCCCACCACTCTCTCTCTCTCTTGTCATCAGTCAAAGAGCACCATGACCTTTCTACAATCTGCTACTATCTGCTCGAGCTTATTTCACATTTTAGTGAAAAATGTCCTGAGGCAGGAAAATGGCTTCCATAAATGGGAACCCCTCAGAGAGAGTGAGTGAGTGAGTGAGTGAGTGATGTGGAGGTGTAGGCAGAAGAGGCGTTTGTGCGACCTCTTGTTGCTTCTATCTTTTCAAAAGTATTTCTTTTTTTTTTTCGTTTTCAATTACTGAGCCTCAACTCGCCCTGGGATTAAGAGCGAAGTCATTCGTTGACTGAATTCATTTGTATTAACACAGACTTGCGCTGAAACATTGATGTCGAGGTTCTTAATAAGCACTGTTTAAGCGAGCCTGCCACAGCGAGTGTGATTATGTGGAGGGGTTATCCGAGTCTGTTGATCAATAGGCCAATACACAGCTGTCTCAAAAGGAAGTCTGTCACCGAATGAGCGCGTTTCTTCTTTCAGCACAGAGAAACACAAAGACAAAGAGGAGACAATCTGTATATATCCCTCTTTGTCTCTCTCTTTCTTTCTCTCACTCTCTCTCTGTCTCTCTCTCTCTGTGTCTGTCTTTCTCTCTGTCCATCTCTGTTTCGTTCCTCGTGGTGTGTGTTTCTTGTTTTCTCTCTCTGCATCACTTCATTTTTGTTCCACCTGGCATTGCTTTCGACATCTCCTGCATGTACTTCCAGGCTGTGTCCACCAGGGGGCTGGGTGAGACCTGCTTGCCCGCCCGCCTCAGTGGCAGGTGGTTAATGTGTGACCACTCACAGCGTGAAATAGGGCCAGATGCAGACATATGTTCACATACCCCAGTCAAAGAGAGATAGCACTGGAGCGAGCAGGGGAGAGACAGAAACTGGAAAACAGAGACAAAGGAAGAGAAAGTGAGAGAGAAAGAGAGACACAGAGAGAGAGAGAGAGAGAGAGAGAGAGAGAGAGAGAGAGAGAGAGAGAGAGAGAGAGAGAGACAGAGAGAGACAGAGAGAGAGAAAGAGAGAGAGAGAGTAGGGTACAGAGTGTAAAAGAGGAAGAGTGGATTATAAATCCCCCTTGAAGTGCCTCCATAACTCAATGGGGTCTTTGTTAGCTGGGGCCAGGGAACAGGGCCGTGGGGGAGGGGAGGTGGAGGTGAAGGTGGCGGGGGGGCCGCTGGCAGGTGGGTGGTGGGGGCAGTGTCCAGAAGCATTACCTGCCGCCCACCCCCACCATGACTCACGCTTCCACCTCCATCAGTGTCCACCTCCACAAACACCGCCTCTGTCCTGTCTGGCCTCTGCCTCCCTCCCTGCCTCCCTGCCTCCCTCTCTCCTTCCCCACCCTCCTTCCACCTCTCTTGCTCACCTACCCTATCTCCTCTCTTTGCCCTTCTCTCTCTCTTTCTCTCTCTCTCTCTCTCTGTGTATCTTACTCTCTCTCTCTCTATCTCCCTGTCCCCTCTCTCCCTCTTTGTGTTTGAACAACCAGACCATTTTTCTGTGCTCGATACCCCACCACCACCAGCACCACACACACACACACACACACACACACACACACATTCACACACACACACACAAACACACTACCACCACCTGACACAGTAGCAGTAGGAGGGACTTCACTGGCGAGCAGGCTTGTCTTACCTGAGGATGGTTTCGTGGGGTAGAATAAGAGAGAGAGAGACAGAGAAAGAGAAAGAGAGAGAGAGAGAGAGAGAGAGAGAGAGAGAGAAATTAGCAAACCAGGTGAGGCAGATATTGATATGTGGTCTGTTTCGCTTAAGAGGACTTGGGGAGGCAGGGAGCTGCTGAAGTGGGGCAACGAGCCTCTCGTCGAGGAGGTGGCCGAGCTTTTCTCTCGGTTTCGGTCCAGGAAACAGATCCAGCATCGGGTGGGTAGAATTCCTTTTTTTATTTCGCCTGTCTTTGGCTCGAGAACCCATCCGTAATGAGTCTAGGGGCCTTGGGACAAGGTTACCACCAATGGACATGAGTGTGTCATTATATTACAGGTCCATTTTCAGCTCTGTATGTGTGTAAGTGTATGTGTGTGTATGTGTGTGTGTGTGTGTGTGTGTGTGTGTGTGTGTGTGTGGGTACGGCTATTTTTTCCCATGCTCTTTGGCCGAGCTGTGAGAATGTGGTGCGTGTTGTGTTGATTTGTTTGCGCGTTATCCAAATTGATCTGCATCTTTGTCGAACAGCTAAGCTGGTGGAACTTTGGCTAGATTTCAAACCATTTGCAGAGCTCCTGTGCTGCGTCGAGATGTTCCCAGCCCTTTTTCTCTCTCTTCTCTTCTCTCTCTCTTTCTCTCTCTCTCTCTCTCTATCTATCTCGATTTCTCTCTGCACAAGCTCTGTTGCACTCTTTAACAGTCACCCTCATCATTTATTCTCTCTCTCTCTTTTCCTCTCTCTCTCTTTATCTCTTTCTCTCTCTCTATCTTTTTCGATCTCTCTCTGCACAAGCTCTGTTGCACTCTTTAGCAGTCACCCCCATCATTTAATCTCTCTCTCTTTTCCTCTCCCTCTCTCTCTCTCTCTCTCTCTCTCTCTCTCTCTCTCTCTCTCTCTCTCTTTCTCTCTGCCCCCTCCCTCCCTCCCTCCCTCCCCCCCCCTGTCTGACTGAGATAGGTGCTTTAGTGTTTAGAGTCTCTTTGAGGTGTTAGATGAGACTTTCTCATTGCCCAGCTCTCTGGTTGTGCTGTAGGAGCAGCAGATGGATCTAGCGCTCCTAATCAATTACATGCGGGTGCCTTCCTTCCACCTCATCCTTTCCACTGTGTATAGACCCGTACGTTCAGGACAGCGGCATCGACTCTGGCTTCCTGTTTGTTTGTTTGTTCATTCCCTACTCGACGCATACGTCGGTCTGTGCACCAGCGCAAACCACCCTGGCCGATCGAAACCATCGACTGCCTGACCGAACGACCGACCGACTGACCGCCCGCCTCCCCCTCTGCCCGCCCTTCGCGGCAGATCGTTCGCGATAAAAATGTCACGGTCGGCTCAGAAGCGCGAGGACATGGATGACGGGAAACGGTTTTTGATTGAAATAATCCTCGATACTGCCTATCAGGGCGGGCCTAGGCTCCGACAGACGGTCTTATCGCCCAGCGCGCAGGACACATTCGCCTTTCCCGCGGCCGAAAACAAAAGGGGGAGAGGGATTAACCATGGGGCTTTCAATAACTGCTGAACGCAAATATAATAGGCTTGTGGACGAACATAAGTTTGGAGTATTTCTGTCTTCTACACCACCGCCCCCACCCCTGTTCCGTCTGTTGGCTATTGGGATTAGCTTTCTGGATTTCGCACACAGCGCCCGGTTGAAGACACACACACAAATAAAGCTGGCTTATCTGAGGTCTCGAAAATAAATAAATAAGATCCCCCCGCCCCCCCCCCCCTCCCCCTGTCTGTAGCCACAAAAATCTTGATAAGGCCACAAATCAGCTTAGGCCCTCTACTGCCGACACTACCCCCTCCCCTCCCCTCTCTTCCCCTCCCCTTCACCTCCCTCTTCACTTTATCCCTCTTGGGTCCTGCATGTACAGAGATGGCTTAAGCCTGTTTGCTTTTCATTTTGTTTGCTCTTTCTTTTATTCTCTTTCCTCCTCTCGATCTCTCAGTCTTTCTCTCTCGCTCTCTCGTTCTCTCTCTCTGTTTTTGTTTTATTCTCTTTCCTTCTCTCATTCTCACAGTCTCTGTCTTTCTCTCTCTCTCTCTCTCTCTCTCTCTCTCTCGTTCTCTCTCTCTGTTTCTTTTATTCTCTTTCCTTCTCCCATTCTCACAGTCTCTCTCTCTCAGTCTCTCTCTCTCTTTTGCTCTCTCTCTCTCGTTCTCTCTCTCTGTTTCTTTCTTTTATTCTCTTTCCTTCTCTCATTCTCTCAGTCTCTCTCTCTCAGTTTCTTTCTTTTTCTCTGTCACTCTTTCGCTCTCTTTCTAACCAAGGTTCAGGAAGTCGGTAAGGGGCCCCATGCAATGAAAGGGATGCTCAGACCCCAGCGATTCCTCTTACCGCGCGTGGGTTTGTTCCCATGACAAAGCCTCCTTTTGATTACCCCTGCGTTCCTCTCCTGGTGTCTCAAGTGTAGGGCCGAGGTCTAGGGAGCCCTTTTTTCTCCGCGCCATTTCCAAGGCACAGTGGGGAAAAGTCACTGGTGCATTCACATGGTCGACAGCCCACTCTTTCTTGCTCTCTCTTTCTCTCTCTCTGTCTCTCTCTCTCTCTCTCTGTCACTCTCTTTTTTCTCAGTCACAGATAAAGAAGGGGGCACGATAAATGCCTTGTTTGTTTTTTTTTTTTTTGGAGAGTAGGAGTTAAAAAAGAGAGCATGACATGAGCTGCTGTTTCCCATAGGCTTTGGACTTGAAGGGTCCAATAACCAGCTGGATATTTATGCACAACTCCAGAGGGCATCTAATGCAATGTTTACAGCCTCTCAGAGACACAGGAGCTGAAAAGCCACCACAGTATACAGACACATCGACCATACTCTGTCACCCGCAGCTAAACCACCAACCGCAGCCACCTATTCTTATGACCTGTGTTTGTCACATAGACACTCACAGCACATCTACTTACAGCACATCTATATACATGCTATGAGAAATGGTAAATCTTGACTTTTCATTTTCATTTTCATTTTCATTTTTCATTTTATTTTTCAAAAACACAAAAATATATATATATGTGGATACATCTGCAATGTAATCTACCTAAACATCTCCAAAACAAAAACCCTTTCTCAGCTTAATTTGCCGATTGTTTTCCTCCCGTTGCATCACAGTATAGTGTAAAAGTACATTTTTTTCTTTTGCCACATTTGTAACACTGACTTAGAACACTCCCAGGAGGTTTGGTTTGATGAATATTTATGGTACACTTGCTGTATCGTAAAAATAGTATCACAGTGGTGGCAGGGGATGTCCACATTTAGCACTGTGAGTTAGCCAGTGCTATAAAAAAATCTTCCCTTGTTCCCTGGGTAATTGAATGACTTGAGGGCAAAGCTAACTACATTGCTAACTGAATAACTTTGGAGCAAGGCAGCTGATACACCTTCTGCAAAGCACCTAATGCAGTGTTTCTCTAAGATTTTCAGACCAAGGACCACTTCCCCCCATAAAAAAAAAAAAAAACCTCAAGGACCACTCCACCCATCTGAGGCTAACAGGGCTATGTAAATGCATGAATTGGTGCTGCCTCACAGCCCTCACTGGGGAATGGCATGAAGATGATATACATATTGTTTAAACACACTGTGCACAGCACAGGTATGTTAAGAAACAAGAAAAAAAAACATTTTAACACAACTGCTTGTGGACCACCTGGGATGTCTTGCGGACCACTTCGAGAAACACTAACCTGGTGCCTCCCTCCCAAAGCACACAAAGACACACACACACACACACACACACACTCTCTCACACACACACACACACATCCCCACTGTTGATCAGAGGCCAGGAAAAGTTGGGGATTGTGAGCGTACCCTCCTATGCCCTCCTATGCTCCTTGTGCCCGAGTGGCATCTGGGCAGCTGGGCTTCTTCCTGTCAGCGCAGCAGCCTGGGAGCTTATGCCACCTGACAGCACCCGCTGTAACAGACTGAGGGGAGCTCTCTAAAGATGTTCTCTCTCAGCATAGCCGCGGGCTACAGGAGCCGGACAGGTCTGCGCCAACATATTTATTCCGAACTAGCACGAGCTGCAGGACTTGGATTTCTGCTGTTCTCGTAGTGTGTGTGTGTGTGTGTGTGTGTGTGTGTGTGTCTGAGAGTGGGTATGTATGTGTGTTTGTGTGTGTGTGTGTGTGTGTGCGTGTGTGTTTGAGGGTGTGTGTGTGTGTGTGTGTGTGTGTGTGTGTGTGCCTGTGTGTGTGTGTGTGTTTGCATTTGTGTGCTTGTGTGTGTGTGTGTGTGTGTGTGTGTGTGTGTGTGTGCGCGCGCGTTAAAAAGGGAACACAACAATTGTTACAGTCACACTTGGTCACTTCTGTGTTTTATGGCTTTCTATTCCTATGCGATTGGTTACTGCTGTGTCACATAGGGTTCAAAGCCATTGGATACAGAGTGGATATTCACCAGGAGGACGGCACTTGCATCAGCGGGTGTGAGACACACGCAGAAAGGCCAGGAAAATTGCCTGCTATTATTTAATACCACACGCTCAGTCGGCTCTACAGCCCACTTCTCCAGATGAATTTGTGGTCAAGATGTAAAATGAAGGCCGCTTCAGCGGTGGCTATTTTTAAAAATCAGTCCTCACTACTTTAAGGCATCCAGAGAATCCCCCCCAGGGAAACGTCCCTGAGCTTCAGATATAGCACATTCCTGTCAGGCGGCTACAGCATGACGGCGTGTATTTAGAAGCGCCCAGCCCCAAACACCCACTTTGCAGCGGACGGTATTTGAAGCTATTTGCGAAGAGAGGGTGGCCGAGCTTTTAAAGCAGCTGGCACAGGAGACGTTTTTCTCAGAAAAGCCGTTGCTTTTCTCTCCAGGGGATCTGTGTAAGGGTGGGGTTGGGGTTGGGGAGAGGGAGCGGGCCGGGTGAGCGGGTGTTGTGAGGGTGGTGGCAGGGAGCCTGCGAACATGATTACCAAAAAAAATCGTTTTCCCCTGAGACAGAGGGAGGAAAATACACACTCTCTAATAGGCTCACATTCTCACCACATGGTCTCTCTCACTCCCTCCATGCTTTTTCACACACACGTGAAAAAAATTTTCACCCTCACATAATACAATCATCCACAAAATCACACACACACACAGGCACAAATACGCACCTGCCAGCGCACACTCACACACACAGGCAACATACGAACACATACACACGCACGCACACACACACACACACACACACACACACACACACACACACAGACACACACACACACAAATACACATATAGGCATACAGACACACACATATAAACAGGCACACACACACACACACATAGACACACACACAAATACACACATAGGCATACAGACACACACACACACACACACGCACACACACACAAAGCCTGGGGGCAGCTCTGCAGTAGGCAAGGTGGTGCAGCAGGTAATTGTTGCTGTGCCCGGTCTGCCTTTCTCCTTCCTCCTCCTCAAAGGGAGAGCGGCTGCTGACTCAAGCAGTGTTGACCGTAATGAAGCCTGCACTATTTATCACCTGTCTTTCTCTCTCTCTCTCCCTCCCTCTCTCTTTCTATCCCTCTCTCGCTCTCTCTCCATCTCCCTGTCTCTCTCCCTCACTCACACACTCTTAATTACACTCATTGGGAGGAAAAAACTGACAGACACATAAAACGTACGCCTCGTCTCGTCTCGTTGCCTCGTACGCTGCCAGGTGTCGTCGGGCTGTTTCTCCGCCGGTAATTGTGTGGCCTGTGAGTGACAGAGACCACAGTCCCCTTGGATAGGAGGAGGAGGAGGTGGGGGAGTGGGGACGGGGAAAGGGAGGGGGACTCAGAGCACAAACCCATAGAGGAGAGGAGAGGAGAGGAGAGGAGATCTGATGTGACCGTGAGGAAAATAAATAAAAGGAGCCTGCAAGGCAGCCGAGTCTGGAAACCCCAGGTGCATTTTGAGACAGGCAGACATCTGTGTCTACACTGTGGAGTGTTGGGGTCAGCAGCTCTTTTGTCAAATGGTGTGTGTGTGTGTGTGTAAAGCTGTCAGGATGATAGTGTGAGTGTGTGTGTGTGTGTGTGTGTGTGTGTGTGTGTGTGTGTGTGTGTGTGTGTGTGTGTGTGTGTTTGGGTGTGTGTGTGTGTTTGTGTGTGTGGGTGTGTGTCCTTCAGGAGATAATGATTAACAAAGGGAGAGCAAAGAAGGCTTTGTTACCCCCGACTCCCCTTCTTTTCACTGGTTCTCTAGCGGAACTTCACATCGCCACAAGGGAGAAATCATCCACACCAGCAAAAATACACTGCAGCAACATCTTTGTTGAAAACAGTCATTAGAGTCCATGTAATGATCCCCCTACCACCACTCTCACAAGACACACACACACATACACACACACACAGAAAACACACACACGTGTGCACACACACACACATGCACACACATATGACACCCACAGACGCACACACACACACACACACACACACACACACACACACATATATGACACCCACAGACACACGCACACACATACACACACACACACACACAGATACACACACACCATTACCTACCTACTCTTAGAACCTTTAAAAACTCAAAGACTCCTTAAGACGGTTACACTCCCTTTAAGCAAGTGTGCCAATTCACTGCTCTCACATTAACACTCATGCTGTTCTCGAGCCAGCCTTGTCCTAATGGCCGGGTAATGGCTCCCTTAGACTAGTGCCGTATCTGTGTCGGCCATGATGATAATTTAAGGGGCAATGGAGATTTCACTGTGGACACTAACCTATCATCAAGAGCATTTTTTTCTCCTCCCTCCCTCTTTCTCCCTCTTTCTCTGTCACTGTCAGACATCTGTCTGGGCACAGAGACATATTTCCATTTTATCAGAGGAGCTTTTGACCGACTGAATGTGCGGTGTCATTTCCCCCCATTAAACGGGAGAAGCGGCGTCTATACCCAGCAGTATCTCCAGGTGACAGGCGTCCGTCCCCCCAAAAAAAAAAAAATCTAGGACGTCGTTGGCAGACACTGACCTGGTTTTGCTGCAAGGATATCCTGATACCTTAATGGCAGACCCTCTTTTTTTCGTGAAGGCAATAACTTCTTTTCTCCTCCATTCTTTAAGATAAAAAGTGAGTGGGGTGGGGTGGGGTGTGGTGGGGTGTGGTGGGGTGGGGGTGAGAGTGAAAGCTTCTCCTCCACCAGCACTCGTCTTTTCAGAGGCCGGGCATCGGATCTGCTGGGAATCTGCACGGGGTCGGATCTGCCAGGGCTCAGAGCAAGAGCGAAAGGGTTTTTTAAATGGAGCTCGAGCCCAGAGAAGTGGTCATGCCAGGTGCAAATCACTTCAATGCACAGCTTAACCTCTGAAGAGCTCGAAAGCGACTGGGCCGAGGGCTAAGAGTTGGGGGGTGGGGGTGGGGGGGTTACTGTGAACGGACATGATTGATATGGAGGGGACTGTGTAGCCAGGGGTGTGGTGGGGGGTGGCATAGTTGGTACGTGCTGTGGATTGTGGATGGCGTTGGAGCTTTTGAGGAGTCTCTGTCTCTGTCTCTGTCTGTCTGCCTTCGTTTTTCTCCGACATGTTCCACTGCACAATCTCCTGCACACAGGCACCAGCTACGACCGCCCCGCCCTGCCCCAAACCACCACCCCCCTTCCAACCACCACCACGTACACCATCTTTCTCCACACCCACTACCCTCGCTCGCCAACACCACCATCACCAATGCCCCTCCACCCCCCTAAGCTGGAGGAAGCCAAGTGCACACAGGAGACACATTCTAACACGGGCCGCGCAGACGTGCGAGTGCTATCAAAGCCCTTTCGCCATGCCCATGCATTATACATGGACAAGCAGGCTCGCTCGTGCTCACACATATTCGCAGTCACTCCTACAGTCATAGAGACCAGTTCCATTGGGGTTTGTGGGTCTGTTTGTGTGCATGTGTGTGTGTCTGTGCAGTGAGTGTCGGTCTGATTGTGTGCGTGTTTGTGTGTGTGTGTGAGTGTGTGTGCGTGTGTGTAAAGAGCATCTGTCTGAATGTGTGTGAGTTTGTGAGAGTGTGCGTGTGTCTGTAGACCATAGTTGTGGCTGAGGCTTAAGAAGTCTCTCTTTTTTTCCCTATTCCAAATCTCATTTCCCCCGAAGTGTATCGCCTCTTGAGTTAATTGTAGGGTGTGCTGGAGATGATAGCGGCCACGGTGCCACTCCACAGCTCATCAGCTCTCGTCGTCTCCTCTCACCAGAGACCAGCTGAACACGTTCCCCACCCCGTAATCCCCTTTCTGCAGTGCATCTACCCCCCCTCCAACACCAACACACAGACCTGTGCCCGCCACTCGCCCAACACAACATGCACAAGTGTGACAAAGCAGAGGCAGAGGCAAAGGCAGAAGCAGGTCTTTTTATTGTTTGTTGGTGGATTAGTGTACGCCGCACGCGCTCTTGCAAAGCCGCATTACCGTTTTCCACTTTTGAAATGAATTGTGAGGTTTTGTGTTGTGCTGTGCTGCACTGCATGTTGAGTTGGTATGCGTGGTTGTATTAGACACGGATCAGGAATACCCACCTGGGTTTGGGAAAATATTGACCTTCTTTCAAAAGCTGAATGGTTTGAAAATGAAATGTATGATCAAAGTCAATGTCAAATATTACATTATTCATTGCGCTTCTCTCTTTCCCGCCCCCCCCCCCCCCCCCTCTCTGTCTTTTTCTCTCTCACCTTCTCTCTCTCTCTATCTCTCTCTCTATCTCTCTCTTCCTCCCTTTATCCCTTCCTTTGTCTCATTCTCTCCAGGTTCTTCTGGTTATCGGATGCCCAAAGACAGGTAGGCAATGCGGCGCTTCACGTTTGCCTGCTTCTGTAGTCTTCACGGTCTCTGCAACCCGAGGAGAAGGAAGAAAAAGAAGGATGGAGCACAGGAGGAAGAGGAGGAGGAGGAAGAGGGAGAAAAGTGCCAGCGGCACCAAGAGACAGAGGTGTGACGGGCTGGAACTGCCCAGGGAGGAGGGAGGAGGGCGAGGGCGAGGGCGAGGGGGGGGGCAGAACTAAGCTCCCGCTTCCTCTGTCTGGCGTGCCCTTCCTTTATCGCCTTAACTCAGTCAAAATTCCATCAGTCCTGTCCCCAGGGTGCGGGTGTGGGTAGGAAGATAGATAGAAAGATAGATAGATATATGTACTTTACTGATCCCAAGGTGGGAATATGTGTGTGTGTGTCTGTGTGAAAGAGAGAGAGAGAGAGAGAGAGAGAGAGAGAGAAAGAAAGAAAGAGAAGGTGTATTTGTGTATGAGCATGTGTAAGAGAGAAAAAGAGAGAGACAGACAGATAGAGATAGGAGAAAGAGAGAGATAGAGAGAGAAAGAGAGAGAGTGTCTCTGTGTATGTGTTTGTGTCTGCGTGTGTGTGCATATCTGTGCACTTGCGCATGCGCGATTGAAATGCCACACTGACACTTCATCACACCGCAAGTCACTCTGGGTTGAACTGTCCGGAAATAGACTGCCGGCTGCCCTGGATGGCAGCTTCCTGGACGCGGTGCAGAAATGCAAATGCAAATCCTGAGTCCTGCTGTGCCGAGAGCCCAGATGACAGCGGCAGACCCCTGCTGCTTCCTCCCAGAGGGATTTCCGGCCTCACCTGCCCAGTTCAGGTCACTTTTATTTTCTCCAAGTCAACACTTGAGGGAGGGTGTAGACTGTGAATAGGGAACAGAACAGGTATTCATTTTTGTGAATGCCTTTTCGATGAGTCAAGCACTTAATGAACGGCGAGCAGTCAATGCAACATCGGTAACAGTACTACTCTTAGTGGTGTAGCGTCTGGGGCGAGCATAATTCTAGTGGTCTGTCATAGAGTTCCAGAAGAATGGGTGGCTTGATTAAAATGGGGTGGAAGGGGGAGGTGCAGTCTCTGAGATGGGGGGGCAGTAGTCTCTGAGATGGCCTAGAATTTTCAGCCACTAATGCTAGAAAAATCGACCCTGAGTTGGACAGATTGAGTTCAATGGGGCTATATCTCCCAGCTCTTTCCATTAGTGGAATGAAATGATGTTCTCGAAGAAGTTACGGCTTCAAAGTAGTTCTGGTGCGCACAAGTGCTCCCAGTCCTTGCTGCTTGGGGACGGGGAAACTTTTAGAGCATAAGTGATTTATTCAATGAGCAACCACCTGCCACTCCAAACCTGCTTTAACAGGTCAGTGAGCGCACAGTGTGTGAGGCCAGACCTGTGGTTTGGCGCTGCAGACAGTCTCCGTGTGCTTCCAAGGATGAAAGGTCTCTTTTTATGTCCCCCCGCCACACACACACACACACACACACACACACACACACACACAATACCCATCCATACACCCACACACACACAGCCACCCACACACACCTCCACCGACATCATCACCTTCACCCATCTCACACTCTCTCTGACTCTCTTTGTCTCTCCTTATCTCCCTCTCTCTCTCTCCCTCTCTCTCTCTCTATCCTGTGCTCACGCGCTCTCACTCTCTCTAAGCAGAGATTGTTTTCTGATTGCTGAAGAGGTAATCAAGGGCCTGGAGGGGAGGAGGAAAGTGCACTTCCGCAAAATGCCATCACTACTGCGGGGAGGCAGGAAAGAGGGAGAGAGAGAGAGAAAGAGGGAGAGAAAAAAAAAAAAACTCCCATCTTCCATCTGTCTTGGCAAAATTACACCTCAGTTATAGGCCTGGGGTGAGTTTCACCTGTCCTCCCTTCAATTACTGTGGGGACATTTAAGGAGAGAAAAAAAGCGAGTTAGCGAGTATCTGAATGAGGCGTCTGGATTTTTCGCCGTCTGGGCCGCTCCGTCAAACACCAAACTGCGGATCCAACCGAAAGCGTAACTGGCTCACTCGTGAAGCGAATGGGTTGACTAATAGACAAATATTGAAGCACTGGTGCTTCTCTGCTCTTTGGCAAATCCTATTTCCAGAGTGGAATTGGCTGAGATTATGAAATATTTCTTATTTTGGCAGCCTGCTATTTGCCGCCTGGCTATTGAAAGTGTCCTGGCTTTTCTCCACAATAACCCAGTGAAGCCTTTTTTTAAATTGTAACATGAATGGCATCAAAACGCAATGAAACATGTCATTATCAATTTTTCAATTTTAATTCATCTATTTGTCATCCTGAAAGAGCGTTACAAAGGAACGCTAAACATTTCACTGAAAGCTGCCAGGCACGATGGCACCATCCATTATGCTGCTGGGTGAATGGGTTTGACGACGGTACAGTCACAAACTCACCAATAGGCACCTTCTCATGACTAACTATTCAAACAATCCAACTTCTGAGTTCAAGACGAGCTCCCTCTCCTTAGAGGCCTCCCACCTCACCTTTCGTAGCTCGCATCTTCCAAAGCTACAGCACCTGAGGTAGTGGTCAAGCCTGAACTCCGGACACCTGTTGAGGTTAATTACAGGGGACGGCTGGCCTGCCGATCGATGTCTAACCAGGTCCAGTAATTAGTTATCCAAACAGTCCAACTTCTTCACGAGTTCGCTCTCCTCAGAGGCCTCCCACTTCACCTTTCGTAGCTCCCATCTCTCAAAGCTACAGCTCCGGAGGTAGTGGTCAAGCCTGAATGCCGGACACCTGTTGAGGTTAATTACAAGGCACGGTTGGCCTGCCGACCAGTGTGTAACCAGGTTGGGTAACTAACTATCCAAACAGTCCAACTTCCTCACGAGTTCAGAGTCCTCCCACCTCACCTTTTGTAGCTCGCACCTCGCACCTTTCGAAGCTACAGCCCCAGAGGTAGTGGTCAAGCCTGAACTCCGGATGCCTGTTGAGGTTAATTACAAGGCGCGTCTGGCCTGCCGACCGATGTGCAATCAGGTCGAGTAACAATGAGTCACCTTGGACAACAGGAGATGGACCCGCCGTCAAGGCCGGGGGGGGGGATGGGTTGCCATGGGGATGCAGAGCGGCTGTGAGTGATGACCCCCGAGTCTCGTCTTCCCCGCGACTTTAAATTGGCACATCCATCGTGTGTGACAGTCCCTTTGAAACGTAGCCATCGCCAGGGCCGGAATGAGTCAGCGGGCTACCTTCCTTCCTTCCTGCCCCTGTTGGAGTCTGCTGGGGAATCAAAGGCAAATGTGCACCTGTCGCAGTGTTGTCACATGTCTAATGGCTGAGTTTTAGCCTCCAGTACTTTCTCCCCGCTCGCCCCACTTGCTCCGGCATAACGTCCAGGGGGGGTTTTCTCGCCTCTTCCCTTGGATACACAGTTGCCGGAGATGACACACACACATTTGTATGGAATGCTCCGGAGAGGCTGTCGAGGCGTGACAGAAATGTCAGCGAGTAACACCATCGGACAGACACACAATTTTTTTTTTTTTTTTTTTTTTGGCAAAAGTGACCAGTTCTCCCTGATCGCCCCCCTACCATCTCATCCACCCCCCCCCCATCACTCCCCTTGCAAATCCCCCACAGACACCAGTCACAAGACATGTGACAGGCCGAGGCCATTTATCATGGTGAGCATTCGTTTCCTCTTGTCTGAAAGGGACAGAGTGAAAGGGAGAAAAAGACCAGAGGAAAGGAGGAAAGGAGAGAGAGAGAAGGGGGGGGGAGAGGGAGAGGTCAGGAGAGATATTTGCTGATCGAAAAAGAGCACCAGAGACACGGGCGAGACGACAGGGCAGGTGTTTTTTTTCTTCTTGTGGCGGTGAAGGTTGTCGTCCGGGATGGTCGGTTGGCTGCTTGCAGGGTTGGG
This sequence comes from Coilia nasus, assembly GCA_027475355.1. Classification (NCBI taxonomy): domain Eukaryota; kingdom Metazoa; phylum Chordata; class Actinopteri; order Clupeiformes; family Engraulidae; genus Coilia; species Coilia nasus. The sequence goes on from CM050211.1 coordinate 22,333,256, forward strand.
GGGTGCTGCTGACACGTGATGCGTCTTCACCAGCCACCCCTGCCTGACAGGCCGGGTCCCGTCCTCCGTCTGGCCTAATGAAGATTAAAGTGGGCTTCCTCATGCTAAGCCCCGCTAATTAACCAATCAAGCCGGACGGACAGCTCCGATGCGAGTCAGCGGCGATGGGCAAGCTGAGATAGCAGGAGCAGCACCAGCCAGGGCCAGGGCGAGGGAGTGAGATTGTGTAATTGCAACAGTAATGGATTCTGTCAGGGGTACCTGTCAGGGAGCCTGCCGCAAACTGGCAAAAAAAAGAGGGAGGGGGCGGGGGGGGGGTGAGGGGAGGGGGGGAATTAGCATCGGGGTGCAAATGGAAATATAAGCAACCCATACACCCCACACCCCCCCACGCCAAAACCTTACCCCGCCATCTGCCCCTCCCCACCGTCTCAGTCTGGTCCGCCTGATTGCCAATTTGTGCCAGTCGCCGTGCATCAGTCAGGGCATCGCAGGATAAGGTGGTAAGGTGGGAGCGCCAAACGGTACGGAGGTGGGGGGGGAGCACTTTTCCTTTCCCTTTTTTTTTTCTCTTCCCTTCCACCTTCCAGCCCCCCCACCGCCACGGCCGACGGCGGAGGTGTCAGCGGGACGGCAAAAAGTGCGTGTCAGAGGGAATAAATGAGGCAGCCGAGCGGGGCGGCTGGGATTGAGAGACGGTCCGAGAATTTGCGGCTTTAATTTTCCAATTTCGAGGAATGCACCGGTGATCCAACCCCCCGCCACCACCCCCACACCCCCCACCCCCCCAACCCCCTTCCATCCACGTCCGCCAGCGTGGGTGGGGAGCCGTTCCGTCGACCGAGCGCTATCAGATAGCGCTCTCTCTGCCACGCTCGGCAGCCCCGCCAGATTAACGAGAGAGAGAGAGAGAGAGAGAGAGAGGGAGATGGAGAGAACCTTCTCTTAACACAAGGAATGGAGCTAAGACGGTTGAGACACTCCTCAAATAGGAGCGAGCAGGAGATAAGGCACAGTTGAACATGACAGGGTTCCTACCTCATGTGTTAGAGGTGCCTTCCTCTTACACCACAGGTGTATGCTAGAGATGGTCTTTATCAGCTAGTAGTTGCCTGCTGTTAGCTTTTTGCTATTTCAACAATGGTGCAAACTGTCAGAGTTTGAATACATTAATCATCTGCATTTGTGAAGACTGCTTCTAAGGAATTACTGTAGGCATCCCTCTCTGAATCATCAAACTAAAACTGACACATACCAGCTGATGTTTAAGTGAGGCAGATCATCCAAGCAAGTTACAAAAAGATTACAGTTTTATTGTCAGTGGACAAGGGAATATGAATATATAGATTCAGATTTATATATATATAGATATGAATGTATGATTACACCTGGAGATTTGTTCGACTGTGATTGAAATATTTCATGGTATGTTTCAAAAACAGCTGAAAGCTTAATTATGAACTTTATTAAATGTACATGTATTTAGTCTGCATCTAAGTATTGTCATTGCAGAGCCTTTCCAAACCTGTAATATGCCTCAGTCTTGTCTCAGTGTAAATGGTGGCCTGATCCTTAAAGAAATATGCTTTGGGAACTCTTACTATATGTTTCAAACACTGAATAAATCTCTTAAGATGAATGAGCCATATTAACACATAATAGATATTTTACGCTAGATATCGTTGCACTTCATTTTATTGTCTCTGTTACATCATGAAGGTACAGTGTAATAGCATTTGTAACAATATGTAACATGATGTACTTACACTGTACCATAGGGTTAGGATTAGGGTTAGTGTTAGGTATGCACAGTGTAGGTACATAATATTACATGTTGTAGATACACTAAAAAAGGAACCGTGAGATTAAGTGTTACCATAGATATATTACATGGCTGACTATATCATTATGATAAGATTATATGGCTGTCATTAACAACCTTAACCACTATTAATTTATGCATGGTTTATCCTCGGTTTTTGCATTTGGTTTTCTATTTGCCTGTTTTAAACATTCATACTCTTTACGCCTGTTAATAAACTACAACAATATGTCTTTTGTTTTACATTTATTCACCTATTTTGTCCAGTTAGTATTCACTGTTTCATTTCAATAAAGACTCAATGTTGACATTGCAACATAGCTACTGAATTTTCACCTCGTGAATAAAATCCATGAAGCTAGTAACAAGGTATAACATTTGAGCACTTATAGCACGGCTGAAAATTAGTAGCCATTTCATAACCTTAGAACCATATTCCATTAATGTGTTGTTTATGGTGACCTAAAGCGGATGTTGGTGGCCTTAGGTGCACCACAATTTAATTTTTTCTCTGTTGACATCCACCTTATTTGGATAAATGGTGTCCCTGTCTTTGCTTTTTGTGTGGTTGAGAAATCCGCTGGCTTGTTTTAGCCATTGATGCTGTTTTTCTTTCTGTCTCTCTCTGTCTCTCTCTCTGTCTCTCTCTGTCTCTCTCTCTGTCTCTCTCTCTGTCTCTCTCTCTGTCTCTCTCTGTCTCTCTCTGTGTTTCTCTCTCTGTCTCTCTCTCTGTCTCTCTCTCTGTCTCTCTCTCTGTCTCTCTCTGTCTCTCTCTGTGTCTCTGTCTCTCTCTCTGTCTGTCTTTGTCTCTCTCTCTGTCTCTCTCTGTCTCTCTCTCTGTCTCTCTCTGTGTCTCTGTCTCTCTCTCCGTCTCCTTTTGTCTCGTTTGGGAGGGTTTGAAGTGGTGGCTTAGCTCCTCATCCTCTTACACGCCCAGCGTCTGTGTGAAGCAGCCGCCGTGAAAGGGCTTCCACAGCAGCATAATCTGCCGTGCTTTTGTTCCGGGGTAGACTTACATTATTCATTTCACAGGGGCCAGGGGCATCAGAGGCTGAGCTGGGAGTGGCGGAGGTGCTGGAAACGGTTCGTGGTGGTTGTGAAGGATGGTGGTGATGGTGGTGGAGGAGGAGAGGGAGAAAGAGAGGGAGGAAGAGAGGGAAAGAGGGAGAGCGGGACTCACTGTTGTGACCGGTGTTGAAAATGAAATACCCGACAGTAGCCACAGGTCTCTCAGAACTCCACCGAATCAAAATGGTTCTCTCTCTCTCGCTCTTTTTTTATATATCGCTCTTTTCCCTTGTTTTGTCTGGAGCTCTTGCTTGATGCTTTCCTGTCTGTTTCTTTTTCTCTTTCACTCTCTGTGTCTCTAGTGCTTCTGCCTGCTCCCATACTCCCCCTATAAGGCTCGACTTTAAGACAAAAACCTCTTCAAATGCCACAGTGAAAGGAGAGACAGAAAGAGAGAGAGAGACAGAGAAAGAGAGAGATACAAACAGAGAGACAGAGAAAGAGAGAGATACAAACAGAGAGAAAGAGAGAGATACAGACAGAGAGAAAGAGAGAGATACAGACAGAGAGAAAGAGAGAGATACAGAGAGGGAGAGAAAGATAGAAATACAGAGAGAGACAGAGAGAGAGAAGGGGGAATGACTCATAGCTTTTGATGGAAAGACCTACATCAAGGTTGATACAGGTTATTTTCACAGTCATTTTTTTTGTAAAAACTGAAAGCATATGCACCTGCATATGCACCTCTTCATGTACCTGAAATGTAAACTGCAGGCAAGACTAAGTGAAATTGTAAAACTACAATGTGTGTGGCTGTGTCTGAGTCTGTGTCTGTGAGTGCCTGTGTTTTAAAGGGAGAGCAAGGACAAGAAAGAGGAAGAGAGAGAGAAAGAGGTAAAGAGAGAGAGAGAGAGAAAGAGATAGAGAGAGGGGGAGGGTGGTCTCTGGGTGGTATTTGTTCCTTTGAATGTGTTTATTTGTGAGTCTTTACACTACAGATTTTGTTGCGTTGCCTAATCACTTCACCATGTGTCAGGATCTTGTGAGTCAGTATGTTTGCGTGCATGTTTCTTACCAAAGCACAAGGTCTGTGCTTCAGTCTGTGCCTCTGAGTGTCAGTGTTCATGTGTGTGCCTAAGTGTGTGTTTTGTCTACCAGAGAGCCTGTGTGTGTGTGTGTGTGTGTGTGTGTGTGTATCTGCGTGTAGGTCTGAGTGTGTTTTTGTTTGTTGGGCAGAGAGCCCAATAAGTGTTTATGTGTGATTTTGTGTTTGTGCGTTGTGTATCACACAGCATGAGTGTGTGTGTGTGTGTGTGTGTGTGTGTGTGTGTTTGTGTGTATCTGTATGTGTGTGAGTGTGTATCTGTTTGTGTGTGTGTGTGTATCTGTGAGTGAGTGTGTGTATATATGTGTGTGAGTCTGTATGTGTGTGTGTGCGTGTGTGTATCTGTGAGTGAGTGTGTGTCTCAGCAGCAGTGGAGGCAGCAGAGGGAGGAGGATGGGGAGGAGGAGGATGGGGAGGGGTGCAGGCAGGCAGGCAGGCAGGGGTGCAGGGGTGCAGGGGTGGTGCTGCTGGTGCTGGTGCTGGTGCTGGTGTTTGTGATGCAGGGCACGTTGTGTGAGGGCTGCTGGCTGCTCGGGGTTGTGGGAGCCTCATTAGCACGGCGCTGCAGCCCAAGTGCTGGATCAGCCTCCACCCCACCACAGCCTCCAGCCACTGCCTGAGACGCGCCCCGGATCACAACCCCCACAACTAGCCAGTGCCGATGTACACACACACACACACACACACACACAGAGAAACACACACACATACACACACACACACACACACAGAAATACAGTACGAGAAATACAGTACATACACATGCGTGCACACGAACACACATAGACATACACGCAGATAAACTGATACTGTACCTACACACACACACACACACACACACACACACACACACACACACACACACATACACACACATACACACACACACACACACACACATACACACACACACACACACACACACATACACACACACATACACACACATACACACACACACACACACACACATACACACACACACACACACACACACATACACACACACACACACACATACACACACATACACACACACACACACACACACACACACACACACACACACACACACACACACACACACACACACACACACATACACACATACACACACCTTTCTTTCACATCTTCCTTTCCATTCATACCCATTTACACCCAATCACATGCAAAACATGTACAAATGCAAATAGACACACAGATACACATGCAATTACTCCTTCAATCAGTGGCTCTACCTCTCTTTCCAGTCTCAGTGTCATTTTCTTTACGAAAGACCTTATGGAACAACCAAAACAAAAGAATGTATGTGCATGTGTATGTGTGTGTGTGTGTGTGTGTGTGTATGTGTACGCGTATGTGTATGTATGTATGAGATAATGTGTGTGTGTGTGTATGTTTGTGTCTGTGTTTTCGTGTGTTTGTGTCTGTACAGTATGTATGTGCGTGTGTGTGTGTGTATGCGTATGTGTATGTATGTATGTGAGTATGTGTGTGTGTGTGTTGTGTGTGTGTGTATGCATATGTTTGTGTCTGTGTTTGTGTGTGTGTGTGTGTGGGTGTTTGTGTGTGTGTGTGTGTGTGTGTGTGTGTGCATGTGTATGTATGTGTGTGCGTGTGTTTGTGTGTGTGTGTGTGCTCGTGCGCGTGTGTGTTTGTGTGTGTGTTTGTGTGTGTGCAGTCCTTCAAGTAGAGAATGGAGAACAATAAAAGGGGTGGTATGCTGTCGCTGGAGCATAGCATGCTGTATGTGACAGTGAGACGCTGAGTAGCAAACACAGCGGTTGCTCTCCAGTGTCCCTGCTTTTGTTTACACGGGCTGTCTTTTACAGTTCACATTCAAGGACAGATGGCTTTATGATAGCTTAAAAACAACATTCACTCACAAAAAACTACGAACCAAACGCTCTCACCTCACCATTAAAGAAACATGAGGCATACGACCACACAAGAAGCGACAGCAGTCAAAGGAATGAGCCGGAAAGAACAACACCTTTTCTTGTTTAGATTTTAGTTATTGGTAGACAGTTTTTTTTTTATTCACCAGTGGGGGAGTATCAGTATGTTTCTCTGTCGTGTACTGCCTAAGGCTTTGCCAATACTTTTTTTCTCCTTCCTGTCTCATCTTTGTTTGTACTTCATAGTTTAATACGACGTCTTTTATGCAAGTGATGCTTTGACTGAATAAAGCTCCCACTGGCTGTTTCCAGAATACTGCATTGCACCTTTTGTTTTTTTTACACAAAGCACACGTTTGTGTGAGGCTTGTAGCAAATGCTTTGACCCTATTAAATTCAATGACCCTCCACGTATAGACTCTGGTACTCAAAAATAAGTGAGGTTGTTGTTTGTGTGTGTTTGCGTGTGTTTGGGAGGCACAGGGGGGACGTCGGAGAGAAATAATATGCATTTTATTGCAAAAGCCACAGCACAAAGCCAATAAATAATTCACAGCCCTGCGGTTGTGATGTTGACAACAGTGAGACTGGGAGTGTGTATTGTTCCACCACATTTCCAGATATCACAGGCTTAACCTTTCCCTCAACATATTCTGTACTAATAAAAAAAAAACAGAAGTGTTTCTCCCTTGTGGCTCTTTCTGTCTAACTTTTTTTTTCCTCCCCTGACAGACTGTTTTTTTTTCTTATTGAGAAAGTTTAACTATTTTACACAGTAAACTGCTGTCTTTTTTTCTGCACAATAAAGGCATTTCCTAAGTGGCAGTGTGATACGTTGTCTTTATGCGAGTGGGGAGTCTTTGTATATATTTAGTCTTTTCTTATCACCACAATAACTATGCTGACAGTGTGTGTGTGTGTGTGTGTGTGTGTGTGTGTGTGTGTGTGTGTGTGTGTATGTGTGTGTGTGTGTGTGTGTGTGTGTGTGTGTGTGTGTGAATGTACTTTCCTCTATAATCAGCATACTGTTTTTCAATATGATAAAGGTCTTAGCTTTTAGTCACATGTGCCAAAGCCAAAGTGTTCACTCGTTCAGTAAGTAGCGCACTATTGTATGTAGGACACAACGCAGTGTAACTCACACCCTATGTACTGCAAGTGAACATTTAAGACAGGGCCAAAGTCTTGATGTCTGCCTCACAATTACACCCACCTAGACCCCACACACTTTCCACCCCAGGCACACACACACACACGCACACACAAAGCTCAGGTCTGAGAAACAAAGGGGATTACCTAGACTAATAGAAACACAAGACCTTGCTTAGTTCCTCAGGATCGAATGGGCAATGGACCTCTCTGGTTCCATTTTGTCATTGTTTGAGTCCAGACAGTGGGCTGTGTGTACATCGATGCCCCTCTGAGATTCACGTACTGTAGCCTAGCAACCACTGACAATCTGACCACTGGTTAGTCGTCGCCGCCCATGTAAAACCCCCCCTTGCCAATGGGGACTGCTCACACACTCTTTATCTGACCGAAAGTTATTTTCAATTATGCAGTGAAAGGATGAACTGCAGAACAAGATAGAGAAACACAGTTAGAGAGCTAGGATTGACCTCATCAAAAAAAAAGACCTCTAAAAAACAGTGTTGATGAATATCTTTCTTCTTAATTGATGTAGATAGCACTCTGCCACAGGAAGAAACAGGTTGAAAGATGGTGGGCTATTTATATATTCCTTCTCTTCTCTCCCGATTATCTCTATAAACATTAAATCCACGAAGGACACAGCGAGTTGGCAGAGAACACACACATATGCTAAATATTCCACCGTAAACAATCTGCCAGTAATAGATACGCTACTGTGGTTGCGGAGGCCGCAGTGGAAGCGTGGCGATACCAAATGGCCGTGGGTGGGTGGACGCGTGTGCCCGTGGCCATGGAGATAGTTTTGCTGGAGGGAATGACTGATGCCTGCGTACTGACCCTCTGCTCTTCCTGCTTAGGCAGGCAGTAGAAAAAAAAGCCAATCAGTTTTCACATTCGGCATCAATTTAACAAACATTCCATCATCATTTTGTCCCTCTAGCACTCAATGTGCTGTTGCTTAATTGCCTGAAGTCTTCACCCTTACATATCCCAGAACAAGAGCTCTAACCTTACTTCCACCTAGTTTAAAGTGTGTGTGGACAGGTGCTTTGTTTACTCTGTCGTAGGCAAGACATATAAAAGGCTTCTGTTTACCTTGCCTTGGTGGCTGCTTGGTGTTGGTGCTTACTTTTGAATTTTTAAATGCAGCTTTTGGAACCTGCCATCAATTGTGGTACTGAGAAACAAAAAAAGCCTGTGTGTTGAGCACACATTTGTTACTGTGCCTTAAGTGGAATAAGGATACTTATTTTTAAGGGCCGGTAGACTTTGTAAGAGTCAGTCAGTAATGGCTATTCTGTAATTATCTCCATGATGGTCCCTCATTAAATAAAGTGATGAGAAGGTGCCTTTACTCTCTAGCAGTATGGCGAGGCATGCAGAGGCATCATAAAGTGGCCATATGGAAGGTCTGTAGAACATACTGGTGTCACACGTGTCATGTATAATATAGTAGTAATGATGTGCTAAGCTTTCACACAGTAATACAATATGACTCTTTCATATTGAGGGTAGCTCATATATAAAATATATTGATTTTCTATATTACTGTATGTCAGAGGGGTCAAAAGCATGTGTGAGAACACATATATTATGGCATATTGCAATAAAATACGTGTTAGGTATGAATTGTTTATAATTTTAAACCTTCACAAATGAGAAACAGGCAAAGTTCTGAAACATTGTGATGTATCACCAGTGTTATTCATATAAATAAACCAATTTCCCAAGTGAACATACACCCTGACCCTAACTTACACTTCAAAATGAAGGCAAAGAAGACATGAGCCTTCAACCCTAAGTGGCGTTAGCTGTGAAGTTAATGAGGCTTTGCACCGTACTTAGCACAACACTGTACTTAGCTAAGTACCTTTTTCCACTGGGTAGTTATTACTAGATAGTTTGCTTGTACAACAGTGCCTAGAGTTCTCTACAAAGTCCCTTTTCTTCTTGAAATAAGATCAAGCCCTATAAATGTGTATTGGGACCAAAAAAAATGGTAGACAGGAAATGTGAACCAAGTTGAATATCGCCATGGCAGCAACCTTTTCCTGGCGCTGTATTTATCAGCAGTGGTTGTTGTCGGCAGAGAGAGCTGAGCATCTCCTCCCTAAGCCTCTGGCCTTATAAGTCTCCTGCAGGGAGACAACAAGCCAAGCAGGAACCAAAAAAAAAAACAAGAACAACAACAAGAAAAGGCACTAATAGGGTGAACTACAGTACAGCGTTCGCAGCTATCGACCATGTTCGTGATAATACATCCCCTGTCTCACAACGTGGGCTCAACAGTTTTCTCTCTGATTCCATAGGAGACCTTTCACCTGAGTTATTTCAAATACAGTTTTTGCCCATTGCTTGAACGCAATACACATATGTATAAACCAAAGTAACATAACTTGAAGTTGTGTTACCATGCCTTAAACACAGTGTAACCATACCTTAAACAAAAGCGCTGCTTTACACTTCAGTTGCAATTCTGCAACACACTTGCTCCTTTTTGCAAAACATTTGCTCCTGTACACTACACACTATTTCATACATAAGACACTTCGTTCAAAAATGAAATACCGATGTATCATTGGCAAAACACATCTATTCAAAATACTAAAAACAGTGTTTTATATAAAGTAGACTAGTGTGTTGGTGCTGATGTGACAGTGTTTTCATAAGATACAAGTGTGTGCAATTTTGTCATGAGAGTGACATTTTGGCGAAGGATTGTTAGGTTTTGATTGCAGAGTATCAATTTGACATAGATGTGAATAGTTTATTTCCAAGTGGTGTGTCCTATGTGTTTGGGTGTAGAGTTTTGGAACAGCGAGCCAAATTTTGCAAAATGTGTTTAAGCAATGGGCAAAAACTGTAACAAACTCTACCTAAGTCAGAACAGCCTATCTGCTGTATAAAGAGGAACTCAGAAGTTGGTTTTGTACAAATGAGATGAGGGAACTGCTACACATGTGTACACAATGACCCACCCTGTATAGCCTACTATTTCCTACATGTTTTTTTAATAGGAATCTACAAATATCATTTCAAAATGTGTATCCCTAACCCCCATCATCATCATCATCATCATCATCATCGTAATAACATCCTGGACTCCTGACTATCAAGTGCATTCACTTCTTCCTGCAGAATCAGGCCTTCAAGGCATCTGCCTGTTCAGCTCTGGTTGTGTGGCTGTTGCGCTGGAGCGGGTGATTCAGTGGGGCAGCAGGGCCGAGGAGGGTTTATCTGAGGATGGCAGAACTGGGTCGAACCATCTGGGCCTCCCCTTCACTCTCTCCAGAGCCAAGTTTTGTTGCTGTGCACTCACAAAGCGTCCAAGTGCAGACACAATGCACATGTCCGAGTTCGAAAACAACAAAAAGGCTGAGATGGTGCATTTTCTGTGTGTGTGTGTGTG
>CM050211.1:22346149-22348649 GCA_027475355.1 Coilia nasus
AGTCAGATTGGTGTAAACACTGAAATGTTTTCAAACTTTAGTGGAAAGAAAAAGTATCAAGCAGTTAAACTGGGGCCAGAATGGCTTCCACCCCTTTGTAATGATTGTGTTCACTTGAATGTGCTTAAAGCAGCACTGTGCAACTTTGAGTGCTTTTTCTCAAAGGAGCTCCCCCTAGTGTCTCCAAGTAAATGGACACTCTAAAAAATTTACTATTTTCCATTCTCCTCACCCTGTGCATGTGTTTTCAACTCAACTGATCAGAGTAAACGGCGAATACAAAAGTAGTCATGCCCACGGAGGTAAGTAAAGTCAGAATTTGTTCAGAATTTAAGGTGATCCTGCTTCTTCTGATATTCCACACTTCCGGACACCCAAATATTGCATGGTATTCTGTCCAGACAGCGGGGGCAGTCAAGAAAGTCTTCGCTCGGCTAGTAATGACTCATTTAGGCATCTACCGACTTATGAGGATGATTAATTACCTTGACAAAGTTGTATAGTGCTGCTTTAAAATGACCACAAACCCATGTCTTAGCAATCTGCTAATAAAACTCGAAACTCCCACCTGAACACTGAGAATGGGTTGCATTTGGAGGAGAGAGGGTGGCGTGAAAAGAGAGAGTGAGAGAGAGTGAGTAATTGTTATTGTGTGCTTTTACGTTTTAAAAAAAGAAACTTGTAGTGTAAGAGGCTTCTGGATCCTTTTCTTCTCCTCCGCCAATTGGGAGTGCGAGCTATGGCAACAAGCTGGAGCAAAGGTAAGTGTGAGTCGAGTGAGCCGTCTTGCTGCTTTTATTGGAGTAAACCTGTCAGTGTTGTCACACGGGCTACAAAAACAATCTGTCAGGTGGCTTTGTACAGCGACGTACAGCAACCACTATCTAATATCGTACAAGACCCCTTGTGGAAATTGCCTGTGTTTGGGGGAAATGAACTGGAGTTGCCTTTACTTGTTTTGCTGTGACTGTTATTTCCCCAGGAAACAGTTTTTTTTTAATAAGTATAAGTAAAGTCTGTGTCGTATTGACGGAGTTGACCTGGACTTGACTGTTGCTGTAGTTGAAAACATTAAGTCATTATTGGAGAAATATGTACTGACATTTTGCATTACAAGGTTTTGGGCAGAAAATCCTCATAGATAATGTATACATAATTTCCATCTATTATGACATGTCTGTTTATTGCAATCAGGTCTTACAAACAAATATTACAAATGCTATTGCTGCTGAAATATTAAAAGTGTTATTAAACTGCAGAGCAATTACATCCACATCTTTTATACATGCCTTCAACAGACATGCGCACAGTTCAATGACAGCTGATCCTCAGAGTACCTGTGTGGCACTTGACGCAGTTCATGAAACCCTCATTAGGGGGCACTGTTTCCTCAGTAGCAGAGCTCCCTCACGGTCCTTCCTTAGCTCTGTGGTAAGGCAGGAAGGAAGAAGATATCTTGTAAATACATAGGCTCACAGTATATAACACAGTTTCGCCTCCTTATGTTTGAATGCAGATAAGAGGCGCGCTTGTAATTTTAAGCACGTGTCATCCTTAAAACTAGCAGCTACAGCCAATTTCTCAGGAGCCCTATTTGATGCTATGTGCATTGCTTGTTAAACACTCTTTTCAGCTGTGATTTGTGGATGTGGAAATTAATTGTATCATAAATGTCTAAATGTTATAATGTATAAACAGAGGTCACCAGTACTGCTGTCATGAAAAATAGTTATTTTTATACAGTGTCCTTCAACCCCCCGGTGTATCTCATTTACTTGAGCTTAAACCCTGCATAAAATTATAATCTGAACCCCTCCCCCCCACACTGCATCCCTAGTTGTAACGGCGTGGCCTATTTGTGACACGGCCAGCCATACCTCACCACACCTCTGAAGGGCTGCTTTATTTTAAACAAAGCGCAGCGGTCCCACGGCGTGTTATTATCGGCGGCAAGCGTCATAAGGACGGAAGTGTGGCGAAGGCAGCGTAGGAGCCCAGCTCTGGCTCCAGTCCTCTGTCAGCGCCTGGGTGTGTTTCCATGGGAACAACAAAGTGCACAGCAAAGTAATGAAGCAGCCGATAATTGCTCAGGGGTGACCTTGCCGGTCCCGTCAAGGTTGCTTTGGGCGGGTTTGGGGTAGGGAGGGAGGGAGGGAGGGTGAGGTGGGGGGGGGGGGGGGGGGTTCAGCCTGCCTGTGCCTGTTAGCATACATTTTTATGAATGCTTGCTCCTTGGAGAGGTGGCGAATGGGGGGGGGGGCGCAGAGACCCCGGGCTTTAGTTATTCAGATAAGGTTGAGCTCATTGCTCTTCCTGGAATCCCACAGTGAAAAGACAAATAAAGGACTAATGAATAAAAGAGAGGGAGATAGAGTGAGAGAGAGAGATGGAGAGAAAGAGAGAGAACAGAAAATAGAGAGAAAGATTAGATTAGATAGAAAGAAAGAGAGAGAACAGAAAAAAGAGAGAAAACAGAGACAGAGAGGGAGAGAAAATGAAA
>CM050211.1:22353649-22373649 GCA_027475355.1 Coilia nasus
GCTGCAATTTTCATCATTTTAATTGGTGCAAATGCTGTCAGCGAATGCAGCAAGATGAAGAGGTGCTCCAGAATTAGGTGCCTGATGTGTCTCTCTGCCTGTCTCCAAAGGGGCATTCAACACAGATGTGCATAACTACTGACCCACATCCTGTTGTAGTGGTCTATTCCTCCAGCATTTCATCATTAACGGTATCTAGTCGCCCACGGTCGTGTGGGAGATGCACCTGTAGGCATTCAGATATATGCTTTAAATACCACAGACCCCTATGAATCTGGAAGAACGGAGATTTGATTGTCACTGCTTAGTGTATGGTTTATGTCACCTTCCTCTCTCTTTTTTTATGGGAAACATAACACATTCTAAACACTATAGCACAATTCAAACCTTTCCTAGGTGTAATGTACGAAGCAGCTACTTTTACAGTTACAAAATCTTTGAAATGACTTTGTCTTTGTCACGTGTTGTTTCATGTGAAGAACGAAAAAATGCACCTGCCATCTTTTTCCAACCATTCAAGCTACGCATTATGTACTGTAGTTCTCCGGATCCGGACCAAATACTACTGGAAGCAAAATGCAATAGAAGCCCCTGCAGAACCCTGTTGGAGCACAACAGTATTGCCAATTAGCATATTAGCAGGCTTAGATGAGAACCAGTGAGCCGAGCCGCAGGTGGTGTTTGCAAGGCTCCTGCACACGCCCTCTAGGAAAGTGAGCTCACTACATTTACAGCAGGACTCTATGATTCTGCTATAACATATTTCAGCGAGTCTGTGCACAGGATTTGCATAAATAATAACCCATGAAGTGAGTCATGTTACTTCAGTGCAATTTCTGAACAGGTCAAGTCCACTTAAGTTTGAAACGTGGCAGCGCTGTCAATTAGACTCTTTGTTCTTTCACAGAGAACACAAGCACTTACTTACTGTATAATGTAATCTCACGTGAGGCAGACTTGTGTAGGACGACATAGCACTGTGGTTAATGGCCTATCCATTTTCTTTCACTATGGCTGTAGTCACTCTGCAGTGGGTGTGTCATCCACGTCTGTGTGACAGAGCCGAGAGGCACGACTACTCCCGTTAAAATAAATAAATAAATAAAAAGACCGTCCTCATCTACCGCAAATCAAGCCTGTCAGTCAGTCAGTCCTGTCAGTCAATCAGTCAGTCAGTCAGTCAGACAGTGCGCAGCCTGCGGCCGAAAAACACCTGGATCAGTCACGGTGCTCAACCTGCCACTTTCACAGGGCGGTGGAGAAAGAGAAAGAGAAAGAGAGCAAGAGAGAGAGAGAGAGAGAGAGAGAGAGAGAGAAAGAGAGAGAGAGCCAGCGCCTCCATCAGCCACCGCTCTGTCAGCCCTCAGCCTGCGCCGTTCACTGTGACGGAGAAAGAAAGAAAGAAAGAAAGAAAGAAAATAAGAAAGAAAAAGTGAAGTGAAGGGCACAGGCCCTGTTGTTGGTGAAATTCGCTATGCTGATCTCTGATTGATTGCCTGGGAGAAAATGCAGTCGAAAATTCCGTTTGGGCCAATAAACGGATAGCCCGGCTCTGGAGGCATTCTAGTTGCAAAAAAAAGCTTGCCAAACACAACCACAAAATCAATGAGGTCACAAAGGTGGAACAAACAAAACTCCTGGCGGGGGAACCTTTCTGCCAGATATATACCTCCCCAATAAACCCATACCCACTTTTCACCTTTAAAGCTCTGTGAGTCCCTGAAAAATGCAATTTGATACACTAAATGTCATTTTTTTCTCCCCTGAAAGGCCTTCTGCACAAGTGTCAGCTTGTCAATTCATTGTCAGATTTCATGCTGAAATGTACAGCTGGTTGAACGATGGCCTTTTCACCCAGAGCAGCAGAGGATGGACTCAGCAAGTTCAGAGGTGTCTGCCAGTGAAACTAGCTAGAAAGCCCAGCAGCCCAGTAGCACAGCCATATGAGTCATATGACTGACTAAGCACCTGTACTACTGCCAACAGTTGCTGAGATTTTTGTGAAAAGATTCATGTTGGTGATGTCGAACAAGCAAGGGTAAAAACAAACAGTGTCCTTCGGTGTTGAATGCTTTCGCACAGGGCGATGGATAATAGACATGAACCCAAGAGAAATGTTTTTGCCGCACACCCACATTCAGACATCTGGAATTCAGTCACCAGTGGAATGCATTGCATCTCTCTCTCTCTCTCTCTCTCTCTCTCTCTCTCTCTCTCTCTCTCTCTCTCTCTGTATCTCTCTCTCTCTCTGTCTTTCGCTCACACTCTGTATGTCTGTCAGTCTCACTCACTCTGCCTGTCTCACTCTCTCTGTATGTCTTTCAAAGTGGTAAAACATTAATGAGTGTTCTCATCAGTTATTAAATAAACTAAACCTAGTGTATAACAGAACATCATCACATTGCCATCCTAAGAGAGTGATTGTCACTAGGACTACATCCGAATAAGGGAAAATGCGTTTGAAATATATATTAATATTTATATATAAATATTTGAAAAGACCCTGCACATTGCCAAAAGCAGAGCAACAGTGGTCACACACACACACACACACACACACACACACAAATCAATGCTCTATCAAAATTATGGTGTTGGTGTAAAAATCATTCATTATTCAGTGTTTATATAACCGACACACACAGCATGACGCAACTGTGGCTTTGGGATGCCCGGCTGCGCGCACCCTCAGGTGAAGGTGACAACAGGTTGCATGGGGAATACGGAGGTGTGAAATACACTGAAACAAAATGACAGCCTCTGATTGATGCTCCGCATGTGTACTAAAGCCAAAGAAAATTACGAGAGGGTAAGGGCAACAGCTGTGACTGTAAACACACAACATAAAACATGGCGTTCGTTACACGGCAGTGTGCACACTAGTGATCCAGTCGCCCAGAATGATGAAGATGAATGAGGAAGGCCTTAATGAGAATATCAGTCAACTTGGAGTCTGACGTGCATGACTGATAAGCCTGTCGTGGTCTGGATAAATGTGTGCGCTCCGACTGACAGCCTCAACGCGGAACACTTTAAATGGCCACGCTGTTAGCCTTCTTTATGTTCTGGGTGTTCTCAGGAGGAGCCCCACTCTCTGCCAATAACGATTCATATTCTTGGAGAGGTTCACCTGGGTATCCCTAGAATAACTATCTATCGTTCAGCACACCGTGCTATTTTTTGGGGAGTTTGAACACAGTATAATTGGCTCATGTACATGCTACACCAGAGTGGTAAAAGTCAAAACCATTCCACAGTGGGGACCCCCCCCCCCCCCCTGCCCGCCGACACTCACACACACACTCCCTCGTTGTTCTGATGCACCAGACCTGTCTGTTTCACCATCCTTCTTTGCTGTTGAGCAGTTGGCTGACTTCAGACATGGTGAAGCCCCTTTGTCTGCATCGGTGATAAAAGTGTCTGAATTTTTGATTAGCCCCTTAAGATCTCTCCCCCCGAGGCAAGAGATGTTCTCTGCAGCACATGTGTGTGTCTGAAGTCCACTGAAAGTAAGCCTGAAGAAAGTGTGGCATACAGTTCACCTCACAGCAGCTGTAGAAGGGCAAAGACTGGAGACCATACACACAACTGTTCTACTAAAAGCGTATGTGTGTGCAGGGTTATAGAATTACCCATTTTGCCCTACCTCCATCAAACTTTCACAGACATCACAGCCTTTCACAGACATCAAATCCTCTCTTGAATGTGCTGCACTGACAAACAAATGCTCAAGGGGATGACTAATTGGCCCAGGGGAATGCTGTCCCTTTAGATGTCTCCTGATTGATTGATTAAATTGCACACTTCAGATTATTTACTGTAGCTGCTAAAAACGGAGCCCAGAGCAGTTGAAGACACATTTTTGCATGCAGAGCAGCAATATCCGCCATGTGTTTGACAATGAAGTCACAGCATTTTAGCAAAATCACCATGCAAGGGCTTTAACACTCCTTGCCGCCACTGTCAAGCCCTCCTTGTTACCACTTCATCACCAACCAATCACCTCATAATCACCTGAGTGCAGATGCCTGTGACCCCATCACTGCCACCTGGATTTCCTCATCAAACACTTTTTATTCACTTGCACCTGTCACTGTAAAAAGACTGCCTGTAATTGCTTGTTTATGAAGTCTTGAGTGTCATTGTTTGTGGCCTCTGTAAGACTAAGCCAAAGATGGTAGGTATGCCAAGATTTGCCATGACGAGCCACTTCCTGGAACCACAGTAACACAGGGGGCCACAAATCCCCTTTGCTAAAAGGAAGATTTGTGCCCCCCTCTCGTGGGAGGACCAACCATGAGGCCACAAGGCGTAGAAACGTGCAGATCCCCACTTAGCTCCCGTAGACATAAACTACCACAAAGTATCTTGGATAATCTACCATCTTTGACTTTGCCTAGTGGTTCCCTGTGTTTGTAAGTTCCATACTTCTGTTCTGTGTATTATTTTTATATTCAGTACACTCAATGGAGTTCCTGTGTGTGCCTTCCCACCACATCATTACAAACATTTTTTTGCTTTTCAAAACAGTAACATACTATATAACTGGGTATTCTCTTGGTTATGAGTCTTAATAATGCAGTTTAAAGTTAATGTTTAATTTAAAATTGAAAGTAAGATAAGGCCAAAAATGTCATTCTGTCCTCTGTTTCCCCTTCAGTCTTCAGTTGTGAAATGCTGTTTACAGAAAAAAAAAAACAATTAGGTGTAGTGATTGCAAATGATAGGTGTTGTTTTGATTGCGAGCTTGCTGATCAGCAATGGTGCTCATCATTTCAGCAGCTGTGGTTGACCACAGCTGAATGCATATTGCTTATGAAACACTGCTGTATAAACACAGATCCATATTTTGTCAACATGTCAGTTATCACATTTCAAAGTATTTCAAAAGATTCTCATTCATCCAGATCATGCCAGTCAAAGGAGCTGAGTTGTAAGCAACTGGACTTCTTTTTGGAGCTTGAAGACGTTTCACCTCAATCACTCATCCAAAGGCTTTTTCAGCTCTGGCCTGATGACTCATGTCACCCTTTCCAGAACCACCACCATCATGCCAGAACTGAACAAGCCTTTTGGATGAAAGGTGAAATGTATTTAAGCTCCAAAAGTCCAGTTGCTTACAACTTATCAGATTTGAAGATTTTCATACACAAGAGTTCATACTTGTGTACATAACAATTAGTAGTTTCGGCAAAACTATTGGATCCCTGTGCTGCCTGTGTTGTAGCTGGTCATATTGTAATAATAAACCGTATCAACAGAGCATACAGCTAGGTAGGTGGGCACAGCAGGTCCTTCTTGCTGAACTGTGGGCTGGGGAAACTGTTGTAACCTGTTATGTGGATAGGCTGGTGGACTTCTCCTCTCCAGTCTTACAGACGTGGGCAAGCCAGCAGGTTACACTCCGGTTATGAACTTCTTCACTGACAGGCATGTATAGGCTGACAAGCTAGCAACTGACATTGCTGCACTGTCTTTCTCTCAGCCCACTCCCACCATCCCCCACAGTCATTTTATGTCCAGAGGGGAAAACTACATCATCCGGAAGCCAAGTGCTCAACCTTCAACACTGATGTAACAGAAAATGAACTGTAACTGAAAACGAATCACTGAATTATTATATTGTATGAATACAAAATGAAATTACATTAAAAACAAAAGTAATTAAATCCATGCTTAAAATATTTTTAACTAGAAAAGCAGACCTCCGCCAGGGCAGCTCAGATCACCACCAAAATCTAATCACTTTTAAGTTAGCCCATTTTTAACCTATCCTGAAAATTTCAGCAAAAACCTTCCTTACAGTTTTGAGTTATGTTGCTAACTAACAAACAAAATAACTAACAAACAAGCAATCAAACAAACAAATACCGATGATTACATAACCTCCACTGGCAGAGATAAAAAATTCAGTATTGTCCTGGACTGACCACTAGGCTTGCAGCTGTACCCTTTCCTGGCAATGGGACAAAGAGGGCGATATTTATTCACATCTAAATGCTTCTCTGCCCCCCCCGGGAAATCGTGCATTACATACATGTATTACAGTGAGCAAATGTGTAGGGGTCCTTGGAGAAGAAGGCAAATATGTTCGACTTGAGATATCTGTGAATACCATGTTGTAGAAATGGATTAATGGACTTTGACTATATATTGGCTGCCCCAGTTAAGCTGTGAATGTCAATAACCAAAGTGTGTAGCATTAAACAAAAGGCATTAAATCCATGTTAAAAACATTTCAACATAATGTCAGTATTGTCCCGGATTGACCAATGGGCTTGCAATGGGACAAAAAGGCTGATATTTATATAACGCTGATATTTATATTTATAACGTCTAAATGCTTCTCAGTCCCTCTGGGATCTCATGCTGCATTGCAGACATGTATTACAGTCGGGTGGATTAATGAATGGGTCTATCGGGCCAGGCCCAGGGGATAGAGGTCACAAGGGGCCAGGCCAAATTGCCCCCCCCCCCAACCCAACCTCAACCCACCCCACGCACACATTGTAATCCCCTTCCCCAAGAGGCCTCATGTACCAGGGTAGCATAGTGTAAGTATGTTAGGTAAAACCCCACATAAAGGTTGCTACGGTCCAGGTCAAATTAACAGCCCCCTCCATACCCCTCCAAGGGTAGCATACGTGAAAAAAATACACTTGTTTACCAACCAGGTTAAGAATGGATGGATGGACAGACAGGTTGGGGTAGGGTGGGTGGGAGCACAAGACAGTTTTTTGACCAGGGGCACTCGATTCTTTAATCCATCCCTGATTACAGTGAGCAAATGTCTAGGGGTCCTTCAAGGAGAAGGGTAATCTGCTCGACATTAGATTTCAAATACCAAGAGCAAGGTAAATAAGAATAAGTATGGCACATGGAATACATAATTTAAAATGTGGAAGTACACTAAACATAGACCAAAATCACAATCAGACTGCATTAAAAGCATGGATGTAGTGCACTAAAAAGAGCATGTCACCCAATTCCAATAATGTCAGTGAAGTAAGTACAGTATATATGTGTGAAAGTAAATGTATAGGTTTTCTTTGTAGCTGTAGACGTAGCTGTAGCTGTAAAAGCTTTGAGATGTTAAACAATATTGCCTGTACAGTATGTTTGCAACATCCATTTCCACTGAGAAATGGGAGACAAGAATGAGATAACACTGATCAATACAGTATAGGAGAAAGGCCAGACAGGGTACTAAAAGCACACTCAATAACCAGTGAATACAAATGGTCCACAAGCAGCATCTCAATGCTCTACTACAGCCATCACTGCCATTACCTATACTAGTAGGCTACTACTACCACTACTGCCACTACTACTCCTACTACTACTGCTAATAATAATAATAATAATAATAATAATAATAATAATAATAATAATAGAAGGTGAAGAAGAAGAAGAAGAAGAAGAAGAAGATGATGATGATGATGATGATGATGATGATGATGATGGTGATGATGATGATGATGATGATGATGATGATGATGATGATGATGATGAAGGAAGGGGGAAGGAAACTGAATCATTTTGTATTCAAATAACATATTTAATTGATTCATTAACTAATAACATAGTGTAACATAGTGTTAATTGATTCATTTCCCCAAACCAAACTCTACAATGAACACAATAAAATAATAGCCTATACGGTAATTGACATAAGATAACATAAGAACAACCTAACACCAAAAAGGCCTACCCAGTGATGCTACTTCAAAGCCTTACACTGGAAAACCCGTTTGTTTCCTAAGGAGGAAGCATTAAGCATCTTTTTTGTCAGTTTCATAAAGAAAAAATAATAAGTAGCCTATTGTAGGGAAGCCATGTGTAGGCCTATATACTGCACCTTATTTCATAGACCCACATTCAGTTGTCAGACTGTGCTAACGAGGTCTGACTTCCAGAGTGAGCCCTTTTTATGTGTGGCCCGGATTTGCCCTATATACAGGACCCCAGAGACCACCTGTCTCATTGATTCTGCCGTCTGTGATTACCATGTCGTAGAAATTGATTAATGGACTGTGAGTATATGAGGGTTGTCCCAGTTAAGCTGTGAAGGCCAATAACCAAAGCGTGTAGAATATAGCCTGGCAATGCAAAAGCAGGCACAATTCAGCTGCATTTCGGCTTACTTGTCCCTTGAATATAACGTGAAAACTTTATAGTCCCCTAAATATAGGAATGTAATCCATTGAGATACTCCTCTGGCAGCTGTTTAATAAACAGAAGCGCAAACTAGGTCAGCATCTTTAATAATCTCATCTCACTTCCTGCCTCAGGTAAGCAAACGAAACTAAACACCGGCGATAAAGGCAGTGCCGTTATGTTCATGTTGTGTCATATTTGGGCTATTTGAAATGGACAATTATGTATGTGTTATTACAAAATGTTGACAAAAAGCGACAGGCTGTCGGATTTGTTTTATATTAGGGTGCACTCTGAGGGTCGAAGGAGATTGACATCAAATTTTAATGCGTGACCCATATGAGAGACCGAGGGAGACAGAGTATGCTGTTCGGGGTTCGTTTGGAGTGGTGGCGGTCCCTACATGCGTCGCATTCCTATGCTGAAACTGTTCAGTTTCCTCGCGCGGAGAGCATGTAGTGTAGAAGAAAGGGAGTGTCGCGTGCCGTTGGATTTTCTTCCGCTTTCAGCCATAACCGCGAGAAGTGCCCACGGACACTCCAAGCCGACAGCCCTGCGTTCAGTGAAAAAGTAAGTGATAGCGTTTAATTGAAATATCATAGCGCTCAGTCGTCATGTACTGTACTAAGCACTTTGCTTTTGTTTGACGAACTCAGTCTGTGTGCATCATTTCTCACCTGGTTTAAGATACTGTAAGCATCCTTATCTGTATCCTTTTACCGATTACTCTTAACATCCTACGGTCAGTACTGGGTGTGGGAAAAGATGACATTTACTTAAAATTATAGTTTGGCCGAATTAGCTAATTCGTATTTCTTGAAGTGAGAAGGCTATAATGAAGTTTGTTGTGTGTGAAGTTCTCGCGCATTGGCTAGCTCTGTTGTGCATCTGAGCATGCCAATCTCCGTGAACTAGTGTGGAAAATAAGCATTTTTACAAAAGTATAAACACAAGCTGTAACAAATGTTGTGATGAATAACATGCATGCATGTTCTTACTTTACAATATTAGGCTACATTGTTCAGTCTAATGAATCTGGCCTCACATTATTTGTACATCAGTTTTATTATTTGGTCTTTGCATAGAACATTGCGTCGTTGTCGTAATCAATTTCTGCCATTCGATTCAATATCATGCGTTTGGCCCCATCCCTTTATTACAAAGTTACCACAGTGTTACCACAAATCATTAAGAATGTGTAAATATCAAACTGCCACCACAGCTGACGGCTTTAAGCATAACTAAACCTTAGGCATGTTCTTGTAGAGTTATTTGAATGTGCCACCACAGACCTCAGCAGAAGTTAGCAGTTTTGAAAACTTAATGAAACAATGTATTAGGCAGACTCGAGTGATGCAACAAACCGACGAGGAAAGAATGATATGGTCTAATGTATTTAAATCCTCAAGGCTTTTCTTTGTACCTTCCTTGTTAGAATCATAACTAAATGAAGTGGCAATGCTGAGTATGAACTAAACCATCTAAGCATGTGACCCTGTGGACAACAAATATGACACAAGCATTTTTGTTCATCACAGTTCCTCAACGTAAACTTATTTAATCCTTTGAATGTTTATTCCGCAATCAGGGTTTCACCTTCATTACTCCTTAAAATATGAAACTTATACAGCAGTAGTAGTATGCTAATATTTCATACCAAGCTCACATCTTGAAACTCCTTACTGTTGCAATAGATTATTTTTCTATTGATTGGAGAAGAAAGCACCAATGCCTTTTCTGAGAAACTTATCAAAGTATCAGAACATCCATTAAGCTACACCCTCATCATTTTTTTTCTCGTTCTGTATTTTAAGTCATTATTGTTGTTGGATAAAATGGAAATTGCAAAGGAGAGTGAAGTTGCCCTTGCAATTATTCCCATCCTGCCACACAATGTTGCAGTATAAAAAGCTGGCGACTGTGCTTCCTGGAGACAGGAAAGGGGGCCGTAGAGCTGAGCAAAGCAAAAGTTTCAATGCAGTGCCTTAAGTACTGCCTACTTACCTGCATGAGGTAAAATGCAGAGGCATCATGCAGAGGAAGACAGTTTTAAAAAGAGCTTTGTGCTGCTCTGCACCTCTGAGTTTCCATTGCATGCTATGTAATATATTCTGTCTCGAGCAGAGATTTAAACACGAGCTTGTTGTTCTCCCACACATAAATCTTGGGTTGAGCCAACAACGCTGTGAACATCCGAGTTGAACTGGGTCATGGATAAACAGCGGAACAACACATCTAATTAGTCTGTTGGTGTGTTGACCAAGATGTGCCCTTTGGGACTATTTCACAGTGAGATTCAAAGGCGCAGCTCGGACGATAAGGCACATGGATTCATGAGCAATATGTGTTTAACCGTGTCATCATATTATGCTGTAGTTATCGGTGGATATATGCATACTTTTGAAGAATTTTTGCATTCAAAAGGGGAAAAAATATCCTAGATACTCTTACTGCGACTTCACTTCAAGTCGTCTCAGTCCATTTCTGGGGGTAAAATTTCACACTATCCTGGGCAAATTGCATTACACATGGCAGGGCCCTGATATGCACTTTTTGCAAAAAAATAAAATACTGCATTCCCCTTTGACACAATCACGCCAAACCCTGTGGTTTGATCTCAGATTGTGGCATACAGATGCATCTTTTAATGGGGTGTAGATGGCAGAGAGGTTACAGGAGCTCTCATCACTTCTGCAATGAGACATGAGGACGAGGACTTTTGTTTAAGTTTTATGTGCTTCATTGTGCAATTGTACTAGTGGTATTCACAGACTCGTGCAGTTAGATTATTTTAGCAAGGCATTTTTACAGTACAGTATAAACGTTTGCAAACACTGAAAAAAATGTCCTTGTTATTGAAAGAAAAATCCTACTTGCAATCATATGGACCCCTAAAAATTATTGTGTAGGCATTAAAGCGGCACTATAGCAACTTTTTCAAGTTAATTAACCATCTGCTTAAGTCAGTAGATGCTTAAATGACTCATCTGAGTCAAGGGAATGAACACTTTCTCCACCGCCCCTGCTGTCTGTGGGCAGAACACCATGCTTGCAATATCTCGGTGTCCGTCCCGGCACCCTCAGACTAACAAAGTCTCGAACATCGCAAGAAACAGAATCACGTAAAAGTCTGAAGGAATTCTGACTTTACTTACCTCGGTGGGCATGACTACTTTCATATTCGCCGATTACTCTTATCAGTTGAGTTGAAAACACATGCACAGGGTGAGGGGACGGGAAAACAGGGAGGGAGGGAAGGGAAAACTTTCACAAGAGTGTCCATTTACTTGAAGTCACTAGGGGGAGCTCCATTGAGAAAAAGCACTCAAAGTTGCATAGTATTACTTTAATAATGTTCTACATGACCAATACAGCTACGATATCTTTAAGGTACTCCTTTCAGCAGAAACCCCTTTTGCCACTACATGCGTGTGACTGACCGATAAGTCTAATAGTCAAAATTAAAGGGTTTGATCAGAAACATCAGAGTGTTGTTCTGCAAAGTAATGCTAGTGTATGAACGCCATTAAAAAATGTGTAACTTGAAGTTGTGTAACATATCCTTGAAGCTAATGTGCACTGTTCAATAGCCAGGATGCACACAGGAGCAGGAGGCCTTGGTGCAATACTGTGCAGACGAAAAACAACATCCACCTCTCTTGACTGAGAACCACATACCTCGTATGTGCTCAGTTGACATCTTTTACATTGTGCACATAAAACGTCAGTCTCATTAGCAGTAAAGGGACACCACAGTGCTGGTCTTGCTAGTGTAAAAACATAGCCATATCCAAGTATAAACAAGCTGGATGGAAGGTCATTTAAAATGTAGACAGCCACTCAAGTTAAGGTGTCTGGATCACAAAGAAGAAATACAGTCATCTGGGGTGCTTTGGTGTTTCAAGAGTACAGGTTTGTTGAGAAAAGGAATATTTTAACCAAGCAAGCTATAACTCAATTTTACCAGACCATATGGCATACCCTGTGGACAGCTCTTGTCTGGAGCCAATTTTATCTTATATTCTTATTTGGACATGTAGCAGTCTGAAGCAAGCTGAAATGCTGCAAACGTTATAATTGCTGCAGCTGAAAGATTCTTTGAAAAAACACACGCATGCACACACACACACACACACACACACACACACACACACACACACACTAACACACACACACACACACACACACACACACACACACACACACACACACACACACACACACACACACACACACATTGTGAAGCACATTCATTACAATGCAAAATATTGTTTTCTATAGCTGTCCCTGTCTGTATTCTTCTATTAATTCTGCACCTTATTTAATGGTTAAAATATTAATTTGATGTGAATATTTTTGGGTGCTGAAGAGCTTTTGAATGGGAGTGTTATTTTACTTTGCAGCAAATGTTACAGATCTTGCCCTGAAGGGTACATTGCTTTTTTACACTGATGCTCTGCAATGACACAGCTCACAAGCATGGCCAAGTAAAACCAAAACCAAAGTTTATCTATGTTGGTTCAGGCTATCAGTATACAGTGCACACATTTATTCTTTTGTCAATGCAAAACTTTCCCCTGAAGTTAAGAGGAAGGTGCTCAATAACTATACTTTGTAAATTATAGTGCTAGTGATTTTCACCCACAGTCAAACTTTTTATCCCTGAAAAAAAAGGAAAAAGAAAAGAAAAAACTTTTTTTTCTCATTTTGATATAGTTCATTGGTCATACACATTGACAAGTCAAAGTATTTGACGTACAAGCTGTTACAAAAGAACATCGATGACAAATATCAAAAGTGCAATGGCAAATCATTTTATACGATCTACACTAACTAAAGCATCAGTTAAAACTACAAGAGGGCATCTCATGTGCTTCTACTATAGCAATGCATAATGTATTATTATGATTTCGAAATTCAATGTAGCATCCCAGGCAGTATGGGCAGCTCCAGGCTATGTCCAGTGCATTACTTGCAGTGCTTGTGCTTGTACTCTGTAGTGGCTTCAATCAGCTCAACTGCTATAATTATGACAGCAGTTATTACAACTGTCTGGCAGATCTGATGTTACAATCTGGGAGACTGCACAGACTGTAAAAGCGAAGATTTTAAGAAGACAGGGGGAGTATCTTGCTTGCCTCCTAAACATCCGTGCAAGCCACCTTTGTGCTCAGATCACCATTGCACTGCAGTGAAACGGAGGTGACAGTGTTCCCCCCATTCTCCCATACACTCCAGCAGCACATTTCCAATGCTAGCAAGCAATCTAAGTGAGAGGGGCAGTCAGCCAGAACAGGGAGTCTGTAAAAGCTTGGCTTTACAGGAACAGAGCTGAGGTGATAAGGCTGCCTGGCTGGCCGGCCAGTCCAGAGACAAGACTGAGAGAAAACAGGGCTGGAAATATTTTGACATTCCACGGGACTCTGCACATTTCACATGGTGCAAACATAACGGACGTCGTCGGAGAGACAACAGGAGTCAATATGCAGGAATAGGATCTTCGTCATTTTTTTTTTGCCAGTGGAAATCTGCCAGCATGGCAGCCTATAGTGCAGAACTCTTACCTGATTGTGCCGTTCTCACATAGAGACTCCCTTAAGCAGATTTAAAAAGTAAGCGCCCATTTGAATACCAGTGAGCTAATTAAATGTAAGATATTACATTATGCCACTGCAAATCCCACTGAGCAGGATATGATCACAATGTTTTAGCCAGTGCATGCAAGCTAAGCCTATTTGAAGATAAAAATGGATAATAGCACAGTTTTAGGATTACATTTAGCCCGACGGTATGGTCTTTAGTTATGGATGATGGAGAGAGAGGCATTAAGAAAAACTTAGCTGCCAATTAAAAGTTTGGTGAAAGGAATGCTTGCTGATTGGAGATGACTTCGGTAAGCACTCGTGGGCCCTGCTGTGTATCCCAAGCTGTTCGAGCAGTTAATTAAAAAAAAAAAGTCATGGTGCAACCAATTGGTTACAGATTGCAATTAAAGTGCTTGGCAAGACATGCCAGGCGAAAGCAATCCCACTCTGCTAATGAGAGAATGCCTGCACAGGTCAAAGGAATTTGAGGCAGGAAGGCTTATTTATTTTGTTATCCATTATTTAAAACAAGAGGCAAGACTTGGAATGCCCTCTCGTCTCCTGGAGAATGCATCATTGTTTCTATGGCAACTATGCCCTGGTTCTCCCAAGTTGGTTTATGACAAATAGGGAGTTCACTTCACACCTCCAAGATATCCAATTTCGACTGCAGTCATTTGTTAGATTTGTTTAATCCTGCAGGATCTAGGTTATCCTGTGTGGATTGCCCTACCTTTGCTTTTCCAATTTTGTTCCTTGCCACTGAGGCTCGTGTTGGGCAGGTTTCTGTTTGCCTATTCAAGCAACTGCATTATCCACGTGTGTGCAGAAGCTTTGATGGAAGGTCCTTTGCCAAGCCTTGCTCACATGGGTGAAAAGGTTGAATTGCTGGACTACGGTCGATAAAAACACTCGAGGCAGGGTAGTGCAGGTGGAAACAGTCTCTTCTCAGCATGAGTGTTCCCCTGCATCGTGGCGCCTTGATGCTGGGTGCATTTCCATAGTAGCAGAGCTGCTAGCGAGAGCTTTGTTTGCACTGCTAAAGAAGCCAGCCAAGGTTGGAAGAAAAAGGATGAAAATGGCCCAAATGGTGACTAGGCATGAGGAGCACGGTGAAATAAAGAAACCTCAGCTGGTAAGGAAGATTGCTTTGATGCAAAACAGGATCGAACAGGTTAAGCAGTTCATGAGACAAGGAATTATGGATTTGCACCAAAACTTCTTCCCCCAGAGACGGCAGGATGCCATTTCCTGTAAACACACACGTTGATCTTTTTTTCTGTTAAAAAAATATATATCTTAGCACTGGATGGAAAAGGCAGAGAAATTCAAGGCATTAACATACAGTATGGACCTTAAACCTATCTGTGTTTTTAGACATCTGTGGAAAGCAATGCCCAATGTGATCCCTGTGATTTTTGTGACATTCTGTATTGTATCATAAATTGTTGTCATATTATTAGCTTTTCTCCAGCCCAGCACATACCCACTTGACAGCGATAATGTCTATTTTTTCATGTGCGAATATCAGGGGGAAAATAAGGCCTTCAAGGTGATGATTTGCTGTATACTTGTTGGCAGCTACACAAGGTTCTGTCTGAGAAACAGGTCCCATGAAAGCGCTTGCACAGGAACACAATACAGACTGTGGCCCCTGGTGCTTGGCTGAGGCATCCATTGCTGCATGTCAGTTGGCAGTGAGAACAAGCAAGAGGTTTTTTTGTTGCTGCGTCTATTACTTGTGCCGCAACTGAATTTATCGTTACTCTACTGGCAAGATATGTTAAAACAGTTTTGCATTACCGAAATGGCAATAATGTGTGAAAGGGGTGGAGGGGGCGTGGGTGTGGGGGTTTGTTTATATGTTTGTATACTTAGGGGCCCCCATCCAGATTGCACAAACATGGCATGAATGCTATGAAGCTAAATAAATAAATCAATTATAAAAATTGTTTGTTTGGCTAAGTGTTCATGAATTACTTATGAGCTTTTGACATTTATGGTGTTGTGTTTCCTGTTTAGGGTTTTCCAGTGCTATGCTGTTTGCTTTGCCTGACCATTCCAAACAGGGAATCAGTCTGACTGACCCCATTGATGGCTCCTTACATTTAAATCATCATTTGGAGTATCACATGTTGCATTTAGACTACAGATAAAGCTGTAAATGGAAACAAATTTATTTATTCTATAAATAACTGGACTCAACATATCACCTAGTCAGACTGAACTTTGATGTGTGTTTAGTCTGTGGAGGACATCAACTCCAGAAAAGGACATTTTTTAACTCTACAGGCCTATCTGTGTTGGCAGGACAGTCTACACTTGCTGTGTTTGTTTGGTGTAATGTGGTAATGATAAGCATGCAAAGTAACATCAAGAAAAAAAAGGCTCCCTCTATGAGATTGAACATGGGCTCCTTGAATATTTAAATCAGAGCCTTCAAACTGTATTGGTGACAGAGGATTCTGAGAGAGAGACAGAGGATTCAGTGTTTCTTTTGCAGATACTTTTGTCATCTTTTCCTGCTTGGTATTTGTGATATGATGCCTGATAAGAGGTGGACAAAGATTTTTGCTAACCAGGAGCTAACCCAGGCTAAGACCTCTGGCAGAGTCTGAGTAAGATCTGTGGAAGCTGTGGCCTAGTGGTTAGATAGTTGGTGTAGCATTTGGAAGGTTGCCGGTTCGAATCCCATTGTACCCTTGGTTTAGATTCCTTTGAGCCAGGCATCTAACCCCACGCTGCTCCAGGGACTGTAACTGAAACCCTGTAAATATCTGTAAGTCGCTCTGGATAAGAGCGTCAGCTAAGTGTAATGTAATGGAAGCTGTTACTTAAGGAGATTGGGGCAGGTGATGGAGTCATCTGCTTTAAAATGACTTATATATCAATATAACGAAAATATAACGAAAATATAACGAAACGAAAATAAACATTCCTTGATCACATTTCTATACATTTACTAGAATGTTGATTTAGAATCCTAAACTTCTCAGGGAGTGATATCCTACAGCTTCTAGAATATATATTTACTCTGAAAAACATACAAAAGCTGCATTAGACACTACAGGCAAACAAAAGCAAACCCTTCACAATTTTGAAAACACCCTTACAAGGCCCCTAGACCAGCACCTAGTTTATGTATATTACAGACCAGCCTCTATAAGCCCTGCTCAATGCCAAAATACTTAAACATTTGTATTATCCATACTGTGCTTCCATCTGGCCTTTCTTCCAGGCTTTGTAAGAACTTCTAAAGTTTCAGCAGTCAATACTGTGATCAATACATTTGTACAGATGGTTAAAGCTTGTTGGTATGTTATCTCACCTAATTAAAAATCCACTGTCTGAGTCTATTCACAAGCAACACTGAGAAAGATTGTATTCCTCCACACATGCATATTTTCATACATCCCAACTCTGTGGGAGAAGAGTGACAAGACAATTTTCTTGGGTCACTAGCATCCGCATACCCCACTTCTTATAGCACAGCCCAGTCCCTGATTTAAAATGTCATTCATTACTGACATAATCTATTTAGCAGGGGGGGACTCTAATTGTGGAGCCGATTAAAAAACTCCGGGTGTAATGGAAGCGGGAGTGGGGGAGACGGCAGGAGCGCGGATATTGCGCATGGGACGTCTGCCGGAACTCGGGGAGGAGTGAGTTCATTTGCGGCATGATTGAGCCTGATGAAACTCCCACCAGTTTTCGTCGATCTCCATAACCCCTCTCAGCCAGCCAGCCAGGCGGCCCGAGACATCTCTCTGCTTTAACAAGCTGTCGAAAATCACTGCCTCCCCACAATTAAGCGCGAAGCACTGACAGAGACTAAGTGTCCGGAGACCTCGTATCTGTAATGAAATATTCTCTCTTAAGTCTGAGCTGTCCAGGAGAGACATTTTGCACATTTGTGGGGCCCACCTGCAAGGACACTGCTGGCAATAACTGGATGCTGATATAATATGAAGAAATCAGCATTCATCAAATTAACATGGTTCCTTTACCAAGCTATCAGATGCTGCTATGTTATTTTGGGTATTTCACTCTCTCTCTCTCAGGAAGGCTTTTCTCTACACGTTCAGCCTTTTTCCTCTGGTCCCTAGTGAAGCCCCAGTGTTGTGTTCTGCTGCATGGTTATAGGCCTGCAAGGGGTTAAGAGAACAGGTCTGGCATCGGTAGTAATGAGCCGGATGCAGCTGACACAGTGTTTACCAGGAAGCGAAACATTTACCCGTGGTGCACGTTGGCTGCTGTTGCTCACACGAGGCCCCAGCAAGCGGGCTGGGGGTGGGGGTGGGGGTGGCGACGGGGGCTGGCAGGAGGTGGAGTGGTGGGCCTGTTGCTTGGATACAGATGGATGTAAAGCCGCGCCATATAACAGCCCACTTCAAGCTAATTGTGCGAGCAGCCAAAGAGTCCCGCCCGAGAGCAGCCGTGCAAAATTAATCGCGTTAAACGAGCCTGTGGTGTTGCAGACTCTGTGCCTCTGTCAGAGTTGCAAACACTTGCACACACAAATAAAAGCATGCATACGCACACATATACAGAGAGTCCCACAAATATAAGAGGCTTGTACATAACAACAACAAGAGTCGACGTGAGATATTTTGAAAACGAAGGCCTGAATGAATATCATGATGTGGATTTTATAGTGATGTTATATTACTATTGATGCCACACCTATCTTTATTATGAAGACAGAGCAGCAAGGCTTCCACATGGAATAATACAGGAATATATATTTGATTTGTGAGGTTATTATTGAACTAAACACACCAGCGAAAAGTACTTCATCTTCTGCAAAGCTATCCCAAATAGTAATTTGAGAAGCATATCAGGTTTTTGCAGAGAGCAATGGCGGCATTTTCTCATGATAAAACATATATTATTTGGAAGCTAATAGTAAACAGAATAGGAAGACAGCACTGTGAGATCAAATAGCTCATTTGTGTGTTTCTATATCTCTGCCTGCAGGAGCCTGTTGTAGTAGCTCTGCGCTTCTGCATCGCCTGCCAAACGCACCAGCCAGCTTGGCCGTTCAGCGAAGCACTGGCAGCGCTCCCGCTGGCCTGTAGGAGGCGATGTTGGAGATGGCTGTGCCCTCGGCTCAGGAGTTCTGCTGGCAGAGTCTGGCACGCCTGTCCAGCGGGCGCGTCTACCACTCCTTGGCCGAGGTTGGGGGGCAGCTGTACGTGCTGGGGGGCTGCGATGCTGCCGGGCACCCCTCCAGCTCCCTGGAGCTCTACTCCCCCGAGGTGGACCAGTGGGTGAGCCTCCCCCCTATGCCCCAGGCCAGGGCCGGGGCTGCGGTGGTCACCCTGGGCAAGCAGCTGCTGGTGGTGGGAGGGGTGGGGAAGGACCAGCGCCCCCTGAAGGAGGTTGAGGTGTACAACACAGACGACGGAAAGTGGATGAAGAGGAACTCGCTGAAGGAGGCATTGATGGGTGTGGCTGTCACTGTCAAAGGTTAGGGGATGTGCCCAAAATCACTGCTCTTCGGTTACTTGACCTGCTGTTTGTTCCAAGGGTACTTAAAAGATAAGTAGCTGCTCATTATTTTTCTTTAAACTTTATTGTTAACAATTTGGCCTTGGCCCTGTAGCCTTTGTCAAGGTTTACTGAAGAGTAACATCTAATTAGAGCTGGAGCAGCATGTTTGGAAAGCTAGATTTTTTAGAAGATAATTACACTGGTGATGTAGCTGGTGTAAAATGCATTCATCTAATGTGACAAACTCTGTTAGTATTCTGTGTGCATCAGCCGACTTTTGTTTCAAAGTGCAGCTAGTGGGCAGTGTTCTATCACATCAAATTAAAAACAGCAAGGCCATGAGTTCAGAAATGCTATCAGGCATATTAAGAGATGATGAACACTTTATGCCACCTCTTAACAAGCCAGATGATTCTAACTTTTTATGTCACATTGTGTGTGTGTGTGTGTGTGTGTCTGTCTGTCTGCCTATGTAATGTGTGTTTGTGTGTGTGTGTCTATGTGTATGTGTGTGTCTATGGATGTGTATGTGTGTGTCTGTGTATGTGTCTTTGTGTGAGTGTGTCTGCATGTGTACGTGTGTATGTATGTGTGTGTGTGTGTCCAGATGGCCGGGCATTTGCGGTGGGGGGCATGGGCTCTGACCTGTTGCCCCGCAGTACCCTGCAGCAGTACGACCCCAGGAAGGACATGTGGGCCCTCATGCCCCCGATGCCGACCCCGCGCTACGACACTGACATCAACCTGCACGGCTCCAAGCTCTAC
>CM050211.1:22378649-22423649 GCA_027475355.1 Coilia nasus
GTAGGTACAGTACTGTCACCATACTATAGAAAGGGGTTTTCAGCAAAACCACATACCAGAGAAGAATGTTTGTGGGTTTGGGGTATTATTAAAAATAATGAGGCTAGTAACTCAAAGGCTCTGTCAAAGGGGCTATTCAACATACTGGAATCTTTTTTAAATTATTCTACAGACTGGGTAGTGAATTAAGGCAGGGGGAAATTTCACTTTAATTGAATATGCCACTCACAGGGACGCTTTATAAATGAGGGGACAGCCACCCAATTTGCACAGCTACGGGAACGGGAAGGCCCAGATAGAAATGTTAAGGGTATTTTGAAGAAGGAAAGTCATTATGCTAAGAGGTCATAGATTTGCGGAGAGGACAAGCACTTCTCAGAGTGACCTTGCGGAGCTAAATTGTATTTATGTATATTATAATGACATGGTGGGATGGTTTTCACTTTCTCTTTCACAATTTTGTCCCACTCTGCATACATGAATAAATATATTCATCTCATATTCATATTTCCTCTCCGCTGGCTTAAGCAGGGCCCATGATAGTGCGCGAGAGGACTGAAATGAGACAGTAAGAAGTATGACTTTGTCATGGGGGCAGCCTGCTGAAATTCTGCCTGTGGTGTGTACCCAGGCCATACATGTATCTGCCCTTACTTTTTTAACACAGACAGGTTGTCATTCCTACATTGGTCCACATTTTGATAAAAGCTCTTCATCATGTCCCTGAATTCATGCTGCCATTTTGTTGCCAGTACTTCAGTGAGAAAAAGATTGACGCAGAAAGCTTAAAATGGATAAATTACAAAATCAAAAGGTTCCAGTGCAATTCCAGATCATCTGAATCTGGGCCTGAAATAGAAGTGCAGATATCATTGGGAAACAAAACGGTCTGACATGCTGCAGTTGTGTTCTTACTGAAGTGTAAACAAGAGATGGCATATTCATTTCTCTGGTAATTTTTGGAGTTCCTCTTGGGTCCCTAACAAGTGATGGGTTCTGAAATTGCCCTGGTGTGGTGGAATAAAACTAAAGCTTGAATGTTCCCTTTGATTCCGTTTGATTGATTAAGGCTTTTTTTCTCACACGACCCCACAGGCCATCAGCCCTCGGTGCTGGACACGGCGGAGGCGTTTCATCCGCAGAAGAGGAAATGGGAGGCCATCGCGCCGATGGCTTCCCCCCGTTGCTCGGCGTCCACTATTGTCATCCACGATCGCCTGTTTGTTGTGGGAGGCGTCAATCAGATCCCCAGCTCTGCTCACGAGGTTCTGGTCATAAAAGAAAAGGAGTGCCTGTAGCCGCAGGCAATGAGCACGGCACCGTCTCTCTGAGATTTTAATTTAACGCGTTAGCTCCCCCTACAGGCCACGCTTATATAGCACACATGCATTCAGACCTGGAGCGCCATCTGCAGGCTGGTAATGTTTGAAGCGGTTGCAAACTGTAGTCGTACTGAAAGTAGCTGTCTTAATTGAAGCAGTATAGGAAGCCTTAATGAATAGCCAAAGATTGGCAAAAACTACAATCACATCAGATCGTGTGCCCACAACATTAAAAAAACATAGCCTACATGTCAGTACATGCTATAAAGAATAAAATACATTGTAACTTATTCCATTACATTGCATTGAGCAATGTCCACACATATTATGCATTATTTGAGAAGCTGGTTTTCTCTGTCGATAACCGCCTTATTCAGGAATACAGTATGCATTTAGTGCAGAGTTTAAATGTGTTAACTCAGCTTTCACTACATGCACTTCAGTAAGACTACACTCGTGTCAGCATTTCCTGTAGCACAATGCATTTAATTTGTATATAATTTATCATTAACACACCCACCATGCTGGATAAGTGTTTACTGTGTGTGTTTTAACAGTGATAGTAATAAGGGGGTTGAAGGTCACACAGCCAAGAAATGCCATAAACAGATGATATTTTTGCAACAGGTGAAGTGTCATTTGATAGACTGTGAATAAACAATGGCGATTAATTTCCTCTAGACAACAACACCAAATAATGCGGTATAATACAGTGTTTCACCCAGATACCACCTAGACACTTTAGACATTGTTAGCATAGCCACTGCAGTAATTTCTTGTTTGTAATAAGCATTTTGTTGTAGGATAGCATTCGGTATTGCAGTGTCTACAGGGTAACTGTATATTGCTAACCACATTCAACATGATTTTTAGCTGTGTTCAGTTTAATGTAATGGATTCAGTAGTCCTATGTTCTTGGCTAATATGTAGCATAAGAACTAAAGGTTGTAGATGCAGCTTATTTGCCAATTGCGCCATCAAAAGGCCATTACGAGTAAAACACAGCATGTTTGTGTCATGACTTAAATCTATTCAGTTTATACTCTGGCATTGTGCATTGCATGTTTAATATGACAGAATATCTACTTATTAGGTTAAGTGTATATTATTCTAGTCATGCAATTTCCAGGATTATTACAACACAAGAACATACAATTCATAAAATGTGTGTGTTTTTAGTAGAGGAGAGTGTCAGCTTGACAGAAGGACAGTTTGTGCAATAATTTAAGCTTTGAATGAGATGAACATTTCTTGGGTAAACAATGCAGTACCATTTTCATATGGCATTGCCATAGGGCTAACGCTAATTCTCACATAGAGCTACCACAGAAGAAAAGTGTTATAGATATGTTTTTGTTTTGTGATGTACTGTATGTGGAAAATTAATAAACGGTCTTCGTTATGGTCGAAATGTCGATACCGTAGCATGTGCAGAGGAAGTGCATTGAAAAGCCATACTTGCCAACATGGTCTTGGAGCAGGTACATTCTCCTGAGTGGAACCTGTGATTTTAATGTTAATGTAATGTTTTCTAAGTAAATAAATAAATGTATGTGACACTGATGTGTGTGTGTGTCTGACTGTCTTTGCAACACAGTTAAAACAAAAGTATAAAATAATGAATTTAAAGGTATAGGTTTCAGAAAATGTACCACAGTCATTTGGATTTTACTGGGAAAATTCCTAGTCAAAAACATGTAATATTATCAATAGACTTCTGTAGTAAGAAGACAATGGGAAACCATTTCTGAAAAACTATTTTCTCCAAAGGCTCTTCACACTCCTATTTATCAAGAGATAAGTATTTATACATACAGACTACAGTAGGTGGTCAGAGATAATGCCAAAGCATTATCCCTCCCCACCCACGAGTAAGTAGTTAGCATACGGTTACTTCTATACACAATTACAGTCCTGTTGACCTTCACGTTGGATTTATAGGAAGATTTTGGGTGCACATCAGTTTGCATGCTTGTGCTGGGATAATGCCCATAGGTCTTGATGTCAGGAGAGAAACTCAGTTTTCAAATGTATTTTCTGTTGTTTCTTAATTCAGATTTTCCTACCTCAACTGTGGCAACTTTGTTGTTTCCAGATCTTTGTTTCAAAGAAAGTAATCGCACACTGCGCTTTGCTTCTTCTTTAACTTCTTTTAATGTCCATGCCCAATGTTTAAGCAAAGTGGCCTTTGTCAAAGTTGATCTTGTTTCCAGATCTAATCAAAAGAAGAGTTGATACCTTGGTAAATGCGCCTTTAATATTTAGTAAGCAAACCTCATACGGCAACATGCAATGAAATGTAAATTGAGAGTGCACTCTTAATTTGCATGAGTTCCTTTTCATTGGCAATGGCTATACCACTTGATGAGGGTTCTTCACATCCTTTCTGTTTGCCTGTCGCCTGTGTCACACTCCCACTCTCCCTCCCTCTGAGTCTCTGCCAGGAGGCTGGGGGTTATTCATCCATATTGATTTCTCTGTCTGCTGATGGCTGGCCAGGGAGTAAACACACTCTTATTCATGCTTTTCCATCTGTAGGGAAAATGGCCACAGTGTCCTACAGAGAGGCAGAGTGCTTACTGCTGCTGCCTACGCTGCTGGATCAATCGATCAGAGCATAAAATGTCATAGAAGATGCTGTGCTCTGCCATGCAAGTGCATTGTGTGACAATTAGGGATTAGGGAAATCAAGAGTATAACTTAGTAGGTAACACTTTTATTTTATGGTTACTTTAACTGTTTATTTAAATGTACAACATGTAATATGTACTTACACTATACATACAATACCTAACAACACCCTTACTCTAACCTTATGGTACAGTGTAAGTACATAATGTTACATATTGTTCCAAACTGTGTTACACTGTACTTCGCTGTGTAGATACACTGTAAGAGGGACCGTAAAATAAAGTATTGTTTTTTGCACTTATTATTTGACGTTGTGTAACATGGAGGTATGCAGTGGCCATTGAAGGGGAGGAATCCTCCTGATTACATTTCTCGAGGTTCTTTGTAACCAGGCCCTCCACATCAGAAAAGTGCTAGGAAAGGCCATTGGGATTTATTTTTTAAGGTTTTAAACAACTGCGGGCGCAAGCTGAAGTATCAAGTTCCCAAGATGCAAAGACATACAGCAAAAGTTTGAGTTTGACTATAAGGTGCAATGGGAACCTTTATCTCTCGTAAAAGTAACAAGAAGTCACAATAAAACTAAAACCTTCTACTGCAAAATAAACAAGATGTGCTAATATAACTGAATCCAAAAGGCCCACACCTTTTACATAAACATTCAGTTAAGGCTTCTTTTGTATTTGCTTGTCACTGTGATTACCTTTGTTTCAGAAATGTATTCTGTCTTCACATGTGTCAAGGTTATATATCACTTTCCCCACTTGCTGCACAAACACTGAGGAGCAAACTTTCAAGTTCTTTCAACAGTTAGTACAGTACGTGAGCCAAGAAGTTTAGCAGGGGAAACAGCGAGAGATCTTTGACAAGGCTCGGTGGAGCTCTGCAATCTACCAGCCACTGTTGTTGCCCTGAACAAAGAAACTCTCCGATCAGACAGAATGTATTCTCCTTCTGTTGGGAGTTGGCTCTTAAAAAACCGCACAAGTCTCCTGGTTTCCAGACATTCTGTTTCTTTTTTTTTTTTTTAAATCAAACACACACACTAGACCTTGGTTGTTTCTGAATGCTCCTCTATGGTCTTCTTGGGAAAAGACTAAAATGAAACAGAATGGATAGGGCGCAAGTGTTAATGTAGAATGGCAGTAGCATTGTGTAGCCCTGCGGCATAAAGTCCTCTAAAAGGTGTAGATCCACCGCGCTTCTGTCTACATCTGCTGCATGAATGATGAGGGACAATCTTGATCAGAAAAAATAACAATTCTCAGCAACACAGATGTAAACCTAACTTAAATTGTAATAAAGATGAACATATGGGACATTCTCAGACCTTACCTACCCCTTTTTCTTTCATCTGCTTGATTTTGCTGCACAAATCATAAAGCGCCTCCTTGTCTAGACTCAGTAGTCCAGGTGGTTTCATATTCCCCTCATCCCACTGCTGCCCCTTCTGATTAAGCTATACTACTGCTTCCCAGCACTACCAAACTGTTGTTATCAAACGAGACACTAGGGGGCGCCATCGTGCAGCTTACAGCAAGCCTGCTGTGACACATCCTATTGCATCCTGCTGCAGTGTACTTTCATTGACCACACATCAACAGACACAACTCAGACCTCAACCTCCTAAATTTAAATCCACAGTCTTGACCCGAAGTGAGTTAAAATGAGTTATAATAACTGTAGTCCATGAAACTCTAAGCCATAATGGACAGGTCAGAAATTTTCAAATGTATTTTCTATTGTTTCTTCATTCAAAATGAAGCCTTAATTGTGTTATTTCCAAAAGAGGAATTAACACATTGACAAATACACCTATGACATTCAGTTAACAAACCTAATATGATAGCATGCTATCACATTTCATGTGTAGGGTCTAATGTATACATTGCTTATAACACTATCACCTTATAGCCATGAGTAAGCAGTCAGCATATGGTTACTTCTATATACACAGTCACATTCTGTTGACCTTCATGTTGGATTTACAGGAAGAGTTTGGGTGCGTCATCAGTTTGCATGAGCAGCCCGTGCTGGGATAACACCCATAGCTCTTGATGTCAGGAGAGAAATTCAGTTTTGAAACATATTTTCTGTTGTTTCCTAATTCAGATTTCCTACCTCAACTGTGACTCAACTTTGTTGTTTGTGGTGATTTGTGTCACATGGAATGATATTTTGGGTGATAGACCCAGAGAAGGGACCTTGAGGCATTACCTGAAAGAGATGAGGGCCAGCATGACCAATGTAGTGCATTCAAGCATTATATCTCTTCATCTCCTCATCATATCAGTGTAACAAATAAAGGGACACCATTACAAACAACACCATAAACCAATTACAAACATGCATTTGTAGTAAAACCAATTGCAAACATGCATTTGTAGTAAAAACCAATTACAAACATGCATTTGTAGTAAAAACCAATTACAAACATGCATTTGTAGTAAAAACCAATTGCAAACATGCATTTGTAGTAAAAACCAATTGCAAACATGCATTTGTACTTGTAGATAGTTTAGTTTACAAAAAGCATGTCCCCATGTCCTCATTTTCACTTTGCTCTATTAATTCAGTCTTTTTTCTCTTTCTCTCACTCAACCTGAGTGAAGCCAGCCATGCAGAACGTGTATTACTTTTAGGGCCCAGTGAATATGGTCCATCCACTATTTGTTTCCACAGCAGTTAAACAGCAGCCATCGGGAGGCTGGCAAAAGGTTCTCTGTGCCCTCCGACAGAGAGTGACGCGCGCGCTCTCTTGGCAACCACACCTTTTGTTCCGCTGAGGTGCGCCAGCGGTCGGGCGCGTGTTCCACTGCCCCAGGGGTATCTGAGGTGAGCCGTTTCGGGGGGGAATAACGCGCCTCTTAACGCATTTTGTGCATGCTGCCCGGCATGTTGCCAGGCTACTCTGTAACCAAGCCTTCCTGTGCTGCGTGCTCCTGGAGCTCTTCCACCGGGGTGCTTCACGGGTCATGTGACTGCCCGCTTTGCGCTGGACGTCTGCTGACCTTCCATGCAGAAGTAGATGATTGCCTCCAGTGGTGCCTCACCGTGTAGGGCAGCGTTTTTTTTTTGTTCTGGCCCTCTGCTCTCTGGGGGCGTTTTTCCACATTAGCTATGTTAAGTAATGTAAGCCAACCTCTTTCTGTAAAGACTCAGATGCATCTGAAGACTGCACACTTTGGCAGGTGACCAAACAGAGGGAGGATGCGAGGAGGAAAAGCGAGATGATGGGAGAGGGCAATGATTTATCCCGAGACAGACAATGTGTAATTACGGCATGATGCACCGATGGTTGTGCTTAAAAGGAAGCCCATATTTGTAACATGTCACATTGTCTAAACTAAGAAGTTGGACCCTACTCTGACCTTCACGCAGAGGAAGGTTGAAATTTGAGTCTGTGTATTGACCGCAATTTTGCCAAGAAAGGGGCATTGTACACAGCTGGATATCCTAATGGCATGGCCTGATGTAGGAAGAGCTCTCAGGGGCTGGAGAAATGCATAATACCACAGTTTAAATCCACTGATAGCCATTCATCACTGTTGCGATCCAAAAGAGCACTTAAGTTCTTAAGTCCCCCATATACATGCACTAAGAAGTGTGAGAGAG
Organism: Coilia nasus; assembly: GCA_027475355.1. Classification (NCBI taxonomy): domain Eukaryota; kingdom Metazoa; phylum Chordata; class Actinopteri; order Clupeiformes; family Engraulidae; genus Coilia; species Coilia nasus. Next base: position 22,386,218 of record CM050211.1, read on the forward strand.
CAGCTGAAATCTGCTGTACGTGACGTTACATGTTTTTTCCCCCAGCAACCAGACTTACCATATATTGCCACTGGCTTTTTAGAAATTTGTATTGGAGGTGGTAGGGTAGGTTTGACTGGAGACATTTGAGCTAGGCTGATGCAATACTAAGGACAAGGCCATTGTTTGGTGATGCAATGTCCACCACAGCAGCAGACCAGCCGAACAACCTGTGTGCTATGCAGTCAAGAACTGACAGATTCATTCCAGAGATACACACAGGTACACACAGAGGACTTTGTGTTGTTTATTGTTGTTTGTTGTTGTTGTTGTTGTTATTGTTTTTTAAATGTGACCTTTAGTTACATTCAATTGAGTGCAAATGTAGTTACGTTTACAGCTTTGTTGAAAGGGAGTCAAGTCCGGTGATGTTTATTTATAAAGCACTTTAAAAGCAATAACAACAGCTGACCAACTGGACACTGCTGGACACGCAGGGTAATATGACTTGGTAGCCAAACAGAAAGGGCAACATAAAGTGAACAATGACAGTAAATCCGGATAAATCAATAAAATATGCATGCTGTATTGAACGCCAGGGCATAAACGTGGGTTTTAAGGTGAGATTTAAAAGCAGCGAAGGAAAGGGGCCCAGGCATAACTGTATGTGCAGTGGCAGCTCGTTCCAGAGCTTAGGAGCAATCACAGCAAAGGCCTGATGACCCCTGCTTTTTCACCTGGAGACAGGAGCAGCTAGGCGGAGTTGGTCAGCTGACCTGAACGTCTAGAAGATCTGATATGTAAGAAGGTGTCAGACTATGTAAACATTTGAAAACAAAAAGGAAAGAATGTTGAAGTTTATCCTATAATGGACAGGGAGCCAGTGAAGGGCTGCAAGGACAGGTGTAATGTGTTCCTTCCTTTGTGTTCCGGTTAGAAGGCAGGCTGTAGCATTCTGAATTAGCTGAAGATGGGATGGGATAAGGAGGAACAGCTAATGCCCGCATGTAGGGCACTGCAGTAGTCTAGGATGAGAAAAGGGAGTAATGTGACATTTCAAATGTCAAGAACCAAATGTCAAGGACCAAGACCAATGTGTGTGATGTGGTTTTGAATCACGAGTGCTGATTGCACTTTATCTGCAGTACTCATGTGGGAAATTGCAAACTGAGATTAAAAAGAGGTATTTAGTTTCCCAGTAACAATCAGTGTTTTGTTGAGTAGGCCTTGTCTGCTGGCACACCATGTTACTGCTGTTGAAAGGAAACCCCTTGAGATTGAAGCTTTTACCCAAACCATTAGAACCCAAATATTTGACTTGCATAGTATACAGTAATACTACTACTACTACTACTACTACTACTACTACTACTACTACTACTACTAATAATAATAATAATAATAATAATAATAATAATAATAATAATAATAATAATCTTTACTTGTATAACACAAGACAACATTTCTTTCTTCCAGTGGCGTCGGAGCAGACAAACACCATAACAAAATGATGTAATGACCCAATGCCCCATTAATTCTGGCTCTTGCGTGGCACAATAATGCAATGTCACAACAACGTAATGCGCCCATTGCAATATAGGCACAGGTTCGATGGACATGTTCAAATGAAAGCAGAAATATGACTGACTGACACTAAGAATTGTAAGGTGACATTGGATTGGACAGGTGGGTGCAAAGTACAATGGCTCAAACTGTGACAGAAATAGCTTTCAGTGGAAGAGCAAAAATAAGTGATATTTTATACAATCATTGGATAGGCTTAATAACTGATTACTAAAGCATCCACATCTAAGTCAATAGAGTGGAAAAAAAATGTGAGTATGATGTTTTAGTGACTTCGGTTATCCCTTTTGCTGCCGTCACTCAGAAGAATGATTCTCGCAAATGTAAATAGGCAATGTGGGCAAGACCGTGTAAATCATCTTTTGTCAAGAAAGGCTAAAAATGTAATGCAATGATAAGCATGGTGCCATGGGCATGGACACTCATTGCTTTATTTAATCAAAGCAGGCCAACTCTTAAACAGACTTGGGTTACACTTTACTTTTGCTGTCCCTGTTACATCAATGAGGGACATTGTAGCAAAGGGTGTCACATTATGCAACACCATGTACTTACACTGTACCATAGGGTAACGGTTAGTTTTAGGTATGTGCAATGTACAGTAAGTACATACTATTTTATGTGGTTTCATGTAGATACACTAAAAAAGAAAAACGTAAAATATAGTGTTAACCAGACTTGTTTAGGAGTTATATGACAATGACAATGACATATGTCAATTTACCAAAGTGACTTTAGCTTGTGGCATTGAGCACCACATTGCCAATGAGACTTCTCATCAGAATCTGTTGGACAATAAATTATAAGATATGGTTGGTTAAAATGATAACAACACTAATCACATTACCACATTAATGGTATTCCTCAAAAACGCGGCACATCCTATTTGAGAAGTGTCGACAACATGAAAGGGGACAAACATCTCTATTTGTACAGTAAAACCATTTCAGACATATGTATAGTACTTGCAGTTTCTGTGTTTGTGAAGGTAAAGTCCCTCATTTTTACCAGGAACAAATCAATGTTCTTGGCAAACTGGTAGGGTGATATACAGTAATGCAAAATCCTAACTAAAGGAACTTAGAAACTTTAAATCATAATCCTTTGTCACACAGATGTTATGACCTGATATAATATAAGATCTGTTTCATATTGTTCGATGTAGTGGTATGAGTTGCAATGTGTTACCGGTGAGCAGGCCTTGAAAGGGAAAGCAGGTCACCCCATTATATAATTTAGGTATACTGTTCCTGTCCGTCAGCTAACATGTTACCAAATGTAAATACTCGGTGAACCTAATTCCTCAAGCAAAGTCCAAGGGAAGGTGAGAGGCTATGTTTTACATTGTACAGAGCTTTAGATGAACATTTGGGACTTCAATAAAACATTGACTGGGTTTGTTAGGTTGCTTGGTGAGACTTTCCATGAGGCTTTCTTCACGTGTTTCTATTTTCTCCTGAGGTTCCTGAAGGAACTGCTACTCACTGCATTGGCATATCTTATTAAATTACCTCATTGGGATTGTAGGCTTTCATCTCAGAAGTGGGGTAGAATGTGAAACAGACTACCATAAACGTGCAAATGTAATCACCTGCCACAGCGATGCCTTTTCCACAGATATACTGGTCAGGCAAAGTTAAGGTTTTGGAAAAGAGGGGCTCCTGAAGTTATGGTGCCTAAAATGGGCTTGTTTGGGCCTCTCTTCCCTTTCACCAGAGCAAGTTGAGGAGGTGCTAACCATTCATAGTGACTCAGGATCAGTTTTCGTCCAACCGAACATTCTTCAGGGAGAAAAGAACTCCTGGGAAAGAACTGGCAGAGGGTGCCTTTGGGGTTGCCAAGGAGAGAGTGGCTATCGTGAAGCAGTTGTCATGGCGAGATTTGTTTGGTCTCCCATCCACACTACCCTGTGCCACCTCACTTCCTGGTAGAAAATCATTAAAGTCGTACTCCTCCTCTGGACAATGAACCACTGAGCAGAGGGTTTGTCATCAACAACCGGTTTAATCCTTAAATTATTTTCACCTAACTTTTGAGGGGATTAGACGAGACTTATCCTTGTGAGATTATGAGAGAATCTGTAATGGAAAAACTGTGAGGTTGGCACGTATCTCATGAATAGGGATGGCCAGACCAAAAAAAAAAGTAAAACGTTGCACAGGCACACAGCTTCGAAGGTCAACATTTTCCACCTTGTCTTTTAGCTTTGTTTATTGTTGGATTACATTACAACTATAGTATTCCCCTGCTGTTAGATCTGCATAGCACAGTGCATTCAAGGCTGAAGTATTTTATGACACTTAAAAATAGAGGTTGGGATGACCAGAGAGAGAACAGGCCTGTATTTAATTCATTAGATCATTCCGCATTACACACTGTATTCTCTGAGATCAGAAAGTCTCCAGTGCACCCTAAACCTAAACCTATTCTACCCACATTTCAGCAACATGCAGATGAGGTGAATGTATCACAATATCATAAAATGAGATTCTACAGGTACTGTACCACTAATCATGTGACCTAACAAACCAGCTGATGTTAGCAGGAAATATAGGCACTCTACAGGATATGCACTGGCAAGGTAGCCTATTGAAAATTCAGAGGTCAGTGGGGCATATGGGACAACTTCAGGTTGCTTGGACCTCATGAACCTGTTTGACCGTCCTACCCCTCTTCTGCCAGGGCGGGGTAAAAGAAACGGTCTGAGATCCGGTACAAAAATGCAGGTCATAAGGTTTTGAACCTAATGCACCCACTGCTGTCCATAGTGAATTGGGTCATGAAATTAAGGTCATTTTAAAAGAAGTCTTTTTTGTGTATTCTACTTTGTAAAATATTGCACAAGTTAGCAAATTCAGGCATAAAAATTAGTCATTGTAGGAATATTTAATGTAACAATCTTTCTTGTCATTTTTTCTTGTCATTAAATATTTGGAAATGGGGTACAGCTGAGGCCCTTATAAATTCAGTTCAGAAAATACATTTTCCTTTAATGCCTTTTTGCACTTGCACCTAGTTGTCAGAAGAGACCTCATGTTTAATCATTTTAATGTCTGGTTAGAGTGCTGAATCATGCCCATTATTTGTGCTGGATACAGCTCCAGAGCAGCCTTAAAATTAATAGACAGTAGATTATTTGTGTGAGCCTGAATACCAAATACAGAGTAATAATATTCTGTCTATGACTGCAAGGGCTTCAATTTGGTTTATGGTGTTTAGGTGAGGCACAAGAGTAGGCTAACGTACCTTTGCAGTTTGAAAGTATGTGCATGTCCAGTGCATTTGTGTGCATGCCTCATGTTACGCTCCAGCTATTTTCTATCTGCGGTTTACCGGTAACTGCAGCAGTTCCTATTGCATGCCTTTTGAAAATTACAAGTACCTAGGCTTCCAAACACATATGGAGACATACTCAACGGTGAACACATTGTGTAAGCTTTCCAATTAGGTTTTCGTTATAATGCTGCTATCTGTGGTTACAGACTTCAGTTCCTGTGTATTTATGCTGTGAATTTTTTTTAAATACACAAAATTATGTTGTACAAGGCTTCGCTTTTAGCTATAGCAGAAAACACATTCCCAATACCTGATTTCATTACTATAGAAAAAGCTGTACTGTAGTTATTAAGGTTAAAAAAAAATCTTTTAAGGGGGGTTGTGTCTCTGACTATGAGTAAAAATAGATCAGAGTTGGACCATACACATAGAAACTGACCTCTACCAATGTACATTCAACTGGTCTGGTCTACGCCAGCTGTTCACTACATTTTTCAAGACACGCTGCCTGCATGTAGCAACAACAACTCTCTTTAATGCCTTCAACTGTGCAAGCATGGCTAAAGGCTTTTCAGGTCTTCCCTTTGTATTCCTTAGATCATTGATTAAGCACCGTGCCCTGATATGGCCTATTGTAGTATATGTAAAGTAGTCTTGGTTGTATTTAAACTTGTGAGGCATTCTGTGAGAGGCGTTTTAGGCACTCTGATAAGTATATGAAAGCATTATATAAATGCACTCCATCCAGTCCATTTCTTTATACATTCACAAAGAAATGTTGCATATAAAATTGATACAACATTTTATGCAAATTTTATGCAAATTGATACAACATTTGATACAACATTTTATAATATATATATATATATAATATATATATATTACATTATATATATATATATTACATTTAATTGGAAAGCAAGAAAAGAGCCAAAACTAGTTCTGTTATGTATTTTATTATTTTTGGCTTTGATACATAGCAGTAAAACATACACTTGGTATAAATTGTGCAATGTGTGAATCTGGTGCACTTGAATGTCTAGTTTTATCTTGGCATGGCACCTGAAGAGATAATGCTGAATGCTGTTAGCATAGGATATGCACTGCTCAATTTGCATCCGAACGCACATTTGTTAAACCAACTTTATTTGAATTAGGCAGACTATAGTCTTGTTTCTCTTTAAAGCTTTATTTGTATTGAATTAAACAAACTAATTAACCACCACTCTATTGTTAAACTGATTACCATCAGCCTATGCAAGAACACAATCAATTTCAGACAGAAGTGTTGCTTAAAGCTTTCACGTGCATTTCTTTTGTTTTGTTTTTTTTGCTCTCACCCACTAATATCATGTAGGACATGGCCTGTGCTTTATCCTCCAATAAAATGTGAAATATTCCGCTCCCACCAAGTCCAATATTGATGTTAGTGGGTCCACTTACTTTTTGACTGTTGTTACTGATTGTGTAGAATTGCTCAACATAACACTAAGCACTTTCACACAATGCCTTGAAAGGTTGAATGAATCATGCCCAAACGCTTAGACACTGCTGATCTAATCATGGCACTGCATCTTCTAACATGCTGATTTGAACTGTCTTTTGAGTAGTAACTTACTGTTGTTCTTACAGAACATGTGGCACACTTACAGTGGCACATTGCAGCCAAGGCAGAGCATTGTGCTTCTCTTTGCTTGATGTGGTCTCTTCATCTACCACTTGATGCACAGAAAAACATCAAACATACCTTATCATAAAAGAAGACGTAGGTCGAACTTGTTGATTGTGGTACATCACACATTCTGAAGATAGCATTATCACTTGCAAAGGGTTTATTTAGGTCGTTTCTCTGTTTTTACTGCCCAAGCATCACGGCACACTTTTGAACATAAACACTGGCTTATAAACGCTATGTGGTTGAGCAGCACGAGACAAACTAATGCTGTGATCACAGGGCATTTTAAGCTGGGGGAAAACCACAGTGGAAAAATGAGCACAACCAGGGGACCTTGTTAGCGCGGGCTCATATAACAGCCCCTTGGTAATACCTCTGAAATGTGCACATGCAGTTCACTTCTCCTGCGTATCCCAGAGGTCTCTGGGGCCTCTCCTCTAAATGTCTATCCTTACAATCCACTTAAGGTTCAGACATGCTGGGTGATTTCTTGGCCTTATGACAGGCAGACATACAAAAGGCTACTGACAGAGAGCTGTGAAGGTGATTATAGGTTTCTGAAAGCCTATACTGTGATTCTGCAATGGGTTTGGGGCCATTCTAGTTAAGTGATTCTGGAGAAAAACAGTGTTTTAAGAATTTTTGAAATAAATGTTGACCCAAGAAATGCTGGTGACCTATTTCAGCGCTGTAGTAGGCCTATATGTAACATGCAAGTTTACTGTATGCCATGACAATCTGAAAAGTTTTCTGGTTTGACTACCCTACATCCAAAGAGGTTTGTATACTAGGTATATGTGTGCTGGTGCTTGTGTGTGTAATGAGGGAAGGAGAGGATGACTGATCACAGTATAGCCTACCCATCTCCACAAACTAGACTACAGCAGTGATCTTTTTACGGGAATATGACTATAGAAGACAAATTTAAATAATAATAATAATTGTAGAAAAAGGAAGAAGGTTTGCATTTACTTTAGTATGATTTGACACTTAAAAGAATCATATCTCCTTGCAATAATTTTAAAACACGGCTCTTGAATTCTAATCCAGTCTTTTTACATGGTCTTATCTACTTATGACCCCCGTTGCATATCGATCTTGAAATTCTTGTAAACCGCCACAAATTCAAAGAAATGTATGAACATTCTTTCTCTTTTATGAGACGCCCCATATTGGACACACCACAGCCGACACGTTCTGACACATTAAATTATCCACAAAAAATGAAGTCATTTAAATTAAAAGACTTAAAATAAAATGAAGAACTTTTAATAAAAAGAAAATATTAAAAGTAATACCATTGTTTTGTCACTGCTGTACAGATCTAAACACAGCGCTAAACTCTACACAAGTTGCCTAGTTGATATTCAGGTAAATTATGGTGAAGCTATGGGTCAACTAGCCTATTGCTCCTTGTGGACAGCAGGGCGCGCGTCAGCCATGCCCCCGCCTAGTCACTTCCTGCTCGCACGAGTAATATAGATGCGCAGGACTCACGGAATGTCAAATGGAACAATGTAACGGACCGGAGTGTGAGCCTTAACTGGAGGTTACTTATTAATCTATGTCCAAGCCGTAGCCCTACTTAAGGGTTAGAGACGGCAATTGAAGCTCAGGAAACAAGCGAGCATGAAATTGGGAAGATTATGATTGGTCCGCATAGAAGGATTCTGCAGTAGCAGTGCGTTCTTCATCTCCTCGAATTTCAGCAATTTCCTAAGGTAGGCTTCTGACGGTGCCTGGCTTCATACCTGCTACATCACCCGGCGGCTGCTGTTTTCTGTGTATTTAATTTATCCATTTAGTGTATCTGCTAAATATTTGCTTATGCTCTGACTTGGGTGTAATTTCAAACAAGCCGCATGTCAGGTTCTTTGAAAATGCAGATAAACGGGCAATGAAATTCATCACATGTTGGACTGAAGTGTCTGGCCTCTGTGCTAGTCAACCAAAAGAGGTCCGTTAGCAGTCTTTTCTGTTTTCCTTTATTTATTAGTTTAATTTTTCAACTGAGACCAATTTGTACTGAATCTGTGTTGTCGAATGTGCCGTTTTGTTATTCAATCAGTCTTATCAAAATGAGTTACTCTGTGCTACTCGATACATTAATTGTAAAAACTTCAGTTGTTAAGGGTTTAACTGAACTAACCATTTGTAGAGCAAATTTACGTCGCCCACTGCTGAGTATATGATCTGACTACCAAGTAGGGGGATTGTTGCACAGTGGAAGTAATGAACAAATTGACGCTGAACCGTATCCTTTGCGGATGTCCTTACAATTATGTAGAAAATCACTGCGGATGTTTCCCATTTCTGGGAGGGGTTGTACAGCATATATTTATAATCACAGGAAGCTGGTAAGGTAGCCTAATAATGCAATTTATAGATCGGTCTGAAAACACTCTTTCAGCTGGTAAGGAAATAGTGGGCGAGTGCGCACACGACAACTTTCGGGCTTACACTTTACATAGTCTACACGTCTGACCATTATACAACAATAACCCTAATTGTGACATTAGTAATTGTGACAATTGAAAATAGTGTACCCTATCAGCAAACAGTTGTTGAGGCTGCAGCCTTTTCATTGGCCCGCTTGCTCCGTGACATGGATGTAATGCTAATCTTTCTGGAAAGATTTTGATAAGCCTTATCAATCGCATTGCCAGATCGGGTGGTGAAGTAATTTCCATTTCATTTTTGTAATTATTTTTTTTTGCAGGTAACGTGGAACAAGTCGACGCTATCATAAGCTGTAACTCTATCCCGAACCCCCTTGGACCTTTAAAAATACACCTCCAAAAAGTTACTTACCACGTGGTGTAAGGTGAGAAGCTTCCACCCCGGGACACGTGCCGAAGGCTGGTTTGAAAGAACAAGTGAAAAACTTCCATGACAAGACAGAACGTAACAGGACATATAGGTGTTTATGTGCGTCAGACCTGAACGTAAATTCAGTGTGCAGGTTTCAGCCTACACAAAATCCTGACGGTTTGACAACCAGATGCTATCAAAGTCAGCAACAGTCTGATTTGCTTCAGATTCGCAACGGACAAAAACGCTGAGGTAAATAATGCAGTGTTGTTTTACTCACTTGAACTAGAAACAAGCGTGTTGAATGGGGAATATCATTTGTATGCTACCTAAGTACAGGCAAGATCTCTCACGAGCCTGGAGCACGGGGATGCACCTGCCTTTCTTATCCGACCTCTAAGAGCGCAACGCCTGTCCGGATCTCACAGAGCCGTCAGTTCACACCTACTTTGATGGGATAAGTAAACTTTTGTGAAGTCAAACCCCAGCTCGAACAGAGTTATCTGCCCTCGGACCGATTTCTTTTTTCATTAGAATATCACCAACATTCCGCATGGTACTTTGGTCGAAAGAACAAGACAAACTGTCCGAAATGTCCACCGGTGCGATAGAGATGAAGAAGGAAGCGGTGGCACCGGCGTATCACCACTCGAACGGGTCGGTGCACCCGGTCATCCTGTCAGACAGCACTCAAGAGCTGCAGCAGGAGGCAGGGGAGTACGAGCTCACTGAGGTGACCTCTTTCACGGACCGGGGTGACCAGGAGAACGACCGGTCAGAGATGGTGGTAATTGACTGTCGGGCTAACGCCAAGGGACAGCGCGAGGAAGACGCACTCCTAGAGAACGCCAGCCAAAGCAACGAGAGTGACACCAGCACGGACCAAAGCCCGGTGCCACCACCCCCGCTCAAAGAGACGTCCTTCTCCATTGGACTTCAGGTCGTCTTCCCATTCCTGCTGGCCGGGTTTGGAACAGTGGCGGCTGGCATGGTGTTGGACATAGTGCAGGTTAGTGTTCAAATAAGTATTTTGTTAAAAGTGGCTGAAATAACGCCTGCAGCAGTGCAATCAAAGAGACAGTTGACTAATGGCAGGTATCATACACGGCACAATGTCGAATGGCAAGATTGCTTTAATGACAGACTGCCTTAAAAAACCCACGTTAAATAATTAGTCTTCACTTACTTCCAGTTACTAATGATGACACAGGTCTCAAAAGTATTTTTGCTGTAACGTAGGAAAACAGTAGTTTCCTGGTCACAATGGTATGGTTAGATTTCCCCTATGTAATGTTTGTGTAGTGAGTTAGTGAGCCGAGCTGGCCCCAACTGGTATTACTCTGAATATGGTCTGATACTAGAAGCCAGTGAGGTGTTTACATAACACTGCATCATAAACATGCTTGGAGCAAGTGATGGAGGCCTAAGACAGGGCAAGCCGATGAGGAGCCTAACCTGCTGGAAATCGCACTGTAACCTGACCACGTGCCATTTCACAACATCCAAAGCCCACTCTACTTGATGGTCCTTTAGCTGAACTATTTGTAGTCATATGTGTATTATAATATATAATTTCCTTAGTTTCAGTGTCACTGAGGAGGCAAAGAAAAACATCCAACCGTACATGGTACAGTTTGTCATAGGGACATACGAGTCATTCATACACTAGAATGAGAGCTTCCTACCAATACACCGCAGAAGATACCAAAAAAAAGTAATTCCCACAAGTGTTTGTGCTTTCCATCATAATTCAGGTCCACCTTATTTCTTTTTTGTGTATTATAAACAGGTTATAACCTCGACAAACCCCTTCTACTGGAAACCTAACCTAGAACTAATACACCTTATCCAGGAAAAGAATAGTGGAGACTTGCAACTTTATAAGCTTCAAGTCTGATGAGTTTGGGATGTTTTGAATCCTTTGGGACGAATTCCATGCTTACATGGGGGACTGTCTGCCCCCTTGCGAAAGTGAACTGGACTGGCCTACCCTACCCGTGTGGTGCGGTCCCGTCTGGTCTGGTTGTCTCGCTCGGTGACAAAACCGTTTCAGAGCCGGCTAAGGCCTGTGGAGCAACGTATTTTGGAAAGTTGTAATTACTGTCCGGCTGGCCTCTTTCCTGTTGACTGTGCTGTCGTCTCGTACGGTACGTGTGTGCTTGTTTGCCGTCTGCCTGTTTAAAAATAACGACCACAGGCTGTGTGGCAGGTCATATATTTTTTTAAGGTCAGACTTCGATGAACATAAAGTGTGAGGTGTCTGGTTGCCGGGAAACAGTGACATTTCAGGGTGGCAAACTGGCAAGCCACAGTCAACAATTTATTTTCATGAAAGCAGCACAAACAATGAGCTGGAGACTTCAGTGGAAAGGTTTACTATGTTGGTTAAAACTACGTAGCCTTTTTGCAGATTGTAAAGTCCACAATCAGAGCCCCTCTTTCCCTCAGTGAAGATCATAGTGTAAGCTTTAGATTAGGCAGCTCTATGTACTATTCCACGCCCTTCTACAATAATCTCCTCTCATCCATTCAGTACATCCCTCTAGAACTCTCGTCCGGTTCTTGTGGGTTCCAGAACCTTGGCACATAGAGTCCTCCCAGATTATGACAACCTGATGTAATGTGTGGTAATTACAACACCCGCAGTTTTGTGTGGCAGTCATGAAATCGTACCGAAGGAAGGTCCTTATCTCGCTCCTCTCTCTTCTACCTCCCAAGCAAGCCTGTTTGGCCTGTCTTTCTAAGTTATTTTTATTTTTGTCAGCTTCCCCCTCTTTGCCTCACCTTGCTGTTTGTCTATCTCTTCAGTTAAAGTATACCAAAAGAACTCAAAGCGTTTGAGGTAATAATGTCAAATCTAAGTTACCTGGATATTTAAGTGTTTCCTACTTGTATTTATTGCCCCATAGGTTTCACTATGGTGTTCCTTAAGTTCACAAGGTGTAGCCTAGACTGTGGTTTCTGGCTCAGAGAAAGGAAATGCTGTGTGTGTGTGTGTGTGTGTGTGTGTGTGTGTGCGTGTGCGTGTGTGTGTGTGTGCATGAGTGTGTAACTGGGAGCAGTTGACGTAAGCCACATTCATAGTCCCCAGTACCAGTTATGCAGGTGTCAAGCTTTTGCTTTAATTTTAAAAAGGCAAAGGTGTCATTCTGCGTCACAACCTCCTGTGCCAGTTGACACAGAACTATCTACTGATGTCATGCTGTCTGAAAAGCCTCATCTGTCGGAAGCTTTGTCAGCATACAGAAAGAAATATGCATGACTACGAGGAAGAGAAAGAATGAGGCCAGACCTGTTTGTGTGTCACATGCAGGGGGGAGAAAAAAAGAAAACTACTTTTTTTCCTGACAGGAAAACAAATGCTTGCTACCACTCTTCCCTGACTCGTCCTCCCCCCACAGGAAGCCATCTTGGGTCTACCACATCCAGGCTGTTGTTACAGGAAACATGCGTGGGTCACTGCAGGGAAACCTGCTCCAAACTGTCTGTCTGGCCTCATGGTCCTGCCCCCCCCCCGACACACACACACTCATTCACTGACGCAGTCAGAAAACAGCAACCCATTTTTTCACAATCAAAGTTTTCTTTTTTCCTTTTAGCACACTTTGCAGTGCTTTTATGTGTATAGAGAGAGTCGAGGTTAGTCAAGAATGTATCAAGATTAGTATTAAGTAGAGAGTATCAAGTATTTAAGAGTGAATGAATAATAATGGCCTTATGAAGGTGACATTAATCCTGTGGAGACGCTGTAAAGCTGTGCCCACATAATTTGTTTTAGTCTTTCCTCCGTGCCCCGTGGTCTTGGCATGCCGCGAGTTCACACTGATCATCGGGGCATCCTGACTGACATAAAAGTCTACTAGGGCACGGGGGGAGTGTTTAGGGGTAGAGGGGTGCCCCCCTTTGGTTTGTGGCTGTGACCATATAAGATGTGCCTGAGGGGAGGTTTTTTTGGGGGGGGGAGGGGGGGGGGTGTACCAGCAGGCATTACACAACAGTGTAACCAGAGAGACCCTCCCACCCCACCACCACCACCACCACCAACCCACCCACCCACCCCCCCATCTGCATGCCAGTCCTGGGGCTGTGAGGAGGTGGGTTCGTAGAAGCGAGGAGTCGGAAGCATTGGCTAAATGAAGCTACAGCTCCATGGAAACGACATCATATATCTACACGGAAGGGGTCTGTGTGTGTGTGTGTGTCTGTGTGTGTGAGGCTGTGTGTGTGTGTGAGGAGTGGTGGCAGTGCAGGAGTAGGGTGTGAGGGGTGAGAGTGTGCAGGAGTTGCTTTAGACTCGGGATTGTGGGGAGGGGGGTGTTGCTTTAGTTGAGACCCTGGAAACTAAAGACTTTGTGGACAAGTGCCAAGCTGGACGCCTGCCCAGTGCGTTTTGGTCTGTAGCCACTGTCCTGGGGAAAAAAAAAAAAAAGTTTTTGAAACATGAAAGGCCAAAGAATGCTGTTGAAACACGCTACCACAGGAGTCAAGACCCCCCCAATACATACCCCCCCTCCTCAGGCAGAGCCCATGCTAGCGCTGACTGGTTTGGGTGGACTTTTAGGAGTATTTCTCTGAGGCGAGGCTGTCCTCCTCGGTCCCCCATTAAATATGCACCTCCAACTGGCTGGAATTGATTTACACAGGCTGGTGTCAGCACTGGAACTGCTGTGCGGCCCTGGCTCCAGCTTTAAAGATAAGCACTTTTTGCACTGTATTGATTTCTCTCTCTCTCTCTCTCTCTCTCTCTCTCTCTCTCTCTCTCTCTCTCTCTCTCTCTCTCTCTCTCTCTCTCTCTCTCTCTCTCTCTCTCTCTCTCCCTCTGTGACCCTAATGGGAAAAATTACCATCGTTACTGTAGCTATCAGTTCTGCTATTGCAAGCTTTTATTTTTTGACAATAGCCGCAAAATCACTGCGTGCCTAGTTGCTATGACTGATCATTTTGTACCACTGCCAGGCACAGTGTAATGAATCCACTCTTTTGTTTTTTGGATGTGGGCTAAGCAGCAAAGATGTTGCAAGTCCACGGCTAAGGCGCTTTATTTCCAACTTAGCTTTTCTTCATTAGGGGTTTTCAAGAAGCAGGATGTGAAAAAGTGATTTCTGATAGCGTTGGGCCAGGCCTAATGTGACTCTAATGAATGTGCAGAGGTCAGAGAGGTTGCCAGGCACAGCACGAGGCTGGCAGAGGCCTTTAAGAGCAATGTGCCCAGCTGAGTCCAGCTCACGTTTCAGCAGCGAGTCAATATCATGAGATAGAAACTGCAGAAGGTCAGAACCCGGCTTTATCTCAGAGGAGCCTCCATCTATCAGGGAAGAATGAGAAAGAAGACCAAACGCTACACTGATCCCGATTCTCAACCTGTTCTCCACACCAGATAACCCAGTGTCATGTAAATAAATAATATGGTATTATATAGCATATGGTTCTCTCTACTAGTGGAACAAAAAATATTTATTACTGCTTTACAACAATGCTACTATATTACCAAATAATCTGAACTAAAACATTACGACTACGACATGTAGGTTTGGCACAAAAAAAGTTATTATCTTAACAGGTTTTTAATACTGCAATACTGTGTTGTTACCACTGCAATATTAATACAATATATGATTGTTTGCTATACAATAACTGCTTACTGTAAAAAAAACAATGTATATGTAAATTTGCTGCCCTGTGAATACTAATGGTTGTCACCCTGGTCACCGTCCCCAGCATTGGCAGGTGTTCACGGAGGTGAGCGAGGTGTTCATCCTGGTGCCGGCGCTGCTGGGGCTTAAGGGCAACCTTGAGATGACCCTGGCCTCCCGCCTGTCCACTGCGGTGAGTAAACACGCCGCGCTGCAGGAAGCTGTTGCCTGACCAGCGCAGCCTCACCATCACCACACAGCAGGGGAAAACAAAAACTGCCAAAAAACAAACAAATGTCCACCGTTTGGCCTGCATCTGTTAGCCACTTTCCCTGAAGATGTCTTCTGAATAAATATGAGTCATGACGCACGCACAATCATGTCATCACAATCTGTTATGCTGGTTTGGTTGCTTTAGTGGTCTTCTTGAAGACTCTTCTACCCTCCCCCACACTGCACTGCAAATAGTGCCCTAACCATTCCACAAACAAAGTGTTGTGACATTGTTTGGTGTAATAGTTCACTAACCCTATCAGCTCTGTGACGCACTAACCTGATAATCACTGTTGTAAACTCAATTTTGTTTGCAGCGGAAAATGACTGAACTGCCTCCTAATGCGTATTGTCATGGGCTGCGTGTCAGAGCACAATACTAATCCTCTCGTCTTCATCAGACGTACGTAGGTCTTGGCCCTGAGTACTTGGTGCATGTTAGCTGGCCTAGCCATCTGGTGCACTAGACTAGCTCAGAGGGTTTGTGGTGCCTTGATTTAGAATGAAATCATAGCTGCTTGAAATCCCCCAGCAATGCTAAACAGTGCACCTGGCTAC
Source organism: Coilia nasus (assembly GCA_027475355.1). Classification (NCBI taxonomy): domain Eukaryota; kingdom Metazoa; phylum Chordata; class Actinopteri; order Clupeiformes; family Engraulidae; genus Coilia; species Coilia nasus. The sequence continues at coordinate 22,402,007 of CM050211.1, forward strand.
AGATTCTCCACATCCAGTTCACAAACTTACAGGTTTTGTGATCCCTTGATTTAGAATGAAATCATAGCTGCTTGAAACCCTTACAAGAGGTAAACAGTGCACCTGGCTACAGATTCTCCACATCCAGTGCACTGTCTTACAGGTTTTGTGGTCCATTGATTTAGAATGAAATCATAGCTGCTTGAAATCCTCTAGCAGAGGTAAGCAGTGCACTTGGCTACAAATTGTCCATTTCCAAAGCCCTCCTGCAAACCATCTCTTGCAAATCTACTCTGGCTTGTGGGCCACATGTTTTTTTCCAGACTAGCTAATTATCAGCAGATTAGGACCACTGGAAGGTCTAAGTGCTCTCGTTATATGAGTCGAAGCTGATCCACTGTTCGGGGTGAATTGGGTTCACATGACACAGCTTCAGCCCTGCGTCCACTTTTTGTTTTCTCAGAGAGGCAATGCTCTTCCCATACAGTCTATTTTTTGACCATTTCTGTCTTTTAGTCATAAAACATGCATGGTGTATTTATGTTTTTTTGTTTTTCAGTAATTAAAGTTGTGGTGTTACTTTTAGAAATTGTGCCAGCGTTAGTTTTGGGGCACTTTCATCTTTACTAGATGTGCTGTTTGCACAAGTTAAAGCACAATGGCGTTGCCTTAACCACACACTTTCTTGTGATGGAATACTGTAATACCACTTAGGGCACACCAGACAAAACAATTCACTGAATATTTTCCCCTTACCAAAACATTCCCATAATAGACCGTCTCAAAGCCTGGATTATATGTTTTAGAGCCTCGGAGTCTCCTGCTTTTAGTGCAGCAGGCCATGCGATGCTAACTCAGGGCTCATGGTCTGCTGCAGCCCAGCCTTTTTGGATCATCTTCAGACCCAAAGTAAAATAAAAATACAACTCATTTTATAACACCCACACCTTGAAACAGCTTGTGCGTAACACCCGTTGTTCCCAGTGAAACCTTTGTTTCGTCTCACTAGGCCTATGTAATATGTACTGTATATGGCTAAAACAACAATAAAAACCCACTTGACTTGATTTGACAAGTGCATACATCTATGTGTCCACTGGATATAAGTGCATACATCTATGTGTCCACTGAGTTCTGGACCAATTGGTCCAGAACTCAGCTGCCCGTATCATCACTAGAACCCCTTCATTCCACCACATTACCCCTTCACTACAGCATCTACACTGGCTTCCTATAAAATATAGAATTAATTTTAAAATACTTCTGCACACCTTCAAGGCCATCCACAATCTTGCCCCTCCTTATCTGTCTGATCTCCTCCACATTGTCACTCCCTCTCGCTCCCTTCGCTCCTCCTCCTCTATCCTTCTCTCTGTCCCCTCTGCCCGCCTCAGTACCATGGGAAGTAGAGCTTTCTGCTGCTCCGCTCCCCTACTCTGGAATGCACTCCCCCCTGATATCCGCAATATTGACACTCTTCTTCTTTTCAAATCCAGACTCAAAACTCATCTGTTTCAGTTAGCTTATCCATCGTGATTTTTAATTTGTGATTTTTAATTCTTTTTGCTTTGTTTTTTCTCATGTCTAAATTTTTTGTGTTATGTCTTACTCTGTTGTTTACTTAAGAGTTTTTGTTTACTTACTGTCTCCTACTTTTAATATTGTTTTATCCTTGTGTAGTGTCCTTGAGTGTTTTGAAAGGCGCTTTTAAATAAAATGCATTATTATTATTATTATTATTATTATTACTGTATTGGCAGGATGTAAGGGCAGGAAGTTGGTGCAGTGGCTCTGGCAGGTTGTCATTAGCGTCTCTTTAGAGTCCTCTTGGACTTTTCATACCGTGGGCCAAACTGCCTCTCTCCATGCCTCAGTGTCATGTGTTATTTATAAGGCCTGCCAAAAGCCCAGGGCCCTTATGATAATGCTGCTGCTGTGCTTGGCTAATTGACTTCCAATAACTCCGAGGGGTGTAGTCTGCTCTCCTCTGCTCTTCTTTGCCCCGCCCTGCCCTGCGTTGCTCGCTGAAGCCTTTTATCTGACATGCACTTGTGCTGCCTCAGAGATCTCCGTGACCCAACCCACACTACAGACAAGGACAACGCTGGCAACCAGAGAAGAGAGAGAAAGAGAGAGAGAGAGAGAAGAGAGAGGATAAGAGGGAAGACAGAGAGATAGAGAGGGAGAGAGACAGAAAGAGAGAAAGAGAGCTGAGCTACAGAGAGGGTAAGGGGGAGAGAGAAAGAGAGAGTGAGAGAGAAGGAGACCAACAGAGAGACAGAGAGAGAGACAGAGAGAGAGAGAGAGACAGAGAGAAAGAGAGACCTGGACTGGCCTTATCAGCACAGGCTTGTGTAATCTCCACACTACCACCATCCACCAGCAGCACCAGTGGGCCTCCCCCCTCCCTGTTAAGTGCGTACGGGTGACACGCACATTCTGCTCTTATCTGGGCCTGCCTGACCTCTCACCATTGCCCAGGGCAGGCCGCCCAGCCCCTGCACCCCTAGCCTGGTAAACCAGCCCCTCGTACTTCATTTCATTTTGGACAGAGGGTCTGGAGTTGCTGGCGTTGACATTCATGTATTCGGACCATCCAAGCGAATCCACCCAATCAGCCAACAGAGGGAGTGTTTGTGAGCGATGACGTTGACTTTGTGTGCTACATCTGAATTGTAGTGCGTAGGTAGGCTAATTGCATACGTGACGACCAGACGTTAGAGATTGGGTAAAGGCAGAGGCATTTGTTTTAAACTTCAGCAGAGTCCACACCTCCAACAAGAAATCGTTTCTCAGTGCAGCAAGGCCAGACCCTCTGTACAAAATGAAATGAAGTACGAGGGGCTGGTTTACCAGGCTACTGCACCCCTGCTAACCTCGCTCTCTGTGTGCCTCTGTTGCTGCTGCTCCTGCGGCTGCTGCTTTTCCAAGAGTTTTACTCCGCCTCTCCGTAATCTGAGAAAGTGTCGCCCCTGGTGGCGCACAGTGACTTCAGACCAGCCGGTAAATTGAGCACTGCATCTGTTGCGACGCTCGCTGCCAGCCCAGGAACAGTCGCCATGACTGGCCTGTCTCACACACACACACACACACACACACACACACACACACACACACACACACACACACACATACACACGCTGTCAGGGCCACTACAGGCAGCCCAGCAGGCTGTTGGCAGCTACCTAAAGCAACACACCCACACACACACACACACACACACACACACACACACATAACAGACACACACACAAACACATACACACACACACACACACACACACACACACACACACACACACACACACACACACAACCAGACCCTCTGCTTTTTCCCTTTGGCCACACAAATTAGACATACACACACATAACACACACACACACACACACACACACACACACACACACACACGTACAAACAAACAAAGCATACACAAACAAACAAAGCATACACAGTCCTTGTTACTCATGCACCTTGTTACTACACACACTGCCACACACTCCACAATTGCAAGCACTTCCTTTTGCCGGTCCCTGCAGCGCGATGGCAAAGATGTTTGTGCTGTAGTACTGCCATCCATGACCACCAAATGATCCAAACCTTTTATTTGCTTATTCGCACTCAAGGACAAAGATACGGCAGGCAGGCAGGCTTTTGTAGTCACTCCCCAGCACACCTTCAGGCTTTGGGGATTTTGCTCATTTAAAAAAACTGCCACGTCACAAACACACACACAAACACATATTCCGGTGCAGTGAATGTTTTCTTTTTCTTTTTTCCTCGGGATTTACTTCCACACAAATATAGCGACCACTTTACTTATTTTTACTAAGATGAGAGTTTTTGGTCTTTTACGTAAATGGAAAAAGGAAAAGAGAAGGACTTCCAGCTTTAGACCTGTGGTCCTTGGCAGGGCTCGCATTGCTGCTAGCTAGCACTCCGCAATTTGTGCGGCTTAAGGCTGGAGTTAGGTCGGGGTGAGTCTCAGGGCTGGGTGTCTAGTCTCAGAGCCGTGCGGCCTGGCTGGGTGTCAGCCCCTTAGATGGGCTCCTTAGATGTATTCTCCTGGCGTACCGCGGCGATTGTACTGTCTGTCCTATTCACGCCACCACCAGCACTCGTCTCACTCCTTCCACCCACTCGCCGCTTTAAGAGAGCCTTTCTGTGAGTGCACACACACACACACACACACACATACGCGCGCGCACACACACTGACACACACGCACTCTGGCTCTGCTCACTCCGCGTCTGAACCACACACACAAACACAAAATATACTAACCAGCCTCCAAACACAGAAAAAAATCCTGTCTGTGGTTTGTGTCTGTTGATTTCTCAATCTCTCTCCCTTTTCTTCTCTCTGTCTTTGTCTCTCTGTCTCTCTCTGTGTCTCTCCTATACACATACACAAACTTTTGCACACATTCAGGATTATCCTGTTTTTCTTCCTGTTAATATTTAATTACAGAAAGAAAACAATGATTGGCAGTTTAAAAATACCCAAAGAGGCCAAGCAGTTTGACTCTCTCCTGTTGTATTTTTTTGTATTATTATTTTTGCTGTGTGTACATTATGGTGCAGGCTTTCATCACATGGTAGAGGGAAAAAGGCTTTGAGGTGTTGTTGTTCAGGTACAATGCCCCTATCCCCTTTTCATCCACCAATCTCCACATCCCACCCCCACCCCCACCCCCAGCCCCAACCCCTGCCCCTGCCTCAGCCCAGCAAGCCAGCCGCACAAGAGGCTCCTCTGTCCGACCTCTAAGCCTCTCCACTCGACAGCAACGTCTGTTCTGAGAGATGAGATGAGTGGTGTGGCGAGGGTGGGGGGCGACTGCGGGGGACATGTGTGTCCTCGGGATCAAACGGGCCTTTGTTCTTCGGCACTGACCAGGGTTTTGTTCCGCCTGATCCTCGGGTCCGAGGGCGCCAGCAGAGCACCACTACATATATTCAGATTTCACTCTGAGGGAGGAGAGAAAAAAGCGCCAAAGAAAATTCAGCTCATGGCCTTAAAGTGAATCGTAATTGACACTTCCCGTCCCATCAAACCAGTTGAAAGCCGTAGTATGACACGATAATGATATATATGATGAGCTGTGCACCTCTCTCCCACTGCACAGAGCTAAAGTGGTTCACCAACGAGGCTATAATAGTTAGCTCTGTAAATAGGCTCACTTCCTGTTCGTGTGTGTTTCCTGCAGGCTAATATTGGTCAGATGGACACAGCGAAGGACAAGTGGAAGATGATCATGGGAAACCTAGCCCTCATTCAGGTACTGTACACTGACAGTTTCAATTCTATTTCTAATTCCATTCTATTTTGGTTACAGTGGAGTCACTGAGTTTATTGAGTCAGTCAGTGCCAAAAAAAAAAGAAAGTCATGCGTTTGTAGTGTTGCCAGATTGCACAATTCGAAGTAAATCGTACAACGTCATTACGTAAGATTTCCATGAACTCTTCTCCTCCATGGGCATTCCCCTCGAAATCCAATAGTCCGGTCGCAGAGCAAACACACAAGACATCCCTTCCCCAAACTAACTTGACATGCTCTCTGACACAGACTTTGGACTGTGGCTGAATAGGGAACAAGACGGACTTTTTAGAATAAAGCAGTAGTATTCCGTTCCCGTTGGCCTTAACAGTGCGTCGACGTTGCTCAACATTTGCCAAATCTGAAATGTTGACTCTTTCACTGCAGAGCGTAATATGTAGTCAATCGATCAAAGTAACTGAAGGACTACATAGTGCACTTTATAGTGAACAAGGAAACATTTCGGACAGAGACATTATTGGATGAGTATTTGCATATACAATAATAATATTTCGGCTTAAAAAGATGCCTGTCAGCTGCCATTTTAGACCACAAACATTAACGCACATTCTAAGCGTTTCCAAATATTAGAGATTTCCTTATTGTAATAAATAAAATTCGCATTTCGCAAACATTTTGGATAGGAACACAGTTATTGACTTTGTCACTACAGTACATCAAGGCTTTTACACAGCCAACCCCTTGACACCAGGTGTAGCCCTACCAATGCCATCTAGGTTTAATGGACAATACCATCATTATATAGCAAATGTCACTCTATCCTACCCAATGAAATGTGACTAAGTGGTTTGTAATGCACTCGAATATTCTAGGTACTTTCTGAGTCATGAAATCAGAGTAGATAAAAATGGATGGTCAGACAGTCTGAGTCACTCACCCCCACACCACATTGCCCATAAGCACGATGTGCGGACAGGTCAGTGAGTTTTGTTTGTTTGTTTGTTTGTGTGTTTGATTGTTTGTTTGTGTGTTTACTCTGGCAGGTCCAGGCCACCGTGGTGGGCTTCCTGGCCTCCATTGCGGCGATGATCTTTGGCTGGATCCCCGAGGGCCAGTTCAAGCTGGGCCACGCCGTCCTCCTGTGCGCCAGCAGTGTGGCCACTGCCTTCATCGCCTCTCTACTGCTAGGTGAGGAGTCACGCCGCGCAAACACCACCGCTAGTAGTTGCACTCCCAGCACATACCTGTAGACAGGAAATGGTCATATGTCTGTAAAGATTCTCCTATATCCAGGTCATGGTAGTCAAGGAGCTATGGTGTGGGCAACTGGACTTACAAGAAATGGTCATACAAGAACTACACTTAAAGATTTGGGAACTATAAAAGAATAGGATTTTTGGCCCTATTATTGAAAAATAATATCAATACCAATGCTGAGCCCTTAGAGTCATTCTAACTACCCTGATGACACCCCTGCTCTTGCTAAAGCTGACATGCTATCAGCAAGATTTTTTACTTGACCAAAAATACACGCACACACAGACACACATACGTGCACACACACTTACACATGCACACACACACACACACACACACACACACACACACACACACAAGCACTCACATACACACATGCGCACACACATCAGTATCAGTGCTGAGCCTGTAGAATCATTGTAACTACCTCCACCCCTGATGGCACCCCTGCTCTTGGTAAAGCTTACATGCTATTAGCAAGCTTTTTCACTTGACCAAACACACACACACTCAGACATATGCACGCACACACACACACACACACACACATACAGACACACAGACACACACACATGCAGACACACACACACACACACATGCAGACACACACCCATACACACACAAACCATGCGCAGGCTTTGTGTAATCCAACTCCTAGTGTGTGCTTACACCTGCAGCTTAGTGCTTGTAGTAACGGGGGCTTCATCCCTCTCCAACCACCCCCCATCCCTCTACCCGCAGGCCTCATCATGATTGGCGTGATCATCGGCTCCAGGAAGGTGGGCATCAACCCAGACAATGTGGCCACGCCCATCGCGGCCAGCCTGGGTGACCTCATCACACTGGCGCTGTTGGCAGGCATCAGCACGGGGCTTTACAAGGAGCTCGGTAAACACCCAGGGAACGGGAGAGGAGTGTGTGTGTGTGTGTGTGTGTGTGTGTGTGTGTGTGTGTGTGTGTGATGAGTGTTTGTGTTTATGCAGCATTACTTTACCATATTACACATTAATCACTGCTGTCCATCAGTGGAGTTGACGATGTTGTTAATGCCACCGAGTCAGGTCGGGCTAATTCTGGTTTACTTAGGTTGTGACAACAACCGATTGTGGACATTACCCCATCATCTTGTCATTTAGTTGATAAATTGACAGCAACACGATATGTTTTGTCAGCTGCTGGAATACTGAAAGCCACTAATGAATTTTCATCATCGGTAAAGGCAGTGATCGTGTTTGCCAGCAGTTTTGTCAGGGTAGACAGATGGAGAAGAGAGGAAAAAAAACAGGTGATGTGCCTTCAAATACTAACGGGCAGAAATGTTCACAGCCAGCCAGCACAGAGGAGGCAGCAGCTTTGTTTTAGTGCCCATTTTAGTGCGCCCAGCGGTAATGCTGATACCCATCGATTCTCGCCACATGCTTCTGGGCTAGTGTGCAGTTTTTTAATAACTTCTGCTTCTCCCAGATGCTTTCAGCAGCCATCTGGCCTTCTTTCACTCAGGCTACTCAAGTAACATGTTACATGTAATGGCACTGTGTAATTTAATTACATAATCAATGTAACAGTAATCCTTTACAGTTACTGAGAAAAAAAAGCTGAAAATATTTTGTAAATATTCAGAATTACAATTTTAGTTGCAAATTAATATTATAAGCAAAACATTGCTGATATGGTTTTTGAAATATTTTTGGATGGATATTGGATGTTATATGCTTGTATTAATTAGTAGTTAATTACATCACTTTGAAATGGCAGTCAAAATTGTTAGACTGCTATTACATCTTAAACAGTAAATTGTAACAATAATGAATCACATTTTTGAAGCAATCCTCCCAACACTGCTTGCCCTAAACGCTGCAGCATCTCACAGATGTTAACAAACCAGCCACCGCGGTATCCCGTACGGTATAGCCGCCAAGTTTGCGGCAGTAGCATGAAGACGCAAATCCTCCTGCGCAATGAATCCCAAGCCTCCCCTGACAGGCCATGTCTGGGACATGAATATAGACATTCGGTTCTGTGTGGCACTTGGAGACGTCACACTCCAAAGTAGCCCCAGCTGTGATTAAGTTGTTTACACTTGATACGTGTGTGTGTGTGGGGCCGTGATTTGCGTGTCGCTAAATGTGGGACCGAGCCTCAGCACCAGACGCTACGCCGGTGAGACAGGGGCTTCACAGAGGCCTCTGAGGCTGCGTGTGGACACTAAGCTATTGTTAGTCCAGCTATAGCGACCCAGTGACCACACCTTGGTCTGTCGGGGAGGGTTGAATGACATTGCTGGCACGCCACAGTGACTCGCTACACATGGGAGCATTTATGGCGACAATAATGAGCAGTTTTCGTTTTTTCCCCCTGTCCCACCGAGCTCACATTCTGTGGGCGAGCGTCAGGGTGTTTTTTTTCTGTTTACGTGTTTATGTGAGTTAAACCCCCAAAAATCTCCAGAATGCCCCCGCGTCTGTTTTTTGTTTTGTTTTTTTTTTTTTGTTTTTTTTTTGTTACTGTCACAATCTTAAATTGTGGCATGCGGGGGAGAGTGTTTCCACACTTCAGTCTGCCACTGTCACAGCAGTGGTTTTGAAAACCAGATGTTGTTGTGACCCACTGACCTCGAATGCGAAACTGTGCTCCCTCCCTTAGCCACTGAGGTTTTCCCGCTTCCTGGCCTTCTCTGACGCCCAGGCTTCCGCTGTGTCTCTCCCCTCCATCTCTCTCTCTCTCTCTCTCTTCAGAGTACAACGATTACGCCAACCCGCTGGTGTGTGCCTTCTTTGTGGCTCTCACGCCCCTCTGGGTGCTGATCGCCCGCAAGATCCCGTCGACCAAAGAGGTGCTGTACTCGGGATGGGAGCCTGTCGTCATCGCCATGGCCATTAGCAGGTTGGCATCAACTGTAGCTGTTGTATAGTTATCTGTTATTATTTCAGAATAGTCTACATACATCTACCTACCTACAGAGGTTTTGTTGAAATTCAACCTCAGTCTTGCTAATAATTGTCCCAGCTCTCTTATAATTGTTTTTAAATTGATGTAAAGTTGTCTGCTTTTGTCTCTGAACACTTTACTTACATCAGTGATGTAAGCTATGGGAGCTATAATCCAGTACCATATTCCAAATCACCAAGTTCTACTAGTGGATTTAATACAGGTGATTTCACAAATTAATTCTTCATGGCAAAAGAGTTGTGCTAATTTCAATCATCTGATAGAATGAATGACTCAAACAGATATGTGGTACTGGATTGTAGCTTCTGAAGCCAGGTGGCCCACCACTGACAGAAACTTTACAGATGGTTTGAGGAAATTCCAAAGTCTTGCTAATTGTTTATTAAACATTAACCTACAGTACAGTAAGCAAACACAGCCCCTTCCCTGACTTGTACACTGAAGGTGCTCTATTAAGTCACAATTTTTCCCGGACCTAACCTTAACCATACTTTGTAACTAACAGAGTTTCAACTTCAGCTTATCTATCATCTCAGTATCTGTACATAGGATAGAGGGGATTTTCTAAGCAAAGTGTGACTTTTTTTCATTTTAACTTTTTTTAATCATAAACTGAATCTCCCTGTTGCTCTCTAACTCTGTAAGTTTTGTTTGTGTTGCTGTAGAACTGTAGAACATGATCCAGTTTTGACTGTCCTTGTTTCTCCTGCAGTGTTGGGGGTCTCATCCTGGATAAAACGGTGTCCAACCCAAACTTTGCTGGCATGGCCGTCTTCACCCCCGTCATCAACGGTGAGAGAGGAATCTCTCTGACTTAACCCTGTCTTCACCATTAGGATTTGTTGAATTTGCTAGATATGGCAGAAAATCCCATTGGAACCAGACATATGAGTTACAGTACGAACAATGCTGTATAGTGTCCTCACAGGCACAACAACTCTCCCATGTGACAGAGAAGTCACATGTATTATCACAGTACACTTTATTACACAGTATTATCTACAAAGATAATTAGATAATAAAGCAATCGTTTACTTTTTGTGCTCTCTTTCTCTTTCTTCCTTTCTTTCCACTCTTCTTTCACTCTTTCTCTTCTTCTCTTTTTTCTTTCTTTCTCCTCCCTTCTATCTTTCTCTGTCTATCCTCTCTTCTCTCTCTATCACTATCGCTATCTCTCTCTCTCTCTCTCTCTCTCTCTCTCTCTCTGCATGACAGGCGTGGGAGGTAACCTGGTGGCAGTGCAGGCCAGCCGCATCTCCACCTTCCTGCACATGAACGGCCTGCCTATGGGAGAGCCCAACCCTGTCCCAGTCAAATGCCCCACGCCCTGCACTACATTCTTCGGGTCAGGTGAGTCACCGCAAAGCCGTTTTCTGTATTGTGTACGGTGTCCTTCATTGTTTTGGTGTTTTGGTCACGGGAAGCATGAGAGGCATGAGAGTTAGCCTCTAGCACTTTGACAACAAACCTGACGTACCTGACATTAGAGTCAGAATAGCATTTAATGCCATTGTAGCTGGTACAGTAAAGTTTCATATGGCGTCTCCTGTAATATAAGTAATTAGTAATATATCAGAAATATGATATTTCTGCCCCTTAGCTTTGTGAGAGTGATTCTTGTTAACCTAAACCGTTGTCACTGTATCATGAGAAGAGAGTTAGCCACTAGCACTTTAGCAACAAACCTTAGATTCCTATTACATGTTAGAATTACAATAGTGTTAGTTTCTTTTAATTTTTTTGTAAAAAATAGATCAGGACTTAAGCTCTTTTATTCTTATTAATAGTAATTAATATTATGATAACAATAAAATCACCATTACTAATGATTACTAATAATATTCGTTATTTTTATGTTATGTCATATATTGCATTTTCAACAGTCATTTCCTTGTGAATTGAATTAAATCAGGAACAGCACATTGTACGTTGCACTCACAGCATGTCTCGCTGTTGTACAATGACATTAAAGGTTTATTATTCTATTCCTTCTGCCTTTCAGGTGTGAACTCTCGTTCGGCCCGTGTGCTCTTCCTGCTGGTGGCTCCGGGCCACCTGGTCTTCCTGTACACCATTAACACCATGCAGGGCGGCCACACCACCCTCACCCCCATCTTCATCGGCTTCTACATGGCTGCAGCTCTCTTGCAGGTAGGCCCTCAGCTCAGGGAAGCTACACAGAATTGAGTTGTGCCTCGTGTTCAGGTCCTGCAGTTCTTCTGGTGTGGTGGTCCTGAATGAACATAGGGTCTAAGAAGCAGGGACACACACAGTAAATCATAAACAGACAACGTCTTTTTTCCAGAGCAATTTGTATTTCTTAAAGGGTTTTACAAGGAGAGTGCAAAAAAAAGTGCAAGGTGACCAGAGCTCAGTCATCACACCTGAATCACGTGATTGTGATAGGGTGACCACCAGATCTTTGAGATTAAAACTGGCGTAATTTTATAAAAGGGGTTCTTAAAATTACACTACATTACATTACATTTAGCAGACGCTTTTATCCAAAGCGACTTACAAAAGGAAATACAAAATACAAAATGATAACAGAGTAACCCATTCCAAAGCTGCTGTTGACATTTGAGGCAGGTCCTATAAGAAAACAAGCTTCAGGGTTTAAAATGTAAGCTCACGTGCGGCATTCTTCTTGCACAGGTGTCAATCCTGCTCTACCTGGCGAACTGGATGGTACAGTGGATGTGGGGGAGGGGCATGGACCCCGATAACTTTTCCATTCCGTACCTGACGGCGCTCGGGGACCTGCTGGGCACCGGACTCCTGGCTCTCTGCTTCCACATCCTGTGGCTGATCGGGGATCGGGACGCAGATGTGGGAGACTGAAAGCCCTCTCCCCCTCACCCCACCCCACCCCACCTCCCCTCCCCCTGGAAACTTCCGCCCGCACACCCACTTCTCCTCACCACGCCCGCTAGTGTGCCAATCAGTGCACTGTTCTATGCCGCAAAAAAAAAAAAAAAAAAAAATCCCACCATATTGATAAAAAAGAGAAACATATTGTTGATATTGTTATAAATAGTTGCTTACGTTAGGGTGTCCTCATTATTTTACAATGGGGCGACTCCCCATCTCTGGCCGAGCGCTGCAGGCCACTAATGTTAAAAAAAAAGATCAAGTCCCACTTGAAGTTTTAGCAAATATAAAAAAAAAGCAAAAAAAAAAAACGTAGAATGCAAATCACCAAGTGCTATGTGTGCTGAGAATGAGTATTTAATACACTAAAAGAATGTTTTTACCAAGGGAAGTGCAGGCTCCAGTTTTCTACTGGAACGCTGTCAATCCTGCGAGCGAATGCAGAAAAACAAACAAGCAAACAAAAAAAAAACAACATAAAAAAAGTTTCTGGACCAGAATGAAATGACCTGAACATGATTAAGATATCCTCTCTTTTGTCAGAGGTGTGTGTTTGTGTGCGTTTGTGCTCCTTTGTACATTTTAATCCCCCCACCGCCCTTTTTAGCCTTAGCTTTTAGCCCCTTGCTATGCCTGGTGGCTCTGACTGGGGATGGGAGAGCATTGCACAGCGGCTGTTTTCCTCTTGACCACCCCACCGCTCACGAAGGTCGCAGAGCCCTGCACCTCGTGCGTAACACGCTTTTGTATAACCGTGTGAGCTGCCGCAGCCCCCTCAGAGCCATCCCTCTTTGCAGTCTTAAGGAACCCAGCTGCTCCTTCTTAAAAAGAAAAACACACACACACAAACCTGTCGGACCGGAGCTCGTGATTTCGATACGTCTTAGTGTTTTTTCGGTATCTTGTCCTTGCTTCGGTTGCTTGCCACAGTTAAATAATTGCCTTGAACCAAGTGGCTGTCCCGTAGCTGTTCGCGCACAAACACTGTCCTTTCATTGGTTAGGTGGAGCCAATCGTGTTGACTGACTGACTGTTGATGCAAGCCCTGTGTGTGCAGCACTGTTGGCTTTTGTTGTAATGCCAGTTTTTGTGTGCACACATGACCTAAAACGCAGATAGAACTAGAACAAAGAATCAGAGGAACAGTTGTTCGAGCAGGATGCTTTTTTGACAAGAATGTAGATAATGAAGGTATAATGATTTACTCCTAATTCCTCTGTAAAACCACTTTGCGATGAATGTGATATGAGCAATTCTCTGAGCGGCTAAGAGTAGGGAGTGAAGCTCCCTTTAATCTCCTAGTAACTGTCAAAGCCCAGTCTTAAAACAACAACAAAATACCCATACCAATACCAACAGACTACCAGCAACACTAATCTTTTAGTTTAGTAACTTAGTAAACAACTTTTCTAAAGATGATTTTCTTAAGTACTTAGCTGATAGCTTATGCAAGTGACACGCTACAAGGGCTGTATTTTTTAGCAATCTGCTCTGGATATATCCATGGAGCAGAGTTGTCTAACTGAAAATCACAGGACCATGAAAAACAAAAAAAGGTTGAAATTTCCCAGTTGGTGTTGTTAGACTACCACCCAAACCAATGGCTTTTAGACGCTATTTTAGGGCATGGCTAAAAAGTCAATTTTCTTGAGAGAGGCTATATAAAGGCATGGCTGAAAACAGAAACCCGGAGGCAAATGGAAATTTTCCTACCACGCATGGCTCGAATAGAAACGGCATATCTTTCCCTCCGTACCAGACCCCACACGGGGGACATATCAGTAATCAAACAACAAAGACAAACAGAAACTTCAACTCAAATAGCCTGCAGCTCTCCAACCGGCAGATTTCTGCCTGCATCACCCTGTGATAACACTACAGTCGAATGCAGCTACCATCTAGCTGCACTGAAACGGAACTGACCACTAACCATTGTAACATGATATTGTACTAATGTGAGCCCTTAAGTCTTATAATCTATGCAGCAAGTGAAGGCAGTTTTATGTTGCTGTGTTACCGTAAAAATGCAAAACTTCTCCAGTGCATGTGGAAAAGAGGCGCATCTATTTCATGTCAAGCTGTGGGGTCCACCTGATTTTGTTGTCCAAATACTTTCCCTTACATGTGTTATGAATGGCACAACATTTCTCCAGAATTGCATTTCACAGACATTGATTATTTTTTTCTTTGCCCTTATGTCTTTTCCTTAACTATCACTATTTTTTTCTTCTTCTTCAAAAAATAGTTTGTTCTATGCTGGTCAGACACTAGTGAGTATCTTTGACTGTGGCAACCTGAGGTGAAATCACTGCTGTGCTAAATGTACTGTAACCCTGTGGCCACAGGAGGGCACTGTTGGAATCTCGAAGCGCAGCTCGGAGGATAAGTGTCATGTCGCACGCACACAAACACACACACACATACACACACGAGTCTGTGCTTCCACACATTCTGAGTCAGTGTTTGTCTTTGTTCCGTGGTGCAACTCACCTGTTACCATGACACCGCTGCTTGGCAGCGATCACTCACCTGTTGCCATGGTTGCGGCTGTCTGGCTGTGAATAATTCTTCAGGGTGTGGGTGCCGCTTTGTTTTATTTATTTTTTAGATGTATACAAAGCGAAGTTGTATATAATATATATATTTATTCTATAAATAAGTTGTCTATTTTTCATTTTATTTTGTCTGTCTTTCAGCTCATGTTTGTTTCATACTGGGCCAGTAGACATACCTTGTTTGCCCCCTTTAAGAAAACATGGCAAACCTAACAAACATATCAGTCATGTGGTGCCTAATACCTGACAGAAACCTCACATTTGCGCTCTCCACTGCGCTGACTGTAGAACTATGCCTTAACAAAATCACCGGCAAAGTTTTAAACAAAAGATAAGTAGTTTTAAAAGCTTTTATCGAGTTGTTTTTGTTTTTTGATTTTTTTTCTTGTCTTTTTTAATTCTGTGAATTGATTTTTATGTTGTAATGATTACATTTTACTCCTGGTAAGACACAGTTGTGCAAAAAACAGAAACAGACTGCTGTGTTACTGTTTCTATGGGATGGTGGTGAGCAAATAGGCTATGTGGCCCGCTGAACACACGACAGGCGACCAGTTACAGACTGTGGACCCAAACCAAACCATGGCTGCCTGTTCTCCCAGCTTCAGTAGATCTTAAAGGACAGAAACCCTAGTTACAGTAAGCAGGAAACACAGTGCAACACAGTTTTCAAAGGCAAATCCCATCCCTCGCTGTAATTTTAATGACACAGACACAGAAACTGTCACATCCTTTCTTCCCATGTTTTAGCAGAGGTCTTGAGACAAAAACAGCGGTTGCTGCCTTCTAACTGTGCAAGCAGATTACACCACTTCAAGACTGTCTGGGGGGGGGAGGTGTCTTTGTCAGATAAACATGTACTGGGCCTGTGTTCTGGTTGTAACTACACAATGGATAGAGGGCTTAATACAGCGCCACCACCTTGCTGTCTGTACCATCACCACTACCACCATCCAGTCCCTTCTGCTGTAATGGGGATGCAACAGTGGTACTTGTACATTTGCTGGAATAAAAATAAAGAAAATCTATTATTTCGTATCAATCTGGTGTTGAAGTATTTTTTATGAGACAGTGCTGTTTCACAAAAGAGGTCAAAGAGATTTTATTAATCTGAAGCTTTTGTGTGTCTGCATGCAGGTGTTTGGATGTGTGTGTATTTGTGTCTGCGTGTGTGTGAGAGTACTAGTCTCTTTCTGAATATCCTTTCTCAGTAATATATATTATACAGTATATTTGTGCTTCATAAGAGTCCCATGGTAGTTTCCTTTCATCCCCATACGCACAAATAAGAGGCACAAGTTAATTTAAGAAAGAGTACTCAGTGCAGTCCACCCTGCAGCCATGCTCTGTAGAAGTGGGAGGAGCCCAATGCAGGTAGGCCTCAGCTCCTTCTGAAAGTGAAAGTGATTTCCATTTGTCATTGTGATTACACAGCACACAGTGCACACACAAACCTCATCACACATGTCAGCAAAGGGCAGCCAAAGGCACCTGGGGAGCAGTATGAGGACGACACCATGCTCATAGTACCTCAGTGGCACTTCTGGCAGTCACAGGTCCATTACCTGGTCGATTCACAGGTCACAGGTGTTACCTCACCCACTGTTACGGCTGTATGTGTTTTGTGTCTCCTGTGCTGTTTGTCCCTCTGTCTCTCCCATACCTGCTACCAGCTGAGATGGTCATGTGATGGGATTGGGCTGATTAGGAGCACCTGGCCAGCTCATCAAGGACTTTAAAACCACCTGGTTCCTGCTGCCAAGGAGAGGCTTTGGTGTGGGACTGCTGGTTGCTGACTGTTGCCTCTCAGCCTGGGATTGTGTCATTATGATTTGGACTTTGTGTTGTGTCTTTATCTTATGTGTTAATAAATCCCACTGGTTGGGTTACATTTTAAAGGTGTTTTGGTTCTTACTTGGGTAAGTGGTGGCTTGTTGTTCGCCCCAGTAGGGCCATCCATCAGTAGCGGGGCGCCTGGCCACCACTGCCCCATTGTTTCTAAGGAATCATCTCCCTGAGGAAGTGATGATACACAGATGCGAACCCATCTGACCAGGAGGATGAAACAATGTTGACAAAAAAGGACAGGACCTCTGAGGTCATTGCCACTGAAAGAGAGGATAGAGAGATAGAGAGAATGAGATAAAGAGAAAAAGGAGGAGGTAGAGGGAGGGGACCTGGGGCTGACGTCCTGGTTGGCATGGCGAGCCCTCACAGAGCAGAGA
Organism: Coilia nasus; assembly: GCA_027475355.1. Classification (NCBI taxonomy): domain Eukaryota; kingdom Metazoa; phylum Chordata; class Actinopteri; order Clupeiformes; family Engraulidae; genus Coilia; species Coilia nasus. The sequence continues at coordinate 22,419,122 of CM050211.1, forward strand.
GAGAGAGAACAGAGATTGCGTTATGCGTGGGGGGAAGAGTGCGGACAAGGGTGGCCATTGTGCGCTGCCAGATGTGTGCGTACCGTGCCCTGACTCCAGCTGACCGATAACAAAAGACTGATGCAACGCCAGCCGCACACGGCCGAGAGAGCTCCATCTCCCCTCTCCTCGATATCACATGTGCTGTAGTATCATTCCTCTGGTGCTGTGTGTTCTCTAAGAATCGTTAGTTCCCACAGCCGTGCTTGTGTGGTTGTGGTGCATAGACTAAGGGGCCAGAGCACGTTGGCCTTGGCCCACCCAGTCACAGAAAATCTCTTTGACGTACTGACAACAGCTGAACGGCAGCTGAAAAAAAAACCAAATAAACAAATGTTTCTGCTGCACTGGTTGCAGTTCAAGGACACAATAGCGATGTGCAGTGATCAGACCATGGGGCTGTGGATACGCTCATGAATGCACTGATGAGACTCACAAGGTTATTTACTGTTTTTGGCAGGTCTCACACACACTCGTCTTCATTCTGTGAAAGTATGTCATTCCTCAGTGGGTTCAGCTACAGCTCCACTAGACTTCACACAGCTGCACTTCCTCGTATCTTAAGTGGCAGTGATTTTCAAGACAATAGCTAGAGACAATAACTAGTTGAGTGATGCATGAATAACGGAGCAGATCACTTAAAGGAATAAGGTAAACTTTTACAGATCAAAGCTTTTGGTTTATATCAAATATAATAATAAAAATCAGTAACAAAAATAGGCAAATTTATGGAAGAGGTCATGGTTATTGGCATTAAATAATGTCATATTAATGAACAAATACCATTTAAATTGTATTTAAATAATGAGAAGACATTAAATATATAATATTTTATTAATATTAATTAGCATTGATTTAACAGCATCATAAAGTTACATCTGAATGGTCCCATACACAATTTTTAACTATCTCTCTTATTACAGATCATGAAAAGGTTGTACCAATTGAAGACACACACACACACACACACACACACACACACACACACACACACACACACACACACACAGTTTAGTGCTGCTGATTTGAAAGATGCATACAGTCCCCATGTTCCTGTAAGTGCCATTAAAACAGCGCTCCAAGTGAAAAACAAGGCATAAAACATGCCCAAGGGAAGCTTATTGGATTTCTGTCTCTCATACAATATCAGACAGCATACAGCATGGCAAGACAAGGATAGATGGATAAACACAAGCAAAAACTCTAACAATACCCATCTGTTTACATACGTCTGTGATCTGAAACACTCCCTGACAACTGTCATGACATTCAAAGCTGCCAAATAACTAACAGTTTAGCAGTACCACCCCCTGGAGGTTTGGAGGAAGTGTGAGAATTTTAGAGTCTCATATAGTCCCTCCAGGATCTTGCAAGTGATTATTAGAATTGTGGCCACTTTCAAAATTGTGGTCATTTTGTTTTTATTTTGATCCCAAAAGGATCTTCTGTGGGTTTGATTGATTTGCTGCGGTCAAATGAAACTGATCATGCTGCAGTAACTCTTAACAAATGTATTGTACATTTTTGGTACTTTTGATTATTGATTATTATTATTATTGTTGTTGTTGTTGTTGTTGTTGTTGTTGTTGTTGTTATTATTATTATTATTATTATTATTATTATTATTATTATTATTATTATTATTATTAACACTTCCGAACACTTGTGTTTCAGATTTTGCCACCCTATGCCCAAGTTTGAGAGGTAGAGCAGACTAGAGGTAGAAAACTTCATTAGAAAAGTATGACCAGTATGATAGGTGTTAGCTTAGCTTATATATCATTGTCAACATGTCCATGAATATTTTCTCTTACTGACGTTGTTCATATCTCAACATTTTGTAAAGTTAAGCCAGACTAACAGCAAAGTCTGTGCTATAATGTTTTGAAAAGCATGCATGGCGTATCAATGGAGTGACAGAGCCCCATCTGAACTATCTCATCTCATGGAGCGATCTGTTTTTGCGAATCTCAGGAAGTGATCTATATTTGTGGAACTCATGAAGTGATCTATGTTTGTGAATCCCATGAGGTCATGCCTATGGGGCTCATGTGGTGATCTGTGCTTGTGAATGTCATGGGGCGATCTATATTTGTAAATCTCATGCTTGTGGTCTACTCCTGTGGAGCTCAAGGGGTGATCTACGCTTGTGGAGCCGGACACTGCTACACTCAGCAGGAGATGAGCAGGGGGTTGGTGGAACTCTGACTGGAGGAGGCGACTCTGGTCCAGGGCGCTTGTCCTCCACCCTCCCCACCTATTGAACCATCTCCGCCTGGGAGCATGAGGTCGCTGGAAAGGAGCTGATGACAAAGGGTGTCCACCACCTGCAGCACAGCATAGGGACCTGAGTAGAACAAGCAGTGGGAGGACATTGAGTATGAGACTTTTTCATCTGAATATTGTAGGCAGCAGTGCTATAGTCTAGGTTGTGGAGGTGGGTTTACTGTGATCAATCGTCTTACCCTTCACTCCCAACACACACAACAGCCAGCAGCGCACTTATACTATACAAACCTATTTATATGTATCATTGGATATTTTTTTGATAAACAGAAACAAACAAAACAGTTATTTAGTTATATGGCATATCACATAGACTGCAGCTCTGGTAGACAGGAGAAACATGGATGGTGACGGTGGTGGATGCTTTCTGACCTTGATCTTTCTGGCTGAAGGCATCCAAAGAGCTCATCAGGATTTTACCCAGCATCCTCCGGGACACTCTCTGTTAAAGCAATAAAGACAGAGCAAGAACTTGAGCCCAGTTAATGCAATTCCAACAGCAAAATCATGTTTGTTCTAAAAGGTTCATAAGAATAATCATCAAGTTGTAGGCAACTGGCACTTCTTCTCTGGCAGATGTTTCTCCTCTCATCCAGAACAAAATATCTTCAAACCTTAAAGAAGGTGAGTTGCTTACAACTTAGCACTTTGAACAGCAAGATGATGTTTCCACCACTAGGTGGCAGCATAAGCTTGAAAATTCTCATTCAGTTGTGCAATGGCCAGAGTTTGCCTGTGGGTATCTATTTTGGGGAGGGGCTATATGTGATTTCTGATGAAGTCCCTTATCTAAAATGCCCTCATTACAACAGAACGCCTCATGGTCTATTTGTTTCACTGTGCTAATCCAAATGCATGAGTCATTCTCAACTAAATACAGAAGTTACAAAATGTTGCGTTCAATGTGTACCTGTTAGCGGAGCTAATGTGTCTATGTGCTTCTGCACTTGTTACATGTTGTGCTAATGCAATGCATGAGTCATTCCCAAGTAAGTAGCCTAGTTACAAAATGTTCAGCATGTGTGTGTGTGTGCTGTTCAGATAGTCTTCCACACTCTGTGTACTGCATAACACTACCCTCTTGTAAAAATTAAATGAAACAAAATGTCTTAGGCGGAGAGGGCCATGCATTTTCTCTGATGCACTTATAAGAGTGATATCAGATCTATAAGACATTATTCCCACAGGGAGATCCTTTTTGGGCTGCATTTCAACATTAAATCAATCATAAGGTAAAAAACAGTAATGTGATCCACAATTGATGTGAATTAGGAGGTGCTGCTTATAGGTTAGCATTATGAGCTGCTGAAGTGTTGTCTGTTAGGAGTACACAAGCACTGATCTGAAGCTGCTGAATATTTCAGCCCAGTGAAGTTGAACACAGATGGATGAGATCACTTGCACTTTTACCCACTGCACACATATGTTCACGACACGTGTGAAAGTATGTGTGGGTGTGTATAATAAAGGTATGGGTGTATATGTCTTTGCACGTCTGCACAAGTATGTGTGTTGTTGTAGGTCCAGGTGTGTGTGTGTGTGTGTGTGTGTGTGTGTGTGTGTGTGTGTGTGTGTTTGTCTGTCTGCCTGCCTGTCTGTCTGTCTATGTAAGGTGTGTGTGTGTGTGCGTGTGGGTGTCTGTCTGTCTGTCTGCCTCTGTAATGTGTGTTTGTGTGTGTGTGTGTGTGTGTGTGTGTGTGTGTGTGTGTGTGTGTGTGTGTGTGTGTAAGTGTATGTTTTTTTCAGACATTTATGTTCACTGTCAGACTGTACTGCAAACATTTCCATTACATTTTCAGTTACCTCCAAACCCTGTGTATTTGTATGTGCACAGTATGTGTGTGTGTGTGTGTGTGTGTGTGTGTGTGTGTGTGTGTGTGTGTGTGTGTGTGTGTGTGTGTGTGTGTGTGCAGATCTTGGAGCTCAGCTGCATGAGCAGTGTGAGGGCATATGTGGGCCTGTGCGTATGTGTGTGTGTGTGTGTGTGTGTGTGTGTGTGTGTGTGTGTGTGTGTGTGTGTGTGTGTGTGTGTGTGTGTGTGCAGACCTTGGAGCGTAGCTGCATGAGGAGTGTGAGGGCGTCTGTGAGCCTGTGTGTGTGTGTGTGTGTGTGTGTGTGTGTGTGTGTGTGTGTGTGTGTGTGCAGACCTTGGACCGTACTGTAGCTGCATGAGGAGTGTGAGGGCGTCTGTGAGCCTGTGTGT
>CM050211.1:22426149-22436149 GCA_027475355.1 Coilia nasus
AGTGATAAATTACCCAAATCACATTTGTTCATATCGTTGCCCGGCAACATTGTTCAAAAAGTTGCCCAATGTATCATCATCTTTAGGGTCAGTGGATGCCAGTATCAAACATGCCCACAAAACTCAGGTTGCACTTTTTTACTGATATGGTCTATTTAAGGCTTTCTTGCACTGTTTGCTTCAAAACATTGATTGCTTCCAAATGTGTATTTCAGAATCCGAGTCACACTCTTGCCTTATTCTTTACTCTTGCATTGCCAAAAACTAATAGCCTATACTGGTACCTCAGTGACAACCATGTGCACACCTGCTTTTGGCTAAAGCAGACATTCTGAATCATACAGGACATTGGTCTTTACACATCATCATGTGACTCATACGACCTCTCACCTTCTCCAGCTCTCTCGATCTCCTCCACTCGCGGCTCTGGAGATTTCCACCGCTAGCCCACCCCGCACTCGCGCACCCCTCGCCTTCGCCATGGCGGAGTCCATGTGAGCAGAAGATTTGCCGCACAGCAGCGCTTTGGCACCTGGGGGGCAACAAGAGCATGGTCTGGGGGGTGGCTTTTTTTTCTCCTCCCCTTCCTCATGTGATGCTGTATTCTTACACCCCTTTCTTCCCATCCTGTCTACCCCCTTGTCATATCATGTATGTTTGTATCTATGTGGATGGGTGGATGGCTAATTTCGCTGGCTTAAAAACCAGTGACAATAAAGGGCTACTTGACTTGACTTGACTTGAACAAGACAAGGAGGAGGGCAGCACTGTCAGCACTGACTCTTAAGTATGGAGGCAAGACTAAAATAACAAACAGAACACACTGAAACAACCTGGAAATTTACTGTGTGCTTGACGGCTGCACTGTAATTACAGAACATTGAATCGACCCAAATTTACATTTATTGGTTTGACAGGACTTAGTCATCACTTGTGAAACGAGGTGAAAAACACTACTGTTGTTATGCAGTATAGTTTTTTTTATTTTGTGTGGCCACTCTGCATGGACACTCTGTTCAACAAATGCCATCTTTGCTGTTTCTTGTTTGCTGTTCATTTTCTCCACAAAATGATCTTTAGTACCAACTGGATTTTTAAAAAATCATGCAGTTTGGTCACATTTTCATCCCTTATATTTAATGAATTTAATTAATCAGAGGCAGAAAGAAATGTAAATAAAATGTGACAATCAACTGCAGGGCTTTGATGACTAAGATGTAATAACTACTCAGCAACTGTCGGTGGTGTGTGTGTGTGTGTATGTGTAAGTGTGTGTAGGTGTGTGGGTGTGTGCACTGTGCACGCAGGCACGCGCATGTGCATGCCCGTGTGAGTGTCCATGTATCGTGTGACAGTGCACTTACCCTCTCGTGCAGTACTGCAGGCGGTGAATCAGCCTTTTTGCCTCCAGGAGGCAACACTGCCCTTCCTCCTTTCCCCTCTCCTCCTCCTCCTCATCCGAGGCCGCCCGGCCCTCGACAGCCCTTTGCATACACTCCTCTCCTGGAGGGGGGAGGGGAGGCAGGAAGATGAGAGGTCAGAAGGTCAAAAGGTCACATGTCAAACCAGACCACTGTCCCTTTCCACTGTTGACTGACTGACCGACTTACTGACAAAAGAGAGGTCTGTTGTTTCTCAGCTGTGGCTTAGGGTAGCATACTATTTGAGGGGAAACAAATACACAGGATGTCTAAAACTAAACAATTCCAACATAAATCTACCCCAAACCACTTTAAACCCCCGAAAATCCCTCCTTTAAGCTGATATACATCTGTGAGTGAGAGAGACTATTGTGTTGTTGATGGATGGCTAAATGACACAGGGTAACAGGGGAGCAGTTTGTGAAGGCACTAACTCTAGCCCTGGGGCTGGCAGTAAATCTGTTCAAATGCTTCCTGGAGATGAAGCTCAACGATGGTCCGCTGCCTGCTCGGTGTCTGCTCTCAGTTAAGGGACTAAAGCCCTGCGTTGTGGTATCCTTTTTTTCTGTGAAAATGCCACATTGACAAATCAAATCTAACAACTGAGAACAATCTATGTATGGTGCACTGATTTATTATTCTGTTTTCAAACCAAAACATGTCCAAAGACTTGGATTAAAAACCAGTCCCTTCCAAAGAGCATCCTGTTTTAATAACTCTAACTTAATAACCCTCTAACTCGTGCTTACCTGCACTTGATTATCTGTTCTCCTTGAACTTACCCTGCATTGTATTTACCACTGGTGCTTGGTTTCTGAGTTGTTTCTTGAACACTGAGGCTAGAAGTGACCAAACACATGGCCATGTCTCTTAGACACCCAACTAAAGTATCTTGAAGCAGCACAGAGAACTCTGAGATGCTCAGTTGACCAATGGAACTCAATGATATGTGTGTTTTTTGCAGATGTAATGTCATTTCATTTTTTGAAACTCAGATCCAAAGAAAAATGCAATTGCCTATTCCTCTTCAAGTAGAGTTAGGACTGTACGTATTTTAATACCTACGATTATTGTGGTTTCATTTTTTCTCATTAGCACATTGCTTTGGATAAACGTCTGAGGAAGCAAAGGCTCAAAATGTCACCTTAATAAACAAGACTAATGACAGAGGGTGGGCCTTTACTTTTCTGAACTCTGGATAAAAGTGTCTTCTCAGTTTCATAGGGCAGTGTCTCCTCACCTCCTCTGATGCCGCTGTCTTCGCCCCCAGGACAGACCTGCAGTACAGACTGGCAGGAGACCTCCACATGTCGGCCCTCACCCTCAGAGTCCCCTTCCGCTTCACTCACAGCTTTGCAGGAGCAGACAGACCTGGGCCATCAGTGGAAGAGCAGGACAATCAGTGTTTGACGTTAAGGAGAAAATATTAACAGTCATTAACAATGTCATTTAGGGACATGAAAGCAAAACCTGACAGGATAAGGAGCCCTTGGGTTTGAGCTCAGGTGCGGTATGTGACAGCCCTCTTGTGATATGAAAACGTTGCACATTCCTGTCTTATGCCAGCACAACAGAATTAACCATTTTCACCACACACCTTGAATATGTCGTTGCCACCCATTACCACCTGTAATTTTAATAGTCAGCAAGTGTGGTCCAACCCGAAACAGGTTAATTGAGCAACTTTGCTTTGCTTATTATATTATATTATTATATTGCTTTGCTTATTCTAAGACGAACTACAAATTCCCAGTGACTACTACAACAGAAAAGCTTTATGTTGAACCTGAATTAAGCTAATTGAACAGCATTTCCTCGACTTTGATGTGTTGGCTTCATAGCCTGATCTGCAAGTGTTGGCTTGTATGGTTGCTTGTGTGCATTTCGTCATGGGAAATCTTCCCTGTGCATCTAAATTGTTCTCTATTTGTTTCTAAGACAAAGAAATAATCTCCAGTGATTAGGGAAGACAAGGGCCGGCTTCCGTCCAAGTCTCTCCGCACTCCTTAAGACTAGGATTGTGTGGAGGCAGGCCCAGGCTAGTCCGGTCTGGATGGAATGCTTCTCTGTTCCTTCCTCACCAATCTGTCCTATGTGGTAACACTGTAAGACAGTAAAGTGATCGAATTTCACCGTTCACTGTCAGTCATGGACAAGTTTCTGCCATTTGCACACAACCCTGACAAAGCCCACCTTGCATGTGCAACGACCACAACACCATTATCTCCACTCGCAGTGTAAGTGCGGCTTGTCAAAGTGGAAATGTGGCAGTGGAAAACAGCCTTCAGCAGGCCAAAAGTGTAAACGTTCTTTCTGTTGTCAAGGTGTTGTTTTGGTGAGATGAGTCAGAATTTGAAGAGTTTAATATTAAACCTGCCTTTAGGTGACCACACAAAGCGTACAGCAGTCTGAGAGCCGCTGTCAGATAGGATTTGGATTTGGATAGAATTTGATATGACTCCAATTTCTATTGGAAATTCAATGGAAACTGTTGAGGTGGAGAAAAATGTCACAGCACACACACACACACACACACACACACACACACACACACACACACACATACAGATGTACACACACGCACACACACACACATGTACATACACACACACGTGAACACACACACAAACACACACACATATACAGGTGTACACACACGCACACACACACACACACACGTGCACACACACACACATAACAGCAGTGATTGTGCAAGTTCTGCTGTGTTTTGCAAAAAAATCCCCTCATCCCCAAATGTTCCTCAGTCCTCTGTGTTGGCCTGAAGGGACTGGAACCACACCACAGACAACTCAGGACAGGCACCATCACTCTACAGATCTTCAGTCACCACAGCACCGAGTGAAGCCACGCCAATCTACCCAGTACTGGGATCACTTCATGCTGTTACTTTCCCTCAGGTCCTCTCCATCACTAAGACCCTGCATTTGCCATTCCCCACCCTCCAGGAGAGCTCTTTCAGCATAAGAGGGGCTCAGAAGCTATAGTATAGGGGCAGAGTGAAGAGTTCAGATTCATCCCCTCGTCACTTCCAACGTTGATGAAAGCTTAATGGAAATGACCTGAGGGCACGCTAATGCATGCTGGCCTATTCATCATGCTCATTCATGGGTGTCATCTCTCTTTTCTCCCATCGCTAGAATAGTCTGCATGAGCCTCCAAAAATAGCCTACTGCAAAGCATGCCTTTATTAGATAAGTTGGAATGTTGATAAGCGGATAAGTTGGTATGTTGATAAGCGGATAAGTTGGTATGTTGATAAGATAATAAGTTGGATTGTTAAAAGATTCAGATTAAAACAAATGCCATCCTGACCTAAAATGCACTACCTTTGGCATGATGTGAGGACTTGAGAGAGCAATGAAGCTCAAATCCTGTAAGTGAGAAGTAGCACTGCACAAGTAGCTGATCGCAAAGGCCCAATGCTTAACTTTGTCACATCTACAGTACTGTATGATTTATGAGTGACAGGAATCCTAACCTATCCTGAGTGCTGTGGTTCTGATGCACTAGGAAGAATAACCAATCACAAGTGGCCCAGCATATGCCTAATTTGTGACTGTCAGAGAAATCCCAATAAGATGTTCTCCCCACATTGTGAAGCATTAACAGGGCATTGCGTCATTATGTCATTTCGTTATTGTGTTCGTTCACTCCTGCGCCACTGGACTGCAAGAAATGTTGTCTTGTGGGGTTCTTGCCAAACTGTAAAGCACGTTTAGCTGCATCTTGTATGTATGAATTGTGCTATACAAGTAAAGATTATTATTATTATTATGAAAACACACACATGTGTCAGGTGTCCACTCACCTGATGTGGTTCAGCTCCGTCTGCAGCTGTTGGACGCGCTCCTGCAGTGGGGCGACCCGGCTGGCCTGCCCCTGCAGCTCCTCCACCCTCTTAAGGCCCGAGGCCAGCGCCGCCCGCGCCTCCTCCATCTTGCTCCTCATGTGGGCGCGCTCCTTCCTTAGTCGCCCCGCCACTTCCTCCAGAAGTCCCGCCTGCCTGTGGGCGTAGATAAGCTCCACCTCCAGCTGCTGGCTGTAGCGCATGGCCTCCTGCAGTTGTCCATCACGCGACGAGCGAATCAGCTCCAGCTCCCGCTGCATGTCCAGGGCTTTCCTCGGCCCCCAGCCACTGCGGCGGCTACCCTGGCTCGGGGGCGTGGTCTTCGCTGTGGGTGTGGCCCTGAGTCTCTCCTCCCCCTCAGCAGAGTGCCTGTGGGCGCTGTGGAGTGCCACCTCCAGGGCTATGCAGCGGGCATCGCTGGCCTGCAGGGCTGAGCGCAGGTCCTCCACCAGCTCCCTCAGGCTGGCATTCTCAATGTTCAGCTGCTCATGGAGGATCCTCTGGGGACTGGGGGCGATCACTGTATGAAAGAAGAACTTACATGTTTACAAGTGCATAGACCTACACAACATTATAACTTACACCACACATAAACATCAAAAATTCTCATCTACAGTGTCATCTTCAGGTCAGCCAACTTTTGAACTCAGTTTGGGTTAAGAATTAGGGATGTGTGGGAAGGAGGTAGCAAAAACCTGCATCTGCAAATCTACAGGAAATGCAGCCCATCAAATTCAATTACCTAGACAACAGCAAGCTGTCACAAGAGCAAGCTGTTGCAAGTCATTTATATGTCACAAGTATAAGTAATTTACATGGCACTTAAATACATTAAATTTGCTTTCATTACTGCTTTTGTGGTTAGGAGGGTTTCATTCATTTATATGAGGTAAGTACTCGTTATGAGGGCTCATAGACTACCTGTCTCACTGCCCCAGGCTGCAGAAGTGCGCTTTTCTGCCAAAGTCGAGTTTCCTTGTTTTCTTCTGACAGGTTCTGTTTGTTCTTTAGACAGGTCAAAACTGACACATTTTCGTCTGCGAACTCGAGGCCACCGAACCCGGATCTCGCGTTCTATATGCTCGGTTTCTTCAGTGACAGGGAGACGCAGCGCGGTTTTCCCTTCTCTTGCTTTCAATGAGAAATGACCACATAGGCGAGCGTGAAATTCCCTGAAGTTCAGCTCGCAAGGTAGGTTGGCCAGAATGTCAATTCCCTCCTCACCATCTTTTTGGTTGTGGTCGCTGCTTACTTTGGAAATTCCCAAAATCGAGCAAAGCGTACTGAAGTCCTCTCTCGAGACAACATCTTCGGAGTTGTGGAAAGCAAGGTGATGGAAGATCTCTTGCAAGTACTGGTCGATGCCAGTAGCCAGGACCAGGATCTCGTTCTCCACGCAAGGGTCCGGGCTGTAGTGGTGACACAGGGCGCTGCTCAACCACTGGCCCTTGCGAGCACTGGATAATGGCATCGGCGAAGTGTTCAGCATTGTCAGTCTCCCTTTTCTACTTGCCTTCAAGACGCTGTGTTGTAAATCCCCCTAGAAGTCTACATTTGAATTTGACCAGTATTTATTTAACATCGTGCATACTACAAATAAAAATAGTGAATGAAATGCCTTGGACTAATCGAAAATTATGCCAGATCACTAGATGTATGCTCGGCGTTGTGACAGCACTACTACCTCCTCAGTTGACTCGCGTTCCACTGGCAGGGAGAAACCCTGGAAGTTGTTCATCTCTTCCCGAGGTGTCATATCGGCTCCACCCGCTCTACTGACCGAGTTAGCGGAGGGCGTGTGTGAGCGTGTACGCCCACTGTGGTGTACCTTTGCCCAAGTACCTTTGCATGAGGATGTTTATGCTTTGTTTTCATTTACAATCTACCTCCAGATTAAAATGCTGGCGTAGTTGTAGTTGCCTATAAACTCTTCAGTCATCGACTGAGCACATACCCATATAGTCAAAACGATAAAAAAAAAAAACAGGTTAACAATAAATATGCAATTTGATTTACAAAAAAATCTCTAGGCTGCTATTTATGTAATAATTTATGGAGTACGTTCCTAGAATTGATACATGCAGGAATGAGTATTGCACTGATGGCCTTTTACACAGTGAAAGGAGGACAACCATCCACCTGCCCTTGCTGAGTACAGCTGCACCCCTCAGGCTATAATGACCTTTCACCTCAGTTGAGATCCCCTCCATTTTATCCACATAAGTGAGTGATGAATGTTTGGATCATTTCCTCTATTATATAGTGTTGTGGAAGTTGTTTAACAATGTTCAACAGTAATACTATTTGATAGTATTGTTGTAACTTAACTACTGAATCCTTATGTGAAATGTATCGATGCTAAAATTTGCAATTGAAGTGTACTGTTGACACATTCAGGAACTCTTATCTCAATCTTGCAACACTGTGATTTCTAGTGCCATTTTAAACTTTCAAGGGCACTATGGTTTATATTTTAGTTAGAAATGTTAACTTTGATGAATACGATACAAAATAATTGCTTATTAATGATGGAAATCTTTCAGGACCCCATTGTATATCTGAGTGCATCTTCATCCGAGGTGCTATCTGTCTCTGTCTCTCTGTTTCACTCTATCTCTCTCTCTGTCTCAGTCTCTGTCTCTGTCTCTCTTCTCTCTCTCTCCCTCTCTCTCCCTCATGTGAAACAGAGCGGTGAAGATCAGAAGTTTTAGTCACTCGAAAGTCTCCTGAGCGTTTCTCCTTGTTGATACTTCCACAACCCACTCCCTGTGACTCAAACACACCACTAAAGACTCACGGGATACTCACCTATAATATTACACCAACGGTTAAATAATGTGTAAAGGCCATATGAAACATGAGCTTTACACTAAGTGAATTTGACCTATTGTTGCTAATGTTATTGTTGCGTTTTGACAAATAGTGCAAGACTTGCCCTGTGTGACCTGTCACAATAGACTGTCCCCACAAATGCAGTTCTCTGATGTGAGTCAGGAAACCGCAATGTTCTGAAGAAGTTGCTGTCAGAGAACCAGAGCCTCCTTTGAGTAACCCACCGCCCCCTAGGCACCCGTGACGGGAAGGGAAGGAGGTGACAGGTAAAGTGGACTGGCTCACTTTGTCTTGTTTTGTCTTCCTGTCGTAAAGATATGGGGCGTGGGGGGGGAGGTCAGTTCCTTTTCTAAGGAAGAATTTTACACATCGCTCTGGCATGTGATGCCACAGCGATTACCCACATTGCACCCTGAGGGGATTTCTGTGCATTTTATTTTTAAATGTTTTGTCTTATGGGCAGCTTAGGTGATCTTGGATAACTGTCTCGTCCAGGTTGGCCTTGGTTATCTTAGCCTAGTGTTTATCTGGCATCAGTGAGGTATCTTTGGGCTAGCCACTTCTACTACTGACCTGCTTTCTGAACCTGATAAGGCAGGAATTTCTCTCCCTCTCCTCTACAGTAATGTGTAACCCCACCTCTGCCTATAGTGGTCTCAGGAGGGGCGTTACACGTGAGGGGTTCACCTTTGCTGCCAGTGTGAACAGTAGGCAAGGTGTGGCTAGGTGTTGCATGATGTGTTTTCTAAACCCTGACCTTCAGAAGGACTGTTTGGGTAAGGTAAATGAACAGGGTTTTGGGGGATCATTGGAAATGTAAAGGCTTGCAGTACAGTCTGACAGTAAACATACATGTAAAAAACATACACTTAGATGCCCTCATAGACACACACACAAACACACACGCACACGCACACGCACACTCACACACACGCACGCACGCACGCACGCACGCACGCACGCACGCACACACACACACACACGCACATTTTGAATTCTTTATTTGAACCCACCAATCACATTTTTCACAGACAGGATTCAAATATTTTTCACACACACAGACGCACATACACACACACATATACAACTGAAACACTGAAACACACACACACACACACACATCTGTTTCACTTATTTGTCCCCTTTTGTCCCAAGGCAAATGATTAACTCTTGTCTTAGAGTAGCACCAGATCCACTGCAGCTTGGGTCTTTGTATCGGTGTCACACAGCTGCCCTGAATGGCTGGCCACTCTGAATGGAGGCAGCTGATTTGAAAGTGAAAGGCCTTGGCACAAATAGAAGGTCAGCGCACTGCAAGGGGAGGGCAAGGTGACAGAAGGAGAAAATCACCTTAATGGCTTTTTAGAGACTATGGGGTGTTTTCACTGTTTAACTGACACACACACACTGACACACACACACACACACACACACGTGTGTACGCATACACACATGTACACACACACACACACACACACAGACAAACACACATGCACGAGCATACACACACGCACACACGCACACACACACACGGATACACACACACACACACAAGCACACACACACACACACTTCAATAATGTGGAAGTCAGCCCTCAAGCTATGGATAATTTGATGAAAGTTTATCCTCTTTCAATGCAATTACTGGTACACTTCTGTCAACACTTAAACACACCCCCACAGCCCATTGAAATGCATTTCCTGTAAAAGATTTTGCTTTAGGAATCTGCATATTTCATTGGAAGTAGGAAGACGCTGAGACAAGTAGTCTTTGGAATTGCCTGAAGACTGACTCCTGACTCCTTAAACAAGAGTGCTGTTGCCTATCCCTCAGTGTGACTACATCTTAGTGGTCTAGTGATTACAGAGCCATGGCAGA
>CM050211.1:22441149-22583649 GCA_027475355.1 Coilia nasus
TGGTGCTCTGAAAATGTTTTCGGCGCGCGCATCGCGCGGGCAACACCTTTTGTCCTCAGGGGGCTAAGCCACCCCTGTTTCTCAAACCTAGTGACGTCCCTGTTTACAAACCTCATCAATAAAACTTTACCATAATCATAAATATAAGCACATCATCTATAACTAACACAAAGTCTTCTGTAAATATCCAGGTCTCTTCCACAATGATGTTAGCATGTCCATTAGCAAAGCAAAGTCCTCTCTGGTGTCTGGACTGAGCCCAACATGACCATATAATTCAACACACATTAAAAATATGATGATAGACAAAGTTCAATGAATAACACGTAGCATACTGTCAAGTCACAAACTCGCTCTTCAGGCCTACATTAGTTTATGTGTATGCATGTGAGACCTGGCTGCGAAATCTATCTATCTATCTATCTATCTATCTATCTATCTATCTATCTATCTATCTATCTATCTATCTATCTATCTATCTATCTATCTATCTATCTATCTATCTATCTATCTGTCTGTCTGTCTGTCTGTCTGTCTGTCTATCTGTCTATCTATCTAATAATTGACATGGTTTGTTATCCCTGGTGGGGGT
Source organism: Coilia nasus (assembly GCA_027475355.1). NCBI lineage: Eukaryota > Metazoa > Chordata > Actinopteri > Clupeiformes > Engraulidae > Coilia > Coilia nasus. Next base: position 22,441,742 of record CM050211.1, read on the forward strand.
CTGCAGTTGTGCCATGGAAACTGTACAATAGATCCCGGACATTTGATTCATATTGCTGTTATAATGGCATTGTTTGAGAATTCCTGGGAAACTAAAATTAAGGGCCACAAGGTGGATACATGTTGCACCGCTTGCCTTCGCATGCCAATGAGAGATTTTGTGTAGATGCATACATTCTCGAAATCCGTTCCAGATGTTTTATGCTCAATATCTCTACAATGCGCTCTACAAATATGAACGTACCTGATTTCATTCAAAGTCTGGAAATGTTAATACATGTTGCTGAAATGACTAAACGCAGAGAACATGCTATATGTGGCTGACAACACACATATCATCTCATCTTCAAGGAAAAAATTAACCAGCTTCAGTGTCGGGCGTGTAGAAAGTAGGCGTGTTCCCGTAGCCATCACCCCCGACCTACCCACCACACCGCGAGCAATCGGATGATTCTGCGAGGGCGGTGCCTAGGATGGAAGCAGCCGCTACATAGTGACCAGCAGCAGCATCCGTGAGTGTTGAGTAGCGTAGCTCGCTACAGTCTTCTCACGTTAATCCCCTGAGTCAATAACAAACCTTTTACACTCCAACGTTAGGTGTGGTTCTTTTATCAGCAGTAGCATAGCCATTAAGGCGTTCTTATTTTTTATTGTCGGTCGTGAACATTTTCATGTCGTCCAACTCAAAACTGATCTGTCACTGAGTTGTAGTAGGAATTAGTTCACAAGCTGCGCACATCATGGAGACGGAAATACACGTGCCTGTTGGTTCACCGGCTATAAGAAAATTTCCAATATTTGTCGACGAACATAACGTTATCGATGGGGCTATGAAGTTAATAAAAGAGCTACGACCAGCCTGGGACGCAAAGCTCGTGAAGACCAAGGTAAGTTGAACGTTGCAAATGCTGTGGGTTAGCAGCTAACCGTAGTTAGCTGGATAGCTTGTGTTGCAAATGAAGTCCACCTGAGTCGTTTTACGTTCATTTTAAAGAAGCCAAGTAATTATCAGTGTGAGGAACTTCCTCTCAGCCAACTGCGTTTAAAAACTATAAATGCTTGACCAGGAAATGCACGAGTGCAGTCACCGTAGGGGTTTTCTTGTGTTAGCCGCCGGTAACGATGGGTGTGTAAGACAGGACCTCGTCATCACTTAAGGAAGCTAACGTTAGCAACTGTAATAGCTATTCACACATCAACCTTCACCCTTCATCACCAGCTGAAATATTTTGAGATATCAGCAGTACCTAAGGAGACATTCAGTATACATCAGTGACACAAAAAAACACTTTACTTCTGTATAATACTCCTTGAAGACAGCTGACAGCTACCACAAATTCTGAGTGACTTCACAGTCGCTTCACTTTACAGTTCAATTTTGTCTGTCACCCCAAATGGGTGAACGTGAGTTGAAAGTTATGCCTGTCGTTTCAACACGAAAGTAGTAAAGTTAAAACTACCCGACTCGTTTAATTGGTAATTATGGTTGGGGTACTTTGTCTTATGTGTGTCGCCCAATGTACAGTACATGATGCTGACACTTACAATATATGCCTGTTTGAGTCTAAACAGAAATAGTCCTCCTAGGCAATACTGAATATCTATATTCAGCTATGTGTGTAATACACCACACTCACATACCACAGTTTCTTCACCTCTTATGACTAGAACGCCCCCAGCACCTCACTGACTCGGAGTCAGTATCAGTGAAAAAGATTACATTCCAAGCGTTGAGAGAGGTATACAGATGTAGGCCTAAATCACGGATAGGTCTATGGCAGTGATGAGTAGCCTGGATCCAGAAAACACATTTATTAAATCAGCTGAGTGTACTTGGCACAACTCTTCAGCCAGGTATAGGAATTTAATGTTGAATTCACTGGTATTAATACGAATGAATGAATAAATATGTTGTACTGAACTGTAGCTTATAAATACAGGTTTCCCATCACTGGCCTACAGCAAGACTGAGTATAGGCGGGTACATTTGGGGGGCGTGTGCATGGTGTATGTTTGTATGAGAGCAGGAGAGGCTGGGCGCAGTGGGCTGGGTCAGTTTTAGTGTTTTGGTGCTCAGCAGTGGTGCTCCCTCTCAGGGGCGACATGTAAGCCTGTGTGGGGTGTTAGAAAGAGGATCCCCTTGATCCCCTACCCGTGTTTGGCAGCGGTGGCAGCATCCATGTTTACAACCGGTCGGTATGCATTGCCGTTATTGTGCTGTGGGTTTAAAGGACCGGCACCCGACCCGTCCTCGTGCGAATAGTGACAACCCAACCCAACACACACACACACACGCGCGCGCACGCGCGCGCACGCGTGTCTGCCCACATAGACAGGGATCACCCGTCATTGGATTTCTGGGTCAGATTACCGGGAGGCTGTGGGACCACCACATTCCAGGCTGATTAGATGCAGAATGGGGTTGGCGGGAGGGCGGGGGAGTTGTTTACCAAAATCACCTGAACCACCTGCACACCGCAGCCAACAGCCAGCTGAGAGGCTGTTTACAGTACATGTTTTCGTTGTTTCTTCGTAGGCTATTTACAGTAGGCTACTTGTTGACACTGTTTCTTTGTAGGTTTGCCTATTTATAGTAATGTAATTTGCACTTTTTTCTTTACAGTAGGCAATGTGTTGATACTGTTATATTGTAAGTTATTTACAGTATTTAGGCTAATTTATACTTTTTCCCTTACAGTCCATTCATAATAGGAAATGTGTTTACACTGTGTCTTTGTAGGCTCTTTACAGTCACTACGGGCACATGGTAGGATCGGATTGGATTGGGTGTTGCTACCCAACGGGTGGTCTGTCCCAAATCCCTGTGCACATGAGAGTTCGTGTAAGCGGATAATGGTCAGAGATCTGGCCGTTTCCGCTACGCTAGATGGCGCTGTATTCCTTTCAACAAGTGGTGTTAAAACTACTTCAGGTTGACGGCTGCTAAAAAGAAAATAAACAAACTATCTGGCGGCATACAAAACAAAGATAGCGCTCGAGGAGGTTGACAGAGCAGCATTTGCATGCATGTTGTGCATTCTCCTGTGTTTGGAAGTCCGTATGAAAATACAAACAGCGTTTTTGGTTTCCTTGATACGACATGAACTGTGCCGTCGGCGTTTGATATTACAAGCAATTGAGGACAACGAGACTTGTTGAGAGCAGGCGCTAGAAAGCCTCGACGTTCAGTATGGATGAAAATCAGGGACAGAAGCTTTTGGGATCGAGTGGTCTTACATGCACAGTACGCGAATCCAAACCAATACTGTGCACAAGGCGGCACCAAGCGGATTAACATCGGCTTAAGCCAGGGGTTGCAATCGGATTCGCAAAACCAATCCCTATACGATCTTTAGCCTGTGCACATGAATTCGATACGATCCCAAACCATTTCCAATCGGATTCAACTCGTCCATGTGCACGCAGTGATTGTATACTGTTTCCTCGTAGCACATTTACAGTAGCTAAAACAGTTCCTTCATAGGCCAATGGGAATGTTGCAAAACATTGGGATTGGTAGAGAGGTTGAAATAAGGCATACAGTGTTTGAATAAGTGTGTCAGTACTGTGAGTACATGTGTTCATTTCTAAAGCAGTAGCTTATTAGAAATGCATGTAAGTAGATTTTTAAAAAAACCTTGTCACAGCAGTGCCCTCTGAACAAAGGCTTGTTCAGGGTACCATTTGTGAGAGCTGGGGCCTAAAGAAATCTTAAATTACGCAGATTTCTGATCATTTGTCTGGTCACCTTTCTTACATCACATTACACTACATTACATTAAACCTAGCCTAAAGTGACTTACCATTGAGGGAATCCATCAAGTACAACATCAGAACTTCACCTTATGTTTAGTGTTGTCATCAGGTAATGATAGGAAAAAAAAAACTGTTGCAGAAGAATGAGGCCTGTGTCACATATCAGCCCCTGAACTGTAGCCCACCAGTGTGTTTTTGCCCCAGAATGTGCCCTGTAGTGCCATCTGGCCATCACAGTAATTTCAGGAATGCCAGCGATGCATGGTAGGTGGGTGGCGGGCGATGTACATTGTGTCCAGCAGCTCCTGAGTCGAGGCCCGGATGCCGCTGAATGGCGTGGCCTGGGTCACGCTAATTCATGAAATTCATGTGACTTCATGTGAACCATCTCGTAGCCTAGTGTTGACACACATACCGTTGTACTGTTGACTGTCACATACATACCGTTGACTGTATCCGAGGCAAAGACTTCTGAAACATTGGTTGTGAAGTCAGATGTACGCACGTGAATGTTGTTGACGTAGCCTAGACATGACACTTTTAGACAAACTGTCCAAAGTCCACCAAGAAAAAACACTGTTGCAATATGTAATGGCCATGTATTGTGACAATGAAAAATGAAGCTGCTTTCTGTAGGCCATGATATGTGTTGACGGCTTGAAATTGAGCTGGGTCCGGGAGGCCATGATATCTACTGTCAGCTTAGAATTGAGCTAGGTCTTGTAGACCATGGTATCTGTTTTAGCTTACCTTGAGACTGCAACTATTGTGTGACTGTGAGACAGACAGACAGACATCTGCTTTAGATGTTGGCATGTGTAATTCTGCTGTTCATGGTTAGAGTGGCCTTCCGTAGCCGTAGCTGTCTGACAGAGGTGTCAGTCCTGGCTTCAGAAAGTTAGAAGTTAGTGAAATCATCTGCGTTAAGTGCATGGACAGAAGGTATACATGGCAGGGCTTTTACTCTCTGCTGGTGGAGGAGTGGGTCAGGAGGTAGAGGAGTCGCTAAGCAACTGAAAGGTCGCCAGTTTGATTCCATCTCCTCCTGGCTAGGTTGAAGTGTCATTGAGCAACACACAGAACCCAATCCTTCTCCCGGTGTGCTTGTTGGCGTCTTCTTGCATGGCAGCCTGACAATTGGTTTGTGAATGGGTGAATCTGAGGCATTTCATGTAAAACGCATTGGGCATTCTGCTGAGTATATGACTCCGCTACTACATAAATGCAGTCTGTTTAACCATTCCTACCATTCTTGCCACAGCTCTTCACGGACGGCACGACCAACAAGCTGGTGGGCTGCTACACGGACGAGGAGCCCGAGGACGTGGTGCTGGTGCGTGTCTACGGCAACCGCACCGAGCTGATAGTGGACCGCGACAACGAGCTGCGCAGCTTCCAGGTGCTGCACGCTAACGGCTGCGCGCCGCGCCTCTACTGCTCCTTTCAGAACGGCATCTGCTACGAGTTCATGCAGGGCGACGCCCTGGACACGCAGGACGTCCGCAACCCTGTGCTCTCAAGGTAACATAACATGCTAGTATGCTCGAGAACAGGGTCTTGCTTTCCTCTCTAAAGCCACTCAGAGAGATTTCAGCAATAAAGCATGCTGTGCTCACCTTGCTTGGGGAATAAGTGCACACATTTCATAAAGCCCACATGGCAACAGATGGGACATTAAATACATTATATACACACAAATAACTAGCTAATAACTAGGGTTATCCTAAAGGTAGGCCCAATTCATTTAAGATTTTTTACGGTTAGAATGCTTCTATAATAAACTTTGGTTAACTTAATTTAGGATCGGGACACTGACAGGGACAGATGTTTTATAATGGCCTTTTTTTTTTTTTTTAATCCTAACCCTTGTTACCATGGTTACCCAACAGTTTCAGGTTAGGAAGTTTCTGTTATACTGCCTCTTTGTCCTTGTTTCCCTCTCCAAAACCACTCAGCAGGACTGGGAGCAGGAGATTTCAGTGATAAAGCATGCTTCATTCACCCGCTTGGGGAATAGGTACACACATTGCATATCACCAACAAAGCAAATGCAACAGGTGGTGGCTAAGATATTAGAAAGCTAGAACCCAGCATTGTCAACATTTGGCTCTTTTTTTGTAGCAACCGCTTAAATACATAATATGTGAAAGATGGGGAAAAAGATGACTTATTTTACTGTCATACTGAGCATGTCAGCAGGTTCACAAGAGTTTTGAGATGTGTGTCTGTTAATTGCCATCGCTTGGATCTATTGGTTTTGCAGTTGAAATTAAAAAATCAGGTTATAATCAAATTAATAATTCTTCAGGATGTAATAAGTTTTAATACAAGGTCATATTGAAATACCAACTCTGTAGATTTCAAAACCGTTTCCTTGCAGTAAGAGTGATTCATTTTCTGTGTGTATTCACCAGACTCATAGCCAGTGAGATGGCTCGCATCCATGCCATCCACGCCCACAACGGCTGCATACCCAAACCCAACCTGTGGATCAAGATGCGCAAGTACTTCTCCTTAGTGGCCACGGAGTTCACCGCGGAGGCATCCAACAGCAGGTAAACCCATGGGATTCCTCCTCTCTGTAGCATCGGGAGCAAATCTAGTAAGGTCTAGTAAGAACTTGTCTCCAATTTGTATTGCTGGCAGCAGTTAATGTAGCAGGTAATGGCAGATCGAATAGCCATGTCTTTACAAACTCAGACCATTTCAGTATTTAATATTAGTAAAGCCAGTGACGATGGGCAAAAAGATTAATTATTAATAAAATAACCAAGTCTGTCGCTGCTCCAATAACGCCCAGCCTTATCCTTTCCTTTGAGTGAAGAAGCTGAGGTGAAAAAAAAACAGTGGGATGTAACACTTTTTTCTCTCTTTTCTTTTTTGTTTTGTTTTTATAATCCCCCCATCTGTAGCATCGGGAGCAAATCTAGTAAGGTCTAGTAAGAACTTGTCTCCAATTTGTATTGCTGGCAGCAGTTAATGTAGCAGGTAATGGCAGATCGAATAGCCATGTCTTTACAACCTCAGACCATTTCAGTATTTAATATTAGTAAAGCCAGTGACGATGGGCAAAAAGATTAATTATTAATAAAATAACCAAGTCTGTCGCTGCTCCAATAACGCCCAGCCTTATCCTTTCCTTTGAGTGAAGAAGCTGAGGTGAAAAAAAAACAGTGGGATGTAACACTTTTTTCTCTCTTTTCTTTTTTGTTTTGTTTTTATAATCCCCCCATCCTGGATTATTTATGCTCAGTTGAGTGGAAATAATCATGCCGGTAGGTTAAACACACATAATAAGGCCTTTACATAAGCAGCCATAACAGCAAGGGGAACCAGGATATGCTGGAGGCTTCCAGAGAACAGTGAGCAGATGTTTGCATTTTGCCACCTGTCTGCAAAGCCATGGCCAGCACCCATATACATCCCATTGCCATCAGCTGACTGACTCTCAGCACTGGCTCAGACTGCATGAAGAGGTGGCCATCATTACAAAACCAATCACGCATAAAATGGCCTAAATTATCCTAGCGTAATTTTTTTTAATCCTTCCTGTTTAAATCACGCAGTGACCCCCCTCGCTGTTTATAACGAGCTTTTATATAAAATGGATTCTTTCAATTTCATTATTTGATGTCTGTCAGCTACTTCACCATTTTTTGTACATAAAACTAACCATTAGGGCTCATTCACACCAAACGCTCTTCGTATACAGCGTGTGCACATTTTTTGTCCATATTTGTTTAGAATGCAGTGTGAATGAGCCCTTACACCCGTAAAGGCTTGTGTCCTTTTTTTGAGTCTTAGACCATAAGGTTTGCCATTTCCTAATTTCGGAGAGTGTAGTTGTGTGTAGTCTTAAGCGGGGCGCTTGTCTAAGGGGAGAGCACCGTCCCTCCCGTCCCCCAAGTCTCTCCTGAGCTGCTCAGCTCTCCAGACATCTGCAGATTAGCCGCTAAGCCACTCGCGTCTAGAGAGAGTGGTCACCAGAGCGCCGACCTGATTGGCCGAGCGAGGTCATGGGAATAAACCTCTTTTCTCCCCTTCAGCCAATGCTGTTAGCTAATTGGAAACGCTTCCATATGTTTGTCTTGTCTCTGGTTTAACTCTCAGACTTCAGCTCAGCTGGTATTTGATGTATTTGATTGGCTGAGCCTGAGACAGTTGTGCCTCTACCTGTTTTTTTTTTGTTTTTTTTTTGACAGTTGCATTAGTCTTTTCTTGTGACGAGTATCTAAAATGGCTAGAGCTTACATAAAACAGAATGTGGAAGATCAGTGTTAAGTTCACTCAAACACCATTTCAGTGAGCTGATGCACATGGCTTACATGTGCAAGAGTACAAACCCAGTAGTCTTGACCATTGGCAGACAGGGCTAGCACAGTTAATATTTGGTAGGAGGAAATAAAACGTTTGTTTATCAGGAATGAATGAAACAGCTTCAGCTGCTTTCACAGTCATCAGGTTACAGGTTTATGCTTCAGTTGTTTTAGCATTTGTATTTGTCCTTTATATTAGTAGGTTTCAAGTAACACCACATGATCTGTATCTCTGTATGTCTGTGTGGCACACAGTGTGGAAGTGCTCCTGATTATAAGTATGACAGTTTGAAAGATGAGCGGTTAATGTAACCAACGGTCTTTGTTCCCCAGGATCCAGCAGGAAGTCCCCAGCCAGGAAGTGCTGGAACAGGAAATGAGCTGGATGAAGGAGCACTTCTCTCAGCTGGGCTCACCTGTAGTGCTGTGCCACAATGACCTGCTCTGCAAAAACATCATCCACAACCCCAAAGAGGGTAAGGGCTCCTTCGAGTCAGGCCATTTGAGCTTCTGTTATGATCTAAAGCCCAAAGAACCATCAGCATAAATATTTCAAGGCTGTAACCACCATTATAATCAGGATATTAATTTCCTCTTGTCTCTTTTCTTAGGCCATGTCCGGTTCATAGATTATGAATATTCTAGTTATAATTACCAGGCCTTTGACATCGGGAACCACTTTAACGAATTTGCTGGTAAGTGATCATGTGTCCTGGGTTGTTTTATGTAAATGTCAAAATCTCATGACAAATGGATATATCAGTTAATACAGGGCCTCTGCTGTCAGCTGGGGTTTTTATATGGATGTCACAGCACAATGATAAATGAATATTTCAGTGACACTTGTGTGTTAGCGTGTGTGTATGTGTACGTGTTTGTGTGTGTACTTATGTCTGTATGTGTGTGTGTGTGTCATGGCAGGCATGAGCGAGCCGGATTTCGGCCTCTACCCAAGCCGGGATATGCAGCTGGAATGGCTCCACACATACTTGCAGCACTACAAGCTGTACACTAAGAAAGGGGAGGAAGTCAGCCAGCGGGAGCTGGAGACGCTCTACGTGCAAGTCAACAAGTTTGCCCTGGTGAGCACAGAGCCAGGGACACCAAATAGAGATTGCAGCAGGAGAAATACAAAATCCCATGAAGAGTATTTGGAGAAAATTATGTTAGGATGTGTTACTTATGCCCCTTTATTAACCTAACGTATTGTTACAAATGTGCCAAGTGGTATATGATGAATTGGCATAAGGTTACAAAGGGTATATGTGGCATCATAAGGTTACAAAGGTGTATCGCTGAAGTATTTACACGATACTGCCCTACAAAGCCAAAAGGCAGTAACTAAATATTTTGTTAAAACTGAGTTTAGACTGAAAATGGACTGCCTTTGGCTTCCTTTGTCTTGTAACGGAATCTCTCGCATCTTCGTATTAGGAAAGTAAATAATAGCATCACCACTGTTATACCTTCAACATGTTTGACTGGGCAATATGACAATTTGAAGGTATTTTTCCCAGTTTCACTATATGCGTAGTTACTGCACATTGCCTTTGTAGGGCAGAATTGTGGTGTGGTATATCTGTGTGTGTGTGTGTGTGTGTGTGTGTGTGTGTGTGTATGTTGGCATATTCTGCCCACCTGTGTGCAACATCTGACTGTTTGTGTGCATACTGGCATATTCGATTGCTAAGCTGTGTCTCCTTTCTCCCTGTCAGGCCTCACACTTCTTCTGGGGGTTCTGGGCGCTCATCCAGGCCAAATACTCCACCATCGACTTCGACTTCCTCGGGTGAGTCAGTCGACACGAGCTCCACCCCCCGCTGCTGTTCCCACACCTGACCCACATCTGTACTCACTTAGCGCAGCAGAAGCCCTGCCTTTCACTTTCCCTCCTGCCTACTGCTCTCACACAAACCATGATCTTACACACACACACACACACACACACACACACCTATGCTGCTCTTACACACACCCCATGATCTTTCACACACACACACACACACACACACACATACACACTCACACACACACACCCACCCAATGCGTCTCCCACACACATCCCTATGCTGCTCTCACATACACCACATGATATTTCACACAGACACACGCACACACACCATGCGTCTCTCACACACACCCATGTGATCTTACACACACACACACACACACACACACACACACACACACACACACACATACACACATACACATACACATACCCCATGCCTCTCTCACACACACCGCATGTCTTTCTCACACACACCCCATATCCACACCCCATGACGGGAGCATCACACCACTAACTGGGCCGAGCCTTGGTGCAACATGAGCGGACACACACACCTCTGTGTCGTCCTGTGAGAACCGAAGCTAGTCGAAGATCTGTTTTATATGTAGGGATTACATTACAATACCAGAGCGACTTACAATGAGGTAGGTACAGGTACAGGGAGTAGGGTTGGACGGTAATAGGGTATCCCGCGGTATCTAAAAATAGCAACGGTATCAGTTTCATTACCATCATTACAGAATCTGCTGTGCATACATATGTATAATAACTGAATAAAACAACCTGTTGTGTAAAACGTGTTATTACTCCACTCCACTAGGTGGCAGACATGTTAGTACTGGCTGAGAATTACGACATTCTCCAATGCAATCCCTTTCATAGACATCCTATACATACATATGGATGTACATATGTATAGGATGTCTATGGTCCCTTTGAGGACATCCTAGTCAGTCAAATTGAACTAGCACAGCTAACAAGTGAGCTTTTAAAGCTGAACCGATTCACTCAGAATAAACATCCATTGGCAACTAAAAAGGTAACTTGCAATGGTGTTTTGGGTCTCCTGTTAACATTTTTTTTCTTAATGAGAGTGTATGCCTTTAGGAGATGACATTCTGAGAATGATAGCCTAGGGGAAGTCTTTGGCCAGTACGGTACAAACTACTAGCGATATATTAAAAAACAATTAGCCACAGTAATACCGTATACCCTGGGAAAATGTGGAGAAGGTTTAACGGTATCAAAATTTGGATACCACCCAACCCTAACAGGGAGTTAGGTTCAACTACAGGGAGTTAGATACACAGACAGCCCGCCTGGAGAAATGTGGGGTTAGACGGCTTGCGCAAGGGGTCCTCAGCCATAGATGAGTCAATCCATGTGATGAATAACTGGTGAATAACTCCCTCACCCACATTTTTCCCTACTGGTAGAGGAATCAAGTTTGTGGCTCCCTAACCATTAGGCCACAGCAGCTGCAGAGACTCAATGATGCTGTGAACACAGTCTGTCTTGAGGACTCCAGAAGGTAGAAACGTGATCTCCACTGAATGCATCAGACAATAACAGTATGGCACGGCCATTTGTATCCTATCGGCTGCTGTCACCTTTTTTCAGCAAGGCCCTCAGACAAAGAGGTGAGATGCCAGACAGGCTTTTGTATGGCTGCAACAGAATAGCGTTCTCGTGGTGGCATCAGTATAGTGCAGGAGGTCGTGGTGTTCTCCTCTTAGTCTCTGAACCAGATAAGACCTCTGGGGGGTACAAAAAATAGGTTTTGTCAGTGGGGAGGTCTTGTCTTCTGCCAGTCTAAATGATCAGTCCCCAAAGTACCTGGCCTTGCATGGCCTCCAGTACATTTAACCCTTCACTCTAAAAGACATCATTTTCAAGGACAAGTTTGCATATGTCTATCTTTCTCACAATGAGCTCAGTGTAGCAAATGAAAGGGGATTGCCACAGGTCAGTAAATACACTTTGAGCAATGAAATAATATAGTAGGTTTGATGTAGTAGCCTGTAGAATCAGAGGAAAATAACCAGAACGTTTCTGTCTGGCCAAAATCAGTAGACCAATAAGGAACATTGCGTACCTCCTCGCCGTCTGTTTTTATCTTTGTATTTGTTTGTTTGCCATGTGTATCTCTGTCCTGTGTTCCCTTGTCAAACTGGGAAGCACATTGAGCTACATCCTTTGTATGAAATGTGCTGTACAAATGCAGATTATTATTATTATTATTATTACCTCCGTCAGCGGACATTATGTAATCATCTACATTTGTTTGTTTGTTAGTTAGTAACATAACTCAAAACGTTCTGGATGGATTTAGATGGAATTTTTAGGGTAGGTCAAAAATGGGCTAACGTAAAAGTGATTAGATTTTGCTGGTGATTTGAGCTGCCCTGGCAGAGATCTGCACTCTCTGAGTGCTCTTGTAGTTATTATTATTATTATTATTATTATTATTATGATTGTCATTGTCATTATCATTATTGTTTGTTTGTGTTTTTGACAGGTATGCTGTGCTCCGCTTTAATCAGTACTTCAAGACCAAGCCAGCAGTCATGGCCCTGGCCATCCCTGAGTGATCTCAGCCAGGTGGGAGGAGGGGGAGGAGGAAGGGGAGGATGGGTGTCTGTCTGACTCCAGACAACGGACGCCGAGCAGCCAGGCCAAGGGGACAGTCCCAGGGGGTGGGGTGGGGTGTTGTGGGGTCAAGGGTGGGGATGTAGGGCGTGTTGTGGGGTTAAGGGTGGGGGGGTGTTTGGTTAACGGTAATGCTCTGGTAGACAGCGCTCCTTCCTACTCCATCATTCTGCTCTAGCGTCAGTGACATGTCCAATGCAGTTCCTTTCAGTTTTTCGTCCTTTTTCTTTCTCGCTTCCCTCAGAAACCTTTTTTTTGTCTCTCATCTTCTCAAGTCTTTCTATTCTCTCATTCTGATTCATCCAGAACCTTACAGCGAAGTTTGTGACAAGCGTGTGTAATGTATGGTATGTGTGCAAGTGTGTGCGTATCTGTGCGAGTGCGTATGCATGTGTGTTGTATACAGTGGACCATTTCTAATTATTTATTCATAACAAAGTGACTAAACCCAGTCTTACACATACATACACCCACACATTCCATAAATTGGGCATTTCCACCTGTGCTTGTGTGGGCCTGCAGGTTTCTTAGCAGCTGTCTCCGCAATGCTCACGAGCTGTGTGTCGTGACTCTTTGCAGTGGTGAGATGAGATGAGTTGGCTGGTGTGATAACACTGTGCACTGAAGCACATGGCACCAAGGGGTACTGGTGGGAGTTTTTTTTTTACCAACACAGACTCTCTGGTGAACTTAGAAGGAATATTAACTTAAAAAAAGGATTGAAAGCATGCTTGTTCTTTAAGATTTCTTTACTTTTTGCTTTTGTAAGTATCTTAGCCATTTCTTTATGCACAGTTTCATGTCTTATTTAATTCCATTGATCCTACAGATAGGGCTCTCTGCTACAGAGCAATTCTGCAGTGTCAGTACCGATTGTGTGTGCCCTTAAATGCAGCAACTTGTCTTGTCAGTTGCAAGCACATCTGTCAGTTAGTCTCGCCCCCGTTCTAGAACATTCCCTGCCCAGAGGGCAGTGAGGACATCTCTTCTTTTTTCACCCTTCAGCTTCCACATCCTTGGCTTTTATGGTTGTCACCCCAGCGCTTTTGCGGCTTTGTTTAAGTTTCCACTCATCGTGAGGGGCCCCCAGAGCATAATCTCCTCCTCCTCCCTCTCTTCCTTCCCCCTCCCCTCCTCCTCCTCATCTTGCTCTCCTCCTCCTCCCTCTCTTCCTTCCCCTTCCCCTCCTCCTCCTCCTCATCTTGCTCTCCTCCTCCTCCCTCTCTTCCTTCCCCCTCCCCTCCTCCTCCTCATCTTGCTCTCCTCCTCCTCCCTCTCTTCCTTCCCCTTCCCCTCCTCCTCCTCATCTTGCTCTCCTCCACCTCCCTCTTATCCTTTTTCTCCTCCTCATCACCCTCCACCTGCCCTCTCAACCTTTCGCCTCCCTCTGCCATCTCTCCTCCCGTGCCCTCTGTGCTCCAGTCGCTGCGCTCCCTACGATTTGGACCAATCCCGGGCACTTACCTGCCTGTCACTCACTGAGATCCCTACGATTTGGACCAATCCCGAGCACTTACCTGCCTGTCACTCACTGAGATCCCTCTGCAGCCATCTTATCGAGGCAGAGAAGCGGATCCCAAAACGGTTACGCAGCGGTCTTGTGTAACGGACACCTGTACAAGTGTATAAAATTCAGGCTTGTGATGGAAGCGGCTGCCTCAGGTTTAGGTTGTATAACTCCACTGTAGGGACAAGTGTGTGTGTGTGTGTGTGTGTGTATAGAATCAGCTTTGTGATGGTAGCTCTTGCAGAAGAGCAGTTAAGGCTCCAGGACTCATTGGCCAGTTTTGTCAGGATTAGGGCATGCGGTCATACAGTCAAAGCGCTTTTGGGTGTGTGCCACCAAGACAACATATCAAAAGAGACCATTTTGCCTCGTCAGCCTCTTATTATAGTCTGGGTATTGTTCCTGTGTGCTGTAATGTGATTGCATGACATGGCTACACCAAAAAGGTTAGCTTTTGGGGCATATTATTCATTTGTGACTGCAAATGAACTTCATCTTGTGACTGTTTGATTTAATGGTACATGGCCACAAGATGGTCATAAACCCAGGGCTGTAGTGTGACATTCAGATGTAAATCATAGATGGATTTCACCATTTTAATGTTCCTTTACTGGAAGACTCTACCTTGGCTTATTACCACAGTTTTTTTGTATTCTGTCAAAATCCATAGCTGAATGGGCCTTGCGTTTTCAGAAGTACCTCACACACACGACACACTGCTGTCTTTAGATTCTCTACAGTGGCCTTAAGCTATCCTGGCCAGTCATACTAATGTTTCAAATTTTGCCTGATTGTATATGTTAATTCGTCAGTCATCGCTCTTGTTCTGGAAAACATTCCTATTTGATGTCTTTGAAAAAGTATGTGCGAAATGTGTGGAAGTTGGTGACTCTCCATTGTAAATGTGCAAATAGACTTCCAGTCACCGATGAGGGTAGGCTGCAAGTAGCAGTGACATTTTTGAGTGTGTGATGAAACCAGAGGTAATTTCTGGAGGTCACTTATTGCCACTGTCTGTTTCTGTTGAAAACAATATGTTTGTAGCTACCGTCACCCAAAACCAAAACCTAAATATTCGTTACAGTTGGACTGGCCGAGTCAGATCGGTGGCTTACAGTCTGGTTTAGTCATAAAGGCTTCATGATGGCAGGTGAATAATTCAGCACCTGAATCTGCAGGTGTTTCTGGCCCAGAGGGGGGTGTCTCCAACGGTGCCGTGAATAATTTAGTGGCTCCCGTGCTGCGTTTCCGCGAGTCACTCTCGGGGCATGTCACCACAACCTCTCGCCAATGACCGCTCGCCTGTTCGCTCCTTGGCTGTGCAGCCAAGGGGAAGGTCAGCAGTAGAATGAAGCGATGCTGTTGGCTGTCGGGGGCTCATACACACCCTCCGCTTCTTTTTTTAAAGGAAGCTAAAAGGAAGCTAATGCTTCGCAGCACAAAATGAGATGTTAGCTATATGGATAACTTTGATCCAGCAGTGTTGTTATTAGGTGGGATAGAAAAGGCCGTAGGTTGTCCAGTAGTCTACATATCACCTGAAGTAGGTCAATATAAACAAATGACATTAAAACAGTGAGATTTTACCCATGCTGAAGCTTCCATACTGTAGGTAGGCTGATTCTGTATGCAACCTCTCCAGAACCTGTACATTACATAATAAATAGCTAGAAGATAAACACTAAATAACTGCTGGATACACTACAGCTCAAACTATTGTACTGTACATTACAACTCCTTGTGTCAGAGTACCCCGTAAATACCAGTCAACAGTAGCTTTCACCAAATGCTCAAAAAAAAAAACCCTGTTGTTGCGCTTGAAATGAAAAATGAATAATCATAATTTTTAAGAGAATCAGATATGCCTTATTTCTGTGTGTTAGGTTTCCTTGCAAGTAGGCCTCTTTAACTTGGGACCCCTCAGGACTCTGGTGTTGAAGGTTCTCAAGTGAGGCAGGAGCCTGTGTGTGTGTGTGTGTAGTCACACTTGCTTTGAACACACCATTCCCTGGAGTTAGTGCACCTATAATGGAAGTAAATACACAAATCATTCTATTAAAAGAGATGCTTTGATATTGTACCTATTTTGATATTTAATATTTATCTGAAAGCACTTGAACTATTGGGTTATTTATTATTGCTATTTAATCCATGACCATTTTAGCCTTGTTACATAACATGTTTGCAGTGCTCATCAGTGAAAGCTTAATTTTGATTGAAGGAGTGAACCCATAACCCCTTTCAGTGCATTTCCAGTTGGAGCCCTATAGTGAATGTACTGTTCTCTGACTTGAAGAAAGTTATTAACTTGCTTTTCCTCTGCCGGGCTTTTTGTTTTGTATACATGCTTGTTGTGCTGTGTGTTTGTGTGTGTGTGTGCGCGCTGTGAGAGTTGTCTTTTTTGTCTTTTTTTTTTTTTTTTTCTTTACTTGCGTTTAGTTTAACACGGTTTGAATCTGTCACGAAGCCCAGGCCAGCTTAGGGGTGCAACTGAGATGTAGTGGCAGTATGCCGCCAGTAGGAGGAGCTGTTTCACCACTAATGTGCTGATCAGGTTTCTGAAGTGTGTTGGCAGCCACACAGGCCATCTTCAGTTCAGGGAGCCTGTGGAGATAGGAGGAGAAGATAGAGGAGGTGGAGGAGGAGGGTATGGGGAGAAAGTTGTATATACTGTAATAAATACTGTGACTGTACAATGGTCCTTCACTTCAAGTGCTTGGGAGAGTAATTTAACATGTCAATAAATATTTACATTAAAAACACCTGAACCAATCCAGCAGTCTTCTTTTTTTTAACTGACAAGCAAGTGTTGTCATTAAAGTAATCAAGACCTAACAATCTCTATAACAACAGCAACAACACTGTATTTATATAGCGCTTTTCAGGGGTAAATAAGGGAAGTTGTAACTATCATTATATGACATAGAACTACTTATCTTTTTGATGTTATACCTTTTTAACTGTAAGTATTGCTGTTGCATATTATATCTTACATGTATAACTAGGAGGTTTTGTAAATAATAAATAATGGCAATTATTACATTTAAATTAAATGTAGAAAAATGCTGGATAGATGATTTTAGATCCCTTTTCCCCACCAAAATCAGATTTTGAACTCTATATTTCGCAGTGCGATGCAATTTTGGTTTTATGGTCACACAACAAGCAATAGGGGTGCTAGAACTTAAATGTCTCTCGGCTAATATTAGTGAGATTGAGAGCAGACATTGTGATGCTGTTCGCATTGTGTGAACACACACCGGCATCCAGAAACACTCCGGCTTCCTCCCGGAATTCCCCTTTGTCGCCGTCTGCGCTACCGCGGCTGTGCCCGGAAAACCCAGCTGGGGAAGACTGCCATCGAGGATATCCTGCACCGCACACTCGCACCACATCCTATGCACACTCGCTAAGAGATCTTAGATGGGTAACGCGTATGACTGACACTTACAGCCTACAAACTGCTGAAAGTTGTGTTTTCTAGCACTATGCTGATAAAGTAATTATGATTGAGATTTCTTGTTTAACACTTTCAATTACTTCCTCTAAATGAAATGTGTTTTATAAATATGTCACTATTGATTTAAATTAGTAAAATGTATATTTATTGCTATTTATTTATTTGGTGCATGAACTATTGCTGGTAGGCCTATGCGTATTGTATAGTTTTGGTAACTGACACGTGAAAGGGAAACATTGAAACAGACATGGCAGCCTATAGCCTACAGGAACTCCAATAGTCTTGATGACATACTGCACAGGGCCCAAATAGATAGCAGATGTGCATGGTAACATATACATAGACTAAAACGTAAGGAGTTCAAAATGTGAAATAAGTCACAGTGAAAATAAAGACAGGTCATGGTATTTTGGTATTTTGTAGTATTACCAGAGGGCTTACCAGAATCACTTATTAAAATGTAACATAACTGTTTTTAGTTCTACACACAGGAACAAGCTGTTGGTCTTACACTACTGGCTGGTGACGATGCCACAGTGGTAAAACCTCTCACTGTCACCTCATGCAGGGTTTTAGCCTATGGCTGTATCAGAACAAGGTGCTAAACAGTACCAACATTAGGAGCCAAGCCAGTGACAAACCCAATGTCACTCAATATGGAGACCATGATTCCGCACAGCAATAGTTTAACCTCAACTTTAAGAGAGTAGAAGTTTGTTAACCCTTTCATAATTGACAGAGCAGTTAGGTGTCTGCCGACCCTGTTAATGCCACCTAATGTTGATAAAAATTCACTGTGTCTTTCTGGTATGAACATTTGAAGTGAATTGTACTTCATGTGAACAGACATACGAAAGAAGGACCCAAAATGCAATCCCTGTGGCCCCCTGGTGGATGTTAAGGGTAATGAACCGATTAATTGTTCCCGTTCACTTTCATGTTTCTCAGAATGGAAACTGTCATAACTAATTGGCCAACCTCCACAAATAATAAAGTCTACTGCACACATCATGTAAGCCATTTCTCATTAACTATTATTTAGATGAAACAAATGCTTTGCCATCTCCCTGTAAACGCAGATGCCAAAACGGCATAATTTGTCTTTACTTCATCAAAATGTACTTTATTTGTTCTCTATTGAATGGTTGTACACCCCAAAACAAACAAACAGCAATTTTCTGCTGCACTTTTTGTAACTTAACTTGTGAGGGGGAATGTGTTGTGGTAAAGATTAGATCAACCAGTTCTCTAAAATAGCTGAGGTGATGATGACAGCTCCTCTGAATCCTCAACTGACAAATTACAGAACATACAATGGTTTGCCCCATTTGCTTTTATAATTTAGTATTTTTTTCTATCCTTCAGTGCTATGCAGTACTTTATTAAAACAATGTGTCTTTTCTGTACCACAGTGGTTGTCAGCATATTGCAGTACAAAAACAAATGTGGAAAAACAGAAACCCACTTCATTCTGATGAAATTGATACATTGCCACAGAGAAGTGCAGCCTCATGCATTTTAATTAAAAACATTAGCAGTCATCAAAACAGTCATCAAAAAAATGACATGAGAAAATGCCACATAACCTGACTAAGCATTTTTAATATCTGCTAACAGTGTCACAAGGATGTGCGATTGATGACACTGATCTTTATCACATAAGATGATATTTTAGGTAGCCTGCAGGCTTTTCTGGCAATCTATACCACAGTGACATTTCTGTTAACTGTTCTGTGAAATGCACCATTTATGCATTATGTTCCGCTTACCTGGGTGGAAAAGATAGATGGAGTAGTTCAATATATTCAGCAGAAGTGGTGATCCCAGTTTCAAAAAGTATAAACCCTGCCACACATTTAATCCAACCATTTTCCTGAACCAGCTGATTCTAATGACCACACAAGTTATCCAGCAGATAGATCAACTAATTAGTGAAATCCCCTTTGTTAACTACAGAACCAGGCAGGACTTTTACTTTCTGAAGGTGGGATCTTCACGTCTGTTTCTGGAGGTGGAAAAAAGAACGAAGTGGTCCGGAAGAGATGGCCAGAGGAGGAAACATCACACATAAAAACACAAGACACACATTCAGATATTGCAAATGGAGCACATCAGGTTTTTTATTACTATTATAATATTTCAAAAACAAACCACATACCTCTGAGAGAAAAAAAATAACTAAAAAAAAATGTACAACCTTTAAATTACAGCGTTATAAACAAAATAAAGTCTGTTCTATTTATATACAACAGCAGGTGCTACAACAGCAATAAGAACTGCGGGGTTTTATCTTGACGAGGTTTTACACATAAGAGGAGGACTTCATATTATAACTCCCTACACAAGTACAGCAACTTTTATGAAGTGCCACCACATACATTCCAAAAACAATCCTCTTCAGATGCCTAAATTCAGATGCTTTAGAGGTCATTTCTCTTTCTTCTTCTGTTGTTTTTTTTTTTTGTTAAACTCAGCAAACCATTTCTGAACTAGGTGTTACTTCATGTTTTACGGTCACACATACAGACATCGTTTTGTGGATGTGACACAGTCAGGGGGGGTGTATGTGAACAGATTGAAGGTTTAAGGTGATTAAAAATGATTGAGTAATGTAAAAGCAAAAATTGGAACAAAACACACACATATATACATCAAGAGGTCTAAACCAGAGCTTGTTCTCGCCTTCACTCTGATGTGGACACAGCATATAGCATAAACTCATCAAGTGCAGAGTCCTCCAGACAGGAAGAGACCGGGAGGACCACTGTCCCCCACCGTAACTCCTACATCTCGGCAGTCTCCCCATCCAGCAAAATCAGTGCAAGAAAAGAAATACAGATTCACCATGGCTCAGCAAACTTAGCCAACCAGCAGGTCATCACGCCATGCCATGCCATGCCATGCCACGCCACGCCATAGCCTTTCAGGCCCCACACTGGGCACACCAGCGCCACCTATGGGCAAAGAGCTCCTAAATACAGCTTAAACTTACACGCCAGACCAGTTAAGAGGCAGGAGGGATGAAAATTAGCCCCTGTCCTGACTGTTTGCTGATCAGCCTGTGGATCAGTGCTCTCATTCAGTGAGAAGAGTAGGGGGGCGTCCCCACTCATCTGAAAACTGCAGAAGTGCGGCGATGGTGTGGAGATTTTGAGCACCGTCGTTCACAAGATAAGACTGATAAGGCTGATGAAAACAAAACTCCAGCCCGTTAAAGGTCTGATCTTGAACGAAGTCTTGACAAATGTTTTAGCTCATAACTGAGCTTCAAAACCAGAATCCAAGAGTTGCCCATATTTGGATTGACGTTCTTTCCACAGATGAAAGATTACTTGCTTTTTTGCTCTGCCCTTTTTAGCTCTGCAAAACCGCCTCATCTGGCTCGCACAGACTCATATTGTGGCACTCACTCATGCCACAAAAATGAACAAGACAATTATCTGTACTTTCCAAACAATGCATACACAGAAAGAAACGAACAAACCAACCAAAAAAATAAAGAAAACGGCATGAAAAAAAAAACACTCATTTTAAACTTATGGTTCATAAGAGAAATTATAAAACAAATCTCAAATTATTTTGCATTAACTCAGCATTTTTAAAACGTCATAGGAATTTAAAAAAAAGCACTAACAAAAATATTCTAAATGATTTCAATTAAAAAAACAACAACACACAGCTATATAACACAACAGACCAAGGACTGGGAGGACTGGGGGCATTTTGATAAATCTGGACATAATAAAAAATGAGAACCTTGATGGCTGGCCACTGTGTCTGTGTCCTCATCTCTCTGTCTTAGAGACGAGTATATTAGCTGCACCTGGTAGGGCTGTGCGTCATATGCTCAGCAGACTGACATCGTGCTGCCAGAGCGTTGTGCAACATGCCAGCGGGGGCGGTTGAAATGGTGGTCACTGATGGACACTGTGTCACATTTTATAAAAAGAAAAGGGTCATGTCAGTGTGTGTGTGTGAGTGAGTGTGTGTGTGTGTGTGTGTGTGTGTGTGTGTGTGTGTGTGTGTGTGTGTGTGAGAGAGAGAGAGCGTGCGTGTGTGTGTGTGACACAAGAATGCATATTATACGAGACTTTTTTTCCTTTACGAGAGGGCCTTACCACACACACAAACAAAAAATAAACACAGACACACAAACATAAACAAACAAACAAACAAACACACATCAACACCCCCCCACACACACACACCTACACACACACACACACACAGACGTTTTCAGTCAGTGAGAACCACCAGCTCCCCTTCGCTGCGTTCGCCCGCATCGCTGTCATCCCCCTCGCTGTAGGGCTGCCGCTGGGGCTCTCTGGCCACGGCCCTCTGCACCGCCTCGGCCAATCCGCCGTCCCGGCCCTGCGGAGCGTCCATGTTGCGCGGAGGAAGGTAGTGCTCCAGCAGCGCCGAGTGCAGCGGCAGGGACGCCATGGGGACGGGCGTGCCGTGGTATTGGTTGTCGCTGGGGGGCGTGGGGTAGTGCAGCTGCTGCTCTAATT
Source organism: Coilia nasus (assembly GCA_027475355.1). NCBI lineage: Eukaryota > Metazoa > Chordata > Actinopteri > Clupeiformes > Engraulidae > Coilia > Coilia nasus. The sequence goes on from CM050211.1 coordinate 22,463,732, forward strand.
GGCTGCAGGGAACAGGAAGCAGGACATGAGTGGATAATGGGTATGGAGTGGGTTAATGGCAAAATGACTAAATAAATAAGTGGGTCTCCTGTGTGCATTTTAAAGCGCGTGTGTGAACACTGAAGTTTGAAAAAGCAGTAAATGGCGAAATGCTTTAAGTATTTGACCCACAGACACTTCACAGGTAGATTACTGAAATTAACTTTATTCTGTCTGCAGTTGATTAAATGTCACCTTAACCAAACACATCCCTTAACCTTTACACCTTTACAAGTTTGCCACTAGAAATGCTGGGCTCTATGAAGGAATACAATTGGACCGCCCACTTATTAATACAATATTGAGTCTTCAAAGAGTCCCTGCCAATTCTGGGCCCTTTAAATAGGCCTACACATACACACACACACACATTACATTACATTACATTACACTTAGCTGACACTCTTATCCAGAGCGACTTACAGATATTTACAGGGTTTCAGTTACAGTCCCTGGAGCAGTGTGGGTTTAGATGCCTTGCTCAAGGGTATCTCAACCATGGGTAGGGCAGGATTCGAACCGGCAACCTTCCGATTGTAAGACCAACTCCCTAACCACCAGGCCACAGCTGCCCCGCACACACACACACACACACACACACACACACACACACACACACACACACACACACACACACACACACACACACACACACACACACACACACACACACACACACACACACACACACACACACACACACACACACACACACACACTTCTGAAATACTAATGTAAGATTTATCTTTTATCTTTTTACATATTGTTCTTTGCCTTTATTAAATGTCTTTTTTTTACGTTATACTTATTTTTACACTCATTTTATCTTTTATGCTTTTACATATTGTTGTTTTCTTTTATTTTTGTTAAGCACATTGAACTGCCTTTGTGTATGAAATGTTTTCTACAAATAAACGTGCCTTGCCTATTAAATATAATAAACCAAAGCCAATCAAATATACACCAGTCGAATCATTTTATTTTGTACAAACGGTCTCGCCTTGCTGCATTGACAAATGATTTTTTCCTGGAGGTGTGGACTCTGCTGAAGTTTAAAACAAGTGGCTCTGCCTTTACCCAATCGCTAACGTCTGGTCGTCACGTATGCAATTAGCCTACCTACGCACTACAATTCAAATGTAGCACACAAAGTCAACATCAACATCATTACAAATTTCCCTTCTGGGGACAATAAAGTATACTCTACTACATTCTCCCTCTGTTCGCTGACTGGCTCGTATTCGCTTGGTCCGAATGCATGAATGTCAACGGCGGCACAGCCAGACCCTCTGTACAAAATGAAATGAAGTACTAAGGGGCTGGTTTACCAGGTTACCAACTCTAAACAGTCCCTGTTTGTTCCCCTGTCTGGACTCTGACCTGGTGGAGTAGCTGGAGCGGGGCTGGTCCTGCCGGCGACTCTTCATCATGGCCTTGTACTCGGCCACGCGCAGGCGCCGCCCCTCCACGATGCAGGTGCGCTTGGGCCGCGGCTTGTACTTGTAGTCGGGGTAGCGCTCCAGGTGCTGCCGGCTCAGCCGCGCCTGCTCCTCGTAGTACGGCTGCTTCTCCTGGTTGGACATGGACTTCCAGCGCGTGCCTGCAGGGGGAGACAGAGAGCCACGGATGTCAGAGGTGGGTGGACGGGTGGGTGGGTTGTGGATGGGGAAAGGCTGTTTCACAGCTAAAAGGGCAGGTGGCTGGCAGTGCAAAGCCAGTGGCTAACAATTCGGGGACGCACTGAATAGTTGTACACGGTCGCCAAGAAAGAAATCTGGAGACGAAGAAGAAAAGGATTGAGAGAGTTGAGGACGGTGACGAAAAGAAACATCGGGGAGGCTGAACAGAGCGGAAAGGATGAGAGAAAACAACGAGACCAAAGCAAAGGCAAAACAAAATGTGAAGACATGAGACAGGAAACAAGGGGGACAGGAGAGTGAGAGGCAGAAGAGAGGGAGCGGGGGGAAACTGAAAGCAAAAGACTAAGAGCAAAAGAAATTGAAAACACACACACACACACACACACACACACACAAATACACACACACACACAAATACACACACACACACAAACACACACACACACACACAAACACACACACACACACACACACACACACACACACACACAAATACACACACAAACACACACACACACACACACACACACAAAACAAATGGTTTGGAGGGGACCGGGCATGTAGCGTGAGTATTTTAAGCAGATCACAATGGAAAGGAATGCGAGTGTTTTCTGAGAGGAAAAGGAGGGGGGAAGGGGAGGGAGAGGGGGAAGGGGAGGGGGAGGGGGAAGTGGAGAGGAGGAGGAGGAGGTGGAGGTGGAGAGGAGGAGGAGGTGGAAAGGAGGTGGAGGTGGAGAGGAGGTGTGTTGTTTTCCTGTGGCTGGAAGAGGCAGGTGCCAGGTCCTGCCTCGTGGTAGCGAAGGCCACGGGATCAACAGGTGACACACCCCACAAACACACACACACACACACACACACACACACACTCATGCACTCACACACATACACACACGCGCACACACACACACACCCCACAAACACACACACACATACACATGCACACACACACAAACACACACACACACCCCACAAACACACACACACACACACACACACACACCCCACACACACAAACACACACACACGCACACAAACACACACTCACAAACACATGTTCAAAAACACACGCACACATACACACACACAGGCTCTCACACACACACAGGCTCTCACACACACTTTTAGATCAGGCTTAAACCAAGTAAACTGTCTGAAACTGTTTTTAACTGACAACAACTACTGGCTGGTAGTTCTTCAGAGAAAAAAAACACTTAATACAGAGAGTGGCACTTTAAGTGTTAGTACTGTTTGTGTGTGTGTGTGTCTGCATATCTGTATCTGAGCCAAGTGTCTTTGCCAGCATGATGCTAATACTCAGATGTGGAATCAAGCTATGTTGTATTTCCACCTGTCACTCAGTCTGACTGCTTGCTTGTCCTGTTTGTACCTGTCTGTTTGTGGCTGTGTGGGTGTGTTTGTGTGGGTGTGTTTGTATGTGTGCATGGGAGTAGGGCTGCTCAATTAACCGAATTCTAATCGTGATAACGATTTCAGGGCCAAACGATCTCAAAACAAATAAAATCGAGGGCAACAATGTTTTTGTCCTAATTATTTTCTACTGTTTGTACATTAGACATCAAAGGAGACTTACTAATGTCTACGAAGAAAGGTATTAGGGAAAATCCAAAGGTACAAGAATGTTTCTTCGAAATGTTTTTGAATACATTTTCAATAAATGAAGCATGTTACTGAGGAAAACAAAAAAATCGTTAAATAATTGTGATTTCAGGTTTGGCCCAAATAATCGTGATTCAGATTTTTTCCATAATCGAGCAGCCTTACATGGGAGTGTGTATATGTGTGTGTGTCCTACCCACCCAGGATCTTGCTGATGCTGGAGTTGTGCATGTCCGGGTAGGCCTGCAGGATGCGTCTGCGCTCATCCTTGGCCCAGACCATGAAGGCGTTCATGGGCCGCTTGATGTGTCCAGAGGGGGCCGAGCGGCTCTCCCCCAGGCCGGACATGGACATCGTCCCTGGGGAACAACACACACACACACACACACACACACACAAACACACACACAACCACACACACATATATATACATACACACACAAACAGACAGACAGGCACACACACACACACACAAACATACACAGATACACACAAATACACACACACACAGACAGACAGACAGACACACACATTAATATGACACCCAACAACTGCAGTATATAACTCCTAGGACCTAGACCATCCTTCTATCAATCAGTACAGTGTTTAACAAACATATTGCATCAGCCTCAGTGACATGATTTCCCACTTTGAACTTTACAGGTATTGTTGTTATACAAGAAATGTACCCAGTCCACAGAAAGCACACTGACTTTCTCACAGAAACGGGACAAAAGCAAAAGTGATTAATTTGTGTTGTATCTGGCTCATTTTGAACCATGGTGCAATTACTGTACATGTGGCTCAATATTTTTAATAGTAGTTTGACTTTAATGATACAACAACATGATGATCTGGTGTTCATAGAGCCGTGAGAACCTCATGAGAGGCGAAATGCATTAAAACTGGTATGAAACGCATAACAGTCATATATCGCCAACGTGACTTCACAGCTGTTGTTTATCATGTGGCTACACTGCAAGTGTACACACACACACACACACACACACACACACACACACACACACACACACACACACACACACACACACAGCGCCTTACAGGAGCCGAGAGGAATGTGTGGCCAGAGAGACCGAGGAGAGGGCAGGAAGGACATTAAAGCAACACTTAAGAATTCTTTTAACCTTAAAATAATGTTTCCAAAATCATTTGGTGGTACATAAATCTTTAACAGCACTTCTGCCATATCCTTAGCAGTCCTCTATCAACGAGAACAGCCCTATGTAATCTTGCCATCTTGGGTAGGAAATCTGTAGTTTGTGTGTGATACGAAAGACTACAGATTGTCTTTGCCTTACATAGTGTATTACAATAACCCATAGACCCATCGTACTTGTATAAAAATCTTACAACATATTCTACCTTGTCTGTGGGTGCAGTTGTTTCCAAAACCCAGATACCTCTATATTCACCAGCTATCTATTAGATTGCAAATGATGCATATTTACGACAGTGGTAACTGACCATTACGCTTCCAACCTGTAGGGTGGCATGGGACCAATTTAAAAAAATAAAATACAATAAAACTTCTTGGTGATGCTTTACGTAAAAGAGGCGCTAAGTGGGTTTTTGTGTGGGGTAGGGGACTGATCTCCTTAACACGAACTGGGCCGGGGTGGTTGGGCTGGGGCTGTGTCCAAAAAATCCACTCATTGATATGGTTAGGAGTTTCATTGGTTATGAGTTACATTGTTTTGTTCCACCACATAACACACTATATAGTGAAGGAGTGAACATTTCTGATTCAGCCGTCGTACAAACTTTGATAAAAGTTGGATGAGTTGCGTACGTGTGATGGGTCACTTATCTCCTTAACCCAAAACTAGGTGCCCGAAGGTAGCACCAAGATGGCTGCCAGGTAAACAGACAGAAAAGTGGAGTGAGTGGGTGTACGTGCGATGTTGGGGGGGGGGGCATACCTTCAGAGTCACTGCCGATGAGATCCTCGGCGACCCTCAGCACCTGTCGTTCTTCGGCCCGCTCTGAAGGTGTCAGGCGCTCACCCCGCGACCCTTCCTTGTAATCACCCTGGAAACAGGCACCAAGGGCCACGTTCAGCACGTGCTTCGAGACATACACCAAATCGCAGCGTGACCACACAATACGTTTCGCAAAGCAACAGGACTTTTTATGGCTACAGGAGATGATGGCGAGAGAAGGCATATCATCCAAATTCTCACTAATACACACATATACAGGAAGTAAACATTTCCATAATATGCCTACCTATTAAACTATTAGCAGGTCTGTGTCTGAGTTGTAGGCACGCTTAAAAGAATGCTGTAAAGGCGGAACTATTTCACCATTTTGCCTGATTTGTAAAGGTCCACGGTATTTAAATTCACTGAATTTTCAGAATAGGAAAACAAGAGCAAGAACAGAAACAAGAGCAAGAAAAAAAACAACACGCCTGTTGTGACGCCTAAAACATTTGCACAGTACTGCATGCGATCCAATAAATGTACTCAATCAGCATTTCAGCTATGTGGGAACACAGAGCTGACGGGGTGCCATTAGCAGGCTATGCCGATATCAAACCGTAGGCACATTATTAACAGTGTGTCCTCTAATGAACTGAAAAGACTGAAATGACTCCTCCGAGTGTCTTAAAATGTGGCACAGCCCTGAGAGGTTACCCTAAGGTGCTAAGTGTTTTACATCTAAAGCTCTGACGGAGGAGAGGAATCCGTAAGATCGAGCCAGCAAAACTTGAAGCATTCTCGGCCGTGGCCAGGCCCCCCGAAGAAAAAGGGTGCGAGACAAAAAGATTAACAATGCTATTTCTGACAAAGAAGGGGAAATGACTGGCATATCTGTGGCCTGCCAGTGTGTGCGATGGCGAGGCTGGCCACTAACAGGTGTCGGCACATCAAACACGAACCCGGCATAAATGTGTGTGTGTGGGTGGGTGGGTGTGTGTTGTGAGAGTGTGTGTGTGTACGTGTGTGTGTGTTTGCGTGTGTGTAAGAGAGACAGAAAGATAGAGGGAGGAGAAACAGGGTGTGTGACTAGGGTATTCCCCACTGTCTTTTTAGTTCTCGTCTGTATTTGGACATGGGACCATGTACGTTTGATGTGTGTATCACTTGTTTGTGTATGAACTGTGAGTGTCTGTGTGAGTGTGTATGTGTTTGCGGACATGTATGTAAGTGTGTGTGTATATGACCATATGCATAAGTTCATACATATGTGTGTATGTACTATTTATTTGTGTACGTAGGTGTGTGTCCATCAGTGTGTATGCTTTTGTGTGTGTGTGTGTGTGTGTGTGTGTGTGTGTGAGAGAGAGAGAGAGAGAGAGAGAGAGAAAGAAAGAAAGAAAGAAAGTGTGTGTGTAAGTGAGTTAAAGTGTGCGTGGGTCTGTGTGTGAATGAGTGAGTGGGTCTGTTTGTGTTTTCTCACTGTACACATGAGTATGACTGCGTGTACACCGTTTATTCTGTGTGTGTGTGAGGGTAGGGAGGGTCTGTGCACAGGGACAATAGTGTGATTGCACGGTGCGATAATGCTGGTCAGGGAGTTCAGGGAGTGTGACAGAGTGTGTGTGTGTGTGGGTGTGTGTGAAAGAGTGTGTGTGAGAGAGTATGTGTGTGTGTGTGAGAGTCTAGGGTTGCTTGGGCCTTGGAATGAGGTGTGAGTGTTACGGCCTTTGAGGGGAGATGAGGAGAAAGAGAGAGAAATAGAGAGAGATAGAGAGAAGAGGGAGAGAGCACAAAAGAATGAGAGAGAAAGAGGGAGAAAGAAAAAAAGAGCACAAAAGAAAGACAAAGAAAGTCAGAAAAGGGGAGGTGAGAGAGAAAGAAAGAACAAAAGAATGAAAGAAAGAAAGAAAGAAAGAAAAACAAACAAAGAAAGAAAGAGAGCAAGGGAGGGGAAAGAGTGCAGCAGGGGCCTCAGCTTTCAAGTCTGAACAGAGGCACAGAGGCCTGGTGACAAACAGCCAGCTCCAGGTGCCCTCAAGGAGTCTCCACTCTGACACATGAAGTCCGTGAATGCTTGTGTGTGTGTGTGTGTGTGTGTGTGTGTGTGTGTGTGTGCATGCATGTGTGTGCGTGTGAGGGCATGAAGGCCGCTGGCGGGGGCTTTTTAAGATGTTGACTCACCGGCCTGGCCGTGCCGTCTCTCTCCCGCTCCCTCTGACCCCTCAGCAGCTGCTGAGCCTCCTGGATGGCCTGCGTCACCACATCACCCTCTCCCAAGAAGTCTAGAGAAAGAGAGACAGAGAGAGGGAGAGAGAGCGGGAGAGAGAAAGAGTGAGACAGAGAAAATAAGGAAGAAAGAAAGAAAGACAGATAGAAAGAAAGTCAGAAAGAAAGAACGAACGAAAGAAAGAAAGAAAGTCAGAAAGAAAGAAAGACAGAAAGAAAGAAAGAGAAAGAAAGAAAGAAAGAAAGAAAGAAAGAAAGAAAGAAAGAAAGAAAGAAAGTCAGAAAGAAAGAAAGACAGAAAGAAATAAAGAAAGAAAGAAAACCGAGAGAGGGCGAGAGAGTGAGACACAGGAGAGAGAAAGAAAGATTGCGAGACAGAAAGAGAAAGACAGAGAGGAAGAAAAGCAAGAGAGAGCGAGGGTAGAGGAAAAGAGAGAGTTTGATGTAAGGGCTCAAGTGTTCTCTTGAGAGGATGGCTTTGTTGCAAACAAACAAAAGCTACAAAGAAAGAAAGAAAAAGGAAAGAAAGAAAAACGGAGGGAGAAAAGAGAGAGGGGAACAATGGAAGAAAGGCAGGGAGACAGAAATAGAAGGAAAATAAAGACATGTCTAGGCTTTAAGTGCTGAGGGAATAATAAAAGAAAGCCAGCGAGAGAAAAGACCAGAGAGGGAGCGAGAGAGGGAGAGAGAGAGAGCGCGCGAGAGAGAGAGCAAGAGAGAGAGAGGGAGAGAGAGAGGGGAGGGGGGAAGCAACCCTAGGGGCTTGGATGTGCCTTTGCACTCAAAGTAAAAGAAAGAAAGAAAGGGAGAGAGAAATACAGTAAAAGAGAGAGAGAGAGAGAGAGAACGAGTGAATGAGAGCAAGAGAAAAAGGAAGGGAAAGAGAGAGCAAGGGAGCACAGGGGTGAAAAACAGAGAAAGAAAGAAAGGAAGAAAGAAAAAGAGAGAAAGAAAGATAGAGAGCAAGCAAGGGAGAGATGGTGGGTAAGGAAGAGAAAGAAAGAAAGAAATAAAGAAAGAAAGAAAGAAAGATAGAAAGAAAGAAATGGAGTTATGGATTAAGAAAGAGGGTACTGAAAGTGAGAGAGCGAGAGAGAGAGAGAGAGAAAGTGAGAAAGTGAGAGAGCGAGAGAGAGGGAGAGAGGGAGAGAGAGAGAGAGCAAGCAGTAAAGGGAGAGCACAGGATAGAGACCAAAAGAAGGACAGAGGCTTGGAGGCGCTTGGCAAGGAGGAGGAGGAGAAGGAGGGAGGAGGGGAGGAGGGGATGGGGGGTTGGGGGGGTCACACATAAGGAGGTGGTGACACATTCCCTGAAGGCCAGCGAGTCCCTCCAGGCAGCACTGGGAACAGGTTTGTGTGTGTGTGTGTGTGTGTGTGTGTGTGTGTGTGTGTGTGTGTGCGCGCGCGCAGACATGTTTGTTAGTGTGTATGCGTGAGTGCGCGCATGTGTGTGGTCAGAAACCGGCTCTAGTTTCTAAGCCACACGGAGAAGTATGGTATCGTCCAGGCTTGCAGCTGTGGTGTGACTGCCGGCCATCCAAGGGCTACCCTGATGGCACCTCGGTCAGTCCTACACTATCCACACACTACACATGACCACGCTAGCCTTCGTCTCATTCCACTTCAACTACAACTTTACCTATCCTTAAAATAACAACATTTGGTGTAGAGCAGCTAATCCAACAAACGTACATACACATAAACAGCACCAAAAGGTTTATGTAGTTAGACACATAACCCAAATGAAGATAGTTCCTTTCCCCCTGGACCGATACCAGGGACTCTGGGATAGATACTCTGTCGTTAATAACCATTATACCACGGCTTCGTTCAATTTCACATTGTGATGCGTCCTTTAGAACGGTTATTAACTTTCTATATACGCACACCAATGAAGTAGTCCCTGCTCTCCGACCTTATTATGTTTATGTATCAATGCGCCAAGTTCGTGGTGAACTGTAAATAAACAAATTGACGTGACAGCTTTAGCAAATGACGAGCAGATGGAAGAACACAGAGTTATGTTATACACATGTTATATGCCTCTGAGATCGTCTTTTAGTGCTGTGACGCTGCATTTGGACTCTTTACTAACGTGACTGGGTCTTGGCCATAGCAACCTCCAGTTTGGAATTAGTAACGGCAGTTTGCCCAGTAAGTTATGAAAAGACACATCTTGTGGCGGATGGAAGTAGTTCTACAAATAAGTTTGTTTTAGTGATTAAAACGTGGAAATGATTACCTGAAATTAACATCATACAAGTGTGGTAACCGTGGTATAAGCGGGATAATGGACTTCACGGTGTTCGGATATCAGAAAGTTAATACACTTCGAGTTAATACACTCCGCTTCGTGTCGTGACCGCATTACCACCTTGAACGTGCATTAACTTTCTGATATGCGAACATCGTGTCGTCCATCATCCCTTACATAACATAACCAAACGTCAATAAATACAGTCATTATCACTGACGACTGAATCACTGCCAAATTCTTCTGTTGTGCAGGTGCTTGGGGAACAATATTACAGTGCATACCATCACAACAATGGCTTTGTGGTCTGGAAGCACCACAGCAAGAATGACAGAGGAATTTGTTCTCACTTCTGCATGCTTCTTTGCATACACACACATACGCAAACCCACCCACCCACACCCATACACACACACACACATCTCAGATATCTCAAGGGCAAATTCAGGAGCCTTGCAACTGTTGCCGGGAAGCTTTTCTTCCAGTGGTATGTTGACAATAATCTCCCCACCCCCCCTCCACCACATCTCAACGATGCAACAGAAGAAAAGCTGTGTTCAGTGTAAACGTGTTGAACCTGCACCTGACTGAGCAATAGGGTAACTTCCCCTTCTGAAAGACACCCACCTCTTTGTCTAAAAAGTCTGGGTGCTGGACCACGGAAAAGGCCCATACAATGAGGAAGATAAAGTCCACAACACAAGTAAAATGCTCCAAACAATCTTTTAATAGTTCAGTTTCTGCCACTAGCCCTTCATCAGACAACAGCAAGAGAGAGGGTGAGAGAGGATGAGAGAAAGAAAGAGAAAGAGAGAGAGAGAGGAAGAGAGAGACAGAGAGAGAGAGAGAGAGAGAGACAGAGAGTGAGGGAGAAAGAGAGATAGAGAAAGAAAGAGAGCAAGAGAGAGAGAGAGATGCTGAGGGAGGGAGAGAGAGTGAGCGAGAGAGAGAGAGGTGGTGAGGGAGATAGAGAGAGAGTGAGAGATCTCTTGGGCTAATGCCAGAAATCTCACTGTGAGCATATTACTAGTGTTGCAGACTATTTTCTTCATAGCTTTTCTTCCGCACGTTCATCGGTTATAAATGCAGAAAGGTGAGTAAGTAACTCTGTGTCATCAGTGAAAGCACATGCTCCATTTCGTGGATCCAGGCCAGATAATTGTTTTATTGCTGTGATCCAACTGGAAAGACAAGAAGTACTGCTACAAGTCTGTGTCATTTCCTCATCATTAGCTCAACTCTACTCTACACGGGTAAGTCCCAAATGACAATACTAGACAATTAAGACTTCCTTGAACCACATTATTATTATTATTACATTATTACATTACACTTAGCTGACACTCTTATCCAGAGCGACTTACAGATATTTACAGGGTTTCAGTTACAGTCCCTGGAGCAGGTTGGGGTTAGATGCCATGCTCAAGGGCATCTCAACCATGGGTAGGATGGGATTCGAACCGACAACCTTCTGATTGCAAGTCCAACTTCCTAACCACTAGGCCACAGCTGCCCACATACCATCAGACTACACACAACCTGTGTGTGTGTGTGTGAGATGTGTGTTGTTGGTGTGTGTCTGTCCAGGCACGCTTTAAACATACTCAACCTGTGTGTGCATTTGTGTGTGTGTGAATCAGAAAGAGAGAGTGTGCATGTGTGTGTGTATCTACTTGTGTGTTTTGTGTTTTTGCATGTTTGTGTGGACGCACTTTGTGAACATACTCAACCTGTGTGTGTGTGTGTGTGTGTGTGTGTGTGTGTGTATGCGTGCGCGCGTATGTGTGTGCATTTGTGTATATCTGTGTATATGCTCATGTGCATGTGTGTGTGTCACACAGATCTATGTGTGCACTCCTTGTGAACATACTCAGACTGAGGGGGGGCCGATGGGGGCTGGGGGGCAGCTCTCGGGGCCGGTAGCCCCCCTGCAGGTGGGGGGAGGCCATCTCCAGGGCCTGGGGGCTCGGGGTCTTGCCCCTCTCCAGCCCTTTGGGCTTGGCTGTCAGGTTCAGAGGCTGGGTGCTCTCCTGTCACGCAAAGAGCAAAACACAGGGTGTGTTCATTAGCCGTGACGTCGACCTTGTGTGCTAGATTTGAATTGTAGTGCGTAGGTAGGCTAATTGCACATGTGATGACCAGGCGTTAGTGATTGGGTAAAGGCAGAGGCACTTTTTTAAACTTCAGCAGAGTCCACACCTCCAGCAAATCGTTTCTGACGGTGTCTGTTCCAGACCCTCTGTACAAAATGAAATGAAATGAAATACGAGCGGCTGGTTTACCAGGCTAGTACTATAGATGCTATACTATAGACTTGAAATTGGCATACAATTGGATGAGATGAAAACAAAAACTGATAAGTACAATTAGACACAAACTCATAAACTCAACAACTTATTGTATGCTTATCCTCCACAAACAGCGCTGCAATGCTATGCAATAGACGCAAGACCAATTTCAGATTTATCCTGTAAAATAAAGTCTTATCAGATGTGCCATCACCACTTCGCAATCTTGTACCACAAAGAATTAGCCAGGCTGTCGCACCAAGCTCGTACACGTAGCTTGGTCTGGCAAACCTCCCAGAGACAGGAAGTTTTTAGAGGCGGGATGAACGGGCGTCTTTCAAATGCTTTTGTGCGCTAGTGGACAGAGCTACAACCAATCAAATCACTGATTTTTGATGACGTATGTGTAACGTTAGTTTTTTATTGGTCCTGGATTTTTCCAGACTAGGAAGAATATAGCAGGTTGGCCAGAGTGACTTGAACATGAAACACAATGTAGTGTCACAGGCAGTATGGGTGTGCCCAGGCTAAAAAAGAATGGCAGCTTCGACTGGACAGTGGTGCTTCACTATTGCGCTGACTGACACAAATGCAGACTGGACTGAGGAACGCGCTGGCAGGCCTACCTGTCGAAATGCTGTGCCACTGGACCTCTTGATGGACGTGGTGTGTGGGCTTGGAAGGAGAGGCATGGGATACTCCACTGGAGAGAGAGAAAGACAGACATTCACAGAGTGGACACAAACAACAAAAAATGCTCATAAACGTTCAGCACATTTAAACCTAAACAAGTGAGAGAAAAGGGTCTTTCAGAACGAAGTAATAATTTTTTTGCCTCACTCATTATTTTCTTTCTCTCACTCTCACTCAGACACATTGTGTTGTGCAATTATAGAATAAACCATAAAAAAAGCCATTTATAATATAGCAACAATAAGAGTAACATTACAGCCAAATGAGAACTGTCCATGTTCTACACTACACAATGAAGTACACTCGTGGATCTGTGTGTGCGTGTGTGTGTGTGTGTGTATGTGTCTGTGAGTGTGTGTAGATTGAGTACAGTGTGTAAAGAGAGAGAAATTGAAAGACAGTGAAAGGTGTGTGTGTGTGGGTGTGTGTGTGTGTGTGTGAGAGAGAGAGAGAGACAGAGGGGGAGAAAAAGAAAGTGTGTTTGTGTGTGTGTGTGAGAGAGAGAAAGAGAGACAGAGGGAGAGAAAGTGTGTGTGTGTGTGTGAGAGAGAGAGAGAGAGAGAGAGAGAGAGAGATAGAACGTGTGTGTGTGTGTGTGTGTGTGTGTGTGTGTGTGTGTGTGTGTGTGTGTGTGTGTGTGTGTGTGTGTGTGTGTGTGTGTGTGTGAGAGAGAGCGCGCGAGCGAGAGAGAGAGAGAGAGAGAGAGAGAGAGAGAGAGAGAGAGAGAGATGGAAAGTGTATGTGTGTGAGAGAGAGAGAGAGAGAGAGAGAGAGAGATAGAATGTGTGTGTGTGTGTGTGTGTGTGTGTGTGTGTGTGTGTGTGTGTATGTGTATATGTATGTGTATATATGTGTGTGCGTGTGTGTGTGTGTGTATGTGTATATGTATGTGTATATATGTGTGTGCGTGTGTGAGAGAGAGAGAGAGAGAGAGAGAGAGAGAGAGAGAGATAGAATGTGTGTGTGTGTGTGTGTGTGTGTGTGTGTGTGTGTGTGTGTGTGTGTGTGTGTGTGTGTGTGTGTGAGAGAGAGAGAGATAGAACGTGTGTGTGTGTGTGTGTGTGTGTGTGTGTGTGTGTGTGTGTGTGTGTGTGTGTGTGTGTATGTGTATATGTATGTGTATATATGTGTGTGCGTGTGTGTGTGTGATGCTACTGACTAGGCTTGCAGGGGATGGGCTGGATGGGAAGCCCCATCTGGGCCTCGGAGGTGACGGGCAGCGGCTGGGCACTGGGGTGGAACGCCGGGATCATCACGTACGGCATGTTCACCTGCTGAGACAACCAGCACACACACACACACACACAGACACGCACGCGCATACACGCACGCACGCACACACACAAAGAGATCTCCACCAAAGTTTCTAACATCATTTTGTATTACTTGAGGTTGCAGCTGATGGTGTGTATAGCCTGATGACTGACAGTGTGTGTGAGGGTGAGTGTGTGTGTGTGTGTGTGACAGTGAAAGGGTGTGTGTGTGTGTGTGTGTGTGTGTGTGTGAGAGATCTCTTCTTACCTGTATCTGCTGCTGAAGGAGGTTGATTTTGTGCTGCTGCTGGATCAGCTGCTGCTGCTGCTTGGCGATCTGCCACACAAGACACACAAGCTGCCATGTCAATGTGTGTGTGTGTGTGTGTGTGTGTGTGTGTGTGTGTGTGTGTGTGTGTGTGTGTGTGTGTGTGTGTGTGTGTGTATTTGTGCTCAGGCAATGTGTGTGACTAAGGCCTTTGTACCAGTGCTGGCTAGCAGGCTCCTCAACATCAGCAGCTCACAGAGATGACATGTTTATGTTGAAAAGGGTTGATAAATGTATAAGGTATGCATAGTTGGGGTGTAAAATGGATTGGTGGGTGTATGATGGATGTATGTAGGTAGGTGTGTGCGTGTGTGTGTGCGTGTGTGTGTGTGTGCGTGCGTGTATGCACATGTGTGTGTCTGTGTGTGTGTGTGTGTGGTCCAGCCTAACCTGCTCCTGTTGCTGGCGGGCCAGTTCCATCTGCTGCTGCTGTCTCTCCAGCAGTAGGGCAGCCATGTTCCTCTGCTCAGAGTGGGCGTGTGTGTATGCACATGTGTGTGTGTGTGTGTGTGGTCCAGCCTAACCTGCTCCTGCTGCTGGCGGGCCAGTTCCATCTGCTGCTGCTGTTTCTCTAGCAGTAGGGCAGCCATGTTCCTCTGCTCAGAGTGGGCGCCCAGCAGCTGCTCCCTCAGGCCCGACAACTGCTTTATCATCACCTGCAGCTGCACCTCCTTCTCCGCCAGGCTCTCCGGCGTGCCTTTGTGTGCATACACACACACGCATACACACACACACACACACAAACATACAAATACACACACAAACACAAACATACATTAAAATACAAATACAAACACACACACACACATAAACATACAATTACAAACACACACATACACACACACACAGGCAAACATACACACACAAACATACAAATACACACACACACAAATATACAAATACACACACACACAAACATACATAAGAATACAAATACAAACACATACACACACATAAACATACAATTACACACACACACACACACACACACACACAGAAGAGGAAGTAGGAAAAAATGAACAGTCAGGCCAAAAGGTGATTGTCAAACATTCCCTCAGTGTAACACGAGTTGAAAAGTTTCTGGTCACCTCGGAGGCTGCTGGCACCCGGCGAGCTTCTCTCCAGAAGCTTCTCCCTCCAGTCTGAGTGCAATAGCTTCTCGATAACCGGCATTGCTGAGGAGAGATAGAGGGTTACAGAAAAAGAGAGAAAGAAAGAAAGAAAGAAAGAAAGAAAGAAAAAGAAAGCAAGGAACAAAGAGGGAGGACAGAGAGACACAAAGAGCGAGAAAGAGAGGGAGGAAAAGAAAGAGAGAGAGAAAGAAAGAGAGAGAGAAACAGAAGAAGAGAGAGAGAGGCGAGGGTTATTGTGGCGTCAAGGTAACACTGAAGTCGCGGATGGTCTGTGCTCTGCGGCCTGTAATGAGTCTAGAGTCAGAGAGAACACGCTGTTCCTCCCTCTTCACATTTCTGTTCTGGCCATGTCTGCCATTAAGCAGCCTTTTCCTTTTCAAATACATTCTGTTCAATACATCATCTGAGCTTAAGAAGAAAAAGACAAGATGTCAGGCACTGCTGATATTAAAAAGAACCTTTTGCCAAGGTGATATTAAAAAGACATTAGCCAAAATAAGTCTTAGAAGCCATTTAAATAAATACAATGTAATGTCAGTGTATAATAAATGTTCTTTCTTTTTTTCTTTTTATTTATTTATTTATTTGTTTGTTTGTTTGTTTGTTTGTTGTCATTAAAAAACGAAACTGTGAGAGCCAGTCAAACTAATGCATCGTGGGAGAAATAGGAATAAAAAGCAATAAATAATAGCCATACGTAAAACCATAAAAACACCATGTTACATTGAGGAGTTGGCAACATCCTGTCTGAGTACAACAGCACTAAATACCACATCATGTATTCAATCAAAGAGTTTAGTTTCAGTCTTTCTCAACCCAATGTCTTCCCACCCATCTTCACCATGTGGTCAAGAAAAAACACATGCAAACATTCTGATACGCGTTACTAAAGATACCTCTGGGCCTGGTACTGGTAAAGTCATTATGATTAATTACAACACATCTGTAGTGTGTGAGCAACAGTTGGCAGGTAAAGTGCACAGCACTATTTGCACCTTATTATTTTCACATTCCATTGCATGCTCTTACCCTCCTTAGCGACTCAGATGAAGTACCTAATTACGCTTACTTTTGCTCAAATAAGTAGTGCCTCTGCCTTTTAGAGTTTTAGAGTTAGCTAAGAAACATCTTTCAAAAATATACTGAAACATAAATATTCACCTTATTTTTACATACATATAGATAATGACATTTGGTTAGCTTTGACAATGCACTGTATTCGTGGTTGTTATGGAAATAAGGCATTTAGCCAAAATTACTGAAATGTCACACTTAAATAAATAATGTGTGTGCAGTTTGCAGAAGAGAGCTGAATCATGCATGGGGGGCAGGAAATGGACGCAGAGGGGAACTGGCGAGAAATGCTAATTTGTAAAATGTCATATCGGCACAGATAGTTCTAAATAAAAACGTGCTCAATTTTTAAATGCTCTGCTAATCCAAACATTTGAGCAACTTTAAATGGCCTTGAGTCCAATAGTAAGTATGACAGTAATGTACCATAATTAGTTACTTATTATTTTTACTATATCAATTCTATTTGTGTGATAAGTATGCTAGCTCGCTAATTCCTTTAAGGTTTAAGTGGCCTACCCAGCTGCACAGACAGCAGCTGCACACACCCCTTTAATCAGCCCGTAGGATGCTGGGGTGTGGTTGTGAAAAAATGAAATGTAGTGCGCGAATGGTGTGAGTAGGAAAGGAGATTTTAATCTCAATATATTTCTTCTGTACTGTATTTCACAGACAATCTGACTGATTAAGTAACCTCAAGCTAACAGAAAACGTCTTGACTTGCGTATGACTGCGGTGAAGTTTAAGGCCATTCGAGTGATGTGACTGTCTCGGCGGATACATAGGAGGGCTGCCATGAAAGGCAGGGGTTTTGGCATGGGTTTTGGATTATTTAAGTGGTTTAGACTAAACTGATCATTAATATCCTTAGTGTTGTGAGGGGTGGTTATAAAGTCCATTTCCAGTCTAAACTCAATTTGACAAAATGTGTAGTCACTGCCTCTCGTCTTTGCAGGGCAGAGTGGGGGTGGTAAACGTGTCTTAAAGACGGGGGTGCCGCTAGAAATTGTGGGACACTCTGAAAGAAAATAAGTTTGGTCCCCCACCCCAAGTCTATTATACTCTATACCCCTGTGAATCTCTGGGCTCCATGAATTGTCCTGATCTACCCCCCATTAGCAATGCCCCTGGTGGAGGGCCAGGAGCTACTCACCTTCACTGCCATTGGGTTGGATGTCCCGCCGCTCAAAGCTCCTGCTAAGGCCCGCCTCCTGCTCCCTCAGTGGAGACCCCTCCTGCAGCAGAGGAGACAACGCAGTCTGAGCACTAGTCTCACTTCCTACTAACCTTTAAAACAACTTTCATTTGTCAGTCTCAGTCAATGTCGTGCAGTTGTGTCAAGTATATGGCACTTGGTCCCAAGTGGTATGAGAGATAACACTGCTAAAAGCAGCAATGGGCAACTTTGCTTCGGACGCAACAATACAGTACCTCACATTTGTTACTCACATTCGCTCAGCTGTCTAATTTGCACAGCTCTTTTGCCAGGTAGAATTCATTAGTGAAATCACCTCAATTAAGCGCACAGGTAAAACCAAGTGATCTGGAATGTGGTGCTTAATTGTAACTTCTGAATCTAGGTTGCCCATCACTGGGGCTAAGTAGCATAAGAGATGACACTGCTAAGGGCTAAACCCCCTAACCGGTGTGCCTTGGCTATGGTGACAGGTTATGATGACATATTTGCACTAAGACATTACATTACACTTAGCTGACGCTCTTATCTAGAGCGACTTACAGTTATTATTACAGTCCCTGGAGCAATGTGGGGTTAGGTGCCTTGCTCAAGGGCACTGGGTCATGGGCCATGGATGATGGTGCGGGAGAGCAATTGCTGTTTGACTCCCCCACCCCCATTCTTCCTACTGGAATGGGATTCGAACCTGCCACCCTCTGATCCCAAGACCAACTCTCTAACCACTAGGCCGCAGCTGCCCCATACTAAGCCACAGCTGCACGACTTGACTTTAAGAAGCAAAGCAGCTGTCGTACTGAGGTTGGAGGGCGGCTGGGGGGTCTCATTTTCTCCTCTGTTCTTTCCACGGCCAGCGGAGAAGACCAACGCTCCACGGGCGATGACCGCTGGGGCTCCCTCCCCTCATCGAGCGCTCCACCACCACCACAGCCACCACTCGACTCCTCCACCTCCTGCTTGATGCTGACACCCACCATGGTCACATCACTGGCGTAGGGACGCAACACGGGAGGGCTGGGCTCGCACATCCTGCAGGGGGCAGAGAGACAGGAGAGCAGAGAAAGAGAGAAAGAGAGAGAGAGAGAGGGAGAGAGAGGAGAGCAGAGAGAACGAGAGATGGGAGAGCACAGAGAGAGAGAGCGAGAGTGAG
This sequence comes from Coilia nasus, assembly GCA_027475355.1. Classification (NCBI taxonomy): domain Eukaryota; kingdom Metazoa; phylum Chordata; class Actinopteri; order Clupeiformes; family Engraulidae; genus Coilia; species Coilia nasus. The sequence goes on from CM050211.1 coordinate 22,482,565, forward strand.
AGAGAGAGAGAGAGAGAGAGAGAGAGAGACAGAGACAGAGTGGTAAGGACTTCGGCTCAAACACAGAATTATCACGGCAGCGTGTAGAGGATACAGCGAGCGGATCACCACTCTGGTTAATTCTCCTCAACACGACGAGAAGTAGGATGAAAAACAAGGAAGATTGGAAGCAGAAAATAAAGAAAAAGTAAGCAGGAAGGGTGGAACCGAAAAGAGACAGGCAGAAATGAGAAAAACAGAGATTTGATGGATACATTTGAGACGTATAGTAATCCTTTGTAATTACTTTTTTTTTTTAAACAACGGACTTTTTACATATAAGTGGTCATTTATGTTCTACCTCCTATAAGCATTTTTTGTTTACAAAGCAAATAGAGTAGAAACTAAGATTAGTGTGGTAGATAAGTGTGGTATAAACTTAACAGTAAATGACAATTCATCTAGACAGTAATCGTATTTACTGTAATTGCAGGGTAATAACATGGTATCTGAGGACTGTGACAACCCTCAACATGGACAATAATCTCCCAACAATCTATCTGCGGTGTACCGCTTATCTCATCACACATCAGGGCCTGCTGTTTTGGCACAGCACGTCCATCCTCTCTAGGCACAGTGGGCTGATGCCCACACAGACTGATTTGCATGTGCAGCGAAAGTGTGCTGTTGACTGCTGAAGACGCCCAACGGCCTGTGTTGCAAAACGCCTTTAAAGCATCACCAGAGACTGATAGTGAGCGATTGGGGGGTGGGGGCGGGGATGGAGGGGTACGGAGAAGTGAATAAACTGTGGTGAACTCTGTCCAACCGGGGTTACCCCACCTCCCCCCTCCACCCCCACCCCACAACCATACATGCTGTCAGAGGAAAGAAAACAAGCCAGAACAAGGGAATAATACACACATCATCACACACACACACACACACACACATAGAATCACACACGACCACACACACATACACACATATTATCACACAGACACATGCATGCACACACACACACACACATCAAATCACACAAACACATGCATGCACACGTGTGCGCACACACACACACACACACACACACACACACACACACACACACATATATATATATGAGAAGTAAGAGAAAAAAAGAGAAAGCCATTGTTGGCAGGAGGGAACAAAGGAAGTGTTGAACAATGGGCATGAGGAGGACAGCGGTGGCCAGCCACAGGAAGCCCGGCGGGGTAACAATGTGTGCGGAATGTGCCGGCAGAACACTGCCTCATGGCTCACTCTGCCGCCGCCACTGCCACCGCCGCTGCTGCCGGTGCCACGGCCATCGCTCCAGCTCCACCACCATTTTTATTTCGTTATTTACGTTCATCATTTATTTATCTGTGAATGTATTTATTTATTCACGTACATAGTTACTTATCTACCAGCGTTCACGCCTTCCGAAAAAGCCACCAGTGTTAGTGTTACTTTGAGCTCGGAAAAAGGCCAAGGACCTAAAGATAATTGCTTCTCTGTGAAGATGGTTTGGGAGTGTGTATGTGTGTGTGTTTGTGAGTGTGTGTGTGTGTGTGTGTGTATCCGTATGTGTGTGTACGTCACTGGCACTGGACCCACAGCATGTGTTCCGCAAGGATGGAAGGATGTGCCTATTTAAAAAAAAAAAAAAAAAAAACTCTGATCGAGATACATATAGGCGACACAGGGAAGTAACAGGCAGAGAATGATGGCCAGAATAATCGTAGCGCTATGCTGTTGATGAAGAAAATACAGCAATAAGAGCTGAACACAGAACTACAGCAAAAATAGTTGAGACTTCCTGTGCTTTACATGCAAATTTTGTTCCAATTAGTCAAATAAACAACACAAACACATCATACACTTAGACACCACCCCCTCCCACACACACCCACACACAAACACGCATACACAGACACACACGCACGCACACACACACGCAGACACACGCAATCATTGTTAAAACTCTGCAAAGAACAGGTGCCACACCTAGACTTTCGCCTGATGTCACTTTGGAATGATGGCTACGTGACCACCCACTGCCATTCACAGGAAGCCAAAAACAGGCTGGACGATAAACAGCCATGTTAACACAGCCTCATAAAATGGTATTTGGAGACGCCACACACTGAACGGGTCAAACAAATAAAACAAATAAGAGCACACTTGGCATCCCTGGTGAACGGCACACTCAACTAAGGGGACAAGTTGTCCCTTCTCTTTCTTTCTCCAACGAAGAAAATGGCTTCTCCTTTTCTCTACACAGGTTCTCCCTGTGAAAATTACCAAGTCAAAAGCTTCTCCACAGTGGACTGAAGTTCTCTAACCTGATGGTGAATCTACCCTGGAAAGATCATGGCCTGAGGTTTTGTTTGGAAACTATGGTGCTTTGTTATGTTAGACACAAAAGGGGACAGAGACAAAGTTATCTGGAGGCTAATCACGAGCAACATCACCCAAACACAACAACCACGCCACGGTCACATTATTCGATAACATCAGCTCTAGCCGCTCTCATCGCTCCTCAGTCAAAGCATCTCTGAAATGTGACACTTCCTACTGTAGTGATCCGCACAAAACCTCTTTTTGTTACCAAGCAGAATGTGACATAATTTTGCTTGAGGACATAGTTCATGCAAACTCTAGTGTGTGTCTGTTGTTTTTTGTTGTGGAATCCACATTTCCCTATTTTTTTTTTCCTCTTTCAAACAGGAAAGTGAGAGGTGACAACAGTCATTGTCATGCAAGTGAAAAAAAGCAAGAAATCTCTAAGGAAGCACAGGTCAACAGGCATATCAAGACACATAGTAGGCTGTTAATAATGTTAAGGGTACTAATATGTTGCAATTTAGGGACACTGTTTCTTGTATTTGAATTACCTACACCAAAATGGGCTTACATTTCCCAAAAGTCCCAAAACATTTTTCATACACACATTTGCAAAATAGCAGGCATTTCAGGGGTTCCTGCCTACAGCCCTATGGACACTAACTCCCTGACAGGGAATTGTCCCACCTGGTCATAACATCTCTGTTCTGGAAGACCGTTTGGCTGCTTTAAGGGAAAAAAGAAGGCTACTCCAGAACATGAAGACAGACAACTGCCCCCATCCCAGACCTCCTATTCACCCTTAAAGGTCTCATTCTGCAAGAAACCGTGCAGCACTTTTTGAAATTCGATAGGTCACTCAGAGTTGAATAGGCATGCTGCACGTCTACCCTGATTGCCTCCATTAGTCAATAGAAGAAAATAGGCGGAAAAACGAGCGGATAATACAAAGGCAAACAAAGTAAGTTTGTTAATTAGAAAAAGCCATGCCATAGTTGTGATTACCGGAAGAGTCTCGTGCAGCACACATTCACTTCAGCGAAATATAGGTAAGTAGGTGTGTTTGTTTAGAACGTTTTAATCTTCTATTTGGTGTACCAAGCGACAGACCAAATGGGCTTTTGAATGATTGTACCCTGTGACTAGCATAGCCGATAACCTGTCATTCTTCCCGCTCTATCTGCTCCACCAAACTAGAGCAGGATTTTGTTTCACCAAAACCGGCTGATAGGGCATTCATTAATACCAGAGACCACCACAAAATGAATGAGAAAAAAAACAATGCAATGACACCTTTAAGAGAGAGAGAAACTAGGCGTCTACGAACCTGCAGAGTTGTGGATTAGTACGAGCGGCACATGCAAAGCCAAGGGGTCTCACGGTCGGCTGCCACAGGTGGTGGCTGGGGACGCAGGTCATCCTGCTGCGATGCCAGATGATGGGACGAAATGAACACGCGCACACACACGTGTACACACACACACACACACGCGCTCAGACGCAGACACAGAGGTGCTGATGTCTGCCACCACTCCTATGTGCTGAACTACAACACTGGCCTTGAGTGGCACCTTTTTGTAAGCAATAGCATAGCATGGATTTGCATAAAATGTCAAACCAGCTGCTGAAGGGCTTCTCTGTGCCCAAGAGCCTGCAAAATCAAACCTTCAGTAGTTTTATTTTTGTTGTAGGAAAAACAAAGAAAAAAACAAAGTCTTAGATTTCATTTAACAGTACTTTGTGACTCTTGTGACTTGCTTTAATGCCATGATATATGAACTTATGTATAAATATTAGAAGTGATTACAATAGTTTTACTAAAAAGTTAATAATTATTTTCATATGTAAATATATATATGGACTTATTTTTATATGTATTTCCACAGATTGCTTTTAATATTAAAGTTTGGAAATTGGTTGCTGTGTCATCACTACTCTTTTGAAGTGACACTACATTACTAATCCTTACCATTTAATTTGACAGTTACACAGCCCATAAAATGACAACACAGATTTTTAAGATTAAGTCATTTGATTTGGTAGCCCATGAAGAGAGTGGTGTATTGTAATTTTGTATATGCCTGACTATGCACTGACTAAAACCTACTCCTCAACAACTGAAATTAATGGTAATATGGTAGTGGGATGCCATTCCTGATAAGCATTGGCATCGCAGCAATGACTCAAAATCCAGGATACTTTTTGAAGATTTTGTCTAAAACAATATCTGAAAAACATTGAGCAACTTAAACATGTAGTTTTTTGGTATTTGGGTGTTCTAATTCTAAGTATTATTGTATTTTGTAACTTCACAGATTTTTTAACTTTGGTATACATTTTGGCATACATTTACCTTACCTCTGAAATAGTTATTTTAACTGTTAGATTAAGGTGATAACATGTTGTTCCAAAAGAGAGAAAAAACTGATGATATTTTGACAATGTGTTTCTAGGCAAGTGAGAAAAAAATGCTTTTTGAGGAAAACAGTTACTGAGTCTTTTGTGTGCCTTGTTTTTTTTTTCATTTGTATACAATTTACAGAATTCATGCTACATAAGTCATTGGGAAAACCATAACACTGTTAGCAGTAGTCACCTTCGACAGCAATCTAAGGCACATGAAAATTGTGAGTCTTACACGACAAAAATCACAGAGCCAAATTTCATTGAAGTCTATGTTCATGTAATCAAACCATGAGATTATTTCACCTGCTTTCCTAGTTATGGATAATTCTTGTGTTAGACTGATTATTTTTCATAATCTTTCATATGTTCCTGCTGACTAGGATGCATGTCATGTATCGTAACACCATCATAATATGAAATTTCAACATGGGGAATAATTTGAAGTCACTGATGAACTAATTTACTGGTTACACTGGATTACAGTGTTTTCAAAGGCATTGCCAAACAAGTATATCCTTGTAGTATTCTCTCTCTACTTCTCTCTCGCTCACACTCAAACAGAAATGGTGTTTGGGGAAAAAGACTGTAATCTCACCTAATCAGCGAATAATTTAGTATATTTCAATACGGAGACTTGACAAGAAAAATAAATGAAATAAAAAAAAAGACTTTTGTCATCAGACCAGCAAAACAATATGTAGCTTGTCCTTATATTTGAATATTTGGCCTTAAAGCCTTGTCTGTGGTGCATAGTGTGACAACTGTTGGAAAACTCCAACCACAAACTGGTTGACTGCAGGAGGACAGAGGTGGCACAGTGTTTTTTTTCTGTACATGTGGTGGCACATGACTTAGTGATGCAAAAAGATAAGGGCACAGGAGGGACAGACCAACCAGTGTTGTGCTGTGGTGATGGTAGCCAGAGAGTGTCACAGCAGATAACAATATTTCCTGTTTGTTTCCTTGTGTTTACAAGAGGGGGGGCAGCCCCAAACATCCCCCTTTGCCCCAAAACACAGGGACTTCATCAGGGGTGCTTTGAATGCAGGAAGGGTTTAGGAAAAAAGTGACATGAGATGCAAATGGGCTTCAAAGAGCACACACTGCTGAAAGATGCCCCCACCCTGCCCCCGAGCATGTCAACCAGTGCTTCACAATGGGAACTGTGTTGGCGTTATGGTGGTCTGAAAAAGTTTCAAGGCCAACTGACAGGCGATTTCACACAAAATGACCATAACACATCAGCCAGTGCTGAAAGGGTTTCAAGGCCAACTGACAGGCGATTTAACCCAAAATGACCATAACACATCAGCCAGTCCTACCCTGCTGCCCGTCATGGTCCTTCCATGACTACTGTGGTACTTATGTCGCCCATACAACTATGTCAGCTGGAGCCACGCAACAGGAGACGTGCTGGGATTTGTGGTGTTCCAAGGACAGTTTTGAGGTTGAGTTCTGGTCCAATCATGGGTCATGCAATTGGAGACATGGCTGAAACGATAGACGATAGAGGAGGTTCAGGACACCAGGGTCCAAAATCGTGGTCCTCGAAACGTCAAAACACCATTAACGGTATGAGCAGAGTCTGAGTCTGTCTTAAGGTCCGTTCACATCAAGTTATTATAGCTGTGGTGTGAAGTCTGCCATCCACTTAAGTTTCAAGTTTTTTTTTTAAAGATATAGTGATAGTTATCGTTATTATTCCTGATGTGAGTGATCCTTTAAGGCAATGCAGCATACAGCTTACTGCAGAGGCACAGTCAGAAACATTAGGCACTATGAACAAATAACAATTTTGGGCCTCATTATTATTATTATTATTATTATTATTATTATTATTATTATTATTATTATTACTATTATTATTATTATTATTATTATTATTATTATTATTAATAATAATAATAATAATAATAATTAAAATAATAATAATAATAATAATAATAATAATAATAATAATAAGTGTCCTCAAAGAGTAGCCTGTCACTTCTGGGCCCCCCAACCTCCCAGCTTGTCCACAAAACCCCCACCATCCCATCCCATCCCTCACCCCAACCCACCCTACACACACAAACATACTCCACTGACAGATCACATGATCTTTTATAAACCTGGCTAAATAACATATCTGAATGAGGCGATGACACAACTATGCTCTTCAAGACAGCAACAAAAAAAGGGTTGAGGGGGGGATGTGGGGGGTTGGGCTATATGGAGAAAGCACTGTAGCTGTGCTTCTATTTCTCTTCATCCCTTTCTTTCTCTTCTCTTTCTCCCCCTTCCTCTTTTCTCTGCTTTCAAGAAACACAGGTTAAAAAGCAGGCTCCCTTTTTATCCGCCGGCTGTGCGGGGCCCTGAAACAGCGGCGGCATTGTGGAGGCCGAGCGAAAGGCTACTGTGGTATTTATCTGCTACACAAGAGCGGCGAGAACGAGGGGGGGGGGGGTAGTGGCTGAATAGTGAGCGAGAGCACAAAACACACTTAGAATAAAGAAAATATAACAAGAGAGGGGGAATAAAAGATGTTTGTGAAGCAACCCCCACCCCCAAGCCCCACCACCACCTCCTCCTCTCTTCTCTTTGCAAAAAAGCCTCCCTCCCTCTTTCCCTCCCTCCCTCCTTGTGGCCCTGGAGGCAGAGAAACACAGAAGGCAAAGACATTAAAAATGGTTAGTGTGGCCTCCACTGACACACACACGGAGTATCCAATCTACTACTGAAAAGAGAACTCTTCTCATTGCTAATATTTGTGTGTGTGAGTGTGTGTGTGTGTGTCTGTGTACAGTATGTGTATGTGTGTATTTGTTTGGGTTAGTGGAGGGGTGTGATGTTTTTCCTCCCAAGAACTACGACTGAAATTGGAATTGGGGAAAAAAAGCAGTGATGTTGCCATGACAATCCAGGCCATCTCCTTTTGTCACTGTGATACAACAGGTAATTGGGAGGGGGCTGGCCTTGTACTACTGGACTGATCCCTGTGGGCCGGACAGCAGAGATTACCTCTAACGCTTGGTCTTTACTCGCATCGTCTTTCAGTGCGTGACACTGTGACGTCACCACTACGCCCGACCTTTTCATACTGGCGCTTGACGCGCAAATCTTCTCATCAGAGGTGTCATAATGCCACAGTAGTCAAATAGTTCGGAAAATTTGGTGAAACTTTTGGAGTGAAACATGACATGACAACAGCTAGCAACTGACACCACCTCACAGTTAGGTTGATACCTCAGAGAATTAGTTCCAACTAATCTATTCAACTAACAGTGTCAGTTACATAGCAATTACATTTGCATGTGTCAATGTTCTGAAGAACATCAATATAGTGATGAAATGTTCATCTAATATAATAATAATAATAAAAAAATAGTAATAATAGTATTAGTAATAGTTATCTAAATTAGTAGTAGTAATAGTCCACCAGCAGTCCACATAGGAGCAGAATTATCTGGAAAAACAGACAGTGAGGACAGTATTGGGAAAAGACACAACCACCATCACCTATGCAGTTCTGCACTCACATTGAAGAGAGAGAATGAAAGAGAGTGAGAAAATGAAAAAGAGTGAGAGAGAGAATGAGAGAGAGTATAAGGTTGAGTAAGGGTATGTGTGCGTGTGCATGTGAGCATGTGCGTGTGTGCACCTGGAAATGTTTAACATAAGGCGCTCAAAACAAACACACACACACACACACTTACAAAAACCCATGAAGGCCTTTAAATGCTATAGAAAAAGAGGAGCAGTGTGCCGAGCGGAAGGAGGTGGAAGCCTTCACCTTTCAGGACATCCTGCAGCCCCCTGACGGCCCTGCCCGCCCCAGCCCACCAGCCCACCACCCCACCACCACGCACCCTCCACACCTCACACATGAGCGGGCGGACGGACGGACGCACCTCCCGTGCCGCGCCGCGCTCCCTCGCTCCTGCCATCACAAACAGGATACGCACACTACACACGCACTGAGCTGAGGTGCTAGGGGTCACAGGGGTGCGGGAGAGAGAAGGAGAAAGATATTGAGAGAGGGAGAGGGAGACAAAGACAAAAACAGAGAGGGAGAGACAGAGACAGAGAGAGGGGAAAGAGAGAAGAGGGGGACAAGACAGACAGAAGGAGAAACAAGTTTCTTCTCAATCTTGAAGGTCAAAAATGTAAAGCACAGAGAGTCAAAGGCAGACTTTGACAGGAAGACAAGAGTCTGTCCAGCCAACTGTGAAATGTTTTCAATGGAATGTAGAGTTCACTGGAAAGGTGTCTGAGGCATGGACAAGTAGGTGTTAGCGCACTTGTAAACTTGTGATAATAAAAGAGAAATAGTCTGAGTCACAGATGAAAGATTCAGAACTTTGTTTTGTTCCGTTACTTTCGCCAATCTTCTCACCAGAGGTGTCATAATGCCATAGTAGTCAAACAGTTTGGAAAACCTTGCGCTTCAGAGGAGTGAAGCATGACTGAATTACAGATTTACATCTTGATTTGGCAATTAAACTAGATAAATCCGAAAAGTTTTGAGCCAGTGTGTGTATTTATTGTGTTTCCAGCAATATAAGCCTATTTATGTGGAATGTTTTTCATTAGGAAAGATGTTATAAGTGATTGTAGGATGATAGCATAAGGCAAAATAAGTTAGCCTAATGAAAAAACGGTAGGCTTGCACCCATGTTGGTTTGTGGATACAACTAAATAAATCCTAAAAGTTTCTGGTCAGGAAAATGGTCTGGTCTGGAAAATGCTTGCTAGGCTGGTAGTTACTAGGCTAAAGTTAGCTTAAAACACACTCGTGTCATTGCCTATTGTTTTAAATGGACCTCTGCGCAGATGCTGCGTGACAGTTACAAAATCTAGTGTGTGCACAACCTTGTGACAAACCCTTAAAATCTGCAGCGCGCAATGGGGACCGACATAACTTTCTGTTCACTGGAAAGGTGTGTGACGCATGGACAAGTAGGTGTTAGCACGCTTGTAAACGTGTGATGATAAAGAGAAATAGTCTGAGTCATAGATTAATGATCCAGAACTTTGTTTTGTTCCGATACTTTCAGGCAGGAAGGTTTCAAACTGTTCACACGCTCAGTCATTTCCGTATCAGACCGTCTGAAGGGTCTGAAGAAAATGTCAACTAAAAAGGTAAAAAACAAACAAACAAACAAATAAGTGAACAAAGATGAAGAATCAAAAGACCAAACATCCTTTTTTGTCTTTTTTTGTCTTGTGTTTCCTTCTAATCACCCCTACTATCTATACAGAGGAAGAGCAGTTCCTGATAACAACCCCCACCCACACCCCCCAAAAAAAAAAAAAAGCCTGCAGCAGCATAACCACAGTCTCCCCTGTACCCCATCCTATCCCCAGCCTCACAGCAGCATAACCACTGTCTCTCCTGCACCCCATCCTATGCCAGGCCTAAGCCTGCAGCAGCATAACCACAGTGTCTCCTGTAGCCCATCCTATCCCTATCCCCAGCCCTGAGCCTGCAGTATAACTACAGTCTCCCCTGTACCCCATCCTATGCACAGCCTCACAGCAGCATACAGTCTCTCCTGCACCCCATCCTATGCCAGGCCTGAGCCTGCAGCAGGTGCAGTGGGGTCTGCACTGTGGTCCGGGTCGGGGAAACACTCAGAGAGCAACTCCACCATTTTGCCCTCCTCTCCCCACTCCCCCTCCCACCCCCCCACAGCTGTACCTGCCTGTTTCAGGAAACCCGACAAGCTCTTCGCATCAACGTGGCCTAAAGGGATTTTTCTACCTCTCGAGCGGGCGAGAGAGAGAGAAAAGAGAGAGAGCGAGCGACGAAGAAGGCACACTTTCCTCTGCAGAGCTTTGCTGGTGCGTGCAGAGCAAAAAAGAAAAAACAGTGCAGAGCTGGCCGGGGGCCAGGCCAAGGGCTACGGATGATCACAATCCCACAGAGGAACTTTCGGAGGGAATTGGTCTCTCTTTTCAGACACTTCGCCGCTTCCTTTGTTTCAGTGGAAAAGGGTGGGCCACCTGTCAATGGGAGAAGTGGCCAAACCAGTTCTTTTCTCTTTCATCATTTTCAAAACCCCACAAAAAATGTTTTGACAATGCTTCACAGAATGGCACACACAAGTACTAAATGTACACACATCTGCCTTCTGTGGCCCACAAAGGTTTGACATGGGAAAGTGGTAACAAAGAAAGAATAAAGTTTGTACTAAGACAACAACCAAACATATAAAAAGGACTTTTAGCTCATGTCTAAAAAAGGGTACGGTACGACATGCACAATTAACAAAACCGTGCTTGAAGTGCACAACTGTAAAATCATATCGCCGCCATTGGCATTACTGAGTAAAATAGGCGTTTGTGCTCCATTAAAGACGCAAGTTGAAGTTATGCAAATAGATGAGGAGATGTTTCCTTGTTTATTTGCGTCTATATGTGAATTTTACAGTGTACTGCGTGGGAAGAAGAAGTGAATAAACAAATAACTGGATTACAGGCAGCAATGTCAGACAGACAGGCAGCTATGTCAGACAGACAGGCAGCAATGTCAGACAAGGCAAATGATGTTCAAACAAATCCGGCAGATATACACAAGCAGGAAGATTACTGCCTACAGAGGAATGTAAATGATTAAAAAACAGTTTGTCTTTATCTCCTAATGATATACTATCAATGAACACTCTAGAAAGCACGTAGAGCACTCTCTATAAACGACGACAATTTGCTTTGCTTCTTTTTTTCTTTCTTTTTTTGGAGAAAAAGCATCACTCAGCCAAACAAGAACTTAGTTGTCTTCAAAGGCGCTATTAAATACAAACTCTGTTGTAGACAGAGTTTAGGATGTTAACTTTTGTCAAAAACGTCTAAAGCACAAACTTTACAACACAATGAGCATAAACCACAGAGAACTTCTCCTCATAATTACAACAGCCATTACAAAATACACAAGACAAATACCAAACACAAGCAACATAAAAGCTTTAAGAAACACGCTGAAAATTATAGCTCACAGTTTTGCATTACTAATGGTTCTTGTGTAAAAATGTCATTCATACATCATAAGCCTGATAAGCAACCATTGACAAGTTACAACTGAGGCAAGGCCGTTGCTTATACAACACTATTAATAATATATAGCTGTCAAAGAATGAGTGAAACTGTAGCCTCTCTGTCTTTGAACTGTTGGCTCTTGGCTACAAAGCTGCCATCAAACCTGAATGGTCTCTTATTCCTTTATTACAGAATTATGTGTGAGTGTTGTCCCGCCCTGTCGAATATTTCTGTGATCGGGCTTGCTTGGGTGTCAGAGAATCGCATCAGTAAAACGTCCACAGAGAAAGTCACACGCCTTTTTTGCTGCTATTTATGTGTTAGGTCAGGACACATACCTGGTAATAAAATGAACTTGAAAAGCATTCAGAGAGCGCAGACCTCCGCCAAGGCAGCTTAGATCACTACTAAAATCTAATCACTTAAGTTAGCCCATGTTTGACCTACCCTGAAAATTTCATCAAAATCCATCCATAACTTTTTGAGTTATGTTGCTAACAAACAAACAAACAAACAAACAAACAAACAAACAAACGCAGATGATTACATAACCTCCGCTGGCTGAGGTAATTAAGCAATGTGAAAAGATGAGCATATTCAGCCATTTTATTTCCCTTAATGTCTGACCGATTTGAGATCCAACGGTTGCAGGTGACATGCTTGTTTGTTTGATTTTTTTTTCAGGCAAAATAATATGTGTAAAAAATATATTGCTTAAATATACATAGGCGTATATATTTATATAAATGTGTAATTATAGAAATACCGTTTACAGAAAAACTGTTGAGATACTCGCTAGGCCCGGTAAATAACAACTGGGGACAAATACAAAGGCCTTTTCCCCATTTTAAGTGAAAGTGTTTGCCTTAAATAAGCAATTATTTCCAAAACTGTAATTATTAATGATCAAAATATATTTTTTATAAAATAACATTACAGAACGACTGATTTTTTAAAAAAGGAAAGAAAGAAAAAAAAAAGAAAAACAAGCAGATAAAATACCTTTTTAAAGAAATGTCTGCGCCGTACGCAAAAGTTTGCCGAAACTGTAACTACAAGCCAACAGCGTCAAGACAGAATCGAAGCAGCTTACCTAATGTAAATGGCAGTCGTCGGAATAATGCTGATTGTTGCCTGTCGTTTGTTTCCCTGTCTTCACGGAATATGTCTCTGAGAACATGTGGGCCATTCTCACCCCTGAGGTGACTTTTTTTCCCCGCTAAGGTGGGCTCACCCTGAAAAATGGGTAGGTGGAACAGGAACTTGGTGGTTGAAGGGCTGCTGCTATATGAAAAGGCTTTCAGAGACAAGATTAACCCACACTCTAATTGTGCCTAATACATAACTACGGGCAGAAATAAATACCAAAGTGTCTGCCAAAATAAATACCAAACTCTACCAGAGGTTTGGGCCAAGCTCTGACCTAAGTTTTCTAATATAAAATTGTGCATTTTAAGATGACTTGCAGTTGTTGTGGTGAATACTTAGACATATCCTTCAGTTGTGTGATATAAGTGTGTATTTAGTCTATATGTAGACATGATGATGGTTTCTCCTGACAATGGATACAAACAGATCTTCTTAAAAGGGACAGTCGAACCAGATTATTTTAGGGTTCTCTTACAGGATTTGTTTACACTGTTTATAGATTTTAAACAGCAAAGGACTGAGTAAATACGTTTCAGACAGATCTCTAAATATGCTCAATGACCTATGACCTATGACTGATATGGCAATGTTAATGCACACAAAATGAAATCATATTGTTTTCCATTTGACATCCTTTCTTACTCAGATGATAACATGGGGGATATAAAATTATCAATCTGAGACAAAGGACAAGAAAGTGAACTGTGTGTTTTTATCAATAAATACACAAATGCTGGCTCATATCCCACATAAAAACACTAAAGTATGATAAAGGATGCCTATATCAGGTGCCTGGCCGCTGCAGCTAAATTATGTCAACAGAGAAGGCCCCCATTCAGCAACTTTGTCTCTGCATTAAGCATCCACCTGTCTGTCCACAATGTCCAAGATCTCCCCTCCATGGAAGAGGATCACCTCATGCTGGTAAAGAGCAGTGTGCACTATCCTTTAACTCTGAACCATGCTCCCTTTCAAAACACAAACACACACAAAGCACACACAAACACACAGGCACATGCACACACAACAAGCACACACAACAAGAACACACACACACACACACACAGTTGTAGCTTGCACCTGGGGGACAAATGTCACGTTTACAGAAGAGAACCAAAACTTAAAATCGACACGAGGGAGGAACGAGTGCAGCCCAAACAGCAATCAAAGGCCCGGCATGGCATGGCATGGCATGGTGTGGTGTGGTGTGAGGTGTCAGGTGTGAGCTGTGAGCCTACGCTAAATTCTGTCTCCAAATCTGAACACGGGGCCATACATGACCACAGAGGGGGGGGGGGGGGGGAGATCACGGTTGTTCATAGAAGGTCCAAGAAGAGATAGGAGTGCACAGGTTGAAGTGAGTCACCTGGGTTGGGTTGGGTTTGCGTAGCTGAATTGAGAACGCCCTACTTTGCCTTCCAGCATCTCCCTTTGCCGACAGACCTGAAGGACAGCTACATACACTCACCCACTGAGCAGGGACAGGGCCCAGAACCCTGCCTCATACAAAAACCCTGCCAAAAATAATGGCCTTTGTGTGTGTATGTGTGTGTAAAAGAGAGAGAGAGAGAGAGAAGGGGAGAGAAAGAGAGAGAGAGAGAGAGAGAGAGAGAGAGAGAGAGAGAGAGAGAGAGAGAGAAAGAGAAAGAGAGGGAGAGAAAGAGAGGGAGAGAAAAAGGGGGGACAAAGAAAAAGAAAGGGTAAAGAAAGAAAGAAAGAAAGAAAGAAAGAAAGAAAGAAAGAAAGAAAGAAAGAAAGGAAGAAAGAAAGAAAGAAAGAAAGGAAGAAAGAAAGAAAGAAAAGTGGCGGATGAACAGAAAGGGGGTCAAGACAGTGGATGGCTATGAAGGTCAAGGATTCCCTGCTGACAGATAGCTTTGTGCAGATTCAGCCAGTGTGAAGTAACACACTCACGGTCACTTCTGCCAAACTTCCCCTTTATACAGCTGTCACTCCAGCCAGTGTATGAGCTTCAGGAGCCAGGAGCAGCAGAACTGCCCTTCACCTGGTGGGCAGCTTCTGAAAAGCACCTCACTCAAATAGAGACATGACTGTCCATGCCAGACTGTTATCTCCATTCAAGTCTGAACACCTCACCTTCGTCAGCAGAGACATTTAAACGTTCACAATAAACACCATTTACTACTTTTTCAACTTACTCATCCTCTTTTTATGACTAAAACCAAAAGTGAGAACTGCAACACTCATAGAAAGATGATTTCACACTGATTGTTAGGATTAGGAAAGAATCTCCGGTGCTTTCTTTTGGTGCCAACTGTTAGTTTAATGTCGTATAAACATAGATAAAGAGGAACAATGTCAGAGAGAGAGAGAGAGAGAGAGGGAGAGAGAGAGAGAGATTCTGGCTTAATGCCATGAAGCTCCTTAAATACTTCACCCTCGTACTGCTTACAATAGTGGAAAGTTTGTTTCGTTTAATTAGCCATCAAGCGTGATATTATCATTTCAAAACACATTTCACAAAGCAAAAAGTGTTGAGATGGCTCTGCTATCCTGTCTACAACATTGTCTGCGCATGGAGTTTCCAACTCTGCTGGCGAATGGATCGTCTGCCTGTCAAACCGCGCAGGTCTCTGTCAACGCGCCAGATCCAAAGTGTCCCGAAAAACTACATTAAATTTTCACTTGGCTCAATAAGCAGGTGTAGTTTTGGATCAACACTGACCTTAAAATAATATGTTTACATGTGAGCTGAAACATAAACTCGGACAGTATCGGGAAGCCACCACAGAGTGTAACTGAGAATAAAATCTACAGTCTCTTAACTAGCAAAAGTTGAAAGTACTTAGTAAGGACGAATCAAAGGTATCTGTTAAAGAAGCTTGTAAATTGACGAGGCGGTTGCTTCGGGAAGCGCATGCAACATTCCAGGTTTTGTAGCCCAGTTTCACGGGGTAAAAGGTGACCAAAAAGCCTTCAAAAGGCAAACAGGCGTCGGATTAAAAACTTGCTTCGCAAGTGTTGAATCTCCACACTTACCACTCCAGAGAGAACCGTGCTGCCCAAACTTCTGCCTTCCCTCCCGTGCCGTTCAGCGAGCTATCAGCAACATGCAAATCGTGGAACACTGCAAATCTAACCACTGCGAGTCAAGCTAACTGTAATAACATCAAGCGAAGGTAACTGGACAGGCGCTGATTGATCTCCGCTCCGTGAACTCTATTACATCTCTCCTTGGATCCTGCTTCTCCCTGGACTGCGATTGACTTTCTCATGCACTGTTCCCAACATTTTCAGTCTGCCATTCACCTCCCCCTTAAAGGGAAAGCACTTCACAACTCTCCCGGCGACAGACACCTTGTGCTTGTTACAGGCGTGGAGGATAGAGCAGTGCAGAGAACGACAAGTGTTGACATATTAGTTTATGCCAGCACAATTACTCAGTTAATTATAATGCATTCCATAAACCGTGCAGGTTGACAGTCAAACAGTGAATTACGTCACTACGATTCCTTGCATACCAGATACTATCAAAAATGACTCATATTGAAATAAAATGAAGGCCCTACATAAATGCATGACAGTTCATGGAAACAATTGGTATTTTTTATTTATTCATTTGTGACCAACTTTAAAAAAAAAAAAGCTGAGCTTATACTGTCAATCAGGCAGACCCGCATGCTCTGACAAGACATAAAAGTTCACATGGCAACAAACCTAGAGTACTGTGGTTGACACTCTTAACGTCACGATGAAGGTATTAGCAGGCAGAGCGGCAAGTCAGGGTTCTGGCCTCCAAAGTGTTAAGGCTGGTGTTTTTAACGTCTCTTTTCCTCTACCTCTCCCCCCATGCGCTCGCAGCGAGCCGCTGGCTCTCGGGGTGAGGGCCCAAAGCCGATGTGCCATTCCTAATCCCCTCTGTTCCTGCCTTTGTGTTGGGGCCCAGCAGGAAGTGAATGTCGGGCAGACAACAATTAACAAAAGAGCTGTGAAGAATACAATTAGCCATCAATAGGAAACCACAGGCCTTTGTGCCTGTTTCCATGGAGATGCTTGACTAACCACTATTCCAGGATTACAGACAGAGCCCCCTTTCCACTTCTCTCTCTCCTTGCAGACTGCCCTCTCTCGCTCTCTTTCTCTCTCTCTCTCTCTCTCTCTCTGTCTCTCTCTCTCTCATTCTTTCTCTCTTTCTCGCTCTCATTTTCTTTCCCTCTCTCTGTCTCTCTGTCTGTCTCTCTCTCTCTCTCTCTCTCTCTCTCGTTCACTCACTCTCTGTCTGTGTCCTCTCGTTCCTACGTCTTCTTTTCTCTCCTTTCTTGTTGTTTCTTTTCTGCTCAATCTCCCCCTGTGCACACACACCTCTTTATTTCTGTGTCAGCCTCTTGTCACTAAGCAACTCAGGAACCCTACACTAGCACTCACACAGCACTCACACCTTTGTTCCCCCGTACACTTTTCAGGTCTTCCACTTTTGTCTCTCCTGCTGAGCAGAGGTGAAGTTGGCAAGTCCTGTCTCTCTCTCTCTTTCGCTCGCTCTCTCTCTCTCTCTCTGTCTTTCTCTCTCTCTCCTGGCCTCAACACTGCCCATCCACCCAGCCCAGCTTTACCCCCACCACTTGTTCTTTCTCTCTCTCTCTCTCTCTCTCTCTCTCTCTCTCTCTCTCTCTCTCTCTCTCTCTCTCTCTCTCTCTCTCTCTCTCCTGGCCTCAGCAATGCCCATCCACCCAGCACAGCTTTACCCCCCTCCACTTATTCTTTCTCTCTGTCTCTGTCTCTCTCTGTCTGCCTGTCTCTCTCTCTCTCTCTCTCTCTCTCTCTCTCTCTCTCTCTCTCTCTCTCTTCCCCTCTCTCTCCCTCGCTCTCTCTCTCTCTCTCGCTCTCTCTCTCTCTCTCTCGCTCTCTCTGTCGTGGCCTCAACAATGCCCATCCACCCACCCCAACCATACCATCTCCACTTGTTCTTTCTTTCTGTCTCTGTCTGTCTCTGTCTGTCTGTCTATCTCTATCTCCCTCTCTCTCTCTCGCTCTCTCTCTCCTGGCCTCAGCACTGCCCATCCACCCAGCCCAGCTTTACCCCCCCTTCACTTAGTCTTTCTCTCTGTCTCTGTCTGTCTCTCTGTGTCTGTCTATGTTTCTCTCTGTCTCTGTCTCTGTCTCTGTCTCTGTCTCTCTCTCTCTCTCTCTCTCTCTCTCTCTCTCTCCCTCGCTTTTATTTGTCCTGAGCCCTGAGGATTAAATGAGCATGAGCTTTGTGTAGAGCTGGGGAGAGGAGGAGATCTGCTCCTCTCATGTTCCAGACACACAAGAGACGCTCCCGTGGAGAAGACCTCATTGTCCGTTTTGTCCACAATTTAATGGACACCCTAGAGCCCCGAGACTTCAGCCAGAGCTCATCGGCATCTCCGGGCGACGAGGAATCGATCCCCTATTAAGGCCCCAAAGACGGACCTTGGAGGAACCAACAAAATGGCCATGTTTGCATCCTTCGGATTTCAAAGAGCTGATAGACGCAGTGTGTGTGTGTGTGTGTGTGTGTGTGTATGTGTGTGGGCAGTGTTGGGGGTGGGGTGTGTGCCTTTGTTGCACTGTGTGTGACGTCCTGTTTAAGGTGAGGTCATGTCTTCTCCCAAAAGGAAAATGTCTTGCCTCAAAAAAAAAAAAAATTTCCTTTGTCTCACACAAAATAATATGGCCTAACTATCATAAAATGAGAATCCCAGGAGTGATGTGTTCATCAATGCTTACCAGTGCACATTACACACAAGTACCCCTCAGACAAACAATAGGCAGTTAATCCGAAAACAAAAATGTCAGCAGTAATATCCAGTAACATCAAATGCTCTTGTTTAATCATGAGTTTTTCCTAAGGGGCCCTGAACCCAGGTTCATCTGTGGAACTGCCCTCCTCTATGTCTACTTGCAAGTTCACTTTTAACCCCAACTTAAGACTGACCAGGTGTTGCAATGACCCTGTCTGTGTGTGTGTGTGTGTGTGTGTGTGTGTGTGTGTGTGTGTGTGTGTGTGTGTGTGTGTGTGTGTGTGTGTGTGTGTGTGTGTGTGTGTGTGTGTGTGTGTCTGTCTGTCTGTCTGTCTGTCCGCCCATACGGGGGACCAGGTTGCTATCTCTGATTGCGCTTGTTTCACCTGTTTCTGCTAAAGGCCCTTTAGAAGAACCCAGTGATATCATCATTATAAATATTGTGTCCCCTTGGGATTTCCACCTGTTTCACCACAAGAGTTCTACAAATGATGCTTCTTGTGTACAGGGGTTCCAATAAGGGCGGGTAGATCAGGATGATTCAGGTGATTCAGGGCTTCAAAAGGGCCCACAGTAAAATATGATACAGTTGAAGTTGGGGCACAAAATTATTTTCTTTCAGGAGGCCCACAATTTCTAGCGATGGCCCTGCTTGTGCATGCAGACATGTTAACTGCAGTGATGGAGCATAACAGGGCAGGTCTTGTGAGATGGATTACGCCAGCAAGTGTTCTGCGGTATACAGGCAGAGGCCTATCCTGCTGCCATCTGCACACTAAGCAGCACTGTCAGATAGTCCCTAACACAGTCACCTATTTAACATGGTCAACGTGAACACACGTACCATCAAGGCCTTCAGCAAATGCCTTTAATAAAGTCAGTTCTAGAGCTGGGGAAGTCCTCAAAAAATATTTGACTTTTGTTTCCAGAGCAAAGGCTACAACACTAGCATCATGAGACTAGAAAGAGTTGTCTTGGTTGAAACTGAGTTGTGACAAATATTGTGCTTAGTACTGTGGTCTGTAGCACTAGAAAACAACATCCTGATATCCACCCTGACACTGAATGAACTTGTGTGAAGTAATGAAATACTATTTTTGGAGCCTAAGTGGAGGGAAAAAAGTGTTTGGTCCACATTAGAGAAGTGCTATTATAGGAAACAGTGGTGGAGGAGTGGACGAAACAAGAGAACATGGATGTAAATTTCATTCTTTAAAGAGAGTTGCAGGGAAAAAAAAGAACGAGAATAAAAAAAAAACAGCTCACACACAATTATCTGGTGTGTGTACGCTCTGACACTTGATAGCGCAGATGTAACGTTGAATTCTCTTCCTGTTTATAGCCTACTCCCCGTTTGTGCAGAGATGACAGCCTCTTCCTTCGCCACCGCCACCTCGCCTGGTGGCAGAGATCTTTATCAAACCACAGCCACTCTGTCATCATTATGAACTGAACTGTGGATTTCACACTGCTAATGAACTTTCTTGGGCAGGATGTGCAACAGGAGGTTTTTTTTTTTCCTTTTTTGCGCAGGTGGAACTATTTCAGTAAATGCAAAGACATGAAACAATTCATGAAGTTACATCAAGGTACAACACAGCTACTCAATAAGCATGTTGCTCCTGTGACATAATTTTAATATGTACTTCTGAAAAGTATTACTTTTTGTGTAAGTTTTTGTTTTTGGGTTTTTTTCTACTTGACTAGTATCAAAACAATGAGTCCATCTCACTTTAGCTTTGTGAGGGCAGAAGTGAAACAGTTGTAAACAATAAAACAATGAAAGTACACAAACA
This sequence comes from Coilia nasus, assembly GCA_027475355.1. NCBI lineage: Eukaryota > Metazoa > Chordata > Actinopteri > Clupeiformes > Engraulidae > Coilia > Coilia nasus. Next base: position 22,502,978 of record CM050211.1, read on the forward strand.
AAATAGCTTCATAACTCAAAAAGTAGTTTCTATCTGCAATATAGTGGAAATGTACTTTTGAACACGCACTGCTTTCGCACTGACTCGAATCAGGCACCTGACTGGTAGTTCAATGAAATGAGTTAATGTCACTCTTTGTCAATCTTTGTGAAGACAGAAGTACTGAAATCAATCTGCTTTTTGAAATGCGAGGACGTCTAAACTCACAACAATCTTTAACTCATTACACATTGTGGTCTTGTATCTGTTTTGCTACTGGTGCTTCTTGGGAAATGATTGGGATGGTACCCCCCCACACACACACCACACACACAAACACACCCATCCCCACCCAAAAAAAAAAACACACACACAACCTTAACCTTAACTAAGTAGTATGAGCGTTTTGCTTGCCTGCTCCACTTTGTTGAAGCAGAGAGACCAAAATGACACTTTTGCCCGTGTGTGCATTTTAATGAAACCAAAATGCAAAGACAATCTGGAACCAGGGCCTGGGGGGGTGGGCTTGCCAACCACAGAGAAGAACTAGGGGTGATATGGAACAGCAGACATGACAAATGTGCGCACGAAAGCTCACACATGTGTGCTCCGATAACCGTCGCTGAATTATTTCTGAGAAGCGTCGGAAAACCGCAACACCGACAACCCTCATTCCGATTTCCCTTCCACAGACACTGCTGGCTGCAAACATATCTCGCTTTGCTGCACGCATAAAGACAAACACCATAATGTCCGCCTTTTTTTTCTGCCGATATGGATCATAACTAACTGTGGTATTTTGTGTTGGAACAATTTACATCAGTTAGGTTGTGCAAAACAACATTAATGCAAAACAGCCTGATACGCCATTTGTAGCCCTCTGCTTGTCACAATAACCGCAATGCAGACTAGAACCTAGAACATAGTAATGAGATAAGTTTGCGTAACAAAAGTATACACACACGGTTTGCAAGTTTATTCTAATTGTTTTTAGAATGTCAGTTTCGCTCACAGCCTATATTCATGGCCCTGAAATGTGAAACACGGCCTTCTACGTGAAGGTGTTTCTTCAGTGGAATATGTATGTCAGGAATGCCATCTTGTCGCTAAACTATGTTGTCGCTAAACTATTGTGTGCATTTAAGGTGCGTTTTCTCACAAACACACCCTTGTCCTATTGTAACCGGACCAGTTTGCAAGTCAAATATGTCTGTGAGGTTTTTTTTTTGGACATCAGGGTACTGTTGGGGGGATTCTCTCACTCAGGCACAGACTCATTTGTGGAAGGTGGAGGCCATTACTGATCCCAGTGACTCCTGAGGCGTAGGTCATATGCATTTTGGAGAAAGGGAGCAAAAGGTAGAAGAGACCAAAGACATCCAGCTCAGAGACTCAAACCAAAAAGTCACTGAAGTCAACAAAATGCCCATCTAGGACTGCTTCCTGGACTCAGAAGTTGTTTGTTTGAGGTGTTCTTTGGATGAGAAACTTCAGACAAACCACCAAGAGAAACTCCAAGGCACTCTCATTTCACAAAAGTTAAAAAGCCTTTACTGTTATGGCTTGGTCTTATTAAGTTTTAAAAATTCTGTCGTGTTTCAGCAATCAAGCCTTCCTTAGGGAGTCAAACAGTTCTCACAGCGAAAGAGAAGCTTCTTCTCTACCAAGTCTACCAATCAGAAACCTCCACCTTGCAGACATGTGCTTTGCAGGCAAGTGTCACTGTACAGAAAAGTCACTGAACAGAACTCCCCAAAGAAAGAGCTCTACAAAACCTCTGCCTTGACCTTTTCCACATTATGCTCTTACCAAAAGAGCCCTTTAAAAATGTTTTGTTATTGTTTGGCTGCTGTAAGAAGAACTGGAAAAGGGTCTCTGTGACCGCAAATGTTTCTGTTGGAATCACTAAGAACGAGCAGCCATGACAGCTCAAGCAGAGGGTGGGTTAGTTAGCTAGGCCGCAACATGGGCAACATGGCGGCTGTGCGTAGCTGTGGCCGGGAGGTGGTCGGTAATGGCTGTGGTGTGCTTGAGCAAGAGGAGGGGACTGGTCACCGAGACCACAGCGACTACCACCCACTACCTCATGTTTTCCTTTTTTTTTGGTGGTGGTGGTGGTGGAGGTGTAGTGGTGGTGTCGGTGGAGGTGTAGTGGTGGTGTCGGTGGTGGTAGAGGAGGTTGGACGGTGGAAAACAAACAGAAAGAGGAGAATAAAGGCTTCGCGGCAGGGGCTGGAGGGGAGGACCGCCGGAGCCCCCCCTGCACAAAAGCCCGGCCCTGAAAATAGCCTCCCCGCACAATGTGACCTGCCACTCTCTCCATGAGATAATGTCTAATTGAAAACAGTGCGGCCATTGTGCCGCTGTCACCGGCCCCATTGTCCGGCTCCCCCCCATACCCCCCCCCCCCCCCACCTCCACCCCCCTCCTCCTCCTTTTCTTTCCATTGACGCGGCGCGATTGTTCCCCTCCATTGTGGCTCGCTCAGCCCGCTCTCTCTCTCGCTCTCCCTCCGTATTGTTATAATTTCATTAGTCGTTTGTTTTCTGTTCCCCTTCTCCTTTTGCTCCCCTGCAGGTCTTTTGTTCCACCACATTCGCAGGCACTTCATATTGAGTCACCTCCGGGCGTGTGTGTTTGTGTGTGTGTGTGTGTTGTGTGTGTGTGTTGTGTTGTGTGTGTGTCTGTGCCTGTGTCTGTGTGTGCATGATGTTTATTTCATGGGGAGATAAACAGGATGCAGTAACGTGGCTTATTCTGTTGGCCCAGAGTGGCTGATGAGAGGGCTGCTGAGTGATGTATGTTGTAAGCTCTTGACTGGCCGACTCTTAAAGTGTCTCTCAGAGGTAATGAGCTGTTTCCAAACACTCCACACCCTTTTTTGCTAAGGCACAGGGCTCTCCGGTGAGAATTAGCCTGTTTGTTTACACGCTAAGCCCGTGCAGGTTATCTGCAGTTTGTCACCTACGACGTGAATGTGGACACCTGGACTATATAACCCAGCCGCCCCCACACACACATGCACAAACACAGCCACACACATACACACACACTCTCTCACACACACACATACAATCACACCCGTGTACAGTTCTTTGGTCAAAGAATTCAATGCAGCAATGTATCCTTGTTTTTACAGGCTCAATTTGAACAATAAAAGTTCTTATCGGAACCTTCGTATTATTCTACGTGTTAATAGGTGAAAAATGAAGGCATTGTGCATCGTGACTGCCCTGTTAAAACAAGATAAGAGCAGTGATGTTCGAGAGAGAGAGAATGAGAGAGAAGGAGGGAGAGAGGGAGAGAGAGAGAGAGAGAGAGGTGGCTGCACTTTGCACGACACAGACCAGTGAAACACTACCAGCAGGTCACTGGAGTTTCCCTATTTTCCCTGTTTTTTTTTAACACTGCTGTGTAAATTAACCCCATGTCAATTACGCCATCGCATTTAACAAAGAGGAGCCGGTGATGGACAGCTGCACCATAGCGTAGAACGTATGCGGGTCAGTACTTAGTAATTATTATCATGGCAATTAGCATCACCATGACAGCACATTTTCTCACGAGTAAATGGAGTCCAAAAAAGAGATAAGGATATTACAGAGCAGAAAGTGAAGAATAACTGTCGCACCACAATGCTTCTAACGAAATATCATTCTCCAAATAGTCAAGATGAATTCCCTCCGGGAGACACCATGTGGCCTGGCCCGAGTATAAAAATATATAAGTGAGGTGCGGTGGTGAGGCACTGACTCCACACAGACAAACTGAGAAGGTGCAGAAGGTCAGTGTCTGCGTCTCCTGCATAAGACGCATGCCTAAGGAGCACAGGCTACAATGCACAGCTCTAAGAATACACAAGGCGTATCGCTTGCACCAAGATGAGTGGGGGGCTATAACTAGAAACCAACAAGAGCTTGCCTAAGCATGTTGGAATGGGAGCGATCCACCGTAAGGGGAGAAACAGAGGGCCTTCATGAACTGAGATGACTTTTTGTTTTCCGTAACGTGAGTTTCAGTCAGGGAAAGCATCGCGTGTACAGTTTGTTGACCGTGGTGGAGGTGCTAAATCTGTTGGTGGGATACATTTCAGCGTTGTTTTTTTGTTGACTGATCACAGATAAACTGGTGGCACACAACTGGGCAGGGCCACACTGGTCTGTCCAAACAACAAGAACATGGCGGCGATTAACAATCGCATTTGCAGTAATCGTTGGGATGAATGAATAGAAACATCACAACATGAAGTGCTAAACAGAGACATCTTTGTGTGAGTGAGTGTGTGTGTGTGTGTGTGTGTGTGTGTGTGTGTGTGTGTGTGTGTGTGTGTGTGTGTGTGTGTGTGTCTGTGTGTCTGTGTGTGTGTGTATGGGGGGTTGGTCCATCCATATCTAAGCGTGTAAAGGCAGCAGGTGAGAGGTCAAGAGGTCAAAGGGTACGGCAAAGGCGAGGAGAACAAAGAGACTTGGAGGAAGGGAAAAGCTCCTGGGAGCCCACCGATAGCGATCTGACCTGGGCAGTTTTTTTACGACTGGATTAGCATGCTAGGCTGGGCTTGGCCGGGCTGGGGCACAATATGCAGAACATTGCGGTGGAAGTGTGAGGGCGTACCTCAGCACAGGGGCACCATGTTGTCTGTGCCACACGGCTTGAAAAGCCACCACACGTCCGTTAGCCATGAGGTCACCCACAGCTGGAATCAGAGGGTATTTATATAATAACAATAATAATCTTTACTTGTGTAGCACAATTCATACAAGATCGCAGCTCAAAGTGCTTCAACAGTTTGGAAAGAAAAACACAAGACAACATTTCTTGCAGTTCAGACAGAAAGCTCTTATGGACTACTATATGTATGTACTTAATGTGAACCTCTACCAGCCACTGACATAAAAATGGTACAATTCACCAGCTACTCAACGCTAAATTCATATTTTGGGTTTGTTATTTGTCAGCCACATTCATATTTTACCAGCATTTGCCTAGCGGTTGTTGAAAATGGGCACTATTATGGAGATGAAGCATGCAGTACAGTAAGAATGGAGTAAATTGGAAATTGGGAAAAGGGGGGAAACATAATGTAAACACTGCATAAAAAACAGACCTTATTTTGGTTTACTGTTATATACACAAAGTAAAAAACTAACCTTATTATAATAACACCATGAACCATCAGTACTGACAACATACTGTTTCCCCCAAATCTGTAACAAGAGCCCCTGATTCATAAAACTAGACGGAGAGAGGAAAGTGTGCAGAAGAAGGAGAGACAGTGTGTTAGTGATAACGGTAAGAGCAGGTGTACAGGCTGAGTGTGGTGTGGTGTGGTGGTGAGCTCGTATACGTACGCCATACCCTCTGCATGGAGTCAGCACCTGGTTTCCTGCCATAAGGTGCGACTCTTATGGCTCATTCTGCAGTAAAGCGCTGCCTCTCCTCCCCTCACCTCACCTCACCTCCCCTCCCATCCCCTCGCCTCAGTCACTGAGGCACTGTTTCCGCCTCAGATTGATAGTGGGCTTCTACTGATTAAGCCCCAAACCACCGAGTTCCCCTCCTCAGTTTTTTTTTGTGGGTTTGTGTTTTATAATATTACTACGCTAACACTTTATACTTGGATAAACCACCCACAGAGAATTTAACACTTGGTTTTGAAAGTCAGTGTTATTTTATTTATTGTTTACCCACTTGTCATCTTAATCAAACACCTAATCATAACCTTAACAATACAGTTTCAACAGCTGGTTTAATGACAGTCTTACCTTCAGTCAAGTCTATTAGACCATCTGCAGGAGTAAATAAAGTGTCACCCATTTATCTGTATAGCATTTGTTTTACTTATAAGCATTATACTTTACAGTGTTTTAATGATTTAAGTGTGTTAACATATTTAAGTAAATCCCAACAATTTCCTAATATGAACAGTGGAATTGACTATATAAATATGTAAGACGGGAGATATGTTTAAACATATGCATGCAATGGATGTCACCCAATGAATATATTTTAGGCCACACAATACATCCTGGTCGGATAGTTACAGAGGAAAAAATGCACAGCTGAGGAGCTCAACATGGGTCTGACTTAATGACCCTGTGACATAAAAAAAAAAAACATTCGCAGCACTTGTGGAAATATATACTAATACTAAATGAATGCATTGTATTAATTCATGTCCCCAATTATTGGTTTTAGGAAACACTACAAAGAGACAGAGTAGCCTACGTCATCCTCTGTCAGATACGTCAACCCAGAGCGGTGCCTAGCGCCATCTGAGAGGGAGAGTAATCTTATCGTCCCCTGCTGGCAACATGCAGTATAGGCACAATTCCGACTTCTTTTTAAAAGAAGGCACAATTTCACGATACTTTCAGTGTCGGTGGATGATGTCAATCTAGAGACTAGAAACTTTTTTGATGGATAAGTTCGATCTTCTGTCTTAAAGTGATTTTAAAAACTATGCTAGTCTATGGGATTTTTTTAGATTGATCGGAAGGCTGCCAGTAGGAGTGCTGGTTTTCAGTTTTTTTCCTTCACAGAAACATACCTCCCTCCTGTGGCTGTCCTGGCGCATTACACGAATATTACCACAGGACAAACGGACCCGTCATCTCATTTTCCCCTCCCATCCAGTGATTTTGTGACCCAAACCGGCTGTACAAAATGGAGTTGACTTTCACTATTTTTCGGGAAGTTTTATGTTATTTTATGCTGCGATTTATCCCAGCTCATATTATGGAGTTATTCCCTGAGCATGAGTACATTGATATCATGTTTAGGTCCCAGAATCGTCCAAGGTTGGAGAAGTAGACAAAATACTGTTCCCATCCTTTTTTCTCTTCATCAAGTGGTCTCCACACAGGAAAGGTGGCTTGCTCTGCTGTTGCAAACCCTTTGTCATACAGAGACAGCCTATCTCACTGAGAACACAGGAAGTTGAATTTGCCATTATATGGTGTATGGGGCAAGATTCTGTACATTTGTTAGCAATAGCTGGTATGAGATTTGTGTGTACATGTTGAGGGAAGACTAGTGTGGAAGTAGTGTCTAGGAGAAACACTGGTTTAGGTGTAAAACACCTTCAAGTTTAGTATATAATAGGACTCCTAAAAGGATAACTCGACTTTGCAAAGTTACTTTTTTTTCTCCTTTGTGCGCAAGTGCAAGAACCCTTGTCCTCTGCCTTATCACTACTGCAGATGTAAAAGAATTTAAATTTTTAAATTTCAAGTAGCAAGTATTAAACTATACTGTTTAAAACAATGTGTCCAAAGTCATACATAGAAAATTGATACATGGACAAAAAAAAAAACATAGCGGTACAACAATGTAAGAAACGAACCAAAAATCTTTAATTGTAATGGGGCTCATCAAAAAAGCCCCCACCATAGCTAACACAATCACTATAGTGTCCTTCTAAACGACACAAGAAAAAAAAAAAAGAAATGGTCATCACCCATCCATCATCCTAGACATATAAAGTTAAAAAATAAAACAACAAAAAGCCACACACAAAAACCCAGATCAGAAAGTCCACGTGAGGGCGAAGGTAGGGGTTCAGGTGGCCACACTCTGTAGTAAGGTGATGTTGTCTCCTTTCAGCATGATCCGACCTGTAAGAAACAGAAGAAGCGCAGTTAGACAGATGGCCCAGTTACACTGACAGTCAATAAAAAAACGCATCAGAACACTTATCAAAAAAGAATTTAATTTCCTTTGTCACATTAAGAAACTAACAGTTTTCGTGTGAAATATGACACATTATTCAGTCACACAAGGTGAAATAAAGGTCAGAAAAGATCATTAAAATGCAAGGTCACGGTAAAAATGTACAAGAAAGTTTTCTGATGCGTGTTCACTGACTGTCAGTGTATTTATCTTAGGTAAAAAAAAAAAATCTTGTAAGAGATAAGATTTATTTCTCTGATGACAGGGCTGGGCAATATGAAAAATGGTCAAATATATTTTCTCATATCATCCGATACCAATTTTTTTTTTCTCCTGATACTGACAATTTGAAACAACTGGAATGAAACCTGTCTTTCAAGGCTTAATCAAACCATTAGCACAAAACTGAAACCTTTTTGTGTCAAAAATAATATCAGCTTCGTGGACCTGTCTGATCCGATTAAATATGCCCATGGCTCCAATCAGAGAAGGCAACATCGTCTGTGCCATTACAAGTTTTTGATGTACATGACAGAAGTACAAAAAGATAATACCACAAGTTTCCCATCATTAAAAGATCCACCCAGAAAACATTGTCATTGCTATTTTCACAACAACAAAAATGACTCACTTCCCCACCACAAGCAAATCAAACCAAGTTGACTGGTGTGACGGAGCAAATGTAGTCTTACCCAGAGGCTTCCTGTTCTTGGTCTTCATGTGTACCTCCTCTGCATCATCCAGAACCAGATTCATGTATTCATCAAAGCCCTGAAACATGCCCAACAATTTACATGACTACAGCCTGTGGCCTAAAGCACCAAACAAACAAGACATTCATCCACTGAATATGTGCAACCTGCCTATGATCAAAAAGAAGAGAGCCATTATTCAAGCTGTAATGGAAATATGCAACAGCTGTGGCCTAATAGTTCACAAGTTAGGATTGGGACTGGAGGGTTGCAGGCTTGATCATAGGCGTAGCCATGGGTGGGTTGGGGTGGAGGGCCTGTGCCCACCCAATCAGAAGGCTCTAAAAAAAAATCACTTGACTGTTTTAGTAATAGAAATAACCTATGTGTTTTGGGCTGGGCCCATCTGATTTTTTTTGCTGGGCTCACCCATTTTATGATTTCTCGCTACACCCCTGGGCTTGATGGCAATACCAATGTGTGTGTAAGTGCAGGAGTGAATAACCAGCTCTCTCCTACACCCTGATCCATGGCTGAGGTGCCCTTGAGCAAGGGGTCACCCCTCAGTGCTCCAGGGTAACTGTCCTTGTTCCCAACTCACTCTAGGTCGCTTTGGAGACGACTGTGAGCTAAATTACAGGTAACATGTTGTAAAAAAATGAATGTTTGAAAGCACAAATACTACTTAGTGATCTACCATATATGTTTAATTGTTGTGACCAATCCTGTGATACCGAATACTGTTATACATCCCATGACCAGGAGTTTAAATTGTGTATTATTTGCATATATGTAATGCCTCACAAATATTATATAAAATATTAAATATAATATTTTTAATTCACTGAGAATTTTTGAGATAGGCAGGACAGGAGCCCAAATCGCTGATGGTCAGCCAACCTTCTCAACATACATCTTTCAAACAAGAATAAAAAGAGGTCACGTACAATGATGCATCCTTCTATCCGCATGTTGACCTGTTCATAGAGCCAGACCTGAATGCGGGACCGCTGCAAAAACAAAAGGAACATTTTAACACTACAAACAACAGGGATCTAAATAATAGCAAGAACAACAAATCACATTAAGGCATTTCTTTTTAGTTGTTTGTGAACACTTGTGAACACCACAGTGACCACACTATGCTCTGAAAATACAGTGATACTTACATTTTGAAGATACCTGAAAATAAGATTCTGCAGGGCTGGTTAAGAAAAATGTGAACAGTTCAACATAAACATCACAAAAAAAATCACTAAAATCCCCGCATAACATCACAGAACGTACTATGACACTCTTGCCAACATATTTAAGCCATAAGTGGTTAACCAAGCATTGGTAACGCGAGGACATAATTATGCTACAGACCACTTTGATCAAAACATAGTAGGAGAAATCTAACGCATTGACTGAACTACATGAAAAGCACAAATATGATAGAAGATTCAGAAATGCTTATTACGAACTTGTAAGTTAATGTTTAGTTTAGCTAAGTTAGCTTCAATGCGGGTATGAATGAAAAGGAGGGCAAGATTCCGGGTGAACGATGCCGCATGGAAAGGATACGATAGGCTGGACCATAACCTTCTGGATCTTCTGCCCTTGACCTCGGTATGCCATTCTGTTTTAAATATTACTTGGTTTGCTAGCAGAAAAAGAGTTTGTATTCATATACCGCACTATAAATTGCGCGGCGACGAAGCTTTCACGTTGGTTTATTCAGCAATGGCGCGTTTCCGGGTTGACAAGGAAGTGTTCATTCCTTTATGATGCGGTCAACATCCTTACAGCCCCACCTGCAGTTTGGAGGCCTCCGTTACATGTCAGTTGAAAATGAGACCAGATACCAAAACTTAGTATTACTTGAAAACCTCACAAGATAATGCCTACATCAGTGTATGTTCCTGTATTCTGTTCTGGACAAACTGGGACAGCCTCCAAGTTAAAAACATGGCGTAAAGAGTGACCCTTACTGTAATCTGACTCAACTATTCCTAGTTTTTACAAGCTAAATTTGCTGAGGTTTGGTCCATCAAAACGTTCATGCAGAATCGTAACTAGTTAGCTGACCTCCCCTGGGTGGCATGGCGTGACCCAGCTCATAGTTGTCTGTGTGACCACACAAACTCCAACCCCAAGTTATCATAACATTTTTATTATTATTATTTACAAAGACTTATACAACAGGATCGAAGATGTGAACCAAAAGAGCTGAACAGACACGATAACTCACACCCCAGCGAAATAATCATGAGGCAACACAAAAACAGGGGTTAAGCACAGGATACATTTCAGCAGAGAAAAGTATTTGTCACCTGTACAGCAACCATCAGACTGCTTTAGTGTAGTCCCTGAGAAGCATTTTTCAAGCCATAATTGTGACTGAAAAAGAGTAGATACAACATGGTCCCTTGAAGTCATGTGTAGCATAAAGGGCAAATGCCAGTGATAAAACAGCACAAACAAAACAACAATAGGTGTCCTAAGAAGTGGACTGACCGAACACAAAAGGACCACAGACATATCAAACGGTCAGGAAAGCTATGGCTTTGAGCTTCACGGGGGTTGAACATGAAAAATGCTGCAGGTCACATCTTTGTGGGTTGAAAGAGTAACGAACATCTGAATTTATACAAAAAATTAAGGGGAAATAAAAATACAACTCTGTACATGATTTTGAAGCACAAGAGAGCAAAGGACAAGATTCCTGGGAGGTGTCAACGTGGCCTTGAAGAGCCAGCCCTGTTCCATAGCTCCTTGAAGCTCGATGTTTGCATACATAGTATACGGAATAACCAGCATGATTCTCCTCCTCATGGGGAGTTTTGTCTCGTCTCCATTTACCAAGATTTTTTTTTTAAGTGGAGGTGAGGTGGAGGTAGGGACAGGACTTGTTTCCTATACGCCGAGTCAAAGACCAGTTTATCAATGAGTAAAACCGAACACTTAATATTTTCCTTGAGGAAGAGGACCATGAACAAAAAAAAAAAGTCTTGAAAGCACTTAAAACATTGAAACACTAATTACATTGCAACAAATCCATTGCAAAATAAAAACCAAAACACACACCAATTTCAGTTTTAAAAACAAAATGACTAAAATGCTTAAGAAGAAATGTTTTTCTTTTCCCCATTATTAATGGCAGTAACAGTGGAAACGAATAGGGGTACACGCAGTGGGCTTGTCTTGAATATCGAGGCTTCAGCTGCCAATCATCTCTGACAGTTCCAGGAGAATGTCATCCTCTCCCTTGTCGGGATCCAGGTCGACGACCTCATCCTCCATGTCGAACTCGTTGATCAGCTCTTCGAAGTCGTCCACGGCGGAGGTGCTGGATGCTGCCGAGGTGGTGGTGGTGGTGCTGCGAGGGGTGGCGGTGGTGGTGCTTCCCTTGCGTGCCCTCGTCTGACTGGGAGTCTTCAGAACCGTGGGGCTGGGGGAGCACAGATGAGAGGGAATAAAAATATTAATTTCACCTGATGCTTATCCACCTTGTACTACAACCTTAAATCTGCAGCCTCCTTCAGTTAAGGCAATATTGCATCACTTAACGTCAAAGAACACTGAGAGAAACAAAAAAAACAAAAAAAAAACAAGGGGAAGCAGGGGGCCAAAACCAACAGAAATCGATGTACAAGGTTTAAAGGCGGTATATATATATTCACTGGACTACCCACCTCTGAGGGACAGCCATGAGGTTCTCCCCTGGGCTGCTGGTCACAGCTGTGGCTGGGCTCTGCTCAAACACAGGCACCGTCTGGGGCTCGTCGTTGCCCTCCAGGGCAGAGCTGCTCACCGTGGGGCCCTGCAGGGGGATCTGAGCGGCGGAAGCCTCCAACCCAGACGACGAGGGAGAACAGACCTGCAAAGAGACAAGAGGCAAGACCATCAGTATACTGTAGTCCACTCAGGACCTTCAGTGCACTGCAACGGAGGGACTCTTGGGGGGTTTTGGTCATTAGAAGGGTTGTGAGGCAGGTCTAGAAGACTACTTGGCTGGAGTCAAGGGTCAAAATATTTAAAGCTGATAGTGATGGGTAGGTATCCATGTAGGTAGGTATCCACATGCTCTATTCACACCACCAGAGACATCTTTATAAACCTTACTTTTTGATGCAATTCATTTATGCTATTCATTGTAAACATAGTAATCCCTATGCTTACATAATAATAACAGTTGTTTTTCATATATATGTTCATTTAATGTCCCAACTGGAATGATTAGTGTATGGTTTTGTGTTGTATTACCTGTTAGTAACTGCTGCAACCCAGAAATTTCCACTTGGCGATTAACAAAATAATTAACCATCTACCTATCCACGTGATGAGGTCAGTGATATTATACATGAAGGTTGACGAGGAGCCGTCTACCTCGAGCGCCATCTCTCACCTCTGAGCGTTTGCATGGGGGCTCCTGCAGCTCGGGCACTTCCTGTCCAGCGGCGGTGGCGCTCAGGGGTTTGACCGCGGCCACGGCCGAGCCCTGGCCTGCCGCCGCCTTCCTCTTCTGGCCCGGCCGCACGTGTGCAGACGGCTTCACAGAGGAGGGCTTCACCACAGGCTTCACGTTCACCTTGGGTTTCACTGCAGGGGGAAAGATCATGGAGGTGTTAACATTCACAAAGGCCGTGTGCTCATTTCTAAGTCATTTAACACACTAATACTTTGCTTACTCTGTGTACCTCTGCATATCTGTAGCTTATGTCCTCATTTGTAAGTCACTTTGGATAAAAGTGTCTGCTAAGTGTAATGTAATGTAATGATAACATAAAAATATATGTCCAGAATGTGAGGGAGCCTTCACCTTTATTCTCCGGTGACTTCTTGAGGGGGCTGGTCTCTGAGGCTGTGTCGGGGAGTGCCGTGGTTGGCACAGGGGCCTGCGGGACAAAAGAGGGCGCAGGTCTTGGGGTTGGGGCTGTGGTGGGGGCAGGTGTGGGAACTGTAGCTGCAGCCGAAGCCTGAGCGGTCTTCTGCCTTTTCGCAGAACTCACAGTCACTTCTGGTTGCACCGTGACTGGGACAGGGACCTGCTGGACAGGGACCTGCTGGACAGGGACCTGCTGGACAGGGACGGGTGTGGGGATTGGGGCTGGGGATGGTGCAGGAGCCGGAGATGCAGCTGTAGTGGTCTTCGGCTTTTTCGCCGCGTTCCCACCAGGCAGGTCCGGTTGTGTGGTGCCTGGGACAGGCGACTGCTGAACTGGAGAGGGGACAGGGGCTGGAGCCGGAGCAGGGGCAGGGGTAGGGGCAGGGACTGCGGCAGGGGCCGGAGCAGGAGTCGCAATGGCCTTCCGCTTCCTTGCCCCACTCAGAGGCACGTCTTTGGGGCCTGCACTCGCAGCAGCAGCAGGGATCTCAGTAGTGTGGACAGCGGGTGCCGCTGCGGGCTTAGCAGGGACCACCTTGGGCTTTACGGTGATGAGCTGGCGGGCCGTTACCGGGGCAGGCTGGCTGGGTGTGGGGGTTGTGGTCGGGGTCGGGATGGGGTCGGTGGTGGAGGTGACCAGCTTGGCAGGCTGCTTCTGGGCAGCTGGTGCTGCAGGCTGGGACTGGGTGACCTCCTGCTGCTGCTCCTGCTCCTGCTGCTTGCGCAGTTGCTTCTCCCGCATGATCTCTTCAAACGTCTTCACCTTCACCTGACCCGAGCTGGAGTCTGGCCGCGCCTTCTCAACCACGGGAGCCTTCCCATTGGCCACCGTCTAAAGCACAGAGAGTGGGAGTTTAAGGCGTGGTGATGCAGTAACATAACAGGAAACAAAAAAAAAGGTTTTTAAAAGGTAAAGCATCTTACCTCATTAGATGCACTATCTTTTGGCTTCTCGGCCACCTCAGCTGGCTTCTGCACTTTAACTTCAGCTGATGCTGTAAAGTTGAGTAAAACATGCAGGACAGCCAGTCAGTCAAATTTCCACTTTGGATGTTACAATAACCGATTAAGAATTAAGCCTATTAGGATGCAGTTCTAAAGCTGAGCTCACATCAGAAGTGACCAAAGCGACAGAAGTCATTATTTCTCTATGGAGAGTCAGCAAATTAGGTGTACAAAGTGAATTCGCTGGCAGCGAAGTGAATTGGGAGACCAGAGTGAAAAAGAGAAGTCAGTTAACTTTACAGTAATGAGGTATGACGCGGTTTGGCGAAAACCAATCAGAATACATAGATTTAACAACATCCATTAATTACTGAGCTAAATCCAACTTTTCAAATGATACGTCATGAGCGAACAAAGCGAATTCAACAGCAAAGTTTAATCAGCGACCTGGGCGACCTGTTTGCTTCGGTCGCTCCTAAACCGTATGTACAGTAAGGCGTACCAGGTGAAGGTGTCTTATTGATGCGCAGGATTCGCCTCTTGTTCAGGGCTCCTCCTTCGTCAGGGCTCCGTCCTGGACTCTGCTCCTGGGCAGGGGGGCTCTGGGCTTTGGCCCCCAGCCTGGCTGCCTTCTCCCGCCTGATCTCCTCCAGGGTCTTCACCCGCACCACGCCGCTCGGCTGGGGAGGGGTGGATGGCTTGGAGACGGGGGCTGTAGCAGCAGTGGTGGTGGCATCTGGGGCGTCTTTAGCCTGCTGTTGCTGTGCGGCTACGGTCTCGCCCACCACCCGCACCTTCCTCTTCTGCAGTTCGTTGTTCTTCTTGGTGAGGAGATTCTCGGAGAAGGTCATGGTGACCTTCTTGGGAGGGTCCCCTGCGGTGTCTCCGGAGGGCTGCGCCGCCTGGGACTTGGCGGCCTTCTCCTGACGGATTTCCTCGAGCGTCTTGATGCGAATCTCTCCGGGCGGGCCTGGCTGGCTGGGGGTCGTTGTGGGCCCAGGAGTGGTGGTGGGGCTGCTGCTGGACTCCACAGGCTGGCCCAGTCGGTCCTTCATCGGACGTGCACCTGAAAAAAACAACAGACCTCAGAAAAACTACTCGACTCAAACAGCCAACACACAAAAGCACGAAAGTACGCTTCTTTTAGGCATGCACCCCCTGCCTACTCCCAGTTTTGTCCAGAACCCGACTGGCTCCTTCCGTCACTCACCCCACTGAGCGGGTTGCTGTGGATCCTCCTCCGAGCCATCCACCTTCCCGCCGAGACGCTGGACCAGGCTGCGCTTCAGGGGCAGCTCCCCCATCACAGGCATATCTGGGAAGAACACCAGCGAGCACCCATCACACAAGCTGCACACAGACACACCTAGAGCCTGCCTTGCTACATCCACCACCTACAGAGGGGGAGGGGGTTGGGGAAGGATGCGTGGGTGTTAGCTTACCATCGTTCGGTGTTCTCTGCTCATATCTATCTGCAATTCTCCTCTTTCCTGCTTCTTCTGGACCTGCGGAGGAGAGAATTCAGAGATGCCGGCTTTCACAACAGATGGCGGATGCGGTGTGCGTGTGTTAGATTGTGTGTGTGTGTAGATGTGGCTCCAAAGTAATTTGATTCACAAATTTTGACTTTTGGAAGACAGATGCATGCTCTCACAAAAAATTGTGGAAGGTGCATGCGTGTGGGTAGGTACAATTATCACATTTTAGCATTTCTTACGGTTCTTGGCGGTGAAAAGTGCTGGGCGTCGGATGGAGCGCATGTTCTCCTTCTCTCCAGTGCTGCCGTTGTTTTGCTGGGCTGGTACGGTGAGCCCTGCTGCTTCTGTAGACACAAGCATCCAATATGAGCAGAGTCACAGGCTTACACACATACACATCCTCCACCCTGGAGCATGCCAACAAAGCCAGGAGAAAACACCATCCCCTCCTTAGTATGCAAGGACTTTACAATACATATCATGATACACTTGTTACAATACGATTCTATTACAGTACATTGCGATATTCTACACAGGTCTTCTTCTTACATCTTACATCTTATCAAAACTGAATTAAATCAACATATCTCAGAGTTACTGAACTCAACGTAACTCAAAAACAAAGTGCATAGGATTTAGAAAATGAACTACTGGAGGAGAGAGCTGTAATATAAGTGTAAACAATAGCATATTGTGAAAATTACTATCACGATATATTGCGATAACGATATTTTTGCACACCCCTACTCCTTACCTGCTTTCCTTAGACTGGCCTTTAGGGCTTTCCGTAGCCGGATCTCCTCCAGGGTCCGCACATTGAAGTTCAGGGAATCGTCTACGTGAGAGGGACAGATGTTAAGCTACAAGCCAGTGGAAGGAGGGAACGCAAGCTGAATCACAGCTTATTGGCATTAGCTTTACCTTTGGGGCCAGTTAACAGCTTCCTGGGGGAGGACATTTTGGATTTCTCGTCTCCTTCCTCCGAAAACTGATCTGCAGATGTCAGCAACAAGAGCTACTGTTACATACCATGGAGTTACCAAAAAAAAACCCGTTTAATTTGTCCTGAACAATTGCAGAATGTGGAAAAGAAGAAACCAAAAAACAAAACATACACACACACACACAAAACATACCATCCTCGTCTTCGTCTTCATCATCAACAGGGTTGATGACCACAGGTGGATGGGTGGGGCTGGGCACGTTCTCCTGGGTGTCTGCCTTTATGACGCCTCGTAGCTGGGGGTTAGCGGGATTAGGGGCTGAAGGGGCCAGCTCCTCTTGTGCGGGCTCCTCCTCTCCATCTTTCTTCACAGCTGAGCCGACAGAGAGAGAGAGAGAGAGATCACCCAATTTAGATGCTGGACTAATGTCACAACAGCATTCAAAGCATTCTGTAATATACAGAGGTGCAAAATGGCAGCTTGAGTCCTACTATGCATTGTCTGTTAGCTGTGCACTTGTATTCCTGATTAGTGATTTTACTAATTGGCTTATCTACCTGGCTGGACAGTTGTGCTAATTAGAATCAGCTGGTTACGTAACTCAGATGATTTAGTACATGGCAGGGCTTTTACTTTCTGAAGCCAGACATTTCCACCTCTGACATCTTCCAGGATTTACTTCACCTAGGAGTACTGTGCATGTATCTGTGTGTGGTGTCATGGACTGACCTTTACTTTGAGAGAAGCAGCGAGGTTTCTCGTGGTAAAAAGCACAGTGAGGCTTCTGGCATCCTGAGGGCTGCTTTTCCCAGTAGCATGGGATAGCATTCCTATTTTTCTGTAGGCAGAGTTGCAAACACGATGCATCACAAAAGGTGATAAAAGAAATTCCACTCATAACCAAGACCAGTCTGATGTACGTTAAGCCAGCACACCAGTTAGGACGAAGACAAATGGCCTAACGCGGCTCACCTTGATCTCCATGTGGCGGAACATGCAGACTTTGCGGAAACAGCGGTTCTCCTGCCAGAGGCTGCACTCTACCTCGCTGCCCATCGCTGCCTCGCAGTGTCTGAACGGGCAGCTGTCGCCCTGCCATGCAACACATTCAATTCAGAAACTCACACAAGTTTTTTGGGGCACATAATTGTTGTTATTAATATTGGTATTGTTGTCTAACTGTTATTATTTAAATCATCATCAGCATTGTTTATTGTTATTTTATTATTTCTAATGACAGAGCACCAATAGTAAGAACTGTGGAGGTCTTTCAAGCTGGTTAGGTATGGAGGCTGACCTTGGTGCAGGTGGAGTAGTAGAAGAAGTAGCAGTCATCGCCGTGGTTGGTCATGCTGGGACAGGCAACTCCGGATCCTCTCTCTGGCGGTTTCCTTCAGGGCCTGTGCTCTCCCTGACAACAGAGGTGGGTGCACACCTAGTTACAGTCCCTGCTACACACTAGCAGAACACGGTGAGTCACACACAGATCTATACCACCCTCCCCCTAAACCGGCAGTGAGCGGTACGGGTCTCAGTGTGTTCCATTGGCAGTCTGAGCTCATTTGCCCAGTCATTTTCCGAACGCTAAAACTGGAATTGAAGTAATGCCTGTCTGTGTATATCTGACATTCCATCAAGTATCTCAGAGCAACACAGAGGACTCTGAGAAACTCAACTTACAAAAGGAACGCATGAAACACGATTTTCTCACTGGTTTTAGCGAATGTGACACTGTCGCAGATTCTCGAATACCAAGGCAAGTGGAATGCACTATCAGCACGAGATGCAGGATAGGTGTGTTGGTGTGGTGGTCACCTGGAGCAGCTGAGAAGAATCCCCGAGCTCTTCTCTGACGTAGTGTGGTCCGAGATGAGGCAGATATCCTGAAGGAACACTTGATCCGTGAGTAAAGAGTGAAAGCACGGCGAGACAGATCCTACTGCTCCCGTTAGCCTGATCAACTATTACTGATCCACGGTGCTTGAGTCTTTTTTTTTTTTCTCTTTTTTTAATTAATAGCGGAAAGGTGAGGACAATCTAGAGGTGAGAGGGATGGTTGTGGAGATTTCAAAACAATCTTCTGGGTGGATGTTTTAGCCCGAGAAAGGTAAAACCAGAGGAGGGCATCAAAAAAGGTCTACTACTAAAGGGGGAAGGGCATCTTGTATCTTCTGATAAGTGGGGTTACTGAAGAAAAAAGTGCTGACTGAGGAGGGGTGTTGAGAGTGGGCCTTCCGACGAAATAGGTAAGAGGTAACAGAAGGGGGTGGGGCGGGGTGGGTATAAAAATATTGGGATTATTGGGGAGAAAGAAAATGGCATTCTTCAAGACATCCCATCCTCTCGTCAACAAAAAAGGGAATTATTCCACATCCATTCCACAAGTAAAACAATCTTCAGAAATGAGGCAGCTTCTTTACCTACATAGAGAAAAGAGAAAAACACTTCCCCGACATACACACAGTTTCATTGCAAATTCTGGAATCTGTAAGGTCGCCTGGGCATGAGGTGGTTGTTGGTGTGCAACAACAGACACCCGCAGTATTTTGGCAGAGATAGTCTTTATAACTCTTTATAATTTCAAAATACTGCACTGGCATATACTCGGGATGAGTGTTAAAATGCCCAGACACCAGAGCCAATCTTGGGCTGATAGAGGGGAGGCAATAGCCTCAGCCTTGGGCCCAATCAGCCAACCTGTTCATGACTCAGAGTGGAACTGACTCGTGTTACTGCACTCATTAGCACCGTGTTATAATGATGCAATACCAGATTTGACTATGTTACAAAATCTAAGCACATTACAGGAGCTTTGTCATTTCTGTTCAAGCATTTTCCATAGTTATCCATAATGCTACCATAAATCCAAATAGGAAAATTAGGCCTACTCCGTGTTATTAATATTGATGACAGGAATAAATTCACACAGACACCAGATGACAAAGAAATAGAATTACACACTGTGGGGTTACATATCCTCTGGTATGGGAACATAACGTGGCAATACACTATTTTCCACATGGTTACAGATTCGGCTAATATAAAAATAGGTTACGGGAACTCACTGATGCGGGTAGCCAATTACCTACAAAGATCACAGAACATAGGAACAATAAGACTGTTTCTTTTACCAGAATTACTTGGAGAACGCGTTGTTCATCTTCACTCGTTGCTACTGCAACAAAAGGTTGGTCAGCGTTAGCTATCTCCGTCTACGTTTTCTGTACTTACCTAATATAAGCACTTCTATAAATACCGACCAAGTTCGCTAGCCACACGAGTGTTTCGGAACGTTGACATTAGCAGCTACATGGAATCAGCTAACTTTAGCAAGCCTTTCAATCATTCGATGCTAGCAATGAAACGCTAGCTAAGGCTGATTTAACATCGCATTAATGTTATTGCTTAATGTTATTATTAAGCCTAAAGAGGACAATTTCTGTCAAATATGACAGTTCATATGAGATCCAACTTAAACATTAGTGAAGTACACACCAGAGATCTCCTTAAATGTGTCCACTACAACCCTGAACGTTAGCTGATTAGCCAACCCAATGTGCGGGAAATCAATGCTAACCCTACAGAAGGCTTCACGGTTTAGATAGTTATCAACATACAGCACTACAGTCCTGGTATTTGATGTTAACCAAGTCACACTGGAGGTAGTACAGTACTTGATTATCCAATTGTCGTTTTAACGCAGACGTCTTTTGGAAACAAAACTGTCTTACTAAGCAAGTTAGCAAGCCAACGTTAGCTAAAAGGCCTGCTAGCATATATCGTAAAGACACACAAAATCGAAGTCGCTTCAGCGCGTAAAGATATACAGTGATTAAGCTACGTGACAGAAAAATGTTTCAGTAAATCGAGTTAATTACCAGTTGACTACAGTGAATTAGTAAGTAATCCGTTCTCTAAAGGGATTTGTCACCAACTTCTCTGTCCTGCTCTTCCTTCTACTCGTTTCTGGAAATAAGATGGCGTCGCCTGGACAGTCATAGATGTAGTGTAAACACCTACATGTCTATGGCAAAGGACTTAAGAAATGGTAAAACTTACATGTGTGTGGAATAACCTTATAAAATATATTTTCTCCAAATATAAAGGAAATATTTATCAACATCAAATAACTTGTTTTAACTTTTAAGGTAATCTTTTGATAGATCTATACTGAAATGCTACATTTCCAGTCAGTGTATTGACGTCAATTCATAGTGGGATGGGCTCATCTGATTTAATCCCCCTATTAAAATGTTCCAACGTTTCATGCCCCTTTAAATCTTAGTGTATGTGAAGTTGTTTGTCACTATGACTTTGATCTCTGACATCCAACTATTTTCTCAGGTCATCTTTTATTCCAAGTAGCCTATACGTGGGTATGTAAGAACGTTATGTTCTTAAAAATATTATGTTCACATAAGGTATGCCTGAGAGGTACCTGGACCTTTGACATCTGACCTAGGGTATAAAATCTAATCAGCTGATTTTTTTGGTCTAAGTTAATATTCATAGAAAATTAGAAAAACATCCCTCAAGAATTTTTTTTAATATGTATCACGTTCACAAGATGAACTGTGACCTTGACATTTTACCCCCATTAAGTCCAAGTAAAGATTGATAACAAAGTTGAAGTACATTCCTGAAGTCCAGGGATTCTTCAGGTAAAGTATTTACAAGAATAGAACTTTTATTGTTAGTCGGTTGTAAAAAAAAAAAAAATCAAGCCTGTTACCATTTTTCCTTCTTTTCATCTCTGAGTCCAACTGAACGTTCCTACAAAAACTTAAGCATGTACGTTGACAGAGAGAAGGGAGAGACAGAGTAATGCCAGAAAAAAATTTAGGCCATGGCCATGATTATAACACTAGCTTAACATTTTTATATCATTTTCAATGTGTTACCTTGTGTTCAGTTAAAAGCAAAAGTTAAAAGTAAAAAGCAAATTGTTTAGCAATGTATTGTCTAAAATCCAAATAACTGGACACCAAATGCCAACTCAATATTTTTTCATTAAAACATTCATAGGCATAAGAAGAGAAATCAAACAACAGCCAGCTCAAACAACAACCAAAGAGTGTCTCCATATTTTTACAAATGGGATTATGTACACAAATTGATCTTATTTACAGATTCTTGCATGCATTTCCAAATCTCGGTACATATTTACAGATCCTTTTGTGATATAACTTTCTATATATATTTGCCAATAATATTGCCCCAGTAATGTGTCTATAACTTCTCCCAAGACTTGGTTCAGCCAGTTTGTTTGGAAGCCCCTGTCCATACCTGCTTATCCCCTTGGGCCCAGTCAGGTCAACGTGTCCACAAAGACTCTCCAGCTCACTTTCATATTCATATTCATAGTTATATTCACATTCACATTCATATTCATATTCATATTCATATTCATATTCATATTCATATTCATATTCATATTCATATTCATATTCATATTTATATCATATTCATATCCACAGGCGGACCTGTTGTTCAGTCACTGTGTATTCTCATTCATCTGTTTGCCCAGGCGCTTATGCATAAGGATGAAATCCCCACCATTATAATGGTTATTTTTGTTGCAGGACTTTTCTGTCTGGCCTTGTTATGGTTGCTGGGGCACCATGCAATATGTGTGATTCCATCAGAACACTGTAGGATGGATGACGAGTTGTCTGGTTCCAGGTAGAATCCATCTGGTTTGTCACTGCAGAAGGGGTTGGAGTACACTGGAACACTGAAGGGATCACACCTGAACAAATGTGTCTTCATGGAAGTCGTGGAGGTCTCCTCTGGGAGGGTGGTGTTGTAGGTGGTGGCAGTCATGTTAGCGGTAGATGCACTGCTGGTCTGATTTGTGGAAGTCTGAGTGGTCACTGGTTCTTCAGTTGTTGTGGTCGATAACTGCACTCCTATGTGAGATATATTGCTCAGTAGAGGATATCAATTCAGCAAATCCATACTTTGCCCAATTCCATTTTTACACGTATTTTACAGTATGCTAATACAGTATCTTAATTCTTTAATGAACATCTTCTAAGTAGTTCACTAAGTAGTTTTTTCAATCTTAGAATAACGTTTCCAAAACAGTTTCAGTGGTTCATCAACTTGTAGCAGGGTGAAAGGCACTTCGAATTCACTTTGCTCCCCTCCATGGGCTATAACCGCACTAAGTAAGTTTGGAGGAGCGGGCTGTCTCTCTGTAATTTGAACAAGAGACATTTCTGCTTCCAACCTGTAGGGTGACTGAAAAGAAAACTACTTAGTGAACTACTTAATAAACATATTCTGTTCATTTCCTATTTAACATCAGCTTGGAAACAATCCAAGAAAATATCAAATAGCGTCAGGTCACAGGTGAAGGTTGTGTCACTCTCACTTTGTTTCTTAAAACTCAGTAAATGTAAGTGTAAATGTAAAGAAGTTTAAAATGGCATAAGCTTTTGAATGAGCCCAGTATGAATTTTGTAGTGGATGTTACAGTGAGGCCTGACAGGGTGTGGCCAACGCTGATGTGAGATGCACTGAAACAGGAGAAGTTGCCTCGGTATTCTATGCAAGGACCATTGCGGGTTCAAATGACTTCCAATGCTAGCAGTCGGACACAAGTAACAAATGCAGCTGCTTAAAGCTAATGACCAGAAAAGGTCTGTCCAGCCCCTATTTGTGTGTTGTTTACAAATTTGACATCACCATGTTTTTCATTACTGAAGAATGTATGTGAAAATACCCATATCTCATATTAATACTCATGGGTCTTAAAAAGTGCCTTACCATTTTCAATTTGGCTTTTCAGATATCGTATTAACGGGTAGCTTCCCTGATGACAGAACTGACCAGAAAAGTCATCAAGGTCAAGACTCCAAACAACTGCTCCGCCAAATTTATGTGCCAGTAAGTGTTGCACCTAGAACACAGAGTCACACCACTGAGAATTTCTAAGATAACATGTTTACACAGTATATGTAATCAAGAAGAAAAAAATGGGTCAAAGGAGAAATACCTTGTAATGATAGCTGGTCCGGTTGTCAAAACCCACCCACCCTTGTCCCTTGACTGCAAATGGAACTTTCTGTTTATCAATCCACTCTACTGTTGCGCCCTGAAGGAAGTAACAAATCTGAAAAAAAAGACATAATATAATATAATATAACATAACATAACATAACATAACATAACATAACATAACATAACATAACATAACATAACATAACATAATATAATATAATATAATCTTAAAGTTACATGGACTGGTAGTTGTAGTAAGGCCTTAAATCACCTCATAATAAGACCAGACACCTGTCTGTTGCGTGTAAGGCCCAGCCGCAGCAAAGCCACTGGTAGGGGCCCCAACCCCTCTGTCTGTGGATGTGAGGAGGAATGAGTGTCCAAATGTAGGGAACCCCATCAGCAACTTCTCCGCAGGGGCACCCCGCTCCTGCCAGTAGAACATGGTAGAGTTCTGGAGGCCAGAGCAACAGGAATAATACATATTAGAAATCTCCTGCTGGACATGACTATAATATATCATTGATAAGGTTAATTATATGATAGACTGAAAGTTCACAAATAATGGCCTCAGACCAATGTCATTATCTACATGATTCAACCCTTTGGACCCTGTTAGATTAAACTCCTGTTCGCAGACACTTCTATCCTGTTATTGTGCAGTTAGTTTAATAACAGTATAAATGAAGTTGGCAGTCACCATTAATTGAGGTTAAGACTAACACCCTCACATCCATAGGTTTCATTGTGCAGAAGACTCTACAGAGTATGATCTTACATTAGCTATCAGAGAAAGAAAGAAAGAAACAAAACAACTAAGAAATAAACAAGGAAATAAACCAAGAAAATGACAAATAAATATAACATAAAAACATAACATAAAACATAAATAAAGATCGTTTTCAAAACCACTGATACAGCACTAAATGAACCCACCAGGTGAAAAAAGCCTCCCATTATCACCCCTTTCCCAAACACGACTTTAAAACAAATTGAGCCACATTGTCTGTTAAGTAGTAAGGTGTGCTCAATAACTGCTTGTGTTTCCACCACTGATTTAAACATGTCCACCATATCAGTGTCATGTCCTTCCTTTTCATTTCATGGGATTTAAGTGTTGCCAACTGAGCCTACCCCAATAACAAACAAAAACCCTTTGAATACCTACAACATTGTAATGCAGACTCTGTCCTGTCTGATGTTCCCCACTGTATAAGGAGCTGTGGTGATTAGTGAAACGTTCTTCGCTCACATGGAAGCCAAACGTCATGACACTGATGAAATCCAAGTATCTGTAATTGAGGCATACAATAAATGTGCAGCCTGTAGTATGTGATTGCAAAGCCACTTTGGAGCGAATTGTACAGCTGACTCACTGTGTGATCTGTGGGACGTCATAGCTCATGTAGATGATGTTTCTGTTGGCTGCCACTGCAGCAGTGAGCATTAGTCTCTGGTACCCGCTGGCTCTGCTCTCAGCTTCATACGCCTCCACAAGCTCCTGGCAATGACAAGATCAAGCCATTAGACATCGGATAAAAAGTGCCGTTGACAGTGAATTGTGGTAGATGGAAACAAATGACAAATTAAGTAATGTGGTTAAGGCTTAAGGGCCACATTAGTCTGACTTCAAGTTATCAACATATCTTTTTTTGTAGATTTGAAGTGACAAATCACACTATAGGCCTATGCTTTTGCAGATGATGCAGTGCCTAGACACTCATTGTGTTTTACTCAACAAACAATGTTTGGCAAATACCAGAAATATTTCCTCTATGACTTTTGTATAAGAATAGCAGAATATTTGCATGCATTTAAAGTTGCTTCCCCATTGACAATCAAATATATCAATACCATCCGCATAAGGACTTAACGTCAGTGGTCAAATAATCCAACAACAGGCAAGCCAAATGTTAATGGATAAATAACAAAAAAAGGGCAATATGATTTAATTCTTAGCAAGCACCTTGCACAGCAGTGTAAATCTCCTTTTGTCCTCTGGGGGGCTCCCTTGAGTTGCAGGGCCTTTCCAGGCCAGGTCCAGGCCATCAAAGCCGTATGCCCGCAGGAGTGTGATGGAGGACTGGATGAACTCCTGGCGCGCTTCAGATGAGGACATCATTTGAGAGAATTTGCTTTAATAAAAGAAATTAAGATTTGACCAGGGGTAAAGAGTGTGTAAGGCATTACTGACCAGCTTCAAAACACCCCCACACAAATAGCTCCTTTAGCTCTATGTTTGTCCTACCACTAAAAAGAAAAGCGCAATTGTGTCTGTAACTAAAGAACTCAATAATCCTACATGCTAGTTTTTTATGTCCAATGAAACAATGTTAATGACAAAAATCCACTGCAATATAATTGACAAAAAATTATGTAATTTAAATACATTGCATATTTGACACAAAGGTGAGAGAGGAGACATACTTGGCTGAATCACTGTCCTGTCCTTTCACAGACAGCAACGTCTTTAGCTCTGGATTTCTGCACAGAACAGCCAAAAATCAGACCTCTTCTCCATTCCATATTTCTAACAAGACCACCATTTCCACAAATGTCATAAAGTAATAGAGCGATAGCTGTAACAGTAAATCCAACTGACCGAGTCTTCAGTGCATTAAAGGACTTGTAAAGTGCGTCATCGTTCCACTCAGAGGCCACAAGCTCATTGCCATAGCGTATAATGGCAAAGGCAAAAATAAGGTGAGTGCAGAGGTTGGGGTCCACGTTGTCAGGTAAAAATCTGGCAGGCCCATCTCTGTACTGGGACCAGTTAGTGAAGTAGCACACAAGCTTTGAAGTAGCAACTGGATTGGGGCAAAACAGACAAACATTTGTATGATGGCCATTGCAAATCTTTAAACAGAACACGGAATAACAGGATGTTCAGGCAGAAATTAATCATGCAACAGTAACAACATTAACAATAGTAAGCATAGGCATAATCGTTGTCACAATTATGATAATAAAAATGAGGAACAAGTACTCACCAAACTGAAACAGAAGATTCAGACCTTAAATTATGCGAGAGGTAATGTTTTTAAGGCTCTTCAATTCTATCACAGTAATGTGCATGTAATGAAATTATTAATGAATTATGTTATAAAAAAGATGTAACAGTCTTACCTGTTAAACAAGTGATTCCTCGGTTCATGTTGGTGGTGGCTGCATCTCTCTTGTGCTGCTGGTGAGGAACATCCTCTGCATGGTGAAGAACACCCTCTCCATGGGAAGGCAGGCGTGAGGAGCTTAAGGCAGAGGCAGAGCAACAACAACAAAAAGCTCTCCGATTACCTTTATGTGAGACCCATACCAGACGAAACTATTGCAGTAGGAAGGCCTTGTATGTGAGCCACGTAATACAGCTCACTGTGGAAGGGATTTTGGGTTTGAGGACGTGAAGTGAAGCATTTTGAGATGAACTAATGCTGAGATGAGTCAGTGTGCTTTGGGATTTGCTGACCTTCACATAATAAGGGGTAGTCAGAGATTGCAGTTGTTGCAGACTCAACTCTTCCTTGTTATTTGAGGGGGAAACCTATTAAAAAACAACATTAAATATATCCATTATAATTCTAAAACATACATTTTCCTTCAAAACTTAAATATATCAACTCTTCTGAATACCAGCTCCATTGAAAGTATTGTGCTGGTGTATGACCTATTTTAACGTTACCTTAAGCGGTCTTTGGGTGAAGACCTGCACAGGTAATGCTTCATGTTTTATACCCAGTGTAACGTAAAGCCGAACCATGGAACTGTACTCTGTTAGAATGCAGTCGCTGAGAATTTGATCTGTGGTCTGGAGGCTCAAGGCCCCTTTGGGTGTGCAGGAAAACACAGTGCAGCAAAAAAAAAGGTGTGAAATGTACTCTGGGAATTTTAGAGGGAGTTAACATTGGTGCTTCATTTTTAGGAATGGTGATATTTTATTTTATTAGGGAGATTTGATGTAAAATATTTCTGGAAATTTGGAAATTCAAAAGTTTATCAAAAGTAGTTTTTTTTTTGTCTTCGTCAGTGTCATAATGAGTGTACCAAAGTAAATTAATAGCACAAGTTGTATGGCAACAAAGTACGAAGTCATGAATCATCAAATTTTGTGGTGGTTCCTGTATTTGTTACTTAGATACTTAGAAGTATTAATATCAGAATACTGAAGACATACTTTAACAGTATGCATTATACAGAACGCTTAGAGAGTCCCTGAGAGACCAGTGTGCCCCCGTAGACTGTCTGCTTTAGGTAATTAGGGATATGTTTTAATTAACCTGATCAGTGATGCTATGCTGTGGTTTGTGTTCATTTCTGGTAATGGTATATTAAGACTGAATGCATTATGCAAAGGTAGAAATAAAAAAGCAATGCATTATGAAAAGGTAGAAAGTAAAAAAAAGACTTTGAGGCATCAGAAAATGTTCAAAGGCCTTTTTTATTTCACATGTACAGATTTTAAAAATACATTAACAATTGGCTACTCATTAAAAGATCACCACAAGCACAAACAGAACTCTACACCGATCTAGTTTCCTACCATGATGTTTAGCCCCAACGCACTATTTCCCACTACTTTCTGAAGCAGTCTAGCACACTTTTTGTTTTTTTCAAAGCAATTCTGGCAACACATCTTAATGTCCCCTTTTCGGCCAGTTGCAGCACTTGCACGTGTCATCATAAACGGTGCCAGAAGAACAGTGTTTGGGAAAGGTTTCCCCTTTGTCGCATTCATAGAATTGTGTGTTGTTTTCTGGGTCGGGGTAGATGCCGTCGGGCTTGCCGTTGCAGAAGCCAGGGCTGGGTTTGCGGGTGGTGGTGCTGGTGGTGGTGGTGGTGGTGGTGGTGGTGGGGGTGGTGGTGATTGAAGGATCACGTGTGGTCGTGGTAATCTCAGGGTATTCTGGAAAAAAATGAGAAGAGAGTGGTTAACATATAGGTTCTTAATAATTTTGCAGTGGGTTGGTGGTGAACAGGCCCACCGATAGTGGGGACAAATGGCTAAGGGAAAGGGGGATGGCCAGAACTGGTCCCTCCTTACATTATGGAATATGGGGGGTGGGGTGGGGGGGTGGGGTGGCTGGTGGTGAATGTTGAAAATTTGAAATGGTAAGAGGAGGAGCGCCTTACTGATCCCCAGAGCCTTGTTCAGGTGAATCATGAGCGGATGTTTTCCCTGGCCGCAGAACTCTCCATTGAAGTCATCCAGGTCAAGCGCCCAGACAAAGGCTCCACCAAACTTCTTCTCCTTCAGATATTTCACCTAGAAAGAGGAAGGGGAATCAGTTTTTTTTTCTGAGCAGTAACAAAACAAGTAGGTTCCCGGAAGAAAGAATTTCTTAAAATGTGATTTTTTCTATATCTCATTTGTTTCTCCTAGACAATAATGAGATCACAGTGATACAGAAATAAGACTATTGCCTTTTGTTGTTTCAAGACTCCCTTTAATCTACAAATGAGATCTCAACAATGTCTTAAATAATGCTCAATATTGTAGGAGAAAGAACTGTGACAAAATTAATACTTAAATAAGCCTTAAAAGAGAATCACCATTTTGTCTGTTGTGCAACAGAAG
The DNA here is from genome assembly GCA_027475355.1 of Coilia nasus. Taxonomy (NCBI): domain Eukaryota; kingdom Metazoa; phylum Chordata; class Actinopteri; order Clupeiformes; family Engraulidae; genus Coilia; species Coilia nasus. The sequence continues at coordinate 22,532,128 of CM050211.1, forward strand.
AGATACAAATCAAAAACAAAATTTCCCTCTGGGTTATACTGTAGTGGGCCATTTTGAATACCTTGATGTCAAAGCTTTCCTGGGTGTCATATCCGACCCATTCGTTGCCTTTCACTGCATAGGGAACCTTCTGATCCTCAATCCAGTGAACTGTGGCACCGTTCAGGAAACCGCAAATCTAGAGTGAAAAAAAATCAAATATGTCAATAGTGGCCTCACAACATACAATATTGTTTTTTTTTTTTTTTTTTTTTTAACTTCAAGATAGCCATGTATTAATAAAGGCTTTTTATACCTTTTGAATTAGAAGAGTGTCTTGGACCCTCCTTTTTTAATTAGACATTGCTTTTTTTTTATTATGGGCTACTCTTCCTGAACTTATGTGGCTACTATATTGAACATATCACTGGATGTGGGAAGTCTTTGAATTGTATTCCCTTTAGACATTTGTCTGTGAGAAGTTCACCTCGTAGTAGGACCAGAAGCCAGCCTCTCGGGTGTAAGGTCCGGCCGAGGCAGCGCCAGCGGCCGGGGCTCCGGGACTGGTGTCGGTGGAGGTCAGGCGGAATGTGCGGCCATACACGGCGAAGCCCATCCTGAGCTTCTCCACTGGGGTGCCATGGTCTCGCCAGTGTGACATGGCGTAGTCCTGTGCAACGAGGCCTAGTTATTGGCACTGGCAAACCGTGTAATCATTTATAGTACTGCGTGATACTGTTTGATGATTGTTGAGATATGGTTTTGCTGGAAAGTAGTATATGAAACTGATGTTTGATCAAATAGATTTTTAACTTACAGTGTTGAAGTAGATTAAGTCGCCCTGGTCAGCTGACCCCTGGTACAGTGGGCTGTTGTGGCCGGTGTAAGTTGACCAGGCTCCATTGAAATCATAGGTCATGATGTTGATAAAGTCAAGAGACCTGGAGAGACAGGGACGTACCAGACGTTTATGAGGCAAGTTCACAGGAGGGCCTTCTAGACCTCATCTACATCTGCTGTGAATTTGTTTCATTTAGGAAGAACATGAGACAAAATCCAAAGCTAAACATCAAGCCAATCTGGAGCCAACCCTTACACCCTCACAGCTATGCTACTGTGTCTGTCTCACAGTTAAAACTGAGTTGTTTCCCACACCATAGATGGTATAATTGTTAGCATGGATGTCACTTACAGAGGCTCTAACTCCATTAAGAGATTCATAACTGTCTATATTTGTTAGTTTGAGTTCCCAATGTATGTTTTGTTTCACACAAATGTTTTGAGAGGAAAACAAAAATGGTTTTAATTACTTGGCAATTTCTGCAATTTCATAGCCGGCCTCAATGGTGGCCTTTCCGGCAGCCACTGCAGCACTGAGCAAGAGGCGGGGTTGTCCAGTGCTCTTGCTCTCAGCTTCATACGCGTCAATGAGCTCCTGTTGTGGTGGTGGTGAGGGGGACACAGAACAGTCAAGACATGGAGTAGACAAACTTCCTAACTTATAGTTCACATCTGAACTTTGGTGGCTAGTCAATACAACATATAAGCTTTGTTACAACATTGAAAAAGTGATCTGAGGAAAGTATTAATTCATTGCTTGGCACTCAGATGTCTATTCTTCTCTAAGAGAGGGCAAAGAGCTGGCACACCTACCCTAACCAGGAGAGTGAATCTGTGCTTGTCCTCAGGGGGACTTCCTCGAGAGCCGGGATATTCCCAGTCCAGGTCCATACCATCGAAGCCATACTTCCTCAAGAAGGTAATGGAGGACTGGATGAACTTCTGGCGATTGGTGGGGGTGGACACCATGATGGAGAACCTAAAAAAGAATTACATTTTTTTTAACCCACGTACAATCTGCAAGATCTCTTAAAAGTACCGAATCAAGTTGTTGAAAAAAAAAAAAAAGGCTGCTTCTCAACGTAAATGACTTACTGGGTCGAGCCAAAATTCCATCCTCCAATAGCCAGCAGAGTCTTAATTGCTGGATTACTATGGAACAGAAAACGAACCAGTTAGGTATCTGAGGACACTTACAGAATTAGTGCTGGAGTTTTTCACATGAGGGATTTATCCCTGTCCATGAGTACGAACTTAACTTAAAACTTATCTTTTATGATGAAGCGTTTCTTTCGTGGGTTTACCACTATATGTGTCTAAATACATATGTGGCAGCTAAGGTGTAAACAGTACTACAGTCCCAGAGTTGACCTATTGTACAAAATGCCATATTGTCACTCCGCCTCATGTTATGGTGTTATTTGTCTCTACTTTATACAAAATATTCACATAACAGGACACCTCTGCAGCTATTTTTTCAGACTTAAGTAGTCCGTAGTGTTGATTTCACTTTGCTATTTATTCAAAAGGCTATTTAATGTGACATAGTGTTAAATGGCTCTGTGACTGTGCATGAAGTGTTGGTAGCACGACTCATCGGTGTGACCTACATCGTCTTGAGGTTGTTGAATTGGCCATAAAGCATCTCATCATTCCACTCGTAGGTGACCAGCTCATTGGCGTGGTTGATCATGGCAAAGGCGTAGAACAGGTGGGTGCACAGGAATGGATCCACATTGGCTGGCATGTACTTCCCAGTCCCCGGTCTGTACTGGGACCAGTTGGTGAAATAGCAGCCCATGTCCATGGATGCTCCTGAGGACACATAGAAGTACATGAAGTTCTCCTGCAAACGGTTTAAAAACTGGGCAGTGGAGTGGTTTTTGATCAAGGGGGCTACTTACCTAGGTGGCATAGCACCAGGCACATGCCTAGATGGAATAAATCATGTTTTAGTTAAATGACAAAAAAAAAACAAAAAAACATTGTTATTGGTTATTTATATTCATCCTCGTTGTCGACTGTACCTGCAATGATGGTGAGCCTCATGGTTGAGAGCTGTGCCTGTTTTCCCTCTAGATCTTTTAACTGTTTTAAAAACAAATTGAAATAAGTAATTAAAAAATATACAAAAATATACAAATATTTACAAAAAATATAGTAAATATACTAAAATATATCTTTAAAGATGATTCAGTTATGGTTTAGAGCAGTGTAAGAATTATCATCAACAAATATTAATTAGCTAGCTTTTATCTGTATGAGATTGTGTAATATGTAATGTTTTAAGATCAAATCAGACTATCATGAGCAGATGTTTCCCGAGATCTCACTAAATGTCTTTGTGATCTTGAGTGTGCAGAATCATCATCCTTACCTTGGGTAGTTCTTATACAAACACACGAGCCACAGACTGTCCTTGCCTGTCACGGCTTATATAAGGTATCCAGGTCCCACCTCAGGTCCAACCTCTACACCTAATAATGTATGATATGGAACAACTTTATGTCGACCCAGATGATAAGATAACTCTAAAAGGTCAAGGTGTTTTTTCCTAACAGCCAGAGCATAGATCTTGCATAATATATTGTTAATGTTAATTAATGGACTATGTATGCATTACTGACTAAGGAACTGGTATCAGACATTAGAAGAGAGGTGACCACTATTTCCCTTATACCCTTATTCCCTTATATCCTTTTTCCCTTATACAGCTTATTTTTTAATTCCCACTTTTTTACCTCCGGCTCAGGTGTCTAATCAGCCATTTGATGTCCATTTAACAAAAAAGAACAATAATTCATTATGGAATAAGTATTACATTTTCACCTTCTGTAATTCAGCACATTTCACATTTTCTGTTAAACATACTTTAAAATTCAGTTTATTAATGAATACTTCAGTAAATGTGTTAGCAATTGTAGTGCATGATGTTAGAGACTTCAAAGTATGCTTTCTGTTTGTTTTAACACAAGAAAAGTTACAAGCTGTTGAAGCTACAGCAATATGCCTCAACATATACTGCTCTAACTAACCATCTAAAGCAATACTCAGCCCAACTAAAATATGAACGTACCTGCTTATTGCTCTGTGTTTTTTGTCTCACCACATAATGACACCAAATCAATGCACTGATAATTGACTATGACTATAACATGACTTTAACTATGATAATTTAATAGAGATTAATCAAGAAAGGGAGAAGTTAGTCAGTCTCCTGGTCAACTGAGTCATTTGACAAGACATGAAACTAGATAATATGTTCAACTTTCCAAAATCCACACTGAATTCAACCCACAAATACAGCCCCACAAAGTTGGACAAACTTGATTTCTAAGCAAAACGCTGGACACAGTCTGTTGTTCATGTCTAGGTTGTTGAGGCCAACGTCTCTGTGGAGGGTTTTAAAGCAGCACTAAGTAGTTTTTGTCTTTGGTTGCCCTACAGGTTGGAAGCGGAATTGTCTCTCGCAGAGAACTACAAAGAGACGGCCCGCTCCTCCAAACGTACTTAGTACGGTTATAGCCCATGAAGGGCGGCAAAGTGAATTCAGAAATGCCTTTCACCCTGTTACGTCACACTTAGCAGACACCTTTTTTATCCAAAGCAACTTACAAAGGAGTTACAAGTTGATGAACCATGAAATGATTTTGGAAACATTATTTTAAGGTTGAACTATTTTCAGTGTTGCTTTAAAAGAATGACAACTGGCAATAATAATAATAATACAATGTAAATCAACATGATATTAATTCAATTTATGAAATTTATTTTTAGATAATTTCCTTGTGCTAAATATAGTTTTAGTGCTAAATACTACAGTAATTGCAATATGTCTTTGGATTCAGACTTCACTGTGTCTGACTCTCTGACCTCCCAGTGCACTGTGTAAACAACTGATAAAACTGATATCATTCAAATAGTGGAAAGTAGCAATAAAATCTTACAGTGTGTATTAAGGTCCACTGCGGTGTCAACATTTGTCTGTGTAAGCAACCTTTGATGTGTAAGGATCAAAGAAACATCCACGTGTTCACCTCACGCTGTGAGTTACCGCTTACTCAGACCAAACTGATCAGGTTCTGTTGTGCACATTTCCTTAAGATTCAAATACATTAATAACATTATGGTGGGAACTCACTGATGTTTGTGTACAGTATTTATAACTTATTTGTAGTCTTTTTTTTGAAGATATTTTTGTAGATATACCTGGTGAACATGATGCAATGTTTACATAAATATGCATTGACCTATTTCTACACGAGGACAACAAGTCTTATCCATGTATTTTTGTGTCCTTGGGTGATAGTTTGTTTGGAAGTCAAGTGGTCATTGTTATGACAACACTGCCACTCAAGATAGACTAGTCACTTTGGACTGAGGGCTGGTCTTAGTGTAATCATAGGTTGACAGATTTTTTAAGGTAAACTGCGGCTGTGTTATCAGCACAGTTTATCAAGCCATGCTCTGTTCACGATGTGGCATGAATCTTGTACCCCATTGATTTCTCTGTATTTCAGACTTTATCCTCTGGGCCATAAATAGACTATATAAACATTTTAATGGCAGCATTAGAAGTACTGCTATAGTGCAGCATCATTAGAGTGCAAAAGGAGCACATGGCAATAATCCACCTGCTGATAAACTACTCTGAGCACAGACCTGTCTTATCTGGTTTGATTAGACTTAACAAAACCATTAATCATTTATTTCTCCTTTAAGGAAACTAATAACTAATTTCTGTGTGCTGTCACACTCTTGACAAATCGTATCCTGCCAAACGTTTGCAACATGCGCAATATCCTAATTTTATCTGAGAGACATGAATGTGTGTAGTTTTTTCTCCCCTCCCTCTCTAACCCTACACTCATGCTGATAATTATGACACTTCCAATAGGCTGTCAATGACTTTTGAAGAAAGTCTATTATTTTACTGACACCTGTTTTGGTCTTACACTTCGTTTTGTTCATGATAGGTTAGTGTACCGTAATGATTCTTATTAAATATGTTCATACATTTTAAATACTCTATCCTCAAGAACACCCAGCAGAAATTGTTGTTTCTGCGATGTGAGGAAACACAATCTATCACAGGAGCTGCTGATAGTGTTCAATATTGCTGATGTTGAATGCATCCTGTGCACATCTATCACAGTGTGGTTTGGTGGAGCTACAAAACAGGACCAAAGCAGCCTGCAACAGACAAATAGGTCTGCAGAGAGGATCATTGGAGTCCCTCTGCCTATCCACCAGCACTTGTGGGTAGGGAACATCATCATAAGACCTCATTACAGGTGTTAACAATTATTATTGATCACGCTCACAACCTACAACAATTTGCAGCAATCACATTGCAGGGCTGACAATATGACAGCCCATATTAATGAGTGACAACCTGGAAGAGTCTCTGCCAGGTTGTCACTGATTAATATGGGCTGTCATATTGTCAGCCCTGCAATGTGATTGCTGCAAATTGTTCTAGGTTGTGAGCGTGATCAATAATAATTGTTAACACCTGTAATGAGGATCATGTGATCACCTACGAAGTGTATATATATGGGGTGTCATTCACATGTATTGTTACGTCTGAAGAAGGGTGCAAACCCGAAACGTTACGAAAAATAAATAAAACAGCGGGAGCATAAAAATCCTGATTGAAGCGGACTTTTTTTCTTTCTTTATTGTGACTATTGCTTGTCCAGCTCCCAGGTCAGACGCTTGGATGTGCGAGCTTTTATCTACCTCGTCGAATCCGTCAACTGCCAGTAGCGCTACTGAGGTACCCTGAGCATGGTACCGTCTCTGTGCACTGCTCCACGGGTGCCGTTGTTGTGGCTGCCCCCTGCTCACGTGTGTGATGGGTTAAATGCACGTCAATTTTGTTTTGTACACTGTGTGCTGTTCTGTAATGTGCCATGTAATCACAGTGACACTGGGTACTGTTTGTTTTGTTTGTTTGATACCCTGAACATAATCTCCAGGCCCCTCCCTTCCGGCAGGCACTACAGAACCACACTAAGCATGGGAGTAGCTTTTCCCCACTACTAATACTCCCATAAAAAACTCATCAGTATTCATGCATATACCCACTCTGATGATTTCTTATTTCCTGATTGACTGGACATTTTCCTAGTTGCTGACATCACACTACACTTTACGCATATTGTTGTTGCCTGTACATTGCTTGTTTGTATATTGCTTGTACAGTTACTGCTATGTGCTGTATATATGTCTGTGTACATTGCCGTGTCTATGGTGATGATGGTGCATATTAATGGCAGCAGTTTTAATAGACTGTTGTATTCTACAGGCCTTACATTTCACTGGACAGTAGTTGCTATTTTACGTTACATTACATTACACTTAGCAGATGCTTTTATCCAAAGGAACTTACAAACATAACCAAGCTGCCGATGCAGGAGGACACAGAGTAAGCAAAGTCATACCAAAGTTAGTGCAGCCAGGGTAGAGGACAATGTTGGTGAGTAGAGGTTAGTTTTGTTAGAAAGGGAACTACTCTCAGAAAAGAAGAGTCTTCATGAGCTTATTTTATAACACAAGTAAAGGAAACAAAGTATTGTCAGTATGAAAATATCTGTGGTGTCTCAGGTCAGCATAAGGAGCACACCCAGTGGATGTAATGTAATTGATACATATAACACTCCACAGTGAAACCTCCCTCCCTGATTCAGGCTATGAAGAGGCAGGGGAATCAAGTCTGACAGGTACCAACACAAAGCAGGATCTCCACAAAGCAGCCAAGAAGACATGCATAAAGTGACACTTGGACTGTTGTGTAACTTATTTTATTTCAGACTTTATTTAAAAAAAAAAAAACACAAGCTGCAGTTTGCATTCACTTTTTTATAGAAACATCAGTAAAGTAGAAAAGAACTTGGTATGTAATTTAACGTCTGAGGTGAAAGGTCCAAACCTTATTTTTTTTTAATAATGGCAATCACAAACCTGTATTACATTGCATGCACACACAGGTGTTCTTCTCTTTCCTTACGGATAGTTACAACATTTGCATGCATTGTTGAATATCAGGCCGGGCTGGCAGCGTTGCAGGTAGGTGTTTCCATGAAAGCACTGAAAGTAGGTGGTGGCATCAGCAGGGTTTGGGTAGAGGCCATCAGGGCGGCCGACGCAGAAGTTTTGGATGGGGTCCCGAGTGGTAGTTGGGCCCGGTGTGGTGGTGGGTTTGGGTGGGAAGCCTGGAGGAACACAACCAACATAGCAGATGTTCATCAGAGAGACCATAACTGCAAAGAGCATGTGGTGGTAGGTGGACACCTAAACACGTTATTTTGTAAAAAAAAATAATAATAAGATGAAGATAAAATACATATTTTACTTTCATGTAGAGAAAATATGTATTCAGTGCTGGCTGCTTACATAGAAAATAAATAAATAAATAATAAAAAATAAATGTTGTGTCTTTTACCCAGAGAGTTGCGAAGGTGAAGGACCAGAGGGTATGCACCATCTCCACAGAAGAAGCCTCCGAAGTCATCCATGTCCATGGTATACACGGATGCTCCACCCAGGTTCTTTGCTCTCAGCCACTGGGCCTAAGGCAGATAAAGCAGGTCACAGGTCACAGCATTGCACATCGGAAATGTCACCGCTTTCAGAGCAGAATCTTTGTCTAAAAGATAACAAACAGGTGTGACAGTTTGTGTACCTTGGCAGCATAGCTCTCCTTGTTGTCAAAGCCCACCCAAGAGTTCCCATGGAATGCATAAGGAACCTTCTGCTCGGTAATCCAGGAAACTGTAGCAGATGTTAAGAAGGAGCAGACCTAGAGAGAGAGAGGGAGGGAGAAAAGAATGATGGTGATTTTAGTACACTGATAGCACCCTAATGTGTACCAAAATAATGTTCAGGTGGGAGACCTACCTCGTAGTAAGACCAGAAGCCAGCTGTTTGGGTGTAGGGGCCGGCGTTGGCGGGGCCGTTTGAAGGAGCGCCCAGGCCTGTGGCAGAGGTCGTGAGGCGGAAGGTGCGGCTGTACGTAGGGAAACCCAGGAGCAGCTTGTCAGCATCTGCACCTTTGTCCAGCCAATACGTCATCGTGGACTCCTATGATAATCAAACCAGACGGACAATCAAAAATAACACAGATGACCCCATGTAGACTTGATGCTGTTCTGGAAATGAATGACCATATTGAAAATCAGTATTTCACCTTCAAAAGGATCTTTTTTTTTATTTAACTGTTCTGTGCTACTTATTGTTATTGGGTTGAAGTGTGATTGTCCTCTTACAATGTTGTGGTAAACATGGGATCCTGTGTCAAGGGCACTGCTGAAGAGAGGGCTGTTGTGTCCAGTCCTGGACTCCCATGCTCCATGGTAGTCATAACTCATGATGCTGATGAAGTCCACTTCGCTACAGGAGGCATAAGCAGGAAGTTGAAAGTTGAATAATTGTTTGAATAGGCTGTGGAATTAAACCTGAATATATGGAATGAAACTTGAATAGCCTATATTGATTGAAACCTGATGGAATGAATGTTAGAATATATTGAATGAAACGTGAATATATTGAATGAAATCCGAATATATGGAACGTATGTTTGAATAGATGGAATGAAACTTGAACATATCATGGCTTGAATATATTGAATGAATGGTTGAATATATTGAATGAAACTTAGGGAATAATTTAATACATTTTACTTGCGGTTGAGAAACGTTTCATTTCGTTTTCGCAGTCACAGCGAACAACAGAAATATAAAATGTTAAACATTCTATTTAGTAGTAATCCTAATCGCTAATTAGCTGCTAATTTCACAGTAATAACAAACAACTTTTCTATAATCTTACTCAAAGAGGAGAAGGTTAAGGAGAGACAAACCATTCGAGTTCTCTCATGACAGATGTCAGTGCATGTAGTGAGAGTTGAGTGTATGTTTCTGTGCTAATAGGATACTTTGCCCCGGTATCAGAGATGTTAAACATGTTTTGGACAATAGTCTAAACGCCTCCAGGCTACGCTTAAATTCAAGCACCTACAGTAGCCTATAAACGGGGCTATTGTGCGTACAGTCTTGCATACAATTAGCCTAAAACATGTTTCACATCTCTGATAATAGCGGAAAGTATCCCATTAGGACAGAAACATACACTCAACTCTTACTACATGTGAGATACACCTGGCCTGGCCTGTGAGGTTCATGTATGTCTGCCATGATTAAACAAAGAATGGGTTTCTTGGTCCGTAGAGCGGAAAAAGTTAACATTAGTATTTTGGCTCGTAAAATTAGGCCTACAAGTATTTGCCAGGGTGTTGATTGCTTCCTCAGTACTTAATATTGCTGCAACTTCATATTGGCAAACCTCTAGCTGCAACATAGGTACCAACTGACATCTAAACAAAAGATGGGGCCAGTACCGTGATGATGTCAGTTTTCACGTTTCATTCAATATATTCTAGCATTCATTCAATATATTCAAGTGTTCATTCAATATATTCAAGCGTTCATTCAATATATTCAAGTTTACATATATATATATATGTGTGTGTGTGTATTTAACTACATGCGCCTTTATTGTGATAGGACAGTGACGATTCATATAGGAAATGAGTGCCCTGCATCGCCATGGGCACCTGCCCAGTCATGGTACAAATGCTGTAGCCACTACACCACGGCACCCCCCATCAACAGGAAGTTTAGAATGCATGTGTCTCTGTATTATAACTCAGATTATTGGTACACAGTATTGGTGCACAGAATGTAGCCTTCACTGCTAGGCATGCAATCGCATGTACCTGGACACTTCAGGGACCTCATAGGCGATGTCAACGGTGGACCTCAAAGCTCCAGCTTTGATGGAGAGCAGGAGGGGGGGTTTCTTGTTGTCTGTGGCCTCAGTCATGATGGCTGATCTAAGCTCCTATACCAGGGCAAGGAGCACATAAGCAACAAACAATGGTTAACAAATGCTGAGATGAGTCATACAAAACCACCATGGCCCCAGGTTGATGATTAGCTCATTTCTGCTCATCTGGTTTAAGGCATCTTAAACAACCACACTGTGTCAGTAATGACACAGGGATTGGCCTACTACTGAGGGTTTGGCCACTTACCCTGAGCAGGGCAGTGAACCGCTGCTTGTCGTCCAGTGGGCTGCCATTTTGTCCTGGGAACTCCCAGGCCAGGTCCAGCCCATCAAAGTTATGAGCTCGCACGAAAGTCAAGGCAGACCTGATGAACGTCCTACGGCCCTCTGGTGTGAAGACCATGGGAACAAACCTGCAAAAACGGGTTGGGTACTCATTAGAAGTTCAGGGTACTGCAAGGGCAAGGAATATCTTGAAATATCTGGCATAGTCTGTGTCTCACATTTATTTAATATATTCTGGAAATGCTTCATTAAACAATATTAAGTAATGTGTAGTTTATTTCATGAGGTGAATGTTTTTTTTTCTTGCTTTCAACTTACACACTGACTCCATTAGCCTGGCCTCCGACGGACAGAAGAGTCTTCATGTTGGGATTGCTAAAATGATAAAACAGCTAATTATTAAAATATACTACATATTTTTTTCAAAACACTAGCTAGATGTTAGCATAAAATAAGGCTCCACTCACGTCAGCTTCAGGTTGTTTAGCAGTTTGTACATGTCTTCATCGTTCCACTCAATAGTGGCCAGCTGGTTGTCATAGCCGATGGTGGCAAGGCTGTAGACCACATGCGTGCAGAGGTAAGGGTCCACATTGGCTGGCGTGAACTTCCCAGCACCTGGTCTGTACTGGGCCCAGTTGGTTATGTAGCACACCAGCTTGGTGGAACTCACTGCAGGGAGGGAGTGAGATATATCTGAGTTTGGGTAAAGTTCCTGGATTCTTTTTTTTTTTTTTTTTTATTAATATTAGGTTTACTTTATATAACAAATGATTACCAGACACCTACCCATCTGAAGGGTGAGCAGCATCCCCAAAGCTAAAGAAATAAGACAAGGGGAGGGAGAGAGAGAGAGTGAGAGCTCATTAAAAATCTTTGCACACATCATGTTTTCATTATTATTCAGATTTATAAGGACATATCTCCAGGTAGAACTTACCGGTCAGAACAACAAGTTTTCCCATTTCTCAGTTTCTGCAAGAAAATGTTGTGTACAGTCTGTAAGTTATACCTCAAAGCCAAAAAATATACTTTGCTTAACAAAAAATTAAGTTGCTTTTGAAACAATAATATCTGTCAACAAAAACTAAGCTCGTTCTAACATTCACCTAATACAGTCTTCATAAAGATCATCAGACATGCAGACTAAGTAATTTATTTTTGAACAGTACAACTGTCATTTACCTGTTTCACCTCCTGTGGTTAGAATTCAGTGAAGTTCCAAACACGCTCATTTATAGTCTGAGACATATAATGGGTACCAAAGTACAATTGATAAGTTTATCAGGAAATTGTTAATGGCATCCTTGTCATATTATGTCAAAACAATGTTTTTTACATGGGAGTGGCTTTTCTCCACTGCTGTAACTGAATAACTGATCAGTATTCATGCATGTACCTAGCCTGGTAAACCAGCCCCTCATACTTCATTTCATTTTATACAGAGGGTCTAGCCTTGCTGCATTATAAAACGATTTCTTCCTGTAGGTGTGGACTCTGCTGAAGTTTGAAATGTAAAGTGGCTCTGCCTTTACCTAATCGCTAATGTTGGGATGTCACGTATGCAATTAGGCTGTGCTCTCAATTCAATTCAATGTAGCACACAAAGTCAACGTCTTCTCTCACGAACACCTCCTCTGTTCACTGATTGGTTCTGTTTCTCTTGGTTCAAATACATGAATATTAACGGCAGCAAGGCCAGACCCTCTGTACAAAATAAAATAAAGTACAAGGGTCTGGTTTACCAGGCTAGCAGGTACCCACACTGATGATTTCTTAATTCACTGGACATTTTCCAGTAGCTGAGATCACACTGCACTTTACTTATATTGTTGTGGTCTGTATATTGCTTGTTTGTATATTGCTCGTACAGTTACTGCTATGTGCTGTATATATGTCTGTGTATATTGCCATGACTATATTTAATGTGCAAAAATGTAATCTGTAGTTTGATGTGTAAATACGTACTCCATCTATACTGTTGTCCATTTGCTGCATGTATAACTTGTCAACAACTGCTTCCTCTAGGCATAAACATGTCTGACCAAACAAAACAGCTTTCTATCATGGATTCTCTGATTGAATATGTTCATGGCATCTCCACAGAGCTCCCAAGCAGACATGCTAGACATAAAGTGACACTTGGACTGTTGTGCAACTTATTATATTTCAGACTTTATTAAAAAAATAAATCACAAGCTGCAGTTTGCATTCACTTTTTTATAGTAACATCAGTAAAGTAGAAAAGAATTTGGTATGTGATTTAACGTCTGAGGTGAAATGTCCAAACCTTTAATTTTTTTAATAATGGCAATCACAAACCTGTATTATATTGCATGCACACACAGGTGTTCTTCTCTTTCCTTATGGATAGTTACAACATTTGCATGCGTTGTCGAATATCAGGCCGGGCTGGCAGCGTTGCAGGTAGGTGTTTCCATGGAAGCACTGGAAGTAGGTGGTGGCATCAGCAGGGTTTGGGTAGAGGCCATCAGGGCGGCCGACGCAGAAGTTTTGGATGGGGTCCCGAGTGGTAGTTGGGCCCGTTGTGGTGGTGGGTTTGGGTGGGAAGCCTGGAGGAACACAACCAACATAGCAGATGTTCATCAGAGAGACCATAACTGCAAAGAGCATGTGGTGGTAGGTGGACACCTAAACACATGTTATTTTGTAAAAAAGATAAAATACATATTTTACTTTAATGTAGAGAAAATATGTATTCCGTGCTGGTTGCTTACATAGAAAATAAGTAAATAAATAATAAAAAATAAATGTTGTGTCTTTTACCCAGAGAGTTGCGAAGGTGAAGGACCAGAGGGTATGCACCATCTCCACAGAAGAAGCCTCCGAAGTCATCCATGTCCATGGTATACACGGATGCTCCACCCAGGTTCTTTGCTCTCAGCCACTGGGCCTAAGGCAGATAAAGCAGGTCACAGGTCACAGCATTGCACATCGGAAATGTCACCGCTTTCAGAGCAGAATCTTTGTCTAAAAGATAACAAACAGGTGTGATTGTGTACCTTGGCAGCATAGCTCTCTTTGTTGTCAAAGCCCACCCAGGAGTTCCCATAGAATGCATAAGGAACTTTCTGCTCGGTAATCCATGAAACTGTAGCAGATGTTAAGAAGGAGCAGACCTAGAGAGAGAGAGAGAGGGAGAAAAGAATGATGGTGATTTTAGTACACTGATAGCACCCTAATGTGTACCAAAATAATGTTCAGGTGGGAGACCTACCTCGTAGTAAGACCAGAAGCCAGCTGTTTGGGTGTAGGGGCCGGCGTTGGCAGGGCCGTTTGAAGGAGCGCCCAGGCCTGTGGCGGAGGTTGTGAGGCGGAAGGTGCGGCCGTACGTAGGGAAACCCAGGAGCAGCTTGTCAGCATCTGCACCTTTGTCCAGCCAATACGTCACCGTGGACTCCTATATCAAACCAGACGGATAATCAAAAATAACACAGATGGCCCCATGTAGACTTGCTGCTGTTCTGAAAATGAATGACCATATTGAATATCAGTATTTCACATTTAAAAGGATGATTTATTTTTATTTAACTGTTCTGTGCTACTTATTCTCATTGGGTTCAACTGTGATTGTCCTCTTACAATGTTGTGTTGAAGATGGGATCCCGTGTCAAGGGCACTGCTGAAGAGAGGGCTGTTGTGTCCAGTCCTGGTCTCCCATGCTCCGTGGAAGTCATAAGTCATGATGCTGATGAAGTCCACTTCGCTACAGGAGGCATAAGCAGGAAGTTGAAAGTTGAATGAATGTTTGAATAGGCTGTGGAATTAAACCTGTATATATGGAATGAAACTTGAATAGCCTATATTGATTGAAACCTGAATGTATGGAATGAATGTTAGAATATATTGAATGGAACGTGAATATATTGAATGAAATCTGAACATATGGAACGTATGTTTGAATAGATGGAATGAAACTTGAATATATGAAGGCTTGAATATATTGAATGAATACTTGAATATATTGAATGAAACTTGAAAACCGACGCCATCACGGCACTGGCGCCATCGTTTGTTTAGATGTCAGTTGGAGCCTATGTTGCAGCTAGAGGTTTGCCAATAGAGCGACTCTGCAAAAAAATGAATTGCAGCAATATGAAATTAACCCCCTGGCAAATGCTTTTAATTTTACGAGCCAACATATTATTGTTAATGTATAGGCTACCGCTCTACGGAACAGTAAATCCACTATTTGTTCAATCAAGGCAGACATATGAACCTCACAGGCCAGGTGTATCAGGCTACCTTTCCGAGAAACATGCCTAGGTCTCACAGCAGGCACCTGCAGCCCCTATTTACAATCTTCATCCGTAAACTCAAGGGCCCAAGACACAAAAGGTAAGGGAATAATTTAACTTGCGGTTAAGAAACTTTTCATTTCATTTTTGCTGATAAGTCGCAGCGAACAACAGAAATATAAAATGTTAAACATTCTATTTAGTAGTAATCCTAATTGAGTAAATCGCTAATTAGCTGCTAATTTCACAGTAATAACAAACAACTTTTCTATAATCTTACTCAAAGAGGAGAAGGTTAAGGAGAGACAAACCATTCGAGTTCTCTCATGACAGATGTCAGTGCATGTAGTGAGAGCTGAGTGTATGTTTCTGTGCTAATAGGATACTTTGCCCCGGTATCAGAGATGTTAAACATGTTTTAGGCAATGGTCTAAACGCCAACAGGCTACGCCTAAATTCAAGCACCTACAGTAGCCTATAAATGGTGCTATTGTGCGTACAGTCTCCACAATCGCATACAATTAGCCTAAAACATGTTTCACATCTCTGATAATAGCGGAAAGTATCCTATTAGCACAGAAACATACAGTCAACTCTTACTACGTGAGATACACCTGGCCTGTGAGGTTCATGTATGCCTGCCTTGATTAAACAAAGAATGGGTTTCTTGGTCCGTAGAGCGGAAAAAGTTAACATTAGTATTTTGGCTCGTAAAATTAGGCCTACAAGTATTTGCCAGGGTGTTGATTGCTTCCTCAGTACTTAATATTGCTGCAACTTCATATTGGCAAACTTCTAGCTGCAACATAGGTACCAACTGACATCTAAACAAAAGATGGGGCCAGTGCCGTGATGACGTCAGTTTTCATGTTTCATTCAATATATTCTAGCATTCATTCAATATATTCTAGCATTCATTCAATATATTCTTTCATTTCCTAACCGGCTATACATATATACTATATATATATTTAACTACATGCACCTTTATTGTGATAGGACGATTCAGATAGGAAATAAGTGCCCTGCGTCGCCATGGGCACCTGCCCAGTCATGGTACAAATGTTGTAGCCACTATGCCACGGCAACCCCCATCAACAGGAAGTTTAGAATCCATGTGTCTCTGTATTATAACTCAGATTATTGGTACACAGTATTGGTAGACAGAATGTAGACGTCACTGCACAGAATGTAGACGTCACTGCTAGGCATCCAATTGCATGTACCTGGACACTTCAGGGACCTCATAGGCGATGTCAACAGTGGACCTCAGAGCTCCAGCTTTGATGGAGAGCAGGAGGGGGGGTTTCTTGTTGTCTGTGGCCTCAGTCATGATGGCTGATCTAAGCTCCTATACGTGGGCAAGAAGCACACAAGCAACAAACAATGGTTAACAGATGCTGTGATGAGTCATACAAAAACACCATGGCCCCAGGTTGATGATTAGCTAATTTCTGCTCATCTGGTTTAAGGCATCTTAAACAACCACACTGTGTCAGTAATGACACAGGGATTGGCCTACTACCGAGGGTTTGGTCACTCACCCTGAGCAGGGCAGTGAACCGCTGCTTGTCATCCAGTGGGCTGCCATTTTGTCCTGGGAACTCCCAGGCCAGGTCCAGCCCATCAAAGTTATGAGCTCGCACGAAAGTCAAGGCAGACCTGATGAATGTCCTACGGCCCTCTGGTGTGAAGACCATGGGAACAAACCTGCAAAAACGGGTTGGGTACTCATTAGACGTTCAGGGTACTGCAAGGGCAAGGAATATCTTGAAATATCTGGCATAGTCTGTGTCTCACATTTATTTAATATATTCTGGAAATGCTTCATTAAACAATATTAAGTAATGTGTAGTTTATTTCATGAGGTGAATGTTTTTTTTTCTTGCTTTCAACTTACACACTGACTCCATTAGCCTGGCCTCCGACGGACAGAAGAGTCTTCATGTTGGGATTGCTAAAATGATAAAACAGCTAATTATTAAAATATACTACATATTTTTTTCAAAACACTAGCTAGATGTTAGCATAAAATAAGGCTCCACTCACGTCAGCTTCAGGTTGTTTAGCAGTTTGTACATGTCTTCATCGTTCCACTCAATAGTGGCCAGCTGGTTGTCATAGCCGATGGTGGCAAGGCTGTAGACCACATGCGTGCAGAGGTAAGGGTCCACATTGGCTGGCGTGAACTTCCCAGCACCTGGTCTGTACTGGGCCCAGTTGGTCATGTAGCACACCAGCTTGGTGGAACTCACTGCAGGGAGGGAGTGAGATATATCTGAGTTTGGGTAAAGTTCCTGGATTCTTTTTTTTTTTTAGTTAATATTAGGTTTACTTTATATAACAAATGATTACCAGACACCTACCCATCTGAAGGGTGAGCAGCATCCCCAAAGCTAAAGAAATAAGACAAGGGGAGGGAGAGAGAGAGTGAGAGAGCTCATTAAAAATCTTTGCACACATCATGTTTTCATTATTATTCTGATTGATGAGGACATATCTCCAGGCAGAACTTACCGGTCAGAACAACAAGTTTTCCCATTTCTCAGTTTCTGCAAGAAAATGTTGTGTACAGTGTGTAAGTTATACCTCAATGCCAAAAATATACTTTGCTTAACAAAAAATGAAGTTGCTTTTAAAACAAAAATATCTGTCAACAAAAACTAAGCTCGTTCTAACATTCACCTAATACAGTCTTCATAAAGATCATCAGACATGCAGACTAAGTAATTTATTTGTGAACAGTTAAACATTTTTCTAAAACTGTCATTTACCTGTTTCACCTCCTGTGGTTAGAATTCAGTGAAGTTCCAAACACGCTCATTTATAGTCTGAGACATATAATGGGTACCAAAGTACAATTGATAAGTTTACCAGGAAATTGTTAATGGCATCCTTGTTGTTATGTCAAAACAATGTTTTTTTACATGGGAGTGGCTTTTCCCCACTGCTATAACTGAATAACTGATCAGTATTCATGCATGTACCTAGCTTGGTAAACCAGCCCCTCGTACTTCATTTCATTTTGTACAGAGGGTCTAGCCTTGCTGCATCGAAAAATGATTTCTTCCTGTAGGTGTGCACTCTGCTGAAGTTTAAAATGTAAAGTGGCTTTGCCTTTACCTAATCGCTAATGTTGGGATGTCACGTATGCAATTAGGCTGTGCTCTCAATTCAATTCAATGTAGCACACAAAGTCAACGTCTTCTCTCACGAACACTCCCTCTGTTCACTGATTGGGTCTGTTTCTCTTGGTTCACATATATGAATATTAACGGCAGCAAGGCCAGACCCTCTGTACAAAATAAAATAAAGTACAAGGGTCTGGTTTACCAGGCTAGCAGGTACCCACTCTGATGATTTCTTAATTCACTGGACATTTTTCAGTTGCTGTGATCACACTGCACTTTACTTATATTGTTGTGGTCTGTACATTGCTTGTTTGTATATTGCTCGTACAGTTACTGCTATGTGCTGTATATATGTCTGTGTATATTGCCATGTCTATATTTAATGTGCAAAAACGTAGTCTGTAGTTTGATGTGTAAATACGTACTCCATCTATACTGTTGTTGTCCATTTGCTGCATGTATAACTTGTCAACAACTGCTTCCTCTAGGCATAAACATGTCTGATCAAATAAAACAAATTCTGGCATGGATTCTCTGATGGAATATGTTCATGGCAGTGGTTACGATAGACTGTTGTATTTAGTATCTTTTACAGGCCTTACATTTGACTGGACAGTAGTTGCTATTTTACATTAAATTACATTATAAATCTGTAAAAATCTGGCAACCTAGATTGTCAGTATGAAAATATCTGTGGTGTCTCAGGTCAGCATAAGGAGCACACCCAGTGGATGTAATGTAATTGATACATATAACATTCCATAGTGAAACCTCCCTCCCTGATTTCAGGCTATGAAGAGGCAGAGGAATCAAGTCTGACAGGTACCAACACTTAGGACAGAAACAGGATCTCCACAGAGCTCCCAAGCAGACATGCTAGACATAAAGTGACACTTGGATTGTTGTGTAACTTATTTTATTATTTCGGAACTTTTACTTCAGAATTTTTCTTAAAAAATCATAAGCTGCAGTATGCATTCACTTTTTTACAGTAACATCAGTAAAGTAGAAAAGAATTTGATATGAGATTTAATACCTGGGGGGAAATGTGCAAAACTTTTACATTTTTTAATAATAACAATCACACAACTGTATTATATTGTATGCCCTCATTGTTGTTTTTCTGTTTCCTTACGGATAGTTACAACATTTGCATGCATTGTCATATACCAGGCCGGGCTGGCAGCGTTGCCGGTAGGTGTGTCCATTTGAACACTGAAAGAAGGTGTTTGCGTCAGCAGGGTTTGGGTAGAGGCCATCAGGACGGCCGACGCAGAAGTTTCGGTTGGGGTCCGGAGTGGTAGTGGGGGCCGGTGTGGTGGTAGGTTTGGGTGGGAAGCCTGGGGGAACACAACCAACATAGCAGATGTTCATCAGGGACACCATAAGTGCAAAAAGAATGTGGTGGTAAGTGGACACCTCAACACTCATGTTATTTTGTTAAAAAAAGTAAGAAAGATAAAATGCATACTTAATGTTTCCCTAACATACTTAATGTTTCCCTAATATGTCTTCAGTGCTGGCTGCTTACATAGAAAATAAATCAATAAATGTTGTGTCTTTTACCCAGAGAGTTGCGCAGGTGCAGGACCAGAGGGTATGCACCATCTCCACAGAAGGAGCCTCCGAAGTCATCCATGTCCAGTGTCCACACAGACGCTCCACCCAGGTTCTTGGTTCTCAGCCACTGGGCCTAAGGCAGATAAAGCAGGTCACAGTCAGCATTGTACACCGGAAATGTCACCGCTTTCAAAGGAGAGTCTTGTTGTAATTTGACAATGGTCAAAAATGTTATATACTGCCACCTAGTTTCTTTGCAAGTACCGTTTCTCTCTGTTAACGTCCAGTTAACGTCGCTAAAAGCAGCTGTTTACACTGAATTTGTGTGATATAACTCGTGTTGTGGGTTTCACAATGAAAGATAAGCTGTTTATTGAGAAGCTGAGTGGATCAGAGAACTGGGCAACATGGAAATTTCAAATGGTGCATCTATTGAAAACTAAAGGAATATGGAATATGGGGCATGGTAATGGAAACGGATAACTTACCAGCAGATGCTAATGCTCACACTCCATATTCCATCGGTACAACAAAGGCCCTGGCATTCAAAACAAGGCACTGAGAACTTTGTAAGTGTACATAATGTTTATTAATAAAACAGTTTTTCCAGGCAGTACCTTGCTGTAGTTTCTCATCGCCGCCATGATGAAAGTCCACACGAGTCGATTGACGAACATGAGACAGCAGGAAGAATAGGAGGAGAGGTAGTATAATTGACTTGTTTGGACTTTCATCATGGCGGCGACGAGAAACTACAGCAAGGTACTGCCTGTCAAAACGTTGCGTACACTTACAAAGTTCTCAGTGCCTCGTTTTGAATGCCAGGGCCTTTGTTGTACTACCGATGGAGTGTGGAGTTTCTTCGAGCTGTTTTAATGGTTTAATAATAGCGTAATCTTCATGCTTCGTCTAAGGGCGCCTACTACTGCCATTGTTAGCCTTCTGGGACAAGCGGTAAAAAATAGTTTAACTCTGAATGCAGCGGGCTGAATAATTTTTGCTCCTCGGTACACATACCAACTCGGGATGGTGTTTTAACATGCTAATTTTCATTTTACACAGAATTTCTCCTTTAATTTCCTGTGTTGGACATTTTTTGTGAAAAACGAAGATTTTGTACTATTTAGTACTATCTAGTACTATTTAGCACTCTTTAGTGAATATGTAAACATATCCCAAATCATTTTCATCATTAATTCGGGATATAATTTCTGTTTCATTCCAGTGTCTTTCCGACTGTGTGTGTGTAGCGTACATGTGTGTACCTGTCTCTGCGCTAGGACATTTGATAGGTTTGTTTGTTATACTTTGTCACGATTGACAACAATTTCGACCAATCGTGACTGACTTCAGATCTTAGAAAGTTGAGGGCATTCTGAAGTGCACCACTCGTAACTTATTTAAGTTTTCTCCTCTCCGCATTTTTTGCGGCTTTTTTCTCTCAGCTTTTTTCTCTCAGCAAACTTTGATAACCGTGGTCAAGGGAAGAGGCGGGCAGAAGAGGGAGAGGAGGCCTGAGAGATTTCATTGGACTAGCCCAATGTCCTATTAGAAAATGGGCCGCATTTCGTGTCTCAAATACTGCCATTGGCCGGTATGCCCAATGGCCTGTTCACCCCTGTCAGTGAGACTAGGTGATGGTAGGGTAGTTGATGGCCTAGGACTCGGCAATGTCAAACTGAAAATTAGATTTGCAGTCAGTAATGCCAAAAATATCACAACGTATGATGTGCTGTATGTTTCCAAGTTAGCTGGGAATCTTTTCTCAGTGGGAGCTGCTATCAGAAAAGGAAATACACTGAAGTTTAAGAGATTTCGCTGCTATATTCATGGTGAAAATTGAGATCTTCGAGGAATGGGAACACAGAGATCTGATGGATTGTACCAGTACTTGGTGGTGCCAAACAAAGTATTTTGGCACATTTATTGATGACTGCTCTAGATGCTGCAAGATATACTTCATGAAACAGAAAAGTGAGGTACTACGCAAATTCAAAGAATTTGAGAAAACATTCACCAATGAGTCTGGAAAGAAAGTCGTAAGACTGAGAACAGACAATGGTGGGGAATACACTTCCAAGGAATTTCAAGAATACTTGAAGGCTCAAGGTATCCATCATGAAATGTCCTCACACACCTGTACCTCACACACCTCAACAAAATGGTGTGGCTGAAAGAAAAAAATAGGACATTAGTTGACGCAGCCAGAAGTATGCTGTCTCATGCAAAATTGCCATACAGCAGCACATATACAGAACAGGCTGCCCACATCACTTCTGAAACAAGAAGCCCCCTATCAAAGATGGTATGGTAAAAAAACAAACGTGAGTCACATGAGTGTTTGGATGCACAGCCTATGCATATGTCCCCGACACAGAAAGAAGGAAACTGGAGAAGAAAGCAGTGAAACTTCGATTTGTGGGATATGCAAACAACTCCAAGGGGTACCGCCTGTTTGATGAGGAGAAAAAGAGGATTCTAATTCGTTGGGATGTTGTCGTCAATGAGTCAGACTTGACTGGAAAAGGGAAGTGGAAGTGTCTTGTGCAGAGAATGAGGATACTGTCAGTGCAAATGAGATTGGAGACCAGTTAATTGGGCCACTGTCAATTAACCTCCAAGAGAAGGTGGCAGAATAAGAACGTCCCCAAAGAGATAGGGATATGATGAGTTTGCAGATACAGTAATGGTTGATCATTATGCCAATGCTTGCCTTGTCACAGAACCAAGTACATTGAAGGAATCAGTGATGAGCTCTAATGCAAAGGAATGGAAGGAGGCAGTTGATTTGGAGTATGACTCACTGCTAGAAAATGAGACATGGGACTTAGTGGATTTACCAAGAGATCGGAAGGCAGAAGGATCAAGATGGGTGTTCAAAGTCAAGCATCATAGTGATGGACAAGTGGAGAGATATAAGTGCAGGCTTGTTGCTAAGGTCTACTCACAAAAGCATGGTACAGACTATGATGAAACCTTTTCACCTGTGGTACAGTTCAGTTCAATTTGTGCATTACTGTCCTTTGCTGTTTAGAATAATTTACATGTTCACCAGATGGATGTTGTAACTGCATTCCTAAATGGACATCTGGAAGAGGAAATCTACATGGAGCAATCAGAGGGGACAAGAACAAGAACCAGGACAAGAACACTTGGTGGGACACAGTCCCCTCGCTGCTGGAACAAGACCTTTACTAACCAGAGTTCATGAAGGACATTGGATTTAATCACAGTCAATGAACAACATAAATGAGTTGAAAGTTGCTTTGAAGAAACGCTACAAGATGAAAGACATGGGTGAGCTGTCTTACATTTTAGGCATGTCTGTCATCCAAGACAAGAATTGTATGTTTCTTCATCAGAAGCATTATATTGAAGCCATGCACCAGAAATATGGAATGGATAAAGCCAGTCCCATTGCAACCCTGACACAAACATGAAATTAAAAAACAATGATGGTGTCAGTAAACCAGTGAATCCAAGTACCTATCAGTCTGAGGTAGGAAGTCTGCTGTATGCAGCAATGGCCACGTGGCCATTCTGCTAAAAATTCTGCTAAATTCTGCAATTCTGACTGCTGTGAAGAGGATTCTTCGTTACTAGAAGGGCACATTGAATCTCGCACTCAAGTATGAACGGTCAGACTCTGGAACCTGGTTGGCTTCTCAGATGCTGATTGGGCTGGTGACCAGGATGAGCGTCGCTCTACAACTGGTAATGTCTTCTTATTGGGTGGAGGAACCGTGAGTTGGTTCAGTAAGAAATAGACAACGGTTGTGCCATCAACAGCTGAAGCTGAATATGTCGCACTCAGTCAAGCAGCTCAAGAATGCACCTGGCTTGTACGACTACTGAGTGACCTCGGAATGGATGCCTGTGGTTATCCTAGAAGACAGTCAAGGAGCCATTGCCATCGCAAAGAATCCAGTTGATCATTCAAGGACAAAGCACATAGACATTTGTTATCACTACGTCTGTGAATGTGTGCAGAAAGGCCAAATTCAACTCCCGTATTGTTCTACAGATGACAATTGGAGACATTAGGAGAGAAATTGGACTTTGCAATGTGTAACTCTGTTTAAAGCCTACTGTTTTATTATTGGGTAGCTTATGTTAAGACAATTTTAAGTAAAGTTAAAAAAAGGAATAAGGAAAATATCTTCCTAGTTGAAGCAGTAGTAGCATATATTGTTGTTTACTGTGCTGTTCACAGGTTTCTCTCTTAAAGGAGAACTTCGGTGTAAAATGAAAATTTGCCTGTTAAAACATCATCCTGAGTTGGTATGTGTACCGAGGAGCAAAAATTATTCAGCCCGCTGCATTCAGAGTTAAACTATTTTTTATCGTTTGCCCCAGAAGGCTAACAATGGAAGTGGTAGGTGCCCTTAGACGAAGCACGACGACAAAGCTATTTTTAAACCATTAAAACAGCTCGAAGAAACTCCACACTCTATCGGTAGTACAACAAAGGCCCTGACATTAAAAACGAGGCACTGAGAACTTTGTAAGTGTACACAACGTCTATTAATAAAACAGGTTTGATAGGCAGTACCTTGCTGTAGTTTCTCGTCGCCGCCATGTTGGACGTCCACACTAGCCGATTGTCGAACACGGACCAGCGGTCAGAATAGGAGGAGAAGTAGTGCAATTTAATTCCGTGAAACTGGAGGGATTTCATCTGTTGGTGACAATATCCAGTCATTGTGCCCATTTAACAGAGCCATGGTCCCAGCAACG
Organism: Coilia nasus; assembly: GCA_027475355.1. Taxonomy (NCBI): domain Eukaryota; kingdom Metazoa; phylum Chordata; class Actinopteri; order Clupeiformes; family Engraulidae; genus Coilia; species Coilia nasus. Next base: position 22,556,768 of record CM050211.1, read on the forward strand.
GCACCTAATCCACCAAAAAGGCTACATCTGAAGAGAGGTGCCATTCGGAAACTTGTGCGACTTGGTGGAGATGTATGTCCAACAACAAAGTCAAGAGAGAGCTGCAGCCATGGCGACAACAATCGGGAGATATTTCACAGGTTACCCATGCGTGATAAGGACACTTTGCAGTAGTAACTGGTCTTGCAAATCGTCGTGAAGGCGCGTCCACAGGCTGAAACAGAAAGATTATCGTGTCTGTAGCCTGCATTTCAACCAAGATGATTACATTGTCCCAGCAACGGCACCAAACCCAAAAAAGGCTACATCTGAAGAGAGGTGCCATTCGGAAACCTGTGCGACTTGGTGGAGATGTATGTCCAACAACAAAGTCAAGAGAGAGCTGCAGCCATGGCGACAACAAAAGGTATAATCGGGAGATATTTCACAGGTTACCCATGTGTGATAAGGACACTTTGCAGCAGAAGCTGGTCTTCCAAATCGTGTTATCCCTGTTCACGTGCACAGCACGACTTCCGTCAACAACAGCACGCGAGACTCAGTCCTAAGTGAAACGACACTTGAATGGGCCTCTTCAGTCTCTTGTACAAAATGGCAGGATATCGTCACCAACAGGTCGTTGCAAATGCAGCTCTCTCTTGACTTTCTTGTTGGACATACATCTCCACCAGATCTCCGAATGACCTCTCTTCAGATGTAGCCTTTTTTGTGGGTTAGGTGCCGTTGCTGGGACAATGTAATCATCTTGGTTGAAATGCAGGCTACAGACACAATAATCTTTCTGTTTCAGCCTGTGGGCGCGTCTTCACGACAATTTGCAAGACCAGTTACTGCTGCAAAGTGTCCTTATCAAGCATGGGTAACCTGTGAAATATCTCCCGATTGTTGTCGCCATGGCTGCAGCTCTCTCTTGACTTTCTTGTTGGACATACATCTCCACCAAGTCGCACAGGTTTCCGAATTGCACCTCTCTTCAGGGCCTTTGTTGTACTACCGATAGAGTGTGGAGTTTCTTCGAGCTGTTTTAATGGTTTAAAAATAGCTTTGTCGTCGTGCTTCGTCTAAGGGCACCTACCACTTCCATTGTTAGCCTTCTGGGGCAAACGATAAAAAATAGTTTAACTCTGAATGCAGCGGGCTGAATAATTTTTGCTCCTCGGTACACATACCAACTCGGGATGATGTTTTAACAGGCAAATTTTCATTTTACACCGAAGTTCTCCTTTAAGTGATATAATTTAGTGTAAAAAGGTGAAATATTGTAAAATTAGGTGGGAGTGTTGTAATATTGTAATTTGACAATGGTCAGGAATGTAATATACTGCCACCTAGAGTTTCTCTGTATCGTTTTCTGTCTTTGTTCGTTCTGAATAAAACAAAAAACATGGAACTTCAATAAGTCTTTGTCTAAAAGATAGCAAACAGGTGTGATAGTTTGTGTACCTTGGCAGCATAGCTCTCCTTGTTGTCAAAGCCCACCCAGGAGTTCCCATGGAATGCATAAGGAACCTTCTGCTCGGTAATCCAGGAAACTGTACCATTTGTTGGGAAGGAGCAGAGCTAGAGAGAGAGAGACAGAGAAAAAGAGAAAGATGGTGATTTTACTATACTAATAGCTACAACACCCTGATGTGTACCAAAATGATGTTCAGGTAGGAGACCTACCTCGTAGTAAGACCAAAAGCCAGGTTCACGAGTGTAGGGGCCGGCGTTGGCGGGGCCGTTTGAAGGAGCACCCAGGCCTGTGGCGGAGGTCGTGAGGCGGAAGGTGCGGCCGTACGTAGGGAAACCCAGGAGCAGCTTGTCAGCATCTGCACCTTTGTCCAACCAATACGTCACTGTGGACTCCTATGATAATCAAACCAGACAGACAATCAAAAATAACACCACTGGCCCCATGTAGACTTGCTGCTGTTCTGAAAATGAATGGCCATATTGAATGTTACTATTTCACCTTCAAAAGGATCATTTGTTTTTATTTAACTGTTCTGTGCTACTTATTGTTATTGGGTTGAACTGTGATTGTCCTCTTACAATGTTGTGGTGAAGATGGGATCCTGTGTCAAGGGCACTGCTGAAGAGAGGGCTGTTGTGTCCAGTCCTTGACTCCCATGCTCCATGGTAGTCATAACTCATGATGCTGATGAAGTCCACTTGGCTACAGGACGCATAAACAGGAAGTTTATATATATTTTTTAACTTTTTGTGCCTTCATTGTGATAGGACAGTAAAGATTCAGACAGGAAAAGAGTGTCCTGGGTCACCATTGGCACTTGCCCAGTCATGGTACAAATGCTCTAGCCACTATGCCACTGCACCCCCCATAAACAAGTTTAGAATGCATGTGTCTGTGTATCACCACTGGACGCAGCAGGAATGTAAGATTACTAAGAATGTAGCCTTCACTGCTAGGCATACAATCGCATGTACCTGGACACTTCAGGGACCTCATAGGCGATGTCAACGGTGGACCTCAGAGCTCCAACTTTGATGGAGAGCAGGAGGGGGGGTTTCTTGTTGTCTGTGGCCTCAGTCATGATGGCTGATCTAAGCTCCTATACCAGGGCAAGGAGCACACAAGCAACAAACAATGGTTAACAGATGCTGAGATGAGTCATACAAAACCACCATGGCCACCACCATGATGATTAGCTCATTTCTGCTCATCTGGTTCACAACGTCTTGAACCAACACACTGTGTCAGTAATGACACAGGGATTGGCCTACCACTGAGGGTTTGGTCACTCACCCTGAGCAGGGCAGTGAACCGCTGCTTGTCGTCCAGTGGGCTGCCATTTTGTCCTGGGAACTCCCAGGCCAGGTCCAGCCCATCAAAGTTATGAGTTCGCAGGAAAGTCAAGGCAGACCTGATGAACGTCCTACGGCTATCTGGTGTGGAGACCATGGGAACAAACCTACAAAGAGGGGTTGGGTACTCATGAGAAGTTCACAATACTGCAAGGGCAAGGAATACCTTGTAATACCTGGCGTAGTGTGTCTCACATTTATGTCATATATTCTGAAGATGCATCATTACATTATATTGAGTAATGTGTTGTTTCTTTCATGAGGTGAATGCTTTCAACTTACACACTGACTCCATTAGCCTTGCCTCCGACGGACAGAAGAGTCTTCATGTTGGGATTGCTAAAATAGTAAAACAGCAAATTGCTAAAATATACTACATTTTTTTTTTCAAAACACTACTAAGATGTTAGCATAAAAAGGCAAGCACAGGCTGTAAGACCTGTTCCAAAACCGTACTGGTCCACAGCATAATAGAACATCATGCAAAGACTACTGTATTTTACCTCTATATGACATATACTTATATATACAGTGCTCCACTCACGTCAGCTTCAGGTTGTTTAGCAGTTTGTACATGTCTTCATCGTTCCACTCAATGGTGACGAGCTTGTTGTCGTGGCTGATTCTGGCAAGGCTGTAGACCACATGCGTGCAGAGGTAAGGGTCCACATTTGCTGACGTGAACCTGCCAGCACCTGGTCTGTACTGGGCCCAGTTGGTCATGTAGCACACCAGCTTGGTGGAACTCACTGCAGGGAGGGAGTGAGATATGTCTGAGTTTGGGTAAAGTTCCTGGATTAATTTTTTGTTTTGTTTTCAATTAATATTAAGTTTTCTTTATGTAACAAATGATTACCAGACACCTACCCATCTGAAGGGTGAGCAGCACCCCCAAAGCTAATGCAGTAAGACAAGGGGAGGGACAGAGAGAGAGAGAGAGAGCTCATTAAAAATCTTTGCACACATCATGTTTTCATTATTATTCTGATTTATAAGGACATATCTCCAGGCAGAACTTACCGGTCAGAACAACAAGTTTTCCCATTTCTCAGTTTCTGCAAAAAAAATGTTGTGTACAGTGTGTAAGTTATACCTCAATACCAAAAATATACTTTGCTCAACAGAAAATTAGGTTCCTTTTAAAACAGTAATATCTGTCAACAAAAACTAAGCTCACTCTTACATTCACTTAATACAGTCTTCATAAAGATCATCAGACATGCAGAATAAGTAACTTATTTGTGAACAGAAACATTTTTGTAAACTGTCATTTACCTGTTTCACTTCCTGCGATGAGATTTCAGTGAAGTTGCAAACACCCTCATTTATAGTCCCAGACAAAGAATCGGTACCAAAGTACAGTTGATAAGTTTGATAACCTTGTCATATTATGTCACCTTTACCTGAAATTGAAAGAGGAAAAAATTAACACATACAAACTTTCACAATGTTTGAAACAGTGTTTTTGACATGGGAGTGGCTTTTTGCCACTGCTAGTACTCTCATGAGTAACTGATCAGTATTCATGCGTGTACCCGCTCTTATGATTTCTTATTTCTTGATTCATATTCTTATTTCTTGATTGAGACATTTTCCCAGTTGCTGACATCACACTGCACTTTACGTATATTGTTTTTCTCTGTACATTGCTTGTTTGTATATTGCTTGTACAGTTACTGCTATTGTAGTTACTGTATGTCTGTGTGTATAAAGCCATGTCTATATAAAAAAGAAAACATTTATAGTTTAACGTGTAAATACATACTCCAACTATACTGTTGTTGTCCATTTGCTGCATGTATAACTTGTCAACAAATGCTCCCTCTAGGCATACAACATGCCTGATCAAATAAAACAGATTCTGGCATGAATGCTCTGATGGCACATATTGATGGCAGCGGTTACAATAGACTGTTGTATTTAGTATATCATTTACAGGCCTTACATTTGACTGGACAGTGGTTGTTATTTTACATTACATTACACTTACCACATGGTTTTATCTAAAGCAACGTACAAACATAAACAAGCTGCAGATGCAGGGGAACACAGAATAAGCAAAGGCATACCAAAGTTAGTGCAGCCAGGGTAGAGGACAATGTTGGTGAGTAAAGGTTAGTTCTGTTAGGAAGGAAAGTACTCTCAGAAAGGAAGAGTCTTCAAGAGCATATTTTATAAAACAAGTAAAGGAAATACAAATCTGGCAACCTGAATTGTCAGTATGAAAATATCTGAGAATAAGGAGCACACCCAGAAATCTCCCTTCCTTATTTCATGAAGAGGCACGTCAATCAAGTCTGACAGGTACCAACAGTAACGACGGAAACAGCATCTCCACAAAGCTGACAAGAAGACATGCTAGACATAAAGTGACACTTGGATTGTTGTGTAACTTATTTTATTTTGGAATTTATTTAAAAAAATCTGAAGCTGCAGTTTGCATTCACTTTTTTACAGTAACATCAGTAAAGTAGAAACGAATTTGATATGTTATTAACGCTTCTGGGGAAATGTCCAAACCTTTAATTTTTTAAAATAATGACATTATCACACAACTGTTTTATACTGTATGCCCCCATAGTTGTTTTTCTGTGTCCTTACGGATAGTCACAACATTTGCAAGTGTCGTGGTATACCAGGCCGGGCTGGCAGCTATGCAGGTAGGTGTTTCCACGGAAACACTGAAAGTAGGAGGTGGCGTCAGCAGGGTTTGGGTAGAGGCCATCAGGGCGGCCGACACAGAAGTTTTTGATGGGGTCCGGAGTGGTAGTGGGGGCCGGTGTGGTGGTAGGTTTGGGTGGGAAGCCTGGGGGAACACAACCAACATAGCAGATGTTCATCAGGGACACCATAAGTGCAAAAAGAATGTGGTGGTAAGTGGGCACCTCAACACTCATGTTATTTTGTTAAAAAAAAGTAAGAAAGATAAAATACATACATAATGTTTCCCTAAGGAAAATATGTCTTCAGTGCTGGCTGCTTACATAGAAAATAAATAATAATAATAATAATAATAAATAATAATAATAAATGTAGTGTCTTTTACCCAGAGAGTTGCGCAGGTGCAGGACCAGAGGGTATGCACCATCTCCACAGAAGGAGCCTCCGAAGTCATCCAGGTCCAGTGTCCACACGGATGCTCCACCCAGGTTCTTTGCACTCAGCCACTGGGCCTAAGGCAGATAAAGCAGGTCACAGTCAGCATTGTACATCAGAAATGTCACCGCTTTCAGACGAGAGTCTTTGTCTAAAAGATAACAAGCAGGCGTGACAGTTTGTGTACCTTGGCAGCATAGCTCTCCTTGTTGTCAAAGCCCACCCAAGAGTTCCCATGGAATGCATAAGGAACCTTCTGCTCGGTAATCCAGGAAACTGTACCAGATGTTGTGAAGGAGCAGACCTAGAGAGAGAGAGAGAAAGAGAGAGAGATAGAAAGATTGTGATTTTAGTGTACCGATAGCTACAACACCCTGATGTGTACCAAAATGATGTTCAGGTATGACACCTACCTCATAGTAAGACCAGAAGCCAGGTGTTTTGGTGTAGGGGCCGGCGTCAGCAGGGCCCTTTGAGGGAGCACCCAGGCCTGTGGCGGAGGTCGTGAGGCGGAAGGTGCGGCCGTACGTAGGGAAACCCAGGAGCAGCTTGTCAGCATCTGCACCTTTGTCCAGCCAGTACGTCACCGTGGAATCCTATGATAATCAAACCAGACGAACAATCAAAAATAACACAGATGGCCCCATGTAGACTTGATCCTGTTCTGAAAATGAATGGCCATATTAGTATTTCACCTTCAAAAGAATGATTTCTTTTTATTTAACTGTTCTGTGCTACTTATTCTTATTGGGTTGAAGTGTGATTGTCCTCTTACAATGTTGTGGTAAACATGGGATCCTGTGTCAAGGGCACTGCTGAAGAGAGGGCTGTTGTGTCCAGTCCTGGACTCCCATGCTCCATGGTAGTCATAACTCATGATGCTGATGAAGTCCACTTGGCTACAGGAGGCATAAACAGGAAGTTTATATATTTTTTTTACCTTTTGTACCTTTATTGTATTTGGGCAGTGACCATTCAGGCAGGAAAGGACTGGAAGAGAGATGGGGTAGGGTTGGGGAATGACCCAAGGTGGATTTAAACCTGGGTCCACATGAGCACTTGCCCAGTCATGGTATGAATGCTCTAGCCACTATGCCCTAGCCTGGAAAACAAGCCCCTCATACTTCATTTTGTACAGAGGGTCTGGAGTCGAGGCCATCAGAAACGATTTCTTCCTGGAGGACTCTGCTGAAGTTTAAAACAAGTGGCTCTGCTTTTTAACGCAATTGCTAACGTCTGGTCATCACGTATGCACTTAGCCTACCTACGCACTACAATTCAAATGTAGCACACAAAGTCAATGGCTCACTAACACGCCCGCTGTTCACTGATTGGTTAGAAATTTCTCAGTCCTTACACCTGAATTCCAACAGCCTCAACTCCAGACCCTCTGTACAAAATGAAATGAAGTATTATTGGCTGGTTTACCAGATTAACTACGCCCCACATCAACAGGAAGTTTAGAATGCATGTGTGTCTGTGTCATAACTGGTATGAAGAATGTAGCCTTCACTGCTAGGCATGCAATCGCATGTACCTGGACACTTCAGGGACCTCATAGGCGATGTCAATGGTGGACCTCAGAGCTCCAACTTTGATGGAGAGCAGGAGGGGGGGTTTCTTGTTGTCTGTGGCCTCGGTCATGATGGCTGATCTAAGCTCCTATACGTGGACAAGGGGCACACAAGCAACAAACAGTGGTTAACAGATGCTGAGATGAGTCATACAAAATGGACAAACGCACTGCATCAGCAATGACACAGGGATTGGCCTATCACTGAGGGCACTGGGGGTTTGGTCACTCACCCTGAGCAGGGCAGTGAACCGCTGCTTGTCATCCAGTGGGCTGCCATTTTGTCCTGGGAACTCCCAGGCCAGGTCCAGCCCATCAAAGTTATGAGCTCGCAGGAAAGTCAAGGCAGACCTGATGAACGTCTTACGGCCCTCTGGTGTGAAGACCATGGGAACAAACCTGCAAAGAGGGGTTCGGTACTCATGAGAAGTTCAGGGTACTGCAAGGGCAAGTAATACCTTGGAGTACCTGGCATAGTGTGTGTCTGACATTTATTTATGGAGATGCTTCATTAGATAATATTGAGTAATTTTTTTTTTCATGAGGTGAATGCTTTACTTACACACTGACTCCATTATTTTGGCCTCCGACAGACAGAAGAGTCTTCATGTTGGGATTGCTAAAATGGTAAAACAGCTGAATATTAAAATATATCACCTTTTTTTTTTTTTTAAACACCGATTTGATATTAGCATAAAAAGGCAAGCACAGGCTGTAAGACCTGTTCCAAAACCTTACTAGTCCACAGCATGATAGAACATCACACAAAGACTATTGTAAGTCATATACATCACAAATACTTATATAACATAAATTTATTTTATACAGTGCTCCACTCACGTCAGCTTCAGGTTGTTCAGCTGTTTGTACATGTCTTCATCAGTCCACTCAGTGGTGACAAGCTGGTTGTCATAGCTGATGGTGGCAAGGCTGTAGACCACATGTGTGCAGAGGTAAGGGTCCACATTGGCTGGCGTGAACTTCCCAGCACCTGGTCTGTACTGGGCCCAGTTGGTCATGTAGCACACCAGCTTGGTGGAACTCACTGCAGGGAGGGAGTGAGATATATCTGAGTTTGGGTAAAGTTCCTGGATTCATTTTTTTTTTTCCAATTAATATTAAGTTTACTTTATGTAACAAATGACTTCCAGACACCTACCCATCTGAAGGGTGAGCAGCACCCCCAAAGCTAGGGAGACAAGACAAGGGGAGGGAGGGAGGGAGAGGGAGAGAGAGAGAGAGCTCATTAAAAATCTTTGCACACATCATGTTTTCATTATTACTCTGATTTATAAGGGCATATCTCCAGTCAGAACTTACCGGTCAGAACAACAAGTTTTCCCATTTCTCAGTTTCTGCAAGAAAATGTTATGTACAGCGTGTAAGTTATACCTCAATGCCAAAAATATACTTTGCTTAACAAAAAATGAAGTTGCTTTTAAAACAATAATATCTGTCAACAAAAACATTCACTTAATACAGTTTTAATAATGATCATCAAACATGCAGACTAAGTAATTTTTTGAGAACAGTTAAACATTTAGGTAAAACTGTCATTTACCTGTTTCACCTCCTGCGGTGAGAATTCAGTGAAGTTCCAAACACGCTCATTTATAGTCCAAGACGAATAATGGGTACCAAAGTACAATTGATAAGTTTCCCAGGAAATTGTTATTGGTACCCTTGCCATATTATGTCACCTTTACCTGAAATTCAAAGAGGAAAAACTAAGATATAAACCTTCATACTTAAGCATTCAGCAATACATGTGCTGCTTAAAGGAACAATGTTTTTGACTTAGTGATTTGCAGTTACCGACATGGTTAACTAATACAGCCCCATGGTTGACAAATAATTGTCTTTAATGTTGTTGAAACGTCCTTGACCATTCCAAGTTGGGACACTGTCAAATTGTCAATTTACTTATAAACATAAAAGAGGCATGGAGTTAAAGGAGAACTTCAGTGTAAAATGAAAATTGGCATGTTAAAACATCATACCGAGTTGGTATGTGTACTGAGGAGCAAAATTGATTTAGCCTGTTGCATTCAGAGTTGAACTATTTTTTATCGTTTGTCCCAAAAGGCTAACAATGGAAGTGGTAGGTGCCCTCAGACGAAGCATGACGACTACGCTATTTTTAAACCATTAAAACAGCTCGAAGAAACTCCACACTCCATCGGCAGTACAACAAAGGCCCTGACATTAAAAGCGAGGCACTGAGAACTTTGTAAGTGTACACAACATTTATTGATAAAACAGTTTTGACAAGCAGTACCTTGCTGTAGTTTCTCATCGCCGCCATGATAAAAGTCCAAACAAGTTGATTGTACCACTTCTCCTCCTATTCTTCCTGCTGGTTCATGTTCGTCAATCGACTGTTGCGAACTTTAATCATGGCGGCGACGAGAAACTACAGCAAGGTACTGCTTGTCAAAACTGTTTTATTAATAAATGTTGTGTACACTTACAAAGTTCTCAGTGCCTCGTTTTTAACGTCAGGGCCTTTGTTGTACTGTCGATGGAGTGTGGAGTGTCTTCGAGCTGTTTTAATGGTTTAAAAATAGCGTAGTCGTCATGCTTCGTCTGAGGGCACCTACCACTTCCATTGTTAGCCTTTTGGGACAAACGATAAAAAATAGTTCAACTCTGAATGCAACAGTGCCCTAATGCAAAATAGTTCAACTCTGAATGCAACAGGCTAAATCGCCCCCCCCGAGGCGATGTACAACAGCACACCACGGAGCGCACCACCCCCCCCCCCCCCCCCCCCCACCCCCCCCCCCCCGAGGCGACGTAGAACAGCACACAACGCTATATAATATACACATTAATGTCTCGCGTGCAAGCTCTTGCTCGCTTGGTCTGGGTTCCGGGATATTTTATTCCAATTCCAGGCATCCGGGAGCCACTATCGATATGCGGGAGACTCCCGGAACTTCCGGGAGACTTGGGATGTCTGAAACTACCGCACAGGGCAATTATTAATACTAGAGAACACCGCTAAATCAAGCAGACCGAGACCTTCAAAAAGCTCCCTCAGTAACACAGTACATGAAACATTATAAAGACCAAAGGCAGACATCCCAAGTTCCGAGAGAAAGGTCCTGCCACATATTTGTTCCAGCTAATTCACAAAAACAGATGATCCTAATTAGCACAACTCTTCATTCAGGTAGATGAGCTTATTAGTAAAAGCTAGACGGTGTACATGGCAGGACTTTTACTTTCTGAAGGCAGTTTATCCACCTTTGTTAATGACATGTGAAAAGACTGCACACAAACAGCGATCCTGAACACAGTCTCCATGTATTTATTGAAGATTATTTACAAGTGCCATTGTCACATCTTCCCATTTGATCTTACTGCTAACAGTCACCTGAGAGGTACAGAGACATGGCAGATGGGCTCCCAGGAAGCAGCTAGATGACCTACCAAAGCTGAACAGTTAGCACAAAAAATGTGGAACATTTTGTTTGTGTGTCCTGACCTAAACTGTTTTACACACATGTAGCGAGTAGATCGCCCTTGACAGGGAATGCATCATGACTCAAAAACTACACTGAGCTGGCACCAGTCACTGATGAAAAATGAAAAAAAAAAAAAAAAAAAAAAAAAACAAATCTGAACAAAAAAACATATCTTCAGTCATGGGCTCCTGTGTGTAAGTGGAGAGCAGACTGCACTGTCTCCTTTTGTCAACACTCACTATCAGTACATGGAGGTGACAAAGAACACAAGCAAACTGAAAAAGGGAAATTCTACACCTATTCACAGTTGTACAGGAAGCAATGCGTAGATGGCCATATTTGAATCATTAGGTTTGAACAACTATTTTTTCCCCTTAAGAAACAGCTAAGTAACTGAAGAGGCCTTCACATTCACCATTGGGTAGCTGCCTCTTTCTGAGTGTTAGTCACATACAAAAAAACTTTTACCGTTATTGTTATTATTACAAAAAATGTCACAACTCACTTAGATAGAAAACCACCCTGTACTTCATTAGGCACAGAGTTAATACTGTTGTACAAGTTTACATTTTGTATCAAGAATGTCTTGGTCTTTAAAATTGAGAGCACGAGAGTGAAACACATAATTTGCTGAGTACACATTTGGGCTTCTCTTGGTCCAACAGTATGTTGTATGATACATAGTAATTAACAGATGTACACAAAATCAGGCATGGTTATGTGACCGCAACACCATCTCACTAAAAATAGTGACAGGAAAAAAAGGGACATAAGTGAAACCCTTGTTCTCCAAACAAGCCATGAATGTCTAATCCATACAAAATTAGACAGGATGTGACACTGTCTCACCAGGGCTTGCACCTTAAATGCCAGCTCACACTCCCACATCAGCAAAATAACACCATTTACATAATGGATGGCTGCCACTTTTATATTCATCATCGTCATCATCTTCTTCATCGTGCTTCCCACAGAGCACGTGCTGTGCTGCCAGGCCTGCTCTGATTGGGTAGCCAATTTTGTGCTTCCTGTTAGGGTTTCATCACATTTTGCCTCCACTAAGGTTGTGGGTGCGTCAGATCAAACACAAGCCTCGGCCTTATTCCCTTATCTAGGTAAATGAGCTAGACAGCTGATAATTAACAGGAATATTACACAACAGCTGAGAAAAAGAGAGTGGTGATACGGGAAAATGACGCAACAATGAAACAATAGTTTACTGACAATTTTTGATGACCCTCCAGACCCTAACAGTGTCCTTATTTAGAAGCCAATGGATGAATATTGTAAAAATGAACACATTATTAAAATAAATGTACATTTTCCAAACACTTGTTTTGAATAATCATACACTGCTGATAATGGGTGGTGTTTGAGATGAGGTCTAAGCACACAGCATTTAATAAGGTTACATAACATGCAACAGTTTGAATAACGTTACTGAATTAGAGAAGTCCTAACAGCCTGGTCCACCTAATTCATCCTGGCAAATACTTAAGTCTCAGTAAATCCTGTATCATGTATCACATACAAAAAAATAATTACAGTATAAACAGGTAATAAATAGAAACAATACAAACAGCTAACAGAGCACTGATTTGATCGTGAGAGACTTTTATCAGCAGTAATTCCTGCATATGTGGTTCTGATATGGCAAGGTGGAGTGGGGCAAATGGTTTCAACATCATTATGGCAAGACTGCTTTTATTATGGTGTTACTCATTACCAGCAACATACAGTATCTGGTTGAAGGAAAGGCGTGGATAGTAAAAGACAATAAAACCAAGTACGGGAGGAACCAGCGTTAAAAACAAACAAAAATAAAACACACACCCACACACCCACACACACACAACACACCTGGTTGGTTTCCCATAAGGCAAGTATTTCTACAGACACTATAACCAGTGCACAATGAAAGCCAGCTTCTGCTTAAACCCCAATATACAGTCATTCCTATGTCTAGATTTTTTGTTTGATTTTTTTTTCCTGTTATGTAGAAAAAGGAATAAAAACCCTTCCGATCGTCACCTTTCTTTGGATCTCCTGGTCCATAAACAACAGCATGTTTTCTTTCATTTTCTTGACATTGCCGGTCAAGATGCAGGACTAGAAGCTGGTAGACTTGGGACAGGTGAAAGAGAGACATAAACAAACAAACCAAAAAAAATAGGCAGCTGAAGGAAGTGGTGGAAATCACTGTTCTACAAAGACAGTGACACAAAGTCTCCACAGTGCTGCTGTGATCAGAAGCAGGGTGTTGTGGGTAAAAGAAAAGCCTGCACTGTTCTGCACCATCATTCCAGTTCCTGGAGAGAGAGAGAGAGTGAGAAATAGAAACATGATATAACAACACACAGGGAGAATGCACCATCTGACCACACACCACACTTTTTTTCAATGAGACAGCATTCAGCAAAATATTCTTGGAGCTGTTGATCTCAGTTTCAACATATGTGAAGAAGCAATAAGCAAAAAACAGAGTCGGGTCAGAGCTTTAACCGATGTTTGCATTACAGTACAAAACAAAGCGAAGGACAGCGCAGGATTTGTCCAATGCCACGAATAACACAACACTTCGGCCTTGGGCCTTTCTAAAGTCTTACAAGTAAAATGAAAAAAAAAAAAAAAACGCAATTAATATGGTGCCTTCTGGGCACGGTTTCGTCTACAACACCTGCAGGTAAGTGCCTATGATAAGCCACATGACATGGATGGCTGAAAATGGTTTTACCTTTACACACCTATGATGTTGCACTGTTGTGAGGGAACACCTTTAATATAATGGTGAATGTGATTGATATAGAACATTATCAATAATGAATGGATGAACTTTTAGAAACCTGTCATTGGTGTTGGTCGTCATGTATAGTAGGCTAAGACATCATGTCATACTGGCTCATTGTAGGCAATTACCTGCAGGTGTGGTAGACCAAACAGTGCGAGGCACCACAGCAGTTGTGTTCTTTCACTATGGCTGTGTGACCTGAAAAAGGCCAGAGGCTGAAATGTTTCCTTTAATAATAATCATGGCACTGAGCAAAGAGTGTGCTGTCTTCCTCCTTGTTTCATCATCACTCCCGTGACCAGAACCCCACCAAGCTCATTCGGCAAGTGCCAGCCTCTCCACACAAAATGTGTGAAGGTAAAAAATAAATTAAGAATACTTTTAAAAATATTTGTATATGTTTGAGCAAGGTAAGGCATTTTTTTTTCTGAATGATGATTGATGTCACTGAGACCCACGTCCACTTAAGAGCACCTGTCCTTTGGAGAACACATTTGAAGATCCTGTTTCATTTCTACTCATGTCTGAAAGTGTACTGCAAGTCAGTTGGGCGAAGGTGAGGAGAGGAAACTGGGTCAATAGCAATTGTGGTCTCCCACATACAATAGAGAGAGAGGGTTTACAGTAAGTCATCCAGACCTCACATGATATGAGAACGTGCCAGATCAAGATCAGATTAAGGCCAGAATGGACCCATGGCCCAGTTAGCCATCATCAAGGTTAATAGGAAACCAACTGGCATGCCCAATATGTCTAAATTGTCAAACAACAACTCAAGGTTACACTCCTTTTTATCTCTGAATATAAAAAGATTTTTTATCTGTTGAAACAATCCTTTTTATCTATGAATATATAAAGATGTTTTCTTTTTTATTTGTTGAAGACACGCTATCTAGGCTGGAAGGTGGCCCACCTGAGTCCCGGGACACGATTGTCTCGTGGGCCGCACCATCCCCGCCATCTCCCCATGATCGCACCTCCAGGACAACATAGCCATTGTCTTTGGGCAGCGGCAGCTTCACTGATGTCTGACCTTTGTCCAGCACCTTCAGCGCTGCCTGGCCCTCGTGTTTGTACAGGACCTGCAGAGGAAACACCAGGATGACACTTCACTTTTAAACTGTACTAACACTTTTAAAGAGCAGTCATACACACACATGTACCAAGAGCTCACACGTATATGGAATAAAACAACAGGGGTTAAATGCATATATATACCTAAACATTGATTTATATTGATATATGAATATTGATTTTTTGGATATCTTATCAGTAGATAGATACATAGGCGAGAAAAGTGTTCCCATCATTTTGTTTATTTGTTTCTTTTTAAGCTTTGCACTAAAATCTGCAAGCTGTCATTTCATCCATAGGGTGTTTTTTGCCTATTGCAAAGTTGTATTTTATCATATATATATTTAAAAAAATATATATATTAAAAATATATTTAAAATATTATAATATGACGAATACAAATCAGAATTTTTTTTCCTTCTTAAAAAAAAACATATCACTACAGTACGATGGGCAAAGTAGTAGGGGATGCAGTGATATCAGAACATTTGATAGACGCTATTAGGGGGACTGTTTTCAAGTGCTGGCTGATATCACTGGACCCGCTGCGGCTAATGTATGGTAGCAGCAGATATCCTTGATTATTACGCCAGAATGTGAGCGTAGTTCCACGGCATATCATATATTTCAACATTATGGAGCTATTAGCTCCGAAATGCTGACGCAGATGAATCTAATAAAACCTGCTCTCTATCTTGAGTCCCAAGTCTAATATCGGACCACTTTTGCATGTGACTTTTCTTCCAAAGTGATATGGCATGCATAAAATTGTCTGTTTGTGAGATTTATTACAGTAATAACACCTCTTTCCCTGTTTATCTGTCAATCCAGATGAAAGACTTCACACTGGGAAACATGGAGGGCACAAAGTACAAACATTTGATTTATGATAATAATCACATAGAAATAAAAGCAGTGTACACACAGTTCGTACCTCTGGCACGCATAAATGCACACATAAATACATTTATGTACCGCATTCCTATACTCGACAGAGTACCCAAAGCACTTTGCATTGAATGGCTTACATTCACCCATTCACACACACATGCACACACAGGTTGTGAAGGCTGCCATGCAAGGCACCAATGAGCATGTCGGAAGCAGTATGGGGTTCAGAGTCTTATATAAGGACACCTCGACCTAGCGAGGCGGAATCACCTTCCGCCTTTCGGTTGCTGGCTGACTCCTCTACCTCCGGAGCCACTGTCACCCCTGTGTGAACACACACACACATACACGCACACACACACACACACATAGACACGGCCTAGACACGCCACTCACCTTGTAGCCCAACACTGCTGATTCATTGTCCATGGCTGTCACTGGATCCCATCTCACTGTTACCCATGATCCATCTGTCTTCCAGGAGATGTTGCTAGGGGGACGGTTTGGGGCTTCAAGGAAAAAGAGAAGAAAAGAATGTTTTGCCAAAACCAGATCGTTTCACTCTGCAAGTTTACTGCATCCAGCCCAGTAAGGCTTTTGTTGTCTGTACTTACCTTGTTGCATATCAGAGCTCACTCCTGCATACTTTTTTTTACCTTTAATGTATCAACAAATCTCTGAAAATGTCCTGACCGTATTAAGGGTTACATAACATGGCCACTTGATATATTTACGCTACCTTTAGAGTGCAGATTTTGAAATTTGGGTTTTAAAAGATTATGTGTCATCTGCGGTCTGAAAATCCCACTTTTGTTAAAAAAAAATCCCCCAGAGTCTTTTCAACTGTTGTAGCGCATGCTTTTTAAATATAGCCTTTTTGTGTTTGCAGCCAATAGCAGTGCTCCACCAAAACTAAAAACAGGAAGACTATCTTCCCAAACCTTTAGGGTACTGAGGAAACCTTATCCAGATACCAGAGCACCAAATGACAACCTGACAAAAAAAAGGGTTTAAAAGCTCTTTAGGCTACTGGCATGAGAGAACTTTAATGCTTTGGGGCTGAAAACGAACACTTGTCACTCAAAATGGTCAAGTTATCTATCCTTGGAAATCTGTCCACACCCTTCCACTGACCAAAACAGTGTCATTTGTCCTACCCAGATGACACAATAAGGACACCAGAGACCGTGTAGTGGTGTGATGAGGCTTAGGTTAGCAAGCATTGTCTGTCAGCATGTCGTCTGTATATGTCTTACGTGGTTTGCGGGTGATGACTGTGGTCCTGGGCGATGCTGGGCCAGTGCCGGCGCTGTTGTAGGCCAGCACGGTGACATGGTAGAGGGTGCTGGGCCTCAGGCCGGCCACACGAGCACTGGTCTCCAGCCCAGCGGTGCGCACGCGGTCAGCAGCCGCCTCGCGTTCGTGCTGGCGCCAGTAACGGATCTGGGCAGAGCGAACACGGCAGGTGAGAATGAAGCAACAGAGAGACAGAATTTAGTGATCCATCCAGCAGCCATTTTCTTAGACGTACTGCTCCATTTGCTTATAAGGCCAGTGAAACCAAACTGGCACATGATCATGCTGGCTTGTTTGTTTTGATTCATTGATTTTTGTTTGCCTTTCCTATTAGAGTGCATTAATTTAATGTAAGAAAGGAAAAAATCTAATACTGTAAGAAATAAAGGTAGATGTGAAACATGAATGTCAAAATTTGAAATCCACATATATTGTTCCGCAAAATGCAATACACCTTTAGAGAATTGTGGTGCATACATAAGATATACAAAACAAAATAAAATTACAGAGTAAACAAACAAACAAACAAATAAATAAATGAGTAAGTGATTTTATTTATTTCATTCAACTGAAGTAATAAAGAAAAGTGCCCTTTGGTTAAGTTTCAGCACGTGGCACTCCTGCCTGGTAATTATCTCTATCAGGGTGTACATGAAAGGCTTCAGCTTTATAGCTTATCGAATCTAATAACACACAGCAGACTTTATTACTCTAAAAACAGGCTATAGGCTAGCACATCTATCGTCCTATGCACCAGGAAACAGCTACACAAAAAGTCTGTTTATTGCAGTTCCAAGACATTGGTTGGCAGTGGCGTATGTATTTCTGATTAATTGATGATTATGGGGGTGCCCTGGAGGTATCATCAGGGCAAAGGGAGAATGAATAAATATCGGATTTTCCCAACAGCCATGCGTCATGACTTTATCTAGAAATGATTTGATACAAGGCCTTAATATTATAAGTGATGATGTGGAATATTAAAACAACACGAATGTGAAGCTAGAGGTGGAAATGTCAGGTTTCAGAAAATAAAACCATAGCCATGTTTCTGTTCAGGAGAGAGCAGGAGATCAGCTACTTTACTGAAATGACCAGTTTTAAGTGTTTTAAGTTCAAATGAAAGAATTCTGAAAATGTAGTCCTTTAGTGACAGCCATAGCCATAGTCAAGGACTTCTTGGCTGGGCCCACCTAATTTTTTGCTGGGCCCACACATTTTATGATTTTAGGCTATGGCCCTGGTGTCAGCTGTTAAATATGAAACATTGTGAATACATTGGTGGGGTTTTCAGGCTGGCCTATAGTCCAGCTTCCCTAATGCATAGTGGTGTTTAGCTGCAGGCTGGGTAGGACTGTCAGGACTGAGGTTAGCACCAGAGACCTTCTTATATAGGAGGAGTCACAGCACGGGAGAAATCATCCATAAAAAAATACATTAACCCAAAATATATGCCTGAAGGCGTTGCCAAGATGGCCGCAGAGTGCAGAGACATGTCTAGAAGTAGTTTCTTAGCACTCCTCACCTCATAGCCCCTCAGGACGCCATTAGTGGGCAGCTGCTGGACAGCATCCCAGGAGACCCTTATCTCGAAAGCAGAGAGGGCCTCAGCGTTCACCCTACGGGGAGACACAGTGGGCTCTGGGGCAGAGAAAGACAGGGAAGTAGAGAGAGAGAAAGAGACAGAGAGAGACAGAGAGAGAGTCAGACAGACAGAGAGAGAGATAGAGAGAGAAAGAAAGAGAGATTCATTTAAACACATTAGCCTGAAACTTGTATAAAATAGAAAATCAGGGAAAGTAATATTCACTTGTGTTGGGTCGCAAATTCACACAGACACAGTAAAAAGTGATTATTCAATTGCATTCACTACACAATCTCCAATACCTTCTTCTGCTGAGTACACCTGAGCCACCTGGCTGAAGGGACCCTCGCCCATCCTGTTATAGGCCTTGATCTTCACCTCGAACGGGCTATAGGGGGCCAGCGTCTGGTTGGTGTAGACGTAGCGCGACGACTCCACCCCTGGCACCCGCACGACCGTCCAGGCATGGGTGTCCCGCTGCCGGAAGGCGAGAATGTACCCGAAGCCGTCCCCATTCTGGTACTCCCTGGCCATGGGCTACGATCCCAAAGCAGGGTGACATGGGAGAAATGTTGAAGACACGTCAGACTTCAAGACTTCAGGACTTCTTCAAGACTTTTATTGTCACTGAACAGTTGCCAATATAACTGAAAACAAAGGTTTAGCTCTGGCTTGGATTCCTGTACATGTGAGAGTCATGATGTATGCGGTGTCTTAGGTGTTAAGTGTCATCTGAAGATTACTGATAGCAGATGACAAAACAGCACACTTTCTAAAGTTTCCACTGCACCACATGCAAATATTTTTAGTCACCAACATACACACTTTTTTCTGGAAACACCCTTGCTTGGGTGTCTCATTCAGTAACTTTCTTAGAAAGACACACACACACACACACATATGCACACACACACACACACACACATACTAATTAGTGGCAGACAACACACCGTCCAAGTAATGATGAGTTCGTTGCGATCTCCTCCTCCGCCCCCTAGTCCACTGGGAGCCACAGTGGGAGCTGTGAAAGAAATGCACTCATCATCAACACCAACAGCGTGACATATGGCTATTTCATTAAACAAAGTTGTAGTAACTCACTACACAAACTGTTTCAGTAATTCAGGTCCAACTGAAAAATGACAGCAGTAAACAAAAAAACATTAAATAATTCTGTGTAAATGACAGTCTTTTGCCCTTAAACCATGTTTTTAAAAACATACATAGTACAGTATTTAGAACATGTTATTGATTTAGAGGATGCAGTCAAGCAACTGAAAGCAGCTATAACACATGCACAACTGTAATAACTATAACAGAGCAATTGACTTAAGATTGGGTGGGCCTGGGCCATGGCAGGGTTTTTCCTTACCTGCCTGCTTGGTCTGGATGGTCTGGGAGGGCATGCTGGGCTCGCCGCTGCCCAGGATGTTGCTGGCGATGACCTGGAACTCGTAGTCCATCCAGGGCCGAAGGCCAATCACACGTGCCGTTTCAGCATTGCCCTCAATGTTGTGCGGATCTGTGTGCGGATTTGGTTGGTTAAGCATTGGCTTAGGCAGCTCTGTCTAGTTTGACACTTTTTTTCTATTGCCTGGGGTGGTAATACTACTACTACTACTACAACTACTACTACTACTACTACTACTACCACTACTACCACTACTACCACTACTACTACTACTACCACTACTACTACTACTACTACTACTACTACTACCACTACTACCACTACTACCACTACTACTACTACCACTACTAATAATAATAATAATAATAATAATAATAATAATAATAATAATAATAATAATAATAATAATAATAATAAACCTTTCCTGTATAGCACAATTCATACAAGATGTAGTTTAAAGTGCTTCACAGTTTGGCAAGAAAAACACAAGATGGAAGCGGAGGAGCACAGTAACGCAGTGACGCAATGGTGACGTAGGTGTTGAGGGTGTTAGGCCAAGCATCCTGTTACCTGTCCTCATCTTCCTCCAGGTGCCAGAGGGCTCGGAGCGGCCCATGATGACGTACTTGCCGATGGGGCTGTGGTTGTCGTAGCCGCGGCTCCAGCGGAGTTCCACCGACGACTCGTTCACGCTTTTCACCACCAGACCTCCAGGAGGGCCAGGAGGGCCTGAGAAAGAGAGAGAGGGAGAGAAATATGTAGTATGCCCTCTGAAAAAATGTAGTAGCAAACTTCCTCTAATGAACTTAAAATCTGAAAATGGATTACAGTGCATTCGGATCACAAAAGATATTATTTTCTTCCAAAAGGTTGGTTGAAATTGGAAATGATAAATTTGCAGGACTCCCACACTCATCTTAATTATCTAATTTAAAGCCTTTTCAGGGACTTCCCGGGCCTAATGTCTTCAAATTGAAGAACCCAGCACAATATAGTTTGAGACTGTTACATAAAACACTGTGAATGTTTGTAATGAGATCTAGCAAGCATTGAAGAACCTAAAAGCCAGCAATTAAAAAGAGCAATAAGTTCGAATCTATATAAAAATTCCCAACACTTCTAAAAATCTGCTGTGTCATAGTAATAGCAGACTATAGCCTATGGTTTCTTGCATGTTCTTGATATGTGGCCTATGTCTATACATGTTAAGTTTCAAAACCTTTTAAGCTTTGTGAGTATTTGTTTCCTCAATTTTTCAAATTTATATCACAAAAAGGGTGTCAAGGACCTGTGGGTGTCAAAATAAGGCAATGTTTCCGGCCTACCTCTGACCACTAGCTTGGCTGAGGCGGTGGCCGTATCCACGACGGTCTGGGCTGCACAGGTGTAGATTCCTGCGTGGTTCAACTGCCCATTCACAATCACCAGGTCACCGATTGTTTCTTTCTGATTGGGTAACAACAACAACAGTGCACGGATGAGTGATTGCAAAACTACACTGGCTGTGAGAGGATAGCACATATGTGTTACAAACATGTTGGGTCTCTTTGACTCTGGAGTCAACATCTCATTCTGAAATCTGTATACATTTGCACTTTACAATAATGTATCAATTCAAATAAACACACGCTTTATTGTGTCAATTCAATTACACTAAGTTTATACTTGTACTATTACAGCAACAATCAACATGTGTGTAGCATTAGTGAGTTTACTATAATACCGTTACAGTTATATTTGAGTACCATTAAATAGAAAGAAAACTCGAATGGACCCGGATTTTCCCAACGGCACTTTACCCAACCCACATCACCTATTCTACCTCTGCCCTTCATCTGGTAGTCATCCCCCCAACTGCGTTCTACGCACTTTACTCCTCCCACTCCCCATGCACAGTTTAGACTAACAATCAGCAATTTCACTGCTTGCCCTACTCTAACCAGTATGTCTATGCATGTCACTACAAAATATCATTGTATCCTTGTATTTTAACACAGCAAAGGCCCATTATTAGTCTGGTATTGGCCCCTTGGGGTGTGTGTGTCTCTATACTGTAACCCCCTGCATTAAGCCATGGCTCACCCCCTCTACTCGCTGGTAGTGGCCAGTGCTGTCCTCCAGGTCCAGGGGGACGCCGTTGAAGGACCAGGTGAAGGTCAGGTCCATGGTGGGGTCATGGGAGGCGTGGCACTGTAGCGTGACGTTCTCACCCTGGTTGATGTCCGCATTGGATGGCGCCAGGTTGATTTTTGTGGCATCTGGTTGGCAGATGGATACGTTGTCAGATAGCACATGTAGGCATACAGGCAGATAAATGGGACAGCTAGATGGGTAGACAGACAGACAGTCAGAAAGACAGCTAAATGGGTAGACAGACACAGACAGACGTCAGAAAGACAAAAACTAGACAGATAGACAGTCAGATAGATACATACACAGTCAGACAGATACATAAACAGATGGATGGACAAACTGATGGACAGATGGAAGGATGAATAGACAGAGAGAATAGGGAGAGAAGCCAGTAGGTGAATAAACAAAGAGATGCAGAGAGAGAGAGAGAGAGAGAGAGAGAGAGAGAGAGAGAGAGAGAGAGAGAGAGAAGAAATAGGGCATACTCTACCTCGTACAGAAAGGTGTCCTGTGCTGTTAGCTTTCCCCAACGAGTTTTCGGCGAAACAGGTGTACTTGCCCTCGTCAGCACGGCTGATGTTGTAGATCCACAGCACGCCGTCTGGAGTTACGGTCACCCTGAGCAATGAATGCAACCATAAACATTACACAAATGCTCTTCTGATACATGCAGTGATACACTTTAATAGTGGTGGGGATACAAAAGCTGACACTAGACTTTTTTTAAACAACTCTTTCTGTGAGAGCCACATAGTGTGCAAACTCTTCCTTTTTCTTTTCAAAAGTTTCGTCAACTTGGGAGATTTTTTTTTCTTCTGTGAAATTCTGATGAAATTGTCCGTAATTTGTCCTGACATGGCTCGCTGTGCTTTTGAGAGTCCCCCGAAGCAAAAGGCTAATTTGTTGCTGCCCTGTCTGCTGCTGCTGCTTCACGGCGAACAGGTAAGACCCGTCCACCCCCCACCCCCTCAGGGGGGGCGGCTGTTTGTGATAAGCTGATTCACACACCCATACCCATCGTCCCTGGCCCTGGCCCTCGCCCTGGCATGGCTGAATGCAGCTTCTGCCACAGGGCATTCACTCAAATTACTGTGAAATCGCAGCAAATATGATACACTGCAGACGTCATGGCCCGAGAGGACACAGTGTGTGTTTTTTTTATTGTTGTTCTTGTTTTTGCTGAGAGCTGAACGATGGGGTAGTAAAACACAGCCTGTGGAGATATCCTGTACAGTACATTTCTCCTGTTGGTGTCACTGATATACTGAGGGGAATCTGTCTGTACGGAGTAAAAGGCCGTACCACATACTGTATTTTTTCCGACTGTTCCCAAAGACCATCTGATTCTAATTAGCACAATCCTTCAGCCACTAAAGTGAGCTAATTAGCGAAATTACTTGTGTTATGTGCTCAGGCAAAACGCATACATAGCAGGATTTTTCCCCTTGGCCGGTTGCACCAACTTCTGCATGTTTACAGTCAGATTAGAGTATGATTGCTCTAATGACTACTCTACTCTATGACTACTCTGTTCCACCTACTAGCCAACAGCCAAGGCGTTAACCGGATTTATCAAAGCCTCAATGCAAGAATGATGCCAAAGTAACCAGTACAAGATTTGCAATTCAATCGTTAGTGATGAGCTGTGAAAGGCAAGCTGTGATATCGACTATTTTTATTGCCGCCCAAGGAGATATGTCCTTGTCTGACTTCTCAGATAAAGTGTCTTTGAGAGAGCGTTCAGTGGATTAAAGGGTTGTTTGACAACCCTTGTATAGAAATGTCCTTGTTTGCCCTCACTGATGTCACCCACAGGTATAGGAATGTGGCCCTCCCTGCTGGAGGGCTTAGGTAATACATGCTGTTATGCATATATTGCACATATTATGGAAATGGAAAAACTACTATGTTACTACATACAGTTATGCTGATAGAGGTAATAGATGATGAGTTGACCTGCAAAGTTAGTGGTCATTCTCAAGCTGTATAGAGTGTACAGCTAGTCTCACAAGTAGGTTTTCCATCTAACTTATTTGCATCAGTTTTGTGCAGTCATAGTAATTCAGTTTCACAACATGTCCATCGGACGCTGTTTTAGATCACAAAGATCAATATGCATTTCAAATGTCTCTAACTGAAGATTTCTCATTCAAATAATAGCATTCAAATAATAGCAATTGCGATAGCATTTTAGATGGAAAACCAACGGTGACTGTGGCATTGGGACCAGGGGGTCAGGATTTGTCTGGCTAGCTTCAGACAATTAGAAAGGCACTTCCTCGTCACCATTTTTTTTTAGAAATGTCATCATATCCACCCTCGTTTCCCCCGTGCTGATTGGTGGGTACTCCACTCTCAGCTCATGCACAAGGGTTTCCCTGAACTACGTCACTGCGTCATCCTCGATAGAGCTTTTTGCTCTACCTCACATCAGTCAGTAATGTGGCACTAACGTGTGACTAAGTAAAATGGGGGCGGAACTGTGCCCCATGAAACTCCATTTTGAAACTTGAAAAATGTGTTTAATTTTGGCTGAATTCACTACGAAAGCATTTCCTCACTTTCTCCAGTTATTGGGCTTGTTTGAAATCGTCTGGCTGGCTAGTGGCTGGTTTATAGCAATGCATTCTGGACTTAAAATAGTGATGCTTTTGGACCGAACGTCACCATACCACACCATACTCACCCATGTGGTATGCTGAAGTTCGGACGAAGTTGTCCAAAACATTCACCATTTCAAGTCCAGAATGCATTGCTTCAAGCCAGCCACCTGCCAGCCAGACAATTTGAAAAAAGCCCAGCACAATACCTCCATGATTGGGACTCACCTGCTGCTGTTGACGAGCAGCTCTGTGCCGCGGCTCCAGAACAGCGTGGGTTTGGGGGCGGCACGGGGCTTGCACTCGATCCGAACCTGCCCGCCTCGTGCGGCCGGCACCAGCTTGCGCACAGGGTTCAGACGGAAGTCTGGGCCCTGGACTGAGAGAGGGAGCAATAAAGAGTAGAGGAGAAAAGGAGAAGGAAGGGAGGGTGGAGGGTGGAAGGGCAGAGGAAAGAGAAGGACAAGAGGAGAAGTGGGGGTGTGAGAAAACGAGAGCCCCACAGGGACTCCCTGCTCAGCGCTGATCTGGCACCTTGAAGGTTATTCTGGGTCTACGGGAGGTTTGGATGTAGGGAGGGAGGGAGGGACAGAGAGGGCACACAAGGCTGGGATGGAATAAGCTATGGGGAGAGTGTACAAGGCTTGACTGAACATATTTGGAAAAGAGAAAGCCATACATTTAAATGAGAAAGTGAAAAAAATTGACTGAACATATTTGGACAAGAGAAAGCAACACATTGAAATGAAAACGTGAAAAAATATTTTAATCGAATTTAATCTAAATGTTGCATATATAAAGTATAACAACTAAACACACTAAATTCAAAAATCAAAGGTAATTTTCAATATAAAAGTAAAAAAACAAATGAATGTTAATAAATTTAATAAACACGGGACAAGTTTTAATTATCCTTTATGTGCCAACATGTACTAAGAAATTGCAATGGCAAAACCATTTACAGTTTTTCTCAGTTGTTTACACACAATTCCTTGTACTTCAGACACAATGATCACAACATGTAACTCATGCACCAACCCCATTAACCGATTCTGCTAAACTACGAACACAATTCCTGCTTTGCACTGAAATTGCAGTTCTAAAACACACTTTTTTCAAAACACTATAGACAATTCTCTGCGTTTGGCACAATTTTCATGACAGAAATCTCTTGTTTTCACAAGGAACACACAGTGATTCAAAATTCTAAAGTCAATTGCCCTATTATGTACACTGACTCATCACATCGGCAAACACCTGTCACACAGCTTTAAAATTAGCTACCAGAGCTTTGGAAGAGGCAGAGCCACAGCTAGAGGAGTGAGAGTAAGAGGAGGAGGAAGGGGAGGACACGGACTGTAATCTCTGATGATATCAGAGCCATTTTGGTTGACCATTTGGTCAACGAAATTATTTTATAGTAGTTGTTTAGTTGTTTACGTATCTCTCTCCATATTCTACAATCCTCAACACAATTGAGGAATTTTTTTTGACTGGAGATGAAAGTGTATGACCAAAATCCACAAATTTGTGTACCCTTTCTCTAAGCTATGGAAGACGCATGTGGAAATATAGCAATTGATGCTTTTCATGGATGGATTCGCTGCTAGGCCAGGAAAAACATTGCATGTGATGTGGATGAGGGGCTGTGGCCACACAAAAACAGAAGAAAGGATGCAGCGTAATTTGTTTTTGTAACTGTATAGGCTACAGTAAATTCTTCTGTTCTGTTGTATGTAGACCACTGTAGGTGCAGCTTTGTGTTGATTGGGATGCACAGTGTGTACACTGTTTTTGTGGGAAAACTAAAAAATATTTGTAACAATGTATATGTGCGTTCTGAGTATAAAAACAATATTCTAAAATATAGCACACTTATGTATGTACTGTCTGTAGCAAGTGTAACACTGAACAA
This sequence comes from Coilia nasus, assembly GCA_027475355.1. Classification (NCBI taxonomy): domain Eukaryota; kingdom Metazoa; phylum Chordata; class Actinopteri; order Clupeiformes; family Engraulidae; genus Coilia; species Coilia nasus. Next base: position 22,583,408 of record CM050211.1, read on the forward strand.
AAAAATCCTTAATCATTATGATGAATGGAGAAGAAGTGTTTTCCATTTATCATAGTGTTTTACATTAAGCACATCAGGGTTCAACTGGTTGTTATAAATGTCTATTCATATGATGGTTTGTGTGTGTCATTTGACAACAAAATAGCATTTTGAGAAGAAATAACATTGTTTTGAATGCAAAGTTTCATTTTGCAGGAGAAGTGAGTGGTTTTGCCCATTGTGTGTGTGTTTTTTTTGACTTA
>CM050211.1:22586149-22596149 GCA_027475355.1 Coilia nasus
GAGAGAGGAAGAGAGAGAGAGAGTGAGAGACAGAGAGATAGGTAGAGAGGGAGAGAGGAAGAGAGAGAGTGAGAAACAGAGAGATAGGTAGAGAGAGTGAGAGACAGAGAGATAGGTAGAGAGGGAGAGAGGAGGAGAGAGAGAGTGAGAGACAGAGAGATAGGTAGAGAGGAAGAGAGACAGAGAGATAGGTGGAGAGGGAGAGAGGGAGAGAGAGAGAGTGAGAGACAGAGAGATAGGTAGAGAGGGAGAGAGGAAGAGAGAGAGAGTGAGAGACAGAGAGATAGGTGGAGAGGGAGAGAGGGAGAGAGATAGGGAGAGAGGAAGAGAGAGAGAGTAAGAGACAGAGAGAGAGAGAGTAAAATGCAGAGCAAGCGATTACTTGTGGCTCTCATGATGACCCTCAGTAGTAACTTACTTGCCATAGGCGAAGCACTCCAGCTGAGTGGTTTGCCCGGCCAACGCGTACGTCTCAGCAGGGAAGCGCACACGGATGCTGGGGGCCGACTTCCTGGGGTTCGCTGACGATACACAAAAAAACAACATGAGATGTGTGTGTTTCTTTTCAAAGGCTGCTGTTTTTAGACTAATACATACAGAAATTTCTTAAAATATAGCTCTTAGTAATACAATGGTTTGTGTTAACTGTTTACAGGCACTGGTACAAAAATACAATTTTTACAAAGGTTTGAGTTAGAGTTAAGAGTTAAGCAAACTGTATTAGCTTGTGCAAGGTATCTACAATGTTTTGCTAATTTGGTAAAAGGTTTTTTTTATTTGTGTGTAGAGTTTTCAAAATTAGCCAAAACGTTACCAAAAATGTGCTTAAGCCATCGGAAAAAAAATTGTAACACAGCTAGCCCATAAAAATCAGTGCTTGTAAACACAAACAGACGGGGGATTTTATGCACTGCTTAAAGTTTGCCATCAAAAGCGAAAAACTATTTAAGTCGTAGCATTGGCAGCACAATAGTCGATCTGGCTGGCCTGGACCTCCAGGGGGCTTCCCCCAGGGTACCAGGCCCAGAACCGGAGCCTCACCATCGGGCTGCACGGTCAGGGCCACCGGCTTGCTGAAGATGCTCTTGGTGCTGATGTCTGTGTGGATGGTGGTGAAGCAGAAGTAGCTGCCGCTGTCATTGGCCTGGGCCTTGGCCACGTGCAGGTCCCCCGTCACCTGGGAGACGAAGAGGCGGCCGCCGTCCGAAAACACGAAGCTCGGGAACTCGTTGAGGAACCAGCGGTAGGAGAGGGCTGCAGGAAATGACACAGGTAGGAAATAACACAACAATAGAGCGCTGTAATATACAGTGTAGTTCCAGTAGATACTTTAACTATCAACACAAAACTAAGGCATCGAAAAGGAGGGAAGTGACACTGGTGGAAAATGACGTCATGAGACACAAGATTGGAGTCCTGAGGTACTTAAAGACTAAAGGTGGAACTTCTACATCATCGGTTCACCACATCAAAACACAACACAACATCAGAAAAAAACGGTAACACTTTCTATGAAGCTTGTATTCATAGAACTCTGTAAACACATTCATAAAGGGCTATAATGTGTTTATGAAGCTTAATATTGGTTGAAATTAGTATTTATAGCTATATACTGATGGCTACACTCATAAGTCATGTAAAAACTACATGCTTTATGAATACATTATAAGTCTTTATGAATGTGTTGGTTGGAGTCCTTTAAATACAAGCTTCATAGAAAGTGTCCTAGCATGCGCTGGTTCTACCTAAGCACATAGACAAAGTGATTTCACTAAATACCTTACCAGCCAGATTAAAGAGTGCTAAATAGAATCAGGTGGTTTTGTGAATGGTTAGAACAAATACAGGATATGGTCATTTACTCTCTAAAGCCAGGTTTCCCACCTCTGTAGTTCAAAAATGCATTGGGTAGGCCGTGTGTGTGCGAGACAGAGACCAAGCTCTTAGGTGTTCAAAACAAGGTGTAAGTACAAAACATTCAGTGTTGAACACTTTCAGTAACAGTTTAAATGGACTTAATATGGCTCAGCTATGCACCACACCATAAGAATAATATCTCAAGATTTTTGCTCATCTTTTCAGAGCACAGACCCCAGGCAGCCCCTGTGGTGGCCCTTAATATCCTTGACAAAAATGGCAACCAGTACTCTTATGACATAATGTCTGTCCAGAGAAACAGCCGACAGGGGGTTCAGGGGGCCAGCGAGCCCCAATTTATTCCTAATGAAATTGTCCTTCATGCCTCGCAGGGCCTAAAGGGCTATGCTCTAATCTAGATTAGTGCTGTACCAGGGTAATGGGCAGGAGCCTGACAGGCCAGGAAGGTTCCGGAACCCTCTTGGGCAGTCTGTGGAGTCCTGTTCTGTGGCGGGAAATCGTGCAGGTCTGTAATCGGATTAAAAAAAGACGATGAAATCTTTGTTTAGGAATAATAAATAAATAAATGATACAATATTATTTATTAACAGCAGCGCATCAAATATGTATTATACTGCATTAGTTATGGCCGTTACATTAACTCGGTTTATTTCTATGAACGCCAAGGGGCTTTACGGTGAAACCGATGAAGAGAGAGACACAGAGAGAGAAAGAGAGAGAGAGAAAGACAGAGACAAAGAGAGAGAGAGAGAGAGAGAGGGAGAGAGATAGAGAGAGAGAGAGAGAAAGGTACTGTACTCACAGCCAAATTTGAGGTTAGCAGCCCGACTAATGATGGTACCACATCGGTTGTAGGCCAGGCACTGGTAGGATCCGGCGTCGTGTTCGTGCTCGGGGTTGGTGATGACAAGGTTGCCAGCCACCAGCGTGTAGCGCGACTCAGCACCAATCACCACCTCAGTGCCATTCACTTGCCACCTGAGTTGAATTCAAATGAAGTGAAGTTTGACTTGGTATTCCATACTGTAGATACAACAGTTTGCAAATGTACAATGAAATTTGTGGTTTGTGCTGTTCAGAAAAATGCTAAGGGCTCATTTCCACCAAACACTCTGCGTGTACAGCCAGCGCGTGCCCGCTTTCTATCCATATTCGTTTAGAATGCACGTTAACAGATTAGACCATTTCAATCGCACGCGTGATCTGAGCGTATTCTGTCCCTATACAAACATATTGTACACGGATACATGCTGTACATCCTCAAGTCGGTGGAAATAAGGCCTAAGTCCTATGAGCACAGATGAACAACTTGCCTGTGCCATGATCTGTGTATGGTACCAATAACAGACTGCAGGGCTACCAATATGTTAACCCAGTCAACTGGCGGGTATAAAGTTAGAAAGTTTGAGAGAGACTGTCCAACTTTTCTATTCTTCTGTTCTATTACTTATAGGCTTTAGCCGTGGTTCTGCATGTCTGTTAACCATATAAAACAGATAGCATGATGTGAACATTATGCAGGGCTGCTGACTACATGAACCTTTAACAGTGTTGCCAGCTCCAGAATTGGTGCTCATCTGCTCATTGCTTGTGTACTGGAGGACTACAGCAAAACTGCTGATAATATCTCAAGCAGTGGTGTAATCAGACAGCTGCATAATTGAGCATAATTAATCTAATTAATTAATCTAATCTGTGTAATTGAACAGCTGATTTGCTCCATGGCTGATGAAGCAGGAGGAGCAGGGGGAAGGTAGGGGGAGTCTGACCGGTAAGAGGCGGCAGGACTGGCCCTGGCCTGGCAGCTCAGCGTCACCTTCCCCTCCGTCAGGCCCTCGGGGTAGATCAAGCCCACGGGCTGCTCCTCGAACACTGGCCCACTGTCGTGACCCGACACACACATGTCTCCACCTGCACATGAAGGAACACACATATACACAGAAACACACACACACACACACACACACACACACACACACACACACACACACACACACACACACACACACACACACACACACACACACAAGAGAGTGTGAGCAATAGCATATGTACTGTACTACACAGAAACACACACACGTAAGAGACAGAGAGAGAGAGAGAGAGAGATAGAGAGAGAGAGAGAGAGAGAGAGAGAGAGAGACAGACACACACGTGCACAGAGAGAGAGAAGACAGACAGAGAGAGAAAGAAAAAGAGAGGGAGGGAGAAAGAGTGAAAGAGAGAGAGAGAAACACCAGCATGAACCACTTAATGGTATCATTTTCCCCTTAAGACTGCACTTCTGCTGGGAAAAAGGCCGAGTCTGGAAAACCTGATGATGGACGCTGGGGTGCATGTCTCTGACCTGATCCGACTGCAGCTGCATTTGCCAACGTAAAGATTCTTAAGGCCCCATTTACACAACACAGTGCCTTAAGTCAGCTTACACATCACACAGCACTTTAGACTGTTTCCTATAAGTTGTCAACACACAGAAATCCTGTCCCCTCTCCGGACATTGACGAAGAAACTACAAAAAACTACATTTGGGTGTTATTATGCTTCCTTTCTACCATAAAAACAGGAAGAGCTTAAAATATGTTGTCCTTTCACAATCTTGATTATGCATGCCTGATGTGTTTGATGAAAAAAAAACCTAACTGCCACATACTAAATGGTCACAAACCAATCCATAATTGAATGTTGCACAAAATCATTAATAATCGAGTGTGTCACGCACAAGGCCATCAAATCAGTGTCACCCCTATGCATGCAGAGACTGGGTGATGAGGCCTTTGAATAATGGGACAGCAGGGCGGAGGTTGAATTAATTACCTTCCCCCTACCAACCCCAACAGAGGGACTCCCTTTCTCGAACACTAAGAGACTTTTCCTCTACCAGCCCGGCAGTTGAGCTCCCCTGGGAACCAAGGGGGACATTAGTGGAGCTCTCCACAGCGCCCTGTCGGATTTCTCTGGTGCTACTGGACTATAACAAAGCCTGCCATCAGAGCCTGTCAGCTCCAAGAGAGGGGTAGGTGGAGAGGGGGGCTTAATGGCGTGGCATCCCAACATTTGCATCAAACATGCATGAGAGACCACATCCTCCTGACCCTGTGAAATAAAAAGGGTGGGTTGGGCGGTGGTGTTGATGGTGGGTGGTGATGGGGGTCTTCTTCTCATTCCTTGCTGGTGTAAAATAACACCATTAATAATGAATCGTCTTTTAATTCACAATCTCCGCTCTGCCACTCGATGGGAATGGAGATGGGGTTGGGGGTGGGGTGAGGGTGCAGGACCGCCTCTGGCTGATTCCTACACACTTTGACATACTCTTTACTCTCTAGCCTGACAGGTGAGGACAGCTGGGATACCCGGGCATGAAAAACAAAGACCTTCCTTCCTACAGAGAGTGCATCAAGATCCTAATGTCTCTCCCCCTTCCTCTCTCTCCCCTCTCTCCCTCCCTCTCCCTCTCTCTCTCTCTTCCTCTCTCTCTCTCTCATGCTCTTTCTCACTCCATTATCCATTCCAGTCTATTATAATGAGATAAAAAACTAATTGAGTGTGACATTAGCAGCGAACAATAGCAGTAAATTTGAAGAAGTGTTGATGAAAAGAGCAGGCTGTACTTTAGGTTATTTGAGATGAGAGCAAAGAAAATCATATTTCTGCCTGCCCTCTGGCATCACTGAGGCCAATGAGCTTCCTGCCCAGTGCCACAGAGGTGTAGTGATCGTAGGCTGTATATAAGAGAACTGGACAAACCCTCACGCATAAGCTTCTGACGCCATGCATAGACTTTCTCACAGACCCCATAGAGTTATCATGGACCCGAAAAGTAATTGACTTTTTACTGTAACATGGGAGTCTTTAGAACATTCAGTTTTGGCCCAAGGGGATTGACCAGGTATTGCAATGATCCTGTCCGTGTGTGTGTGTGTGTGTGTGTGTGTGTGTGTGTGTGTGTGTGTGTGTCTGTCTGCCTGTCTGCCCGCAATGACCCTGTCCGTCCACATGGGGGACCATCTTTGATTGCACTTGTTTGGCCTGTAACGCTGTCGCCTGGTGATGGTGAGGTGAGAAGTCAGCCAGTAGGGATACTCACCGATGGCGTAGGTCAGGGCGACGGAGCTGAGAGCCACCAGGACAGACAGACACCTCATCCTGTCTGGCTCACGTCTGGCCCTGTCAGGGTAGAGACAAAGACAGAACAAGTCAAGTCAGCTTTATTGTCAATTCTTCACATGTGCTCAACATACAAAGAATCGAAATTTCAAAATTATCAAAATTATCGAAATTATGTTTCTTACCATCCCATGCGAAGACAAGACATGACAAACACTTAACATTAAAGTGTAATTTAAAACATTAAAGACAAATATTTCAGAAATGAGAATGACATTGGTACTCTGAGCAGACTGTGAAATTGATAATTGACCAAGTTAGGGCAAAAGTGGTGCAAAAAGGCATATAGTGCAAAGAATATGGCAGACATTTGGGGGGTGCACAGAGGCCCACAGACCAGAGGCTTAGAAACGCTGCAAATCACTGCATATGCTGGGGGCTGCTGGAGATACAGAGGGGAACATGGAGAGCTTACAAAAGAGCCCAAGGCTCACACATGAATAATGAGAAAAGATAACTTGCGAAAAAAAAAACAAAAAAAAAACAGCAACAGCAGCAGTCAAGGACGAGAAATGCGTCACATTGCTACGCTTCAAAATTCCAGGGAGAATGAATCACTGTGAATGAGTGTGATGCTTTTGTGTCGGAATCATTCATTCAGTTGTCTTGTTTTTAAAAGTGCTGTTGAAAATGTGGCACAAAAAAAAAAAACAGAAAAATGAAATTTTCCCATCACCGTTTGGACTGAAGCCGTACACTCAAGCTGTACAAAGAAGACAGTATTGTATCTTCAATACAAAATAGACTGAAAGACTAAGATGACTCAATGTCAAATAAAGCAAACCCTGAAGTCTTCTGAGATGTCTTGTTTGGAAGGGACACAGCTTAATCACTTACTTACTTAATACACAGCTTAATCACTTACTTTCTCACTCACAAATTACACTCAATGGTACTCCATCCAGTGTTACAGCTGAGCACACAGCCAGGGTGAAGGCAAAATGGCTGTAGATTTCATGTCTTTTGGACATGGAAGATAATGTCCACACAGTATGAAATCAAAGAAAAAATAGTCAGTGTTAGTCAGTACCATAGTCAGTAGTCAGTACCATCATAGAATGTTGTTCGTAGAACATCAAAACTAATTTGCTGCAGAAAAGCTACTTTCAAAGGATGGTGCATGTTGTTTAGGCATGTCTCAAACTACTAGTGTCGGACTTTACTTCACAGTAATGAAGCCCTCAAGTCAACCTATTTTTCTTCAATCTCTTTAGTATCTGTAAATGTGAGAAAGTCGTCTGTATGTATTCATGTTAGTGTTTGATGGTGTGCACTATATGTGTGTGTATGTGTGTGTGTGTGTGTGTATGTGTGTGTGTGTATATATGTGTGTGTGTATGTGTGTGTGTGTGTGTTCCGGGGGGGGGGGGGGGGGGGGGGTGGGTGAAGACACGGCATACCATTCCGCTTTGCGTCCCAGTCAAAGAGTTTCTGTTTTCACCTCATCTACCCGATTCTCCACACATTTCTGCAGGACTCTCTCCCGCCTAAATGAATCCTCCAGTTCAGCAGTGAGGTAGCAGACAGCAGCACGAGACACAACCATAACTGTCAGCGCCATGACACACTACCACGTGAGAGAAAGACGCTTACAGAAGGCATCCTTGTGTGGGGGTCAAGGATGAGTCAGTTTATACTGTAGATGTGTCTTTGATCACACTTTCAATCAAGTGTCTTTAGACATCTCACTGTGTCGGGCTGCAGTAGTGAGCTCAGCATCAGGACCACACAGCAACAATATCAGGGGAAAGGTCAAAGCCACAGGAGTCAACAAAGCCCTTTGGTGCTGGATGCTGGATCATCCAAACCAGCACCTGGGCTGCCCTTAGGTTTCAGTTGATCCCTCGAAACAGGAGACATCCATCCTGACATGTGTCAGCCCACTGCTCTCCATCACTGTGACATCCCTATGTTTTATTTACAGTATTTCCAACACTCCTGCCTAGCGCACACAAAAGAAAAGATACAAAAAAGAAACGCCAGCCTGGATGTGGTGGCCACCAATTGCCTGAGGCAGTGCAGCTTGAGTGCTCTTTAGACAGATGCTAGAAACCCCCACCCCCCCACACCCCAAAACCCCCAACCCCCTGTCTATCCCCCACCCAAACATCCTCTCCAACCCACACCTCCACCCTCTTACACAGCAGTGGCCCTCTGGGCAGACCACACACACTTCATTTATTTAAAAGATTTTGGATTGTGCCAGGCAATGAGACAAAGCCAAGCTGGCACGTCCACGGTTAAGTCAGCTTTTTAGGACAAACACATTTTTCCAGAGCCAACAGACACTCTTTCAGCCTTTTGGACAGACTAGATTCATTCATTCATTCATATCATTACACATTTCCTCTTTCTATGCTTTCCTAGAAATGTAATAACAAAGTCTGAAAGTGTAGTTTACATCTGTGTGATAGTGACCTGGGACAGACAGACAGACAGACAGACAGACAGACAGACAGACAGACAGACAGACAGACAGACAGACAGACAGACAGACAGATAGATAGATAGATAGATAGATAGATAGATAGATAGATAGATAGATAGATAGATAGATAGATAGATAGATAGATAGATAGATAGATAGATAGATACTTTATTGATTCTAGAGAAATCTAGAAAATAGGATTTGTTTAATAAGAGAGTGAAATATTTGTTTTATTTATTTACATTTCACCATGACAGATTGAATCGGCCAAAAGGGCTCAACAGCAGTGGGGTGTGGCCCACGCGTGCTCAGCCGGATGAGGGCTTCCCATCACTTTTGCCCCCATGGCAACATGAGAGCACTCATCCCAGTAACACGACACCACCCTCACCCCTGGTGCCAAGGCTGCCTGGTGACTCGCAGACTGGAAGGGGCTGGCGACTGGCTCCTCTCCTAATCTCTCTCTCTCTATCTATCGCTCGCTGGCCCATGCATAAAATCACTCTCTCTCTCTTTCCTTTTTTCTCTCTCTCTCTGTCGCTCGCTGGTCCATGCATAAAATCACTCTCTCTCTCTTTCCTTTTTTCTCTCTCTATCTGTCTCTCGCTGGTCCATGCATAAAATCACTCCTTCTCTCTTCTTTCTCTCTCTCTTTCTCGCTCTCTCACTCTTTCTCTCTCTCTCTCTCTGTCCCTGTACCTTTCTAATTACCTATCTATTTCTTTGTTTGCCGTAAGGATGAAGTTTGGGGCCATTGTAGCATTCCATTCCTGTTTTGAACAAAATTATAAATAACGCTTTTCATTTTGAACAAAACTAGAAATTAAACATTCATAGCTGAGGGTGATGTCATATTGCATGAACTGCATTGGCCACATTTGAGCCCACAAAAGACCCCACTAAAGGAATATGTACTACACTGAAGAGAACCTGTTAGATTTCCAATACAAGTCAGAAACAAACCAACCCCCTACTGGTGTCTGAAACAGGGTGTATAAATCTGATTTCTTTCATTCTTTCTTTCTTTCTTTCTTTCTTTCTTTCTTTCTTTCTTTCTTTCTTTCTTTCTTTCTTTCTTTCTTTCTTTCTTTCTTTCTTTCTTTCTTTCTTTCTTTCTTTCTTTCTTTCTTTCTTTCTTTCTTTCTTTCTTATGTTTACATGTGTGTATACCACATAAACAGAGAGGTACCCACACAAACAGACAGACAGACAGACGCACACACACACACACACACACACACACACGCACACACACACACACACACACACACACACACACACACACACACTGTGCAGCTCCACACAGTGCAGGCTCTGTTCTCCTGGCTCCTGCATGCTCCTCAGAGGCTAGCGGTTATCCGCTCGTCTCAAGTCAGATTAGAGCATTAAGTTCTGCTGGGTCTGTGGGGGTGGGACCCGGGGCCCGGGCCCGGGCCGGTGGGCGGTGCTGTGTGCATGGGCCGTGTTAGTTCGTACGCCTTCAAAGAGAACCAGGGGGGTGTCGGGCACCACCTGCTCCAACTG
>CM050211.1:22601149-22663649 GCA_027475355.1 Coilia nasus
TAAAGCTACACTGAGTCGTGTAGCTGCCCAGATGTGTGCCTGCTAAATGTCTGATGGCTTAATTAAGCGCTGGTCATGGTTAAACACAACGCCTCTCTCTCTGCTTATCCCACCCACCACATTAGCCTCTGCCCCAGAGTGGGATCCACGTGTAGGCTGCTGAATACACCTACTGCAGGTTAAAAACAGCCTGTTGCTTTCACTATACCCAGGTAAAAATGAAGTGAATAAAAATCAGAGGTGGACACCCTGAGCTCAGAATGTAAAAGTTCTGCCACAGATGTGTCTCAGACAATTCACTGACCTAGCTGATACTACTTTGCACAATTGCTTAGTCAGGTAGATGTGCTAATTAGTTAAATTACCTTGTTACATTACAATACATTGTTAAGAGCACAAACAGAAAAAATACATGTAAGGGCTTTCACTTTCCTAAGCTGGTATATCCACCCCAGGTGACAATGACAAGAGGAGGAGATGACACTGATGACACAGACGCACACAAAATCCCAGTGGACGGTCTTCAGCTTTGGTGAAAGTATGGCACTCCAAGAAAGCATAAAAAATGTAACCCTTCACCCTAAACTTTATGATTTACACATAGTTTGACTGTGACCACCTCTTTGATGACTACCACGACTTATTTAGTGCTGCACTGTCTAAACCCCTCTCTGTATCTCTGATATCCTGCTTTCCAGTCTAAACCACTCCCTTTTTTTATCTCTAGCTCACTTTTCCAGACTCCGACCCATATTCAACATAAAATGACACAAAATGTGTTACAAAATTGCTAGAACACAAAAAGGTGTCATTTTTAATATAGCAGAAAACTCCTGTGTTCTCTCCCAGATGGCTCCAACCTCCATATTGGCTCACACGTCTTTGAAATGCAATTGTGTTTGTCGTGAGCTGCTGAGTGTCCTGGGCTCATCTGTATTATTGTCATGCAGGCTATTTGCATTACCACTAAAAGGCTAAGCCAGGTGTGAAGGAGAAATTGTATTCTGGTTTGTCATTGATAATGTAATCTGCTTCACATTGTGTCCAGATGCCCAGATTGTGTTTGCTAAACAGAAGTGTGCAAGATTTAATATTCCAGAGATTTGTTCATAGATTTACAATAGCAGTGTAATGGGTTTGCCATCATTCAGACACTTCTGCAAATTGCAAAACAGCGCACAGGAGTTAAAAGACATATATAATATAATATAATATAGTATAATATAATATAATATAATATAATATAATATAATATAATATAATATAATATAATAAACATTGTGTTTGTATTTCTGAAGTTGTAAATAGACATCAAATAGAGGAGGAATGAAAGCTATGTAATAATACTGGAATGAGGTGATGGGAAAAGAGGGGGACCCGCATCTGGAAGAGGAGCCCTCAACCCACAGTCTCACTTCACAGAGTGACCCCAGACCAGTGAGAAACTGGGTGAGAGGGGGGTGGAGAAACCGCAGGCAAAAGTGTCAAAGAAAGACTTTGTTCAAAGAACCAGTTGCATTCTTTTCACAAGGCACAAGTCAAGTGCTTTGGTCTAAAAATGCGGTGTTGTGCCCTAAGTGTATCTGTAATCTGTAATGCACACAGTCAGAGGACGGTGACAGCTCATTCCGTTGGGGTGAGTCACAGATTTCTTGCTCGGAGATGCTAGAAACACCGACTTGTTATTCTCCTATCACACACAGGCTCTGGGTCACTATGAACAAGGCATATTCTACACGGAAGAACTTCCAACAAGCTCATACTCAGATGGTTTACATAACGTCAGCTAGCCTGACAAGAAACTAAAATGCAAACTCAGCCGCACAACTGTTTTCATGCATTCTGCATGAACAAACTGTGCACTCACAGTTTTGAGTGTAAAATCTCAGTGATAATAAAGCTGGTGGCTGTTTCTGGTTGCAGTGCACCTGCTCAGGGGTTGCAGAGCCAGCTAGTATGCTTGCCCAACTGGGCCAGTTGCACAAGTAAAAGCTGTGGGTCTCCCGTTACGGACGAACAGATTGGTACATCACACTCAGCCCCGCTGCATTACGACATGCCCATCATACGCAATGTGGCCCGGCCGGTGCGGTGCACCCCCAGATAGCGTTGAAAGAGGCCCGTTATGTCTACATAACCGAATTTTAGCCTGTTTCTCCAGTGCAGCCAGTGTCGTACATTCATTCAAAACCATATATCGTCAACCAATTCTAGATCGTCAAAGCACTTTCTTGTCAACCCTTTTATTAGAAATCAAGCGACATCACTTGAGGTAAACCCCAAATACTCAGTCCAGTAACCCCAAATGAAAACATCTTACCGTAATTAGACAGCAACGATAATGACAGGAACGAGCTAGATGCAGGATGCTGCCTCAGTGTCTGTTTTGACTCCCAGCAGATGAGATGCGTACACCGATCATGCGCAAGGCGGAGTGTGATGCAGCGCGCATCCGATGCTCCGTGGAGGAGAGAGGAGCCGACGGGGTTGTGTAATAACAGACGCGCTTCTATCCCAATGTGGGCTTTCTGCAGCTGAGCCTCGACCGTCGGACGTGTTCTCCTATCGCATGCTCAACACAACTGAGTCAGTCTTGGCTACTTAGCTCGCCCCCTCGTTCGCTATCCTTTCATTTTAAGGAACACCCCATCTCTATCTCTCTCTCTCTCTCTCTCTCTCTCTCTCTCTCTCTCTCTCTCTCTCTACCCGTCACTCACTCAGCATCGTCTAGTCCAGTGCTTTCATTCATTGGCTCACAGAGAAGCGCCAGCCCCTCCCCAACTCACCTTCGCTGCCTCCAATTAAAATAAATGCTATTCGCTCCTTTGTTGCAGGTTCTGGCCACTCCAGCGTACTGAATCATGTGCAGGGGGAATGGAAGGGGGTGGTGTGGCGGGGTGTGTGCATGTGGGAGATGGTGGGGGGGGGCACCCTTCCCCCCTCACACCTCTCCAATAAAAATTTCCTGCCACAATATGCTCCCAACACAGGCGAATGGGGATCTCTCCCACACACGCTCGCTCCACTCCACACACACACACACACACACACACACACACACACACACACACACACTCACACACACGCACACACACACACACAGCCAGCGTAATTTTCGTGTCTGACACAAATTTAAGGGCCACACCTGGTGCCCGAGAAATGATAGCACACACACACGTTTTCTCAATGTGACTTATTAGCGCCCTGTACTGGGCAATGAAACACCCACCGGTCCTTTGTTATGGCACTAAATTCACCACCCCACGACAGGGACCACAAAAATATATACGAGCCACAATAACGACAATGTTATTGTGGCAAGCTGAAAATCCCTTCTCCGTACTGCAACACAGATAAAACACAAACAAAAGAAATATGTATTCCATTGTTGTTCTTGCTGGTGGGCCATAGTTTACAGGGCAATACAATTTTGGCAGATAAAATCTGTGAGTGCAAATATGATGATATGTATATAGCAGTTGTATAGCTATGTATATACTTATTTATTATGCTGACATCATGATTATAAAATCTACAACTTTTTTGTACAATCATGTAAGGTAGTAATGTTTAAAAGACTTCTTTGTAGTAAATTTTTAGTTGCTTAATTACCACCCATTTATTTTTGAAGTGTATTAGATTAAATAATTCTGATTCTGATTAACCTTTTATTAATTCTAAATAATATTATTTTTTTTAATGTATTATTTTATATTTATACATTTTCTAAAATGTTTGTGTATATTTTAAAATTACGCCAAGTATTTTTGTCTGCAATGTGGTGTCTTTGGTGTTGTGAGTCGTGTTGTAACAGAAACATTTAAGGCTGTATGAAAAATGCCACATGTAGATGCACTCTATAGTAGTACATAGTGCTCTGCTAATGAAGTTAGCACCACCCACAAGTGAGAAAAATTCTATAATGAAAAGCTGGTTGACTTGTAGTGCTAGGCCACAGAACAGCTGTTCAGATCCGATCTAAGTGACCTTTGTAACCTCCCATTTGGACAACTGTTCTGAGATCAGCTCTGAGGGGCAGGGAGACAGAGTGAGATAATGGATGCTATCAGAGGAAGTCACCAAGCAAATGAATCCAATAACGGAACACAGCCAGACAGGCTGTCGTTAAGCTGAAGCGTGCTTTAAGATGAAGCGCGGCTAGTGTTGAAAAAAGCTCGAATGACTGTATAATGGAATCAGAGATGTAGTGAGATTGCACCTATCAAAAAGTTGTAATGTATTTCATAGCTGTACCTGGCAGAGGGCTTGGTTGGTATAGCTGACCATATCCCAGTGCATAATATCATGAGCAGTACTAGATGGGCAGTCAGAGAGAGCAAATGAGCATTTCACAGTGTTGATGAAAGTGAAAAATAATGACTATATCCACTCTGTCATTTGGATTGTGGGTGCTTCTTTGCCCGATGCTACATCCATGTAGCCAGTCCAGGACAACTATAGTACCACCATTAAATTTTGTATTACACTACAGTACTCCATCAGGCAACTCTTTCAAGGCTTTGGCTTGCATCAATCAAATTTTTGGGTTTTTTAGTCAGTCGTTCGGTCAGTTAGTTCAATCAGTCGTGATTGGTTAAAGGCAAGCTCAGTGGTTTTAGTACACAGAGTACCCATTTACCAGGAAGGAAACGCATGCCTATTGAATGTAGCCAGAGCCTTAACACGAAGTGAAATGAAGTCAAAGAGTCTGGTCCTCCAAGCTAGCATCACCTCTATCAAGTTTCTTTACAATTTCCCTCATAGCTCTGGCATAATCCTGCTGTCAATCCTGCAGACTGAAAAAAAAACATGGCCTTTCAGGCGGAGGCAGGCTAATACTAAAGTCTTAAACTGAATATCTGCCATACTGGAAGCCTTACATATGCTTCAGCTGCTGCATATGCATTTGCATTCTGCAGGGGTCACTGTTAATGGACTCTTCCATTGGAGTCAGTTTTCATGCTGCTGCTCTTGCTGCCTCTCAAAATCCCATTTTTCTTAATGACTTAATGTCTTTCACTCCGGTCTTTTTTTACTTCTGCTGCCATTTCTACAGCACATTTAACACTGCTAGTTAATGGCTTCATGAGCATTTAGTTTAGCTCGGTAATGGGCCAACAAAGAAATGGGCTCTTGTAATTTTCACAAGGTTCATCTTTACCAGCTGGCCTTTTATTATATAAAGTATTTAATACCTCATACATGAAATATGTGGATTTATATTCTGACTTGAAATGGACCCACAGTGGTATATTAACTTGAAGTAGAAGAGTGAAGCGATTGATTATTCAAATCCAGCATGTTTATTACCCACTGAGAGTTGTAAATGTCCGATTTCGCTATTGTGGTGCATATATCCAGTGCTCCTATGAAAACCACACCTGCAAAAAGCCAGTGCAACCACTTATCTAGACAGACTGAGTCACACAGTTAGACAGACTCAGACCTGGTTGTTCCAGACAATGTCAGATGACACGCGGGGTGCCTGAATGTTTTGACCTGTTCCCGGAACGTGGCTGTCTGTCCTCCGCTAGGCTCATGCGATACAGACAGAAGGAGGAGTGGAGAGGAGGAAGGGGAGGAGGGGGGGAGGGATGCTCTCGTCTCAGTCTCACCTCCCTGGGGAGCCTCCACAAGTCCTCCTCTTCTCTCCTCTCCTCTTCTCTCCTCTCCGCTGCTGTCCTCTCAGCCCCCAGACAACTCTCACAGGTCATATTCATTTTCATATTAGCGGCTCTCGCCATGCAAAACAAACTCATGTCTCACCCCAGAAGCATCAGGGATCGTTGTTTCATGTCTGTGGGTTTTTTGAGCCTTGCTTCACCTGCTTCTTCTGCTTTCTTCGATGAACAGCAGCCCTGTATCTTTTGATGCTTTTAAAGGTGACCATTAAAGGTGACCATAAAAATACAATTAACTAAATGGAGGCCATCTGCAATATTGACCAATTCATAATTGTGGGTGCATTACAAGGTTAGGGAGACATTATTACAGTAAAGTAATAGACTAACACACCCATTTAGAAACCCTCACAGACAAATGAGGAGGGCACAGGAAATAAACGGACATGGTCACAACATACAGAAACTGAGAAAATGTAATTTATAAGTGTGGTTTTGTATTTAATTTTAATAATGAAATGCTAGTTTAAATTGCTTCTAACTGGAGACTATGCTCATTAATTCACATGATTGCGTCTAAAAAAGAAAGCTGGGGTTTTAATGTAACTACTGATAGGGAGAGTGCCTTGAAAAATGTGATTTTGTGAGTATGCCTGTTTTACCCTTGCACTCCTCAAATATGACAATTCATCATGAAACCTTTTAATTTTACACGCATTCTGCACCTTGCTAATGTCTTTAGCAGTAATGGGTACACACATGGACACATTATCCTGCTCGATACACGCTCATGATGTAATCCCCTGTTCTCCGCTATTAATGACAGAGCCATGATTGAGCCTTGGGCTGGATTTCCCTAAAACTCCCAGCAGGAGGGGAGGAAACCTTCTGTTGCCGTAGAGGATCAATAGCTTTGATTTCTCAGCGATGCCTAAAAGCCCCCCACGAAACCCAAGTGCCCCTGCCCTGCCCAACCACCGCCGCCACCATCCACTGCCATCACTCTTGACGGATGACAGACAGGATGATATCGCACCACCACCACTTCCAGCAGCACCACCACCAACACCACCACAACCACCAATCCCTTTAGAAGAGGCAGCAGTCTGTCAGTGGCAATAAAGAGCAGCCATTCTGGGTTGGGGGGGAAAAATGAAAGGCTTTTTTATGCGACCACCTCCTCACTCCTACTGACTCTGTCAGACACACATGCTACTCTCCCTTCCCCTCTCCTACGTTTACTGAAGTGGGTGACATTATGAAGGGAAGGGAACATTCTGACTCCCTCATAGAGGAGCTTGTGCCACTCATTCCGTCCCTGAGCAAAACCTGTCAGAAAGGTTCCCCATCAGGAGCACGGGTACTACATGTACCAGGTGTGTTCATTTTACATTCCCTCCACTTTCCCCTTCCTCTTTCCTTTCGCCTTCCACCAAAGCGTGTAGACCATTAGCATTTAGATATGTTTTTTTTTTTTTTTTTTTTAACATGGGCCTTTTCTGTCCCTCTGGGGAGGTATGGCCTGGGGCAGACAGTCTGCTGGATAGAAGCTCCAGGGCCAGGGGCAAGAGCCTCCTGGGGCCCCACCAGAGCCCCAATGCCCAGAACGGGCTTCATCGCACTTTGGGCTTAGCACATGCAATAAGAGAAGAAATATGAAATCCCTGTGCTTCAGCCGGATAAAACAGTGCAGTGGATAACAAGGGCACACTTCAGTAAAGAGAAAGTTGGTGCAAAAGCCTGGTTAAAGTTTTAGAGATGTATTTGTGTGTCAGTCGTGCAGTTGATCGAAGAAGAGCCATTATCAAGAAACATGTAGTCACTTACAACACATTGTCTTGCATGAAACATGCTAAACAGACTTTACAGACATCCATACATAGTGTGTTATAGAACTGATGGCTGAGGTAGAGAGGAATATGAAAGAAAAATCTTAGAAGTTTAGTATCAACAATGCATGATCATGTGTCACATGAATTACAATAGCAATACTTTTTACAAACAATAGTGTGGCAATCACAATATATACAATACAATACAATAGTGTGTGAATACCATTAAATGGGACATTTTCCAGACTCAATAACAGGTCAAAGAAAATAAGATTCAAATAACACTATTGGAAGTTCTGTGCTGACATTGACCTAAATTATACCTAATAACACTGACTGATGAATACTTTGATGAAAAGTTTGAAGAGCTCTAAAGCAAATCTGATGTTGGTCAGTTCAGGAAAGCTTGAAAGAAATCTTCTCAGAGTCAGCTGCTTCTACAGCCTGAGGGGAGCTCCATGTAATCCCATGAGAAGGCTAGACTGAAAAACAGCTCCTTTAAATGCAGGAGGATCCAGAAGGAGATACTGATGTGGGGTAGAGTTCATGGTTATTACAACAATAATTGGCCCATAGCCTGTTATGGGACTAACCTCAAAAATATGAAAAAAGGCAAAGGACATAGAGGAAACGAAAATTGGGACAGATTTCTTAAGCTCCTAAGAGTATTATACTTTTTGGAAACTCAAGGTGGGTGATTTTGTATGACAGCTATAAGTGCCAAAAGTGGTGAGGTACATTTCATTGGCTGCCCCAGTAAGTGAAATGTCACCATGACCCAAGTGTACAAAGAATAGGAACCTTCCTTAGCAATTTTAATAATGCATTTTAATAATGCTCTGTACTTGGAATGGAAACTGACTCTGGCCAAATGCAAAGAAGCACAGATGCTGTTTACAGCATCCATCATGTTGTGATGTCAGCTAAATGTAAGGGAACACCATCTACCGAATAGGCTATGTGAAAAAGCTCGTCCATTAACCCACTTCCTCATCCAACTCAGATTGCAAAACTGTGGATTGTAGCCATCCATTTGGCAGGGAAGTTCAAAGACTAAAATTTGCCAGGGAGACTGGGACTTCTATAATGTCTCCAAGTCTAAAGATCAGACGAAGCCGGTCGCATAATCAGTGTGCCATCGTGGCGTGGTACCAGAACAGGAAGAAGAAAGGGCTTTTGAGAGAAAGAGAAAACCAGGAATGGTTCCAGGGTCATTTATCCATATACAGTAACATTGAATATTTAACGGGGGGAAGCCTATTTCTAAATATGGATTATTAAACTGATCTGAGAGCAAAAGTTCCCCTTTTTTTTTACTACGGGGCAGCTCACTGTTCAGCTTCATTACCTGATTGGTCATTTCCTCGGTTCGGCAGTGTGACTGTAATTTGAAATGGCCTCGTGTAAAAGGCACTGCTGACTCAAGATACTGTCACAGCCAAATGCTTTGAGTGTTATACAATCTTATGTCTCGGCGCTTTCTGCAATAACTTTCTTTTTTAAAGCAGTACTCCCTAAAGCTTGATGATGATAATTTCTGGGTGCTATTGATATACTGCCACCAAGAAGCATCTTCATTAATGATATGCAATTCAACAATTACACAGTACACGCTACACAGGAACATGTTTACAGTACAGATGGTGGCCCTTCACAATGTGTGACCAATTAATAGCGAAAGCTGCTGCCTGCCCATCAAATCGGTGCTAAATGACAGGGGAAACGAAGACAACGGAGAAACAGACACCAAGCAGATGATGTGTACCTCCACACCCCCTACAACCACCACCGCCACCACCACCACCCATTCCTACTCCCACTCCCACTCCCACTCCCACTCTCACTCACTTACTTTCATTCCCCCCATCACACAAGCCGACTTATCTCAGCGGATGGCCCCCGTGGGAGGGGACCCATTAAAGCCCATTACCCGACAGAGGGAACAGGAGAGGACAGAACCATCGATTCCGCGGGCGGGGTGGCCAAAGGCTTCATCCCTCATCTGTTGGCCCCTTTCTCGGGAGGTCTGACATTTCCAATCAGTCCCCTTGCAGAAGTTTTGGAAGTGACATTGACTCGTGTCGCGAGACAAAAGGCTGACTTTGTGTGTCCATCTGCTAACAAGGTTTGTGCCAAAACCTCATTGGCTGTAAAAAAAAGAAAGACCCAGAGACTGGGCACTCTCCCAATCACCTTCACCCCACCGCCACCACCACCACCACCTCTCTCCAGCCTCACCCCCACCTCCATTCCCATATTCCAAATAAAATCAAGTTCTTGACTTTGACAAGAGCAATGGCACCAAAAATAAATAAATAACTGAGGGAATACTTAAGTGAATTCATTTCATAAAGTACTTCCTGTCAGGAGCAACTGCGTTCTGTGTGCTCCTCAGATAAAAGCAATGTGCTGACACTACACTTCTTCCACCCCTTTCCAAAAATAAATAAATAAAAATAAAATAAAAAATATAAAATAAATAATATATTTGAGCAGCACTTGCACAGGCAACACTGATCATTTTTAAAGTTGAAAGAGAAACCCATCCCTGAGGTGATTATTATGCCTGACAAAAATGATCAGCCCCAGACTCTAATTTGAATTCAGCTTCCAGACATCGACAATTCTGTCTCATGGTTCGGCTTTTAAACTCCTACGAGGAGGACGGCTGTAAATATCACTTACTTTTTTCACACACATTCTACCAGAAAAAAAAATCCATTTGAAGAGGTATTTTTTTCTGGAGGAGGAGATTTGCTGAGCTGTGATGGGAATGGCGAGAGCTGATTATCAATTAGTGGTAATTATAATAAGCAGTTAGTGCAGATTGCTGGCGTGCTCTCTATGAACGTACAGTGGGGCTTTCTCTACACAGATTGCAGAGCTGGAAGGCAAACATGCGGGTCCGTTCATGTTTGGGAAAGGGCTGAGCACTGCTAAGCCAAAGAGAGTGGAGTATGGATGACTCACAGTAAGAGTGTAAATCAATTCACAAGACCAAAGTGCCAGGGCTCTCCATTAATTAACATGCTTTTAGGTGGAGAATGACGTTTTGTACTTAGCAAAAATTAAAAGCTTCCACTTGCCAGGGAGCAGAGAATGCAAAACAGTCCATTTTGGTATAACTTTCGAAAGTTCAAGATGTGTAGACCATTTAAAAAACTACACAAAACAACTCTCCCTCACAGTCACAACCCACATAACATACAAGGGCAATTCCAAGAAAAGTGGACTTTTTGTCACATACATAACGTCAATAAAATGCCATGATATTTTCATGACATGAGGGATTACAAGAAATTTGAACATTTTGCCTGTAAAACTTAGATGAAAAAGAAAAACTATAGTAACTATAAAACTAATAATATTGAATTTGATTATGTTCTGTCACATCCATAACATGGAAATGCCCACAACCCACAGTTTGTGAGAGACCTTTGTATAGTAGAATAACAGTGTTCAATATTCTTGTATGTATTTGGCTCATACACGTTTGCATATTGCACAAAATCACACACAAAACAGAACAGAACAGAGAAAAATACAAGCCAGAATGGTGAAATGCTTAAAAACAATATTTATGTCATGGCTTAAGTGAAATGTAATCAAAGTACTCTAAGTGTAGAAGCATTTTTTAACAATAATATTTTGCTGACTAAGGTAAATGTTGTTGTAATGCCAGTACATTTTATCCACCTCAGTTATTAGTGTTGGTATTACACTGTACATTTTATTAGCATGAGAAAATTTTGGCTCAGGCAAACTGTCAACCATACAAAAACACAACAAAGGTTGCACCAAAAGTCAAAAATAAAAAGAGAAACTCTAAGAATATGAATGAAGAATAATATTTTGTATTAAAATTAGCAAATATATCTGACTTATTTCAACATGTTGCAATCGTACATGATTCACAGAAAAATAATGAGCAGAAACTTAAAACCGATGGCAATGATCCAGTGTGGCCCAACTCAGTGGGCTATAGCGTGAACAGACTCACTTCACACAGGGGCGCAAGGAGCAGCAGGCGAGGGTCGAGCTAATGAAATGTAAATCTGGGGAGAGAGCGGGCGGCGGCGGCGGATCGTTTTAAGAGGTGCACCTAATTAATAAAAGATGGGCTTGTTTTAGGCCACCCTCCTCTGTTTTGTTTTTTTTCTCTCTTCCGTCCCCCTGTCCCCTGGGTGTCCCCACCCGCTGGTGAGCGCTGAAGGGAGACAGTGGTGGTGGGTAAAAGAGCAACGGCATAGGAGGAGGAGCGCACTCTGTTTTGTTTTTTTGTGATATGTGAGCTAATTGCCCCACACCGGCCTCAGCACGGGACAGCTGGGCCGGCCAGTTCATTAAGAAGCTTTTCTGAGGCGGGAGTAGGCACAGGGTCCTGAGGGACACAGAGGGAGAAAGAGAGAGAGAGAGAGAGAGAGAGAGAAAGAGAGAGATAAAGAGAGACAGAGAGAGAGAGAGAGAGCGAGAAAGAGAAAGAGAGAGAGAAAGTCAGAAAGAGAGAGACAGAGATAGAGAAAACGAGAGAAAGAGAGAGAGAGAGAGATAAAATGAGGGATGTGACGCTGGGGGGGGGGGGGGGGTGACAGGGCATTCCTAGTCCCCCAGCCAGCCCACACCTCCCCAGTGTTACAGTGTAGGGGTCAGTGGCTGCCCTGGTCCCCTGCTCCGATGCCTTAAGTAACATAAATAATTGAAGGCTCGCTGTGAGGAATGGATGCTGTGGCTTTTAAGTGGGCGAGTGAAGCTCCGGTCTTGCCTCCGATGACAAATGAACAGTAATGTGATTACACAAAAAGGCGCTTCCCCCCCGAGCGCCCACTAAAAGTCTCGCCCCTGACAAATGATTGACTTAGGACTGACTTAAATTCGTGTCTGGAAGATGGATTGGCAAAAGTTGCGTCGGTGTCAGAAGACACCCTCACTCCTTCTGCCTTACCAGCATCCAGGCATCAGGGGGATTTTAGTTCACCAAACAGTCTTCACTTTGTGAAGATACTTCTTTGCAAACACTTCAGCAACTTTTAAGGCAGACTTTGATACTGTAAGACATGTTTTATATTGTTGCCAGTGCATGGTGCATGCAATACCTACTGTTTACCGTTGAAGTTCTCATTGTCTAATGAGAATGCTTTAGCAAGTGATAAATGATGCCATTAAGGTGTTTTATCACACGCAATGCATGACTAATGGTTGTTTTTACTTATTTTATCTATCTACATTTCAGTTTGTGTGTGTGTCAGTGTCTGTGGTGATGAAGGAGCATGAGAGGGAAGGGTATGAGTGTGTGCAATGAATGAATGACAGAAATAGAGGTGATTGTGTGTGTGTGTGTGTGTGTGCTACTTGAGGACCATACAATAAAGGCATTTGGAGAGATTGGATAGTGTCCGAGAGACTCCAGGAAGTGGCCCATTGTGCTGTCACATTGACAGTGATTGACTTTGTCACAGCCATGATGGATGGGTTACCGTTTATGGAGGAGAGAATGACGTGACCATATGTGTCTATCTGCATGTGTGTATATCCTTCTCTGTCACTCCAAAAATGTTTCGGGAAGTAATTTAGTCATACCCATCAAGAAAAAAGTCAAGTGGAAACTCTGATATATTGTAACATTACACAAATGGTTAATGTTGTTTGATGGCATTTCATGTTTTTGTTTTTTTTGAACTATAATTTCTTTTCTGAGACACAGAAAAACAGACAATTCTTAAATATATGCCATAATTAACATGAAACATATGTGATTGCTTTTGCATGTTATGCTTTGCATGATTGCTCACTTGTCTAATCAGCCCCCTGGTAGATTTCTCCTGTCTATGGTTTTATCTCTAGTATGAAACCACAAAGTGGGGAAAACTTAATTAGTTAAAACATTATCTAGGCTTGTTTTAAAAAAGCTGTTTAATAGTATTTAGCATCACGACGTCCCATTGGCTAGTTTCTACGTAAATCATTTATCAACTAGAGAAATTTAAGTTGACATATAACATATAAAACATAATTGCAACAATATAAATCAGATGATCTATTTATTCCAAGTACTGTATAAGTAAACAAAAAACAACACAGCTCAGAGTTCAGCAATAAGTAGAACATAACCCACACAAACCAGTGTTGCTGTTTGTTTTTTATGTTAATCTAAATAATGATTTATGCTTGCTTTCATACTGAAAAACCTACATTGCATTTGCAACGGTGGCCTCTACCATTTATTTACAAAAAGCCACTGAATAATAATGTAGCCATAGGCAGACACTCTAAATTTGCAATGACATTTGTTGACATTCGGGTCATAAAAAGTAGCAAAAAAAACATCCTGCCCTTGAAGTCCCTCTGGTGAGTAATGCACACTAGAGCTAGCCAAGAGCCACTCTGTAAATTGGGAAGTTAGAATATCCCGACTGAATAAGGTTTTTGTGTGTCGGAGGGGTGAACTGAATCATCCATAAAGCGGTATAAATCTTGCAGTAGGCTCTCAGAAGCGTGCCAAGGGTGACCCACAGCACTCTGGGAGATTAAATTTGAAAGGGCCAGTTTCCACAGACGGGCTGGGGGACACAGGAGTCTGGCAGGATCGGCGCGAGCCTAAAACACCTGCGTCTCTCAGGGAACCATAAAAGGGTGTGTGTGTGTCTGTGTGTGCGTGTGTGTGTGCCACCAGGAGATTACGAGCCCCACATGTTTTCTCCTCCACTGAGGCTTAGTTAGTTAGTGGTGGATTCCCCTGAATTTCTCCATATCCATAAATTACATGTGTGGTCAGTAGACGTATTGAAAGGATTAGGGCGTGAAAGTAAGGTTGTGCTAATGATTTGAGTGCAAAGGCCAATGTGAAAAAACGATACATCACCACATATGGTTATTGACATTACCATATTAAAAAAATTAAACGCTGAGATGTTTAACAAGCAGAAAATAAGGTATTTCTATTATTTGTCTTTTATTTACTCTGTCTTCAGTATGACCACACATATTGGAGATGTATTAATTATGCATGACCCATTCATACTGGCCCCATTTTATATTTTCTCTCTTTCTTGTTTTATATGGACTTCAATATAATCCCCTGAAGACAGGTTTTGTCATCATGGTTACACTATGATTAAAACATTTATTTACTCCTCTACTTAGTAAGTCAGAACCATTTAACATTCCAGCAAATATGTGGATCAAATCTAAATATGTCTGAGACAATTAAAGACAGGATGCTTGGTTTAGAGAAAATGACATAGCTTTTACTATAAAGAAAGGCGTTTCTAGCAAGTTGCAGCATCTCATCATACACGCATACACGGTGAATATGGTAATATGCCATTTACTTAGCTTTGACATAACATACAAACACTGGTTGCCCAAGAAGAAGTACTTCAAAAGCTGCTCCCACACAATTGACAGTAAAAATGCAAAACACAAATCCTTACCAATGAAGTCAAAAAGAGCCCGATGTCATTATTAATGATAATGATAAACATATGATTAAGACTTTATTATGAAGTGTGTGCCTTGTTTTGTATACACCCTAGATTAGCAACAATAACTGAGTGTTGTGACTATATGAAAAACGTAGTGAACTTAATAATAACAATGATGTTATAACTGCATGGTTGAAAGAATACGCCTGTGAAGAACACAGCTTAAGACACAGCTCTTGCTACAGACATTGAGGTTATCCACATGAATCATGTCGAACAGAGAACAAAGTGAGGAACTTGGAGATTATCA
This sequence comes from Coilia nasus, assembly GCA_027475355.1. Lineage (NCBI taxonomy): Eukaryota > Metazoa > Chordata > Actinopteri > Clupeiformes > Engraulidae > Coilia > Coilia nasus. Next base: position 22,616,334 of record CM050211.1, read on the forward strand.
AGCCTGAACACATCACAGAGAGAGGCCAAAGCTTGGATGCATTGTTTTTTTGTTTTTTTTTTGTTTTTTTTGCACAGAATTCCATTGCAAAATCCAACGGACACTGAATGCATTAGGATTCTTAGGGAAGGTTACGTGAAGACGATGGCATTGCTTGGTTTTGCTGTTAGCAGTGAGGCTCCTCTGTGTACCATGGGACTATAACCACTGCCTGATGTGCCCCCCCCCCCCCCAACATCAGTGTCTCAGTGCCCCCTTAAGGACATTACAGGAAGGGAACAACCTTCGCAGACCTTTTACACCCCAGAGAAGACAGAGCAGAAAATTGCTAGAAGAAGGTATATAGTTGTTCAAAGAGTGGCAACGGTTGACAGTGTTGGCTATGACTGAGGTCTGAGAGCAGCTGCAACACAGTTTGTTTTGCTGCAGGTGTAACAGTACCACGTGAGACATCCTGTAAGCTGAACAGCAGGAGGTACGCCTCCTCTGAGGGGGTAAGGGGGTGTCAGTCAGTCAGGCTGGCAGCTGGAAGGCAGAGGGCCCCGCGTTAAGGACACGAGGACCTTTACAAAGACACGGTCGAGGAAGAGAAAAGAAACAAACAAAAACAAACAAAAAGAAAAGAAGAAAAACGAAAAACACAATCCAAGTGGGCACTTCTGTCCTCTTTAGCGGGTGTGTGGCTAGAATGCTACGTTTACAGTTCTTAGAATATTTGCTATTTACATTGCCAGCAAACATCCTTCACAGGCTCTCGTTGAGAGAGAACAATGACACAGACGGCGTAAGGACTGGACGGTATAAACAAAAGCCCTGTGCTGTTTTCTGGGTGTGGCTGTCTACGTTTCCTCCATTTTGGGACTCAGCAGTGTCAGAAGCCTCCGTCTGCTTATGCACCTAGCCTACGACAGCCTACATAAATATTTACATAGAACAGGACATCTTCTGGGTTTTAATTTATGTTAAATAAATAAACAATATATTTTTTTCTGTGTCGTGTAAAAATTATATTAAATAAATTCTAAATATAAACACGTAATAACAGTAATACAACAGTAATACTAGAGGAGCAGCAGAGTAAACTGATAAAACATTTCCATTACGACAGTGAGTGGCATTAGTGAGTTTCACAGCAAGAAAAAGAAAAACAACTCCTGCCTTTAATATTAATTCAATGAGAGCCTATATTAAACTGAAAAGATCTTGTATAATAGTAGGATGTTGGTAGATCTCTGCAGTGGCAATATATCCAAAAATGGCAATTTAGTCAATAAAACAGTAATAAAGTTCTATTAGTGATATAAATAAAACTGAACATGAACATACAAACTATCGCATCAGTTCCAGCTCAATGAAAACAGGCTGGGACTTTTTTCATGGAAAGAAGCAGGATATAGGTTGATGGGTTGCTGCAAATTACCATAGCTACATCGCCATCCCTGTGCGCTCCCATCACACAACAGAGTATTTCACTCTCTGACTGCAGGGTGTGTTTGGGATGTGACTACACACGTGTCTTGGCATCAATAAGAGCACAAGCAACCAAGTGTTTGTGTCGAATGCGTTCCAATTAATCCTCTTAACTGGTGTCTAATCAACACTTGTGCGACTTATAACGTTAAATGAAAATCATTTAAGCTAAATTGTGAAAGATATTTGATTAGGTAAATATTCTGCCCCTTAAAGCAATAAGGCAGAATTTTAAGGAATAAGACAACAAATTTGATTCTGACTATAAACTGTGTCGAAACTGATTTTCCCCTCGGCAGAGTTAAACACTGAGCACATGATGATGCAATTATTATGGAACCAATCCCAAGGCTCCTTGTGGTCAAACCAACTTGCAGTGTGAACGCAGATTAGAGTTAGGGGGTCCATTGTTAGAATAACAGTCACAGACACATTTAAATTCAGCTTGAGTATGTGTGAACACGCGATTTTGGGCTAAAGCACGCTCCTCTTGTCTGACCTTTCATTGTCTTTTGCACTAATATACTAACATGCTTCAAAATAATACATCTTTTAGACATTTACAACTCCGACCACCTTTGCTCTGTCTGAAAAGAACTTGTGTGTCAAACGGTTACAGATAAACACTTTTCCAACCAAAAATAAACATTGCGTTCATGTGTTACGACATAAACATGTCTCAATAAAATGCTGACAAAAAATTAAACAGTGACCTTTAGGCAGGGGGGAGTAGAATGCACAACAACAGGGGAACAGAACAGGTGATTCTTTGACCGCCCCCATTAACCCACAAAAACATGTCGTCAATATATAGTGCATAGTTTTTGCAGGGCACAAGAAAAAAAAAAATTGTGCCAGGACTGTTTCTTTTTTTCCCCCTACAGCATTCATGTATATTTATGAACATAATCCGTCACCAGAAGCCCAACAGGATAAACAAACAAACAAACAAAACAAAAAACAAATCTCTCAGCGCAGAAATATCAATATGATAAACGTATCAGCCCACATGCTGTCCATCCACTTGCTCACTGCAGATATGTCACGAAGGGCTTCTGTGTTTCGTATTTTGTCTTTGTTGCAAAAAGAGAGCACAGGTGAGGCTGGGTGAGGGGGGGCGGTGGTGGGGCGTGGTGTTTGTGTGTGTGGGGGGGAGGATTCTAAGCAGGATTTCTTAAAAGATCAAATCAAATCAGAATTCGAATCGAAATCAATGCGTAAGCCACAAAAGCTGGAAATTAGGACATCCTAATCATCTGGGCTCCTGTCCCGCCCAAACAGAGCTCGCTAGGAGTCAATGTGTGTATAGAGGTGGGGGTTGGCCCAGAAACATCCAAGAGGGAAAGGAAAAAAACGGGGGCAGGTGTTCTTTTGACATCACCTTAGCAATCCTTTCTTTTGTTTTCTTTTTTTTGTTGGTGTTGTTGCTCCTCATTATTTCGTTTTGCTTTTTTCTCCGCGAGCCAAAGATAGTAGGCCGTCCTTCATCCTCTCCTACATGCTGGTTGGGCAACCAGTGCTACTGTTTTCACCCCCCACTACCCGTGATCCACTCACTACTGAAGAGGCGTCTCCTCAATTCTCTCCCCCTTACGTGTCTGTGATATGAAGTAATATTTCTCTCTCTCTCTCTCTCTCTTTCTCTCTCTCTCTCTCTACTTTACGTGTTTGTGTGTGATAGCACCCTGTGTCCACAAGGAGGCGCCCTGAGCAGGCTGGAGGTTGGGGTAGGGTGGGGGTGGGGTGGGGTGGGGTGGTTTTGCGCGCGCGCTATGCCAGTGAGTAGATGGCGTTGACGGGAGAGGTGGCCTCGGAGCTCTCGTTGCCCTCCGTCTCCTCCTTGTCCTTCTTGACGGTGTACTGGCCGATGAAGGAGCCGTCCTCATTGAACTGGCCGTCGTTGCCTTCGCCGTAGTCCACCAGGCTGTCGTCGCTCTCCTTCACGTTCCCGTCCAGCGACGTCTGACTGCCCTGCAGAGGCTTATTGTCTTCGTCGCTACTGTTTGCGGTAAAGGCAAAGGAAAACAGTTTGACAGAGAGAGAGAGAGAGAGAGAGAGAGAGAGAGAGAGGGAGAGAGATAGTATAGGAGAGAGGAGGAGAGGAGAAGAGAGATGTAAGTCTGTGTTAGGGGCTTCAGGTGCAAAAGCAGAAGCTTAGAAAATGCCTCATGCTGGGATGTTAAGGGAACATCTTTAGTCAGTATGAAAGGGCTTAAAATAAATATATGCTATGCATACAAAGCATTCTGCTGGTGCGTGCACAAACACCCCACTCACACCATACACCCCCACCACCCACCCACACACACACACACACACACACACACACACGCACGCACACACACACGTAAACTTTACACTTTCTTCGCTCTCTCTCTCTCTTTCTCTCTCTCAAACAACCCACCACACGCTGGTATACTCTTGCACACACCCATTTTCATCAGCTTCCTCTTCTTTGCTTTGCTGACTGGAAGGATGAAGGAGGAAGGAGGAAGGAGAGGAGAGCACACAGGAATCAGAGAGAGAGCTCACAGGAGCCGCTGAGCAGTGGCTGACGTTTGCCGTTTGACTTACTGTACCAGCAGCCCACTGAACAGCCTTCAAATACACACCGTGTTTGCGTCAGCTCAGAAAGACTCATCTCCATACAAAAGGCATGTAGAACTGTGAAATAACTGCACTGACAGGAACGAGGAGAACTCACTATGCACAGCATCTGCTGCCCATGAATGAGCATCACACCGTCATCATCATCATAAGTCTATATATAGACCCAAGAGGTACTTCTGAACTATTCATGTTCCTGCACTTGTCAAGATGCAAGATTCATCATGACTGAATAAATGAATGTTGATGTTGTTCATCGCTCAAAGAAAGGTATTGGTCCAAATTCAAGTCTAACTAGCCATTGACATTCCTTGTATGTTACAGTCTACCAGCTTTGATTTACTACTGCTACAGATGTAGAAGATGCAGAATGTAAGGCATACAGTACAAATGAGTACTAAGTTATGCTATGTAGAGATGCAAAGAATGTGTACTCTTGTGCAGGAGTCAACAGCTGTTGGGAGAAAAGTTTATTTTGCCTCCAAGCTATGCTTCTTGGCTTCCGTGATGGTGTCATCACTTTATCAGCACTTTTAGGAAAGCAGTCAAATCTGCAACGGGGCAAAAATTGCAGAGGCTCTTCCTCCTAGACCGAGCTCCTGCCCTCGCAATGTCATTCCCACGCATGCACTCTTAAGCCGTAGTCAAACCTCCTATCGGGGTAAGAAGCAGTTCCTCCACATGCACCGTGAACAACAGGGCCGCTCGCCCCTTTCCGCATCGGAACAAGCAGACTAGCGTTTCTCGAAAATACTGCAGTCTCTTGACGAAAGGGTACTTTCACAAGGAAAATAAGCACAAAAGGGAGAGGGATGCAAGGGTCGGTCAATCTTTCAACCTCTTGTTTCTACACGAGTCTGAAGAGGTTTTTTTTTCATGTTTTTCGTTCTCCTCGGATGGATATTGACGGGCTGTGATGTGGACCTTAACGCCTTGTAGGGGAGGGATCTGGGGGTCCACTATTCAATGTTCTCCCCTGCTGGCAAGGCCAGCACTCCATCACAGCCCCCCCTCAGCCATCCCGATCGCTAAGATGCTCTTAGCGTAGGCTTTGTCGAACTTCGAGCTTAAAGCGAGCCAAGTGAGTGCCATCGAACCTTATCTAAAACAAGTAATAGAATCACGTTTCCAAAAAAATAAAAACAATCACACTTTGGTTGTTAACCAGGAGACAGAGGCTCCCAAACATGCAACATGCCAAGTCATCAGTCATCAGGTCAATTGGAGACAAACTTGTGTCAGCGTAAAGAGTCACGTGGGTTAACCACGCTTGCTGAAAGAGACTATCTACAGTGTCTTCATGACTCCATACGACTTAAAAACGCCGACCCCCGCCGTGAAGAACAAGGATCCTTTTTTTCTGATCTTCTGGAGACAGACTAAGACATTCTCAGACAAAAACGAGAACTTCTCCAATAAGTTTACGATTTGGGTTTTAATCAAAGGACCTCCCCCTGGCCTCCTCAAGCACAGGTGAGGGGCCATGGGAGAGTGCTCAGTTGGTGATGCGCACACTCTCATCCACGCCCTTCGCCGGCAGGAAGTAAGCTTATGCAGTTACCACCATGTCCTCCCCTGAGTGAGTTCAGTCCAACCACCAGGAAAAGGCTTAGCGTGTACAGTAGTGCTCAAATTAGCTCTGAGAGAGGGGAGTGGCAAGAGCCAGAGAAGGAAAAAAATATGCTTATGTGGCAACTGTAGATTTCACTTACACAGGGCAGGACATGGACCTAGGCTCACGAAGTGCTGTCGCACTGTTTTATTTTTAGGTGCAGTCAGGCTCTGTAAAAGTAATCAAAGTGTCTGCTGAAATCAGGTGCCACTAAGACAGCTGACATACCAAATATTGCATTAGGTTTGGTTTGGGACTAGCTAAGAAGAGACAGCATTTTTTTTAGTGAGGACAATATGGGTTTGTGTAAAAGAATTAAAAAGATTACTGCGGGGAATTTTGTACCCTGTCAGCTTGTGTAACGTGAGCAGAGAGGGACAATATTTAGTAACATTATTTCAGCTGATTAGGAGGTCATAAAATATCTCCAACTGCCATTTTGTAAATCTGGTACCGACTCAGTCTCACTCCCCTAAGTGTTTGTCACAACAGTAGAGATACTGTCTGCCAGCTCAAAGTCTACAAGAGACGGACCACTGCCAATGCTACAAATGAAGCAGACAGTTGAAGATATTTATTCAGGGGGGAAATTGTGTTATTTGAATAAAACCCAAACGCAAGACATAAAAAATGCAATTAACTTTAGAGGTTAACAGCTCAAAGCCTAGTTGCATTGAGAGCTTCACCTGTCTTCTCTTTCAAGAGACCTTTATAGGAGAGAATGAGAAGAAAAGAGAGAAAAGTCGAGTAGAGGCAGAGGGACAGGAAAAAAACAAACATCAACAGGACAGAGAAAGAGTGGAGGTTCAGCATACACAAAAGGCATCAGCTGCAGTCCTGCTCTTGGCATTCTGAACCACATACTGTACCATTCTGCAAAGTACCGTTCTGCACACTTGATTCAAGGGGAACCTGCCGACACCCCAAGGTGGAGCAGGTTATGTGTGTGTGTGTGTGTGTGTGTGTGTGTGTGTGTGTGTGTGTGTGTGTGTGTGTGTGTGTGTGTGTGTGTGTGTGTGTGTGCCTACTCTGTCAGTGAGTCTTTTTAAAAAACACAACCAGTAGGCCACTGTTCATTCAGTTAGGAAACATCTCTGCATGCAGGTTAGGGGCTGCATCAGACCACCAAGCGACTTGTGCCTGCCTGGTCAATCTCGGGCCCTCTTTGCATATGTGCAGAGAATTACTGTGCCGAGTCCTGTGAGAAGAACGCTTGCCTTCATTCAAGGGTGCCAAACTGTGTCGACTTTAGAAGCTAACGCTGTCAATTACCTAATTACATGATCAGTTTTAGCAGTACAAGTCTACAAAGTGCAAAAAAGGTGAAGCAAGAAGGAGAAGAAGACTACTAAGTACTACTATGCAAGCATGTAGCTGCTGCCACTTTATGCTCTTAACCATTATCAGTAATGCTCATTATAGCACATTATGCTCTTAACAGGTTTAACAGTTATGTCTAAACAGTTCTGGAAGGGCTGTTGCTATTTTTTGTGTATCCTTTAGAAAGCAGTTGTAAGCGAGATCTGGCATAAGATCTAGCATATTAAGCGCAAGTACTGGGCAGCGGATTTTTGACTTTTGTTTGACACCCCTGAATACAGCACACAAAGCGTGTACTTCCGGTAGCCGTTAGCGGCATGCTCGAAGTCAGAGGGGGGGGGGGTGCCGTGCTCAGACCAAGTACCTGTTCTCGTTTCTTTACCAAACCGGATGGCATTTTCAGTGAGGAGGTGAAGGGAGGAGAGAGACAGAGACAGAGAGAGAGGGAGAGGAAGAAAGAGGGAGACAGAAAGAGGGAGGGAGGAAGGGAAGATAAAGGGAATGTTGTGGAGGAAAGGTGAGGAGGGGAGAGAGACACACATTGGAGCTGCACTGTTAGCATGAGGATTTCGTTTTAGGAGTAGTCAACTTCAGGCTGCCAAGTGCACCTGATGCCATTAATGAGCATTAAACTGCTTCCATAAGCTGTGTTAAATCACGTTATATGCACTTAGCATCACTTTAACCGGACAGATGGACATGCCGAGACAGACTCTTTAGTAAAAGTTCTCAACAGAAATAAAAACCTTTTACGATTATGTGTGTGAGCAGGCACCAGAGGGAAGGAGGAAACATCACTGATACGGTAAGTAAGTTACTGAAAACTGAATGGTAAACCACAAAATGATATTGGACACCTAGTCCAATCTGGTGGGAAAGCTAGCTCTAAACTGCACTGACCATATACACAGGGGCCTTTGACCAACCAAGGGCTTTCCTGGGACTATTCCTGGGGGGATGCTGAGATAACAGGAAGGTTAAATAAGAGTCTGAGAAACTGGGACACCCTATGCGCTTAACTGATAGAGAATAGCTTTAAGCGGCACATATGTAATATAACAGCATAAATGCCACAATGATGGCAGTGCTTTAAGAGGGGGGTGCTGTAAGGATTTCTCAATTAATCTGTTCCAGAGAGCTGCCTTGGGCTTGCTGTGAAGCACAGTGGTAGCATATCTGGCCTCATTTAGAGAAAAGGGCTCAGTGTGGATGACACACTGTTGGGCTTTTCTACTTAATGTGGGCAATCTATCACAATCTGCCATCTACTATTTGTCTGAACCTGCCTGAGCCCATACAAAAATAATGTGGTGTATATAATTATATACATATATCATTTCACAAACAAATCCATCATTAAGGTTATGTTGTTACGGCTAGGGGGTATGCAACTTTTTACTCTTTTTGTGTAAATGGATTAAGGTTAGTGAGTTGTGACAAAAAGAAAGACAGTTGTGTGCGCAGAGCTCTGTAGAACCTGCAATGAGCAGAAGAGGGTCACTAAATAACAGAAGGCACACTTTAGCTCATGCTAAACACGTCAAAACACAAACCAATCTATCCATTACACACACACACACACACACACACACACATCACTTCTAATTTATGACTACAAGTGCACGTTTGATTGAGTCAAATCCTTGGAACTTACTGGTAGTCAAAGGATCCATCCTGGTCCTTATGGGCGACGGGATCTAGAGGGAGGTCTTTTTTATCCCTCACTAGATAAAAGAAGACATAGATGTTTAATGCAAGGAGCCTTGCTTTTTTTTTTACTGTAAAATCTTTTTTTCATTACTGTAAAACGAATAGAAAAAAAAAAAAAACTCAAATATCGGCGACTCTGAAGAGCTGCTGTAGAGCTCTGCAGAAACACTGTGTGATTGCTGGATCTCACCCCTCCCCTTTCACGGGAGTCGAGAGTGCATGGGGACAGGTGCGTGGACGGGGTTTTACCTTTTGACAGGTTGTCCGCCAAAACACTTTCAAAAAGTCAAGGGGTCCAGTACAGTATCATTGAGGAGATTCAGCAAAAACATAGTAAAGATAGACCTCCAACCTGGATACTTTCCTCCTCGACTCCTCTTGATGAAGCACACTATGAGGAGGATTAGCACGATGAGGGCGATGGCACACATCAGGCCGATGAACCAGCCCTGTGTGGCAATGTCCACGGAGTCGGTGGTGATGGCTGCAGCAGTCGCAGGTACAAGCACATGAACACAAAAAAAAAAAGGAGGGGAAACAAGAGGGGAAAGAAGTCAGACTTACTTTTGGCAGACATTTTGCTTTGATCCAGATATGATGCCTTAATGTGGTGTCTAAGAAGTGCAACATAAATTAGCATTTTTTGAAAACAAAACTACATAATGAATTACAAATAATGCTGTAAATTCATATTTACTTTCAGAATTTAGTTTGAAAAAATGTTAAATGCATTATGATGCAGTTCTCAGCCACCATAGGATTCTCTTACCAATAAAATAAAACTACAACCATACAGTGTCGTGTTATATCAGTGTTGGGTGCACCAAGGCACATGTGGAGCACACACAGCTAACAGACATATATGTACAGACATACTTATCAGAACGACACACATCAAAAAAATAAAACTCACACATGGGGCCTGCCCTGTTTTAGGCCTTCTTTGTTTTATTAGACATCTTCCACATAAACAAGAAAAAAATATGCCACGTAGTATCATTTACCAGTGACTTCACTTGCCAGTAACATCATAAACATAAAACGTACCCTCAACTCAAACAAGAAACAAAGAGTGGTCATTTTTGTGAGGTGTTGATGATGAATGTGTATTTACAGCACTTCAGGGTTAAAAAAACACAGCACTATGACTGCCACTTGGAGCCACACCAACTGCTGTTAAAAGGTTAATGGAACATTGGCGATGCCAACCCTGAGTCAAATGCATTCTTTTATTCCCAGGCAATCTGAGGGAATGTCTGCTTAGTCTTTAATGGAAACGTTTAACACGTTAACAATAAATAACTCTTCGAGTCGAGTAATTAAGCAAAGTACAACATTATTAACCTTATGATTCACATGAGAAGTGTAAGTCAAGAAAATGATATTTAGAAGGGTAAAAATGTAGAACTATGCATGAAATATATGTACTGAGAAACACCAGAGTTAAAATTTGAAAGCCTACATTACTACCACCACATTAGGAAGTGATTTTATTGTGCTGTTGCCTTAAATCCGCTCGGAAGGCAAACTATGCAGAACTCACGGTTACACGTTGTTGTCCACAAACAACCCTATCAGTAGTACAGCTCTGTAGCAGTGGGCCTTCGTGGCTCACCTCGACTGGTCTCGAAGGTGACGTAGGAGCTGCTGATGTGGTGTTGCTCGTACGAGTACACCCTCAGCTGATATTTCGCCCCCTCCACCAGGCCAGCCAACTTAATGTGGGGCTGGTGCTTTACTGACACTGTCTTCCGCGTGTTGTTACCTTCAGGAGGGGAGGAAAGGAGGGGACACACAAGAGGACAGACGCCCATCAAAGGTGCGGAGACGTTGGGGTGGGGAGAGGGGAGAGAGAGCCCCGTCTCACCCATGCTCCACAAAAACTCCAGTGCACAACAGGTCGCCCGGCGGGCACGCACCCACTTCCATGAGATGCATATGGGTCATGCCAAAATCTACTCAGACAAGAGCAGCAAACCTCCTTTCTGATTCAGTCTCCATGCAGAGAATGCTCACCATTCTACATACACAACATTAATAGAACAAGTCATTTCAAGATGATAAAAAAGAAATGGTGCTGTATAATCAACTGCACTTATTACCTGTGCAATTATCTAACAATAAACTGGCAGAAAGGGCGATTAACAGGCAGGTGATCGGGACTGAATGTAACAGGAGGAATGCTGTGTCTCAATTACAGATAAAGCCCTGCTCCATCTCGCTGGAAGATAATGGCACCCAGCCAACAAATGCAATCGCCTTTACTACGCACGAGGGACGCCACGCGATGAGAGCATGCATGACTTTGGCAATGCCAAATACCCTTTAACTGGCATTGGCATCATCATGCACCGTCATGCAGTTGGCTTGCAATAACGCACGGACTTCAAATATGTTGAGCAGACGAAATTGACGACAAATAAACGATGAATTAAAAAAAGAATGCACTGATAAGGGAACAACAAAAACAAGCTTTGGTGGGGCCCAGCAAGTCTACAAAGGGCCAAGGAGGTGACGGTGGCTTTAAAGCATCAAACAGAAGGTGCAGCTGAAAAGTGGACAGCTAAAAAGTGGGGAATTATGGTAAAGAGTGTCAATTATTGAGAGCGAAATCTGGGGTTGAGACATTTAGCCTAAGTCTCAACTTTTTTTTGCCCAACACGCATTGCAACGTGTCACTTGGCTTTGGAGCTAAATCCATTTTAGAGGGGAAATTAAAGAGAATGCCATATTACAGTACCATTGTGATGATGCAGCCAACACTGCATAACTCATTAAGCCTAACTCGTTATCCAGACTGCTCATTACCATAAAGCCTAGCGACTTCATAGCAAGCCCATAAAGCCTTGTGACTTCATTTGAGCAAAAAAAAAAAAAAAAAAAAAAGAAAGAAAAAAAAAATACAGTGTACATGAAAAGCAGCCTACATCAACATCCTCTCTAACAAGGAGCTTGGAGTTACTTGTCATCCAACGAGTGTGCCAGCCAAAAGGTGCACTTTCTCTAGCAGTGCTCACTTCAGACAAGCTCAAAGAAATACCATGCTAACTGCAGCTTTTCTATGCACGCCTCCCATCCATTCTCTCTCTCCCGAGCGAAAGCTGGATCAGTGTAGTGAGCACCATAATCAGCATAGCAAGCGGTACGAGACACCAGAAAGCAGAGCACTGGAGGCAGCCGGCAGTCAGGCAACATGAAATGGTGGAGACACGCAGACTGACAAGCGCTCAAGAGACAAGACCAAAGAGACAGGAAGTGAAAAGGCACAGAGAATAAGACAAAGAGAGAGAGAGACAGAAAGAGAGAGATAGTAGGCAGTAGGCAGAGAGAGAAAGAGAGAGAGAGAAAGAAAGAGAGAGAGAGATGAAGACTCAGAGATGAGTGTGCGAGATTGAGAGGCCACATGAGGAGTGAGCTGGAGAATTCACAAGATGATAGAGTGACACTTCAAAAAAGAATAACTCCTTAAAACCTGGAACACCTCTATTCAGCTACATACAAGCAGCATTCTCTCCATACTGCTTGTAAGACATACTGCAATTATGATGGACTGTTTTAATGATTGTAGAATTACTACAATTTGATGCAGCATGTGTGAATACAAAAGCGATGCAAACCCTTTGTCAACTTAAACAGAGATGCAGATACTGTAAGAGTCAAAATCATTTTTCTGTACTCTCTGCCCCCCACCCCTCCCTTTTTTTTCTCTCTCTCTTTCTCTCTCACTCACTCTTTGTCTCACGCACTCTCTGAAGGGATAGATTACTCCAGTCTCTCTTCCCATTCTTCTGTGCCACCTGATTTGATTGATGCCGGGCTTTCTAAAGGGAGCCACAGTCTCGGCTGAAGACTCAAGACACCCCCTTTTTTCCTCACTCCCCTCATCTCTCCTTCTGTCCTTCTCGGGTGTCAGATATATGTGACTGCATGAACATTAGCATGACATACATTGGCATACTGCTGAATAATTTAAGGAGCTTTAGATATAACATGCAATCGTCCAGCTTGCAGAAATCAAATCTGTAGCATGTGGCTAAGAACATGCTACAGATCAGCTAGCTGCTTAAACTACAGGGTTCTGCTGCATATTATATGCTTGTTTTTTGCTGTCATTGAGGTGATTTGGGTCTCCAACAGACTGCCTCAAAACTCCAATGGCTCCCAATGGAAGGTCCAAGCCATTGGGTTCTGGTTCTTACTTTGCAGGGTGTACTCTAGCACAAACTCGCTGCTGTCGGCGGGGAAGTTGTGCTCCCAGCTGACGTTAGCATAGTTACTGTTAGGCTCCACCGTCAGATTCCAGATCTCTTTCCGAGGGGTGGCTACACAGAAGAGGTCAGAGAGGAGTCCAGTGTTGAAATATGCCTCACAGCTGAAATAAATAATACCACTGTATGATTTTAAATCAACCAAAAAGCACTTATTTAGCCTAAGATCCTAAGATAACACTGTATACTGGGAGAAGCTATTTTATGGCCAAGTATTAGCATTAGCATTAGCTTGGGTCTCACCGTCTTCGTTATATTTGTTAATGTCTATGTTAAATTAAAGATTAATTTCAAAAAGAGTGGAGAAAAAGAACACAGTCTTAAAAACAGACCAGATAACAATCAGTTCATGTCTTAACAGACAGTGCTAATTACTCTAAAAAAGTGTTGCCAAAGCGCATTAGTCTAGAAAGTAGATAAAAACACAATTAGTTCTAGCCTGAGCAGCTAGTGCTAACTAAAATTAAAAAGCACTGAGGAGTTGATACAATTCTTCCAGACTTAGCTGCCACTGGCTTCCTCTTAGCATTGGCCAATCAGACTACCTGAGAGATAAAGAGTGGTTTGAATTAGGCAATCCATTTCTTTAAAATATGCCACCACTGACATTCAGGCTAAAATACACATGCTAGACAGGAAAAGTCTGTTGAAGAGCACTTTCCCTCGGAAGCTCATTACCAAACAACCAAACTGAACATGTTTCTTCAATGAGTAGACTCTCAGGATACTGAACGACTATCCCCCATAAAATGATGAAACTGATTAATATAACATGGATGTAGGGTGACCAGACGTCCCGAAAAATTTGGGACAGTCCCGAAATCTAAGCTTTTGTCCCGAATCCAGCCCAAAATGTCCCGAAAATTACACACAGACAGAATACTGAGTAGTAAGTTTCTGATAAACATGAAAAACGTAGAGAGGTTGTCGACTGCACCACTACTGCTGAGAGGCTGCCCGTGACGGAGTGCACAGCCCCTGCTACAATGTACCTATTTTGTTTATTCCTTGACTTTCTACAATTAGGAGCGAATATGCGTTGACAATAAGCCATTGCGATAAGCGTTCGATATGGCTGGTGGGAGAAATATTAATGAAAGAATGATAGACTTGATCTTTAAATAAAGGTTTGAAACAGGTGTTATTGTCTATGTAGGCTATCATCAACCCCCGCTCCCCCTACATAGAACATACATACCCCCCCCCCCGGAATTTCCCTGAAAACACCACGAATTTCAGACAATCCCATCTGGTCACCCTACATGGATGCCTAGTTATGTACTTTACCATACGCAGGTCAGAGAACCTAAGAGAAAGTATACACTTCTTTTGAGTCTTTTTGTTTTTTTAAACTGAGTGTGAGGGGCAGAGTTGTTTGTACCCAGCACATTTGAATCCACCCGATTGGGAGGGACCATACGGCCGTGGGGTGTGGTGTAGGTCAGAGTGGGTGCGGGCCTCTCTGTGACAGTAGTTGCGAGAGTGGTAGTAGTCGAGGTAGTGGTGAGACTAATGGTTGTGGTTGGGACAGTAGTAGGGGGTGGCATAGGAACAGTTGTGGCCACCGAGTCATCTGTGAGCTCAGCTACGGACAGGAAGGAGGAAAAACACAGGACATGTTAGAAGAGAAGAGAACATTTGAGGAACAGTTCACAGTCACAGACAGGAGGAATTTTGAAACCACATGGGATTCCCAAAACCAAGCCTGGGATCAGAGGTGTCAATCCTGGGTTCAGAAAGTAAAAACCCTGCCACATTTTCCTTCTAACACAGATGACTTGAGACACTGACACTGAGTAGCTTATCTACCTGTTTTGAGTGCTCATTACGGTCAGCTGATTCAGAGCTGGTTAAATCAAATTTGTGGCAGGACTGTGAACCTGGGATTGACACCTCTGCCTGGGATGAACAGGAGAAGCATCCTGTTGTCTGTACTTAAAGGAGTTTATAATTTAAGGAATTACTAATAAATAGAAAATATAGCCTGGTATGCTGTAGACAGCAGCAATGGATAGTGATATCTTATTATTTGGCCAGCATTTTCTATAAAACCATATAAGCATCATCAATTGACTGTTGTGTTCTGTCTCATTAGAATTAGGTGTTTTGGGAAGGCCATCCTAATGTACACAGAGCTGCCAACTAGTCCAAAATACATCTGGTTTATCTCGCTTTTGTCTCAATGCCATCTCTTGTACTGTATGGCAACAATGCAACATGCAGCACATGCTATCTGTGTATCTCAGATAGCTCTTGACCCTAAGTGACCTTAAGTGACCTTAGACTAACCTGCTTAACCTGCCTGACACATAGCAACACAGGTAGGTGGGCATATCCTTCGGAGGTTGTAAATACTACGTACTACAAATAAATCCAGTAGTTTTAACAAACCAATAAACAAAACCAATCGTTTGGTTTCCCTCTGTGACAGCTTTCTTGATTCTTTCAAAAGTTGGCAGCCCTGCTTACATGATGGTCACACACCATCTTTGACATGCACATTGGGCCATAGCAAGACCTTCAGTTTACTTTCAGGTATGCTTGCAATTTTACAGTGTTTACCAGTTTTACGTTTGAACAGTTTACCTTGAAACTGATGGACAGGCAGGATTTCAGTATCTTCACAGAAATGCCTGAATGTATATGCAAGCTATGCGTCAGGTTGCGTTACATACAGTAATAGCGAGCATGCCAGTACCTTGTCTCCCCCTCATGCCCAGAATGAAATGTGAGAAATGAGTTATGTGCAGTGGAATGGCCAAGCCTGGTGTGAACTGACAGGCAGACAGACATACAGCCACACAGGCAGACAGATGGATGAGGACACACAGGAAGCAGCCCAGGAATCACTCTGAGAGGAGGAATCCCATCTTAAGCAAAGCTAAATGCAGGGAGCTCCACACACAGCTTTTACCTGTGGTTTGTTTACCCAGAGTGCAACATGATGGATGTCTGTACTCAAATGAAAGAAAGCTGCCCCCCCCCCTTTCCCCGCCTCCATCGAACCCCCACACACGCACACATACAATTAGGTGAGATTTCACAGTGCAAACTTAGGGTGTGAACGAGCAAAGCCGACTGAAGAGGGTATGTAACCAGTATGAGGGTAAGAGGGTATGTAACTGTAATGTACAGTTCAGTGGACAATCCTTGACTTCACAGTCAAAAAGATGATGTACAAAATTCCCCATCCCAACAGAGATGGTCAAGCCTTTTGCTGACATGCTGAAGGTGAGATGTAACCCGTGGTGACAGTCAGGCAGCATCGCGGGCGGCCACTGACCTCATAGTCAGTAAGTAAGTAAATAAATAAATAAATAAAGTGCACAATTCCCCATCCCAGCAGCTGTGTTAAAAGCCTTTGTTGGCATGCTTCCCATTCCACCATGAAAACCCTATTGTGACTCTTTACCGCCCCCTAGAGGGCATCTTCAGGAAGTTATTTAACAAACAGAGAGTTTGCATACTTACCACATCATGACAGCGATGGGTTAGCAACATAGCCTTAAAATACCTTCAGCACATGCTTTCACTGTACAGTAATTCTGGCATGGCTTGGCATCATACTCAAACTACGAGCACACTTGTTACCAGAGTAACAAGTTGAGGAACATTATTAGAGCCACTTCCTCAAAATGTTTTTGAAAGCAGGTGGAGAAAACTGAATTGCACCTCATGTTACAATTCATCATGCCACTTTACTGGGTGCTAAACAAGCACAGCATGCTGAGAAAAGAAAAACGAGGGTTCGATGCCATGGTAATGATGGACAGGGCACCATCGCGATCATGACATTTCCAGAACGATGTAGGTAAGAGCTACTCAGAAACCAGTAACAGTGGAGTGAGTTCAATTCTCCCTAGGTTTCCACTACCATCCACTAGGAAGGGAATAAAACACATGTATTCTATAGATCTTAGGAGGGCCATCAAACCTTATCCCTGAAAGCATTACATATAGGACATAGAGGAACAAGGAAACTGATGAAAAACTTATGAAAGACAGATGATTATTGACGGTGCATTTATGCACTGCAATGTTACCTTCTGAAGGCTGTAAATAAATTTCCAATGTTACTGTTATTGTGAGGGTACTTTACCATCTCACTATCTTTTTATGCTTGAAATGTTCACTATAATTGTATGTTTTGTTTTTAACTGCAGCATGGAAGAGACTATAATTATTGGAACATTTTTAATGCTAAAAGTCCAGACTGATAATCACAACTTAAATTTGAAAACATCTGTTTCATGTATGTAGGGACTTGGATGTCCTTTTCTGTGAAATGTACATGTTTCATAGTCGATGAGTAAAAGCTATGAAGATGACTGAGCTGTGTGGCAGACCGAGCTGCCTGGTTATGATTCATACGCAGTGCAGATGAGCCGTGAGGAGAATCATACCCAGAATATGATAACATACACACACACACAGGGAAACTGGAAGACTGACAAGACAGACAAACAAGACAGACAAACAAGACAGAGAAACGGACAGACGTAGAGAAGCAAGCAGGCAGTCTAATCCCCTTTACCTACACCTGAGAAATCAGTACCTGAGAAGGTATATAGGTCTGTCAGGGAGAGACGAGACAGAGAGGAAGAGGGGAGACTCATAAGAAAGAG
Source organism: Coilia nasus (assembly GCA_027475355.1). Classification (NCBI taxonomy): domain Eukaryota; kingdom Metazoa; phylum Chordata; class Actinopteri; order Clupeiformes; family Engraulidae; genus Coilia; species Coilia nasus. The sequence continues at coordinate 22,633,946 of CM050211.1, forward strand.
CAAGCACAGTCTAAAGAAAAAATCAAACAAACAAACACGGAGAAAAGACAGTGGTTGAAACAGACAGTGCTTGAAATAGAGAAACAGCAACAACAGGGAAGAATAAAATACCCAAGAAAGAGAGATGAAAAAGAATAAGGAAGAGGGAGAAAATGAGCACAACAGAGAGAGACAGCGAAAGAGACAGAGAAAAGAGAGGAAGAACATGTGAAAGCGAGAGAAAGAGAGGGAGAACGAAACAGTGAGAGAGACAGCATGAGACAGCAAGAGAAAGAAAAGTGAAGGATACTTAGGCTCTCTGACATGACACAGGACTGACAGAAGACATTAATTAACAGAAACCCGAAGAACACTGACAAGACACAGCTCCAGCTTGTCAAACTGCCCCCCCCCCCCCCCCGCCCCCGCCCCCCCGTGCACAGATGTCAGAGCCTGGGGGCCAGTGCTGCACGCTCTGTTCTGTGCCCTCTGCCTCTGCACTGCCTGCCAGAGGGCCCCCCTCCATATCCATCCACCCTCCCACCGCTAGCCCTTGTTAGTGCTGGAACAGATGACTGACCTTATCAATGTATCATTACATCCTTCTCTGCTGCACAGACACAGCCAGGGCGTTGGCTCTTCGGCTGTTTTATTTTGCAGGATGTTGTTGCATTTTATGCTGGTTTGCTGGTTTATTCTTTAAGAACAGTGCAACCGGCAGGCACACTGACCACTGCTAATATATTTACAGACAAAATGTGCCAGTGAGCACAGGTCTTGTCCAGTATGAACCAGCATTCGACTACAGACCAACAGCGGTATCACTGGGTATCTGCTTCCACACTGAGTTCAAAGCATTCAATTTCAAAGAAATATTGGGTAGAACTGTGAGAAATAGTAAAATTACAGCACTGACAGCATTATCTGCTGTGTCATTCTTCGATTTGTGGTTGCGTCTAAAAGCATGCAGTTAAATTTACACACAAAGCCTGAAACAGATGTGCTCACTGGCAGATTGCACGCATACTACTGCTGTCTAGTTCCTATATTATTTCTCATACTGGTGAAGAGTGTTAAGAGGTTGTAATCACAGTGACCTGGGAAATCCAAGGGTAACAACATGCTTGCCACAAAATCCAATGATTTATTGATGGAATAAAAACGAAGAGAGGAAATAGCTGTAAAGGGGAAGGACAACTTGTGGTTCATGCTCTTGGATGACTGTTCACTCTATCCAATCGAAAACCACTGATGAGTTTTCATATGTGGGACTGTGTGTGTGTGTGTGCGTGGTCATGTATTTCTATGGTTGTGATGGCCAAATGTCCTCACAACGATAGGAAAACTAGAAAAATGGACTTGTGAGGATATTTTAATGGTCCTCAAAATCTCACAACAGTATTTTTCTTGGCCATTTTGTTGTTATTAGAAAAGTAAAAGTGCAAAAACATTTCTTTACTGACAGGTTAGGGTTAGGGACTGTTTTGGTCTGGGCACAGCACAGTTAAGCATTCTTTAGTTAGATATGAATGGGAGTCAATGGAAGGTCCTCACAACCGTAGAAAAACAAACATTTGTGTGTGTGTGTGTGTGTGTGTGTGTGAGAGAGAGAGAGACAGCTCACCTTCATTGGAGAAGTTTGGCGACTCCTCGGCGTAGACTTCCCCAGCCCCGACCTGCGTGCGCGCCACCAGGTAGAACTTATAGCGCGTGGAGCGGTCGGGCAGCCGCAGGGTGAAGGCCGTCACGTTAGGCAGGAAGCTCTCCACCTGCCGGTTCCCCACCTGCGTCCCATTAACTAAAGACACACACAGACAAACAATCCAGTTAGGAAACAAACGGAAAAAAAACTGAGAAAAGACAGTAGTTGAAAAGGACAGTGCTTGAAATTAAGAAAAGGCAAAGCTCTTCAGTCTGCTGCCATCAGGAAGGAGACTGAGGAGCCTCCGGGCCAGGACCAGCAGACTGAAAGACAGCTTTATCCACCAAGCTGTCAGGATGCTGAACTCTCTCCCTGCTCTGCCCTCCCTCCCCCATCTGACCCCCACACACACCACTTCCCTCTCCCAGTGCCCTGCACCCCCACACACCAGTAAGTGTCCCAGTCTGGTGAAACTTACCTAAAGCACATCTCTCTCCTCCACACCAAAGATACATCTCTCTACTGTGGAACTTTTTTTCCACCACTACTCCACAGACTATGCACACTTATCTTTTGCACTACAACCAATGACACCACTGCTTAAATGGCACTATTTGAGCTTTACTACACTAAACGCTGTGGTTTTACTTATTTGTATTATATACAAGCCTACTGTACTTTTTGTTGTGTTTATATTATTATGTCTTATGTCATCATGTCTTCCTGTCTTGTTTATAAGATGTTCACTGTGCACTGCAATTTCAAATTGTGTGTGTGCAACCTGTACATATGGTTTTTTGACAATAAAGGTGACTTTGACTTTGACTTTGACTTGAAAAGGCAACAACAGAGGAGAGTAAAATAGACAACAAAGAGAGATGAGAAAGAATAAGGAAGAGGGAGAGAAAAAGAGCAAGAGAGAGACACAGCACAAAAGAGACAGAATGAAAAAGAGAGATGAAGAGTGGGAGAGACAAAGAGAGAGGAAGAGAGTGAGAAAGAAAATCACATCCTGCCCTGTACACTGCAGAGGACTCTATACCCAAGTAATGGCTAATTGAGTTGGTCTCCTATTCCGTGCTGCTGCTGTTCCGTGAGTTGTATCTGGCATATTGTGGTTGAAGCGAGACGCACCAGTGTGGTACTGCAGCGTGTATCCGATCAGGTTGCCGTTGGGCTCCAGGGGTTTGTCCCACTGCAGGTGAAGTGTGCTCGAGCTCCTCTGGACGATCTTGAAGAACTTGGGTGCATCTGGGACTACAAGTCACACAAGCCACAGAAGAAATTAAGGTCTCAGTTGCTCATTCAGACACACATGCACACACACTCACACACACACACACACACACACACACACACACACACACACACACACACACACACACACACACACACACACACACACACACACACACACACACACCGAAGACGTAGAGTAGAGACACACAAAGACGTGGCTTGTAGCTCTTGGTACACACATACCACACACTCACACACACACAGTCACACACACACACACGCACACACACAGTCACACACACACACACACACACACACAGACACAGACACAGTAACATCCTTTTTTAGGCGCTATACCTCCTTCTTTGGTCTTGAACTCCACCGTGTTGCTGTGTGGGCCCTCGTAGCGGCTGTTGGCCACCACCATATACATCTTGTAGTGGCTGTAAGGCACCAGGTCGGTGAGGATGCCCGTGCCCGAGGAGCTGAAGAAGCCCTTGGTCTTCTGCTCTTTGTTGACCTTCAGGCCCTTGACCAGACTACTCTCCCTCCAGTAGTACAGCTATGAGAAACACACCCACACACACACCCACACACATACATAGACACACATTCACGTGCACGCACACACACACACACACACACACACACACACACACACACACACACCCTTCAGACTGGTGCAGTACATTCACAATCATTCCTTCTAACACAGCTGGGTTGTGTTTTATTGTGACACAAACAACAAGCGGCAGAAAGACCTTGTGATGTTATACTGCATCTCTTTGAAAAACGTAACTGATTGGCTCTCCCACATCTATATCAGAACATCTCTTTTCCTGTCTCTGTTGCCAAATAAAGGACAAACCGGTACAGATAGAGGGACATGGAGTGCGGTATCAGAGAACAGAGGAAACACGCCCGTGAGGAAAGTCCAAGACTTCTTCTAGAATGTTCTGGGAGCTCACCCTGTACTCCTTGAATTCTCCGTGGACGGTGCTTGGGTCTACCGTGTCCCAGTGCATGTTGACTTTGGTGCTGTCAATCTTGGACACATTCAGGTTGGCTGGGGCTGCAGAGGGATCTAAAGACATGACGAAGACATCGGAGTTACAGCTGGTCTGACCCCAGACAGAAAGACAAGCAGATAAGAGAGAGAGGATAGAGAGAGAGCAAGACAGATAGAGCGAGTGACAGAGACAGACAGAGAGAGAGAGAGAGAGACAGACAGACAGACAGACAGACAGAGAGAAAGACAGAGAGAGAGAGAGAAACATAGAGAGAGCAAGACAGATAGAGCGAGTGACAGAGACAGACAGAGAGAGAGAGACAGAAAGACAGACAAAGAGACAGAGAAAGACAGAGAGAGAGAGAAACAGAGAGAGAGCAAGACAGATGGAGCGAGTGACAGAGACAGACAGAGAGAGAGAGAGAGACAGACAGACAGACAAAGAGAAAGACAGACAAAGAGAGAGACAGAGAAAGAGAGAGAGAGAGACAGACAAAGAGAGAGACAGACAGACAAACAAAGAGAGAGACAGAGAAAGACGGAGAGAAAGAGAGAGAGAACGTATGAGAGACAGAGAGAGAGAGACAGACACAGAGAAAGACAGAAAGAGAGAGACAGATAAATTGATGCCACTCTACAAGTGGTTGTCTGACATGCAGTGCTATAAAAAAGCAGTTTATAGGGTATCTGTTGCTGAGCTGCTAATTAAAGACATAGTGATGCACAACTCTCTAGGGAGACGCCAGCAACCAGTAACCTAAATATCCTCCTACTGGTCACAGTGCTGTTTCCTATCCTATCCTTTGCTGATGCTAGGCCAAACTTTAAGGCAAAAAAGGGACAGTTGCACATGGGTGTGTCCCTGGGCAACCAGAAACTTACAGTCCTCCCCCGAGTAGCCCAGCACCACAGGAGACTCTGGGCCCCGGCCGAAGTCGTTGATGGCCTGGACCTTGATGTGGAAGGGCTCGTAGATCTCCGTGTCGTGGATCACGTGTTTGGCGCGGGTGGTGTTGACGGACTCCCACTCCTCCGCGTCCTTCTTCTTCCAGGACACCTCGTACACGATGTTGGGCCCGTTCCTCTGAATGTCAGAGAGGGGCTGTAGACACACACACACACGCGCGCACACACACACACACACACACGCACACACATACACACACACAGAAAACAATTGTCTCTAACATGTTGGGGAAATGTTACAGCAATGTACAATGTGTTTACACTACACTATAAACACATATATATAAAAAACAAAATGCACAAAATAATAACAATTTTAGGAAAGAAGTAAGCATAACCAGGTTAGGTTAGCAAGAGTCAGAAACATAATTAATCTACTCCACTGCACAATGAATAACTAAAACAGATCACACTTGAAAATAAATACATGGGCCTAAATAAGTATTCTTTTTATCAGGAATTTAGGCAAATAAGATACAGTAGAAATTCAAACACAATGTGCATGCTGGCAAACCTTCCAGGTGATCTCCATGTTGTTCTTCTTGGAGCCCACGCCTTTGATGTCCTCAGGAGCAAGATCTGGAGCTGAGGGAAGCCATTTCCACTACATCAGTACATTAAGTCATAATACACTTCAACACGTAGATTAAACTATGCAGCATTCTGATCTTAATCTTGCACTATAATAATGGCATTCTATCTCTCTCTTTCCCTATCTCTCTCTTGCTCACACACACCCACACATAAATAAGAATTCTTAAGGGTGTACTTGCATCGTGTTTTCTTTAATTTTGTGGTGGTCTCTAGTATTAATGAATGCCCTGTGAGCTGGTTTTGGTGGAAAATAGAACTAAATAGAAGATTTAAACGTTCTAAACAAACACACATACTTACCTACACTTCACTAAGTGAATGTGTGCTGCAACGAGACTTCTCTGGTAATCACTGTGGCATGGCTTTTTCTAACAAACTTACGTCTTACGTCTTTTTCTTATTCACTTGTTTTTCCACCTACTTTCTTTCATTGACTAATAGAGACAATCGGGGTACAAAAAATGTTTCACGTGCAGCATGCCTATGCAACTTGGGGTGACCTATCGTATTTCAAAAGAACAAGTACTAAACGGTTTCTCGTGGAAGTACTCCTTTAAATATCTCTCTCTCTCCCACTTTCGCTTCCTTATTCTCTCTCTCCCTCTCTCTCTGTCTCTCTCTCTCTCTCCCTCTCTCTCCCCCTTATTGTCAATGCTTACCTGCTCCACTGGTCTGGTAGCGTTTGGAGGGCCTGCTGGGTGGGCTCTGTCCCACGGCGTTGATGGCGATAACCCTGAACTGGTAGTTGACGAACGGGGAGAGCTCCAGCAGCACCGAGTTCATGTTGCCCGGGTGACTAGACAGGTTCTGCCATTTACGGGGCTCCCATCGGTCCTCTTCGAACTGCACCAGGAAGTCTGCATACAGAGAGGAAGATGTAGAGTAAGATAAGGTCAACTGCATGTATGTAGGCAAATACAATTATTTATCAATATGAGCAAATCTGCAGAAAGTGGGCCATATCACAATAAAATTCTGTGGTATTTGAAACATTTGAAACTTGACCATGTGCTGTTTTTGGCTGTAGAGCTTACATTAAATGTGTACAACTATACAAATGTACTGTACAAATATGTATTATTATATAATATTTGTTCATGTTCTGTCACACCCATACATTAGAATTGCCTGCATACATTTTATGTGTACATATTTATAAAATGTGTGCATTCCGTAAATATCTGTTGTATGTCAAACTGTGAAGCTGTATGTACTATATAAGTTCCCATGAGCCTCTGTTAGAGTGGATGTATATACAGTATGTCTGTATGTCTGCATGTTTGAGGTCTCCCACCTGTGATGGGGCTGTTGTTGTCATCTCCGGGTACCCAGGTCAGTCTGATGCTACGGGCCAGCGGGTCAGACAGCTCAAGGTCTTTGGGTGCCTCTGGACGGTCTACATGTGAACAAGGACCTTGTCAGCTGTTTAACTAATTACTAATTTCATGACATGTTCTTACAAACGTAGGCAGATCATCCACACACACATATCCAGACCTTATACTAATATAGACCTTTTATCATAAAGGCATTAAACTGACAGAGATCAATGACCTGACCTCTCATAACCACCTACACGCCACGATAAAATATCACTGTGAACAAATACATTTTACCCAAAATAAAAAGTATGTCAAATATTATTTGACATAAATATGGATAAAGCTGTCCATAAAGGGGACAGAAGTATGAATTATACTATATGACCATCAGTAATACATCAACAATTTATATATACTTTACAATATAATTTATTTAGAAAATCTACCTATTATTATTGTTCTACATTCTTCTGTTTGCCATCACATGAAGGTAATGATTTCAATACAGACATCTACATGACAATGTGTAACCGAGGTCTTCCTGCGCAGTCCAGACCCAGTCTCGAACCCGCGACCTCACAGCAATGTCCCGGTATGGGACACAATGCAATCTACAGTAGTTCTCACTAGAACACTTTGATTGCAGCTCGGTTAGATTAGTGGTATATGAAGATAGTCTGTTGCTTTGAATATGCTATTCAAAGCACCACATTTTCATATCTCCAGTGAGAAGGGAAAGACAACTGTCAAATTTAGACACAAAGGGTTACCTGGTAGCATGGGATTACGATTGGAAGGGGACAAAGCAGCCTCCTCTGTGAGACAAAGGTCAAAAGGTCATAAGGTCATAGGTTAGTAAAGCGTTAGTGAAGGAAGCGTGTCAGTGACAATCAGCTCTACTATACAAATCTCTATAGCAATACTCAGCTATAAGACTATTGTGATTTTTGTTAACAGACAAGGTTACTTGAAGGCAGCATTGCTACTGTTATTACTTGGAAAGGGACATAGAAAGTGATTTTTCTACACATGTACTTGCACTGCAAGACATAGCACTAGTGCCTTTGTGTGTCTATGTGTGTATGTATCCACATGTATATATTATCTATGTGTGTCTCTATCTGAAAACACTGTAGTCAGTGTGTGTGTGTGTGAGTGTTTGTACCAAGCACTATAAGCCGTGCAGAAGCAGAGTCCTCATCTATCTCGGTTTTGACATGACAAGTATAGGTGCCTTCATCTCCCTCGTTGATGTTGGGGATGGTCAGGGACTCCTCATCCTTCTTTATCCTGTACAGAGACAGAAAACACAGTGTTTATGTGTGTGTGCGTGTGTGTGTGTGTGTGTGTGTGTGCAACTGAGATGACTTCTGAGAAAGTGATGCCATTGTCATTGCCATTGTTACCTCTGCCAGTTAGTTAGCAAAATAACTTTAAAAGTTATGCATGGATTTTGATGACATTTTCAGAGTAGGTCAAAAATGGGTGAAAAAAGTGATTAGATTTTGGTGGTGATCCGGATCACCATCTCAAACCAGGAATGTTTTATAGAATTCTTCACCATTGCGAGATAGGGCAAATTTGAACATTTTTGCATAAAACTCAACAAATAAAGCACAGAGTGGGGTACTGAGCTGCCCTGGCAGAGGTCTGCGCTCCATGAGTGCTTTGAGTGCTTTTCTAGTTATTAGTTGGGTTTACTTTCAACTTATTTACATCAGTAATGTGCATTTATGGTCAATCAATTTTACAGGATGTCCAGCAGCTGTTTCAGACCACAAAGATTAATGTGCATTTAAAGTGTTTCCAAGTGAGAATTTGTTATTAAAATAACCAAAATGCGCATTAAAAAGTTGGATTATCGATGCAGGTATCGTGACTGGAGAGAGTTGGGCAGATGGTTACCTCCAACCGAAGCTGAGTGGCTCGTCATTCTTTAACCAGGTGACCTGAATGGTCAGGGTGGAGTCGTGTTTGACGCGGCAGTTGAAGCGAACCGTAGTTCCACGTGTGGCGGAGACGTGCTCTGGGGCTCTCACTATGCGAGTGGGCTCTGCAACAAAAAGAATACCGTTTTAGGAGAGACTCACAAAGGTTTTACTGGTGGACAAGAGCAGTGGAATAGCACGGCACAACGGTATGACTGCCTTCACCTTACCTTAGCACCTGTGCCAATAGCAACAGCACAGGCAAGGATTTTGGTCCAGTGGACTGCAAGCACTAACATGCCTGCTTTGCAATTTTTTTAAATGAATTTGTGTTGTGACATTTTCAGAATCATTGTAGCTGAGGTCACAATGTTCACGCTGGATAACTTCACCCTCGTACGGTAGCTAAATTTAATCCTTTGATTATGCTGACATACTCAGACAAAAGTTCTTCATAATGCTCACCAAAGAAAAAAATATATACCCCGTGCAGAACGCAGAGCTAAAGTGCCCCTTTGGAATAAAGACGCTCCTGAGACTGACCTTTGACCTCCAGGCGGACCTGGTTCTCCGCCTTGCCCAGGATGTTGCTGGCCACGCAGGTGTAGGTGCCCTGGTCCTCGGTCAGTGCCTTCTTGATGAGCAGAGAGCCGTTCACATACACTCTGTAGTGACCACCGTCCAGCCCACTGCCCAGCCCGTTCTTAAACCTGCACACACACACACACACGCACACACACGCACATGCACGCACACACATACACACACACGCACACACACACACACATGCACACGCACACACACACACGCACGTTTGCACACACACACACACACACACACACATGCACACGCGCACACACACACACGCACGCACGCACACGCACACATACACACACACACACACACACACACACACACACACACACACACACACACACACACACACACACAAATAAACAAACAATATTTTTTGCTTACAGTAGTACACATCATTTTACATTTCCCATAAAGTCACAGGTTAATACACGGGCCCCGTCCTCATGTCCCTGATGTGGGCTCACCAGCGCAGGATGGGAATGGGAGAGCCGAAGAAGGGGCAGTGCAGCAGGGTGCGGTTGTTCTCGATCACCTTGATCAGCTGGTTCTTGGGGCCCAGCATGCGGGGAGCCATGTCTGTGATCGTGACAGAGACAGAGATAGAGATAGAGATGGAGAAAAGTTAGAGCTGTTAGAACAGGGGTCCACCAACATGGGGTACCAGACATCCTGCCAGGAACCGCCCTATGAGGTGCCCAGACTGGATGTTCTAAAAACAGCATGCAACTACTGCAGCGTTCCTATCACCTTTGTTTTTTTTATATTATTTTATACAGCTTTCATATTCATGTTTAAATCCCAATTTATTTCCTGTATGTTGTTAATTAAAAAGCAAATAATTATTCATAGTGTTAGTGCAAAGGGTTGTTAACACTTTCATTATTTTTAAGTAGATTTTTGAGAACGAATAGTCCTCCATATAGTTTCTCATCCTATGGGAGGCCTGAGAGAGGTTTGTAGGTCACTGTTCTAAAATGTGTGTGACCTCTGGTCCTAGTTGTGGAACACTGAGCCCACTAAGGTCGCGCTGTGAGGCTCACCCAGGACGTTGACGAAGGCGTTGGCCAGCAGGTAGCCATGCTCGTTAGAGGCGTTGCACTGGTACACGGCGTTGTCCCCCATGAGCACCCGCCGGAAGATGATCGTGTCACCCTGCACCTCTCGGGTGGGGTTGGCCTGAGAACCTGCAAGAGCCAGACAGCTGAGGACTTAGGAGTTGTGTAGGAGCTGTGTATTAAGGGGTATAGCAAATGAAAATGCACACTCAATAAGCCACTACTACTACTACTAAGCTGCTGCTTATACTGCTACTTTCATAATAATAAAAATACTAATAACATAATAAATGAATAAATGATAATAATAATAATAATAATAATAATAATAATAATAATAATAATAATAATAAGCTTTAGTCATGGAGTGCTTTTTATACAGAGGAAGTAGCTCAAACTGCTTAACACATTTAAAAAAATGTGAAGAAGAATGGTGAAGACCAAAAGAAGAATTGTGTTTTAGTTATATAGCTATAGTTATAAAGCCACTGATGCGTTCAGGAATACAAACATTTACTTTCTTCACAAAGACACTGACCACCTATGGGACCTTCTGACCACTAGGGGTCATACTAAGACCAGTGAGAATGACCCCTAGTGGTGGGACTGCAGACAGACAGAGAGAACCCTACCCTCAATGGGCTCCCCATTCACCAGCCACTGGATGGAGGGCTTGGGGTTGCCGTGGGCGATGCAAGTCATGCGTCCATTCTCATCCGGACCCAGGACAAGGTTCTGGGGTTTGTCCAGCCAGTATGGAGATGCTATGGTGCACAAGCATTATGCAGTTAGAATAATCATCACATCACAAACACATTTCATTTGAGTCTACTGGAAAAACGGGCATGGACACAACATGCAGCCACAGAGAAAATCTAATTTCTAAGTTTGATTTTTTCATTTGATTTTATAAGTAAATTATATTTTAGAATGCTTCTATCCTGAGACTATGCCCGTTTATTCACAAAATTGTTTTTGAAAAAGCTGGGGTTTCAGTGCAACTACTGATAGTGGGATTTTGTGACTATGCCCATGTTTCCAGTGGACTGCTGATTTTCTACTGGTAATGTATCAAGTTGTATCCACAGATCTTTGACAGTGTAGATGGCTAATACCTTGGTTTTAATATAAAATTCCTACCAGTCTGTACCATCAACTGTACCATCAGCTAGACAGTTTTGAAATGTTGTGAAGCAAGGGTGCATGTTTCTTCCTGTCATAACAGTTTGTACGTAAGGTATAAGTTAAGGTACTCTGACAGTGATGTAGAAGTTCATTCTGCAATATTGATTGCATACATTATCCTGCTTCTTGCAGCTATTTACAGACAAAATCAATAGTTTGACAACAAGATAAACAGATAGACAATCATTCATCTTCAGTTCACAACACCACAGCTGTTAGACAGAGCTCAAGGAAGGAAGGTACCCAAATGAAAAACAGCAAAGCATGTCTAACCTTTGACCTGGATGGAGATGGTGTGCTGGATGCTGGCGATCTTGTTGTTGGCCATGCAGTTGTAGTCGCCTGAGTCCTCCTCAGACACGTTGATGATGCGCAAGGTCTTGTTGAAGCGCTCCAGCCTGACCCTCTTCATGGGCAGGTCGCCGCCCTTCTTGAACCACTTAATACTCGGGGTGGGGCTGTGCACAGGCAGGTATACAAGATGTTACTTTATAAACATCTAAATGGATCGTATTACTACTATTACTACTACTAACAATAACAAGAATAATTTTCATATAGAGGATATAGCTCAAAGTGCAGTCTTGGACCTAATGAATGACCAGACTTCCATCCCAAGACAACCATTACTATTTGAAATAAGCATTATCATCCAAAGAAGGTTAACCTGTTACAGATCAATAAAGACTATTAAAGTAGATTGCTAGTGTAGATGCATCTGGTCAGTTAGTCAACAGTGTGGGTGTGTGTGTGTGCATGTGTGTGAGTGTGTGTGCGTGCATGTGTGTGAGTGTGTGCGCATGTGTGTGAGTGTGTGTGCGCGCATGCGCGTGTGTGTGTGCTGCCATTTTCTCCACACTCACACTCCGGCAGCAATGCACTCCAGAAGCAGGTGTTCCCCGCGGAGCACCGTCTTGGAGCTGACCAGGCCGGCAGGCGTCAGGAAGCTGGGTCCCGCTTCAGGCACACGGCGCGCTGCAGCAGGAGGAAGAGGAGTCAGAGGAAGAAGACATGTGGTGCGGGGGGTTGGGGGTTACTGAATATGAACACACATTGTCTGTGTAGATTCTCATTCATCCAGGTCATGGTAGTGAAAGGAGCTAAGTTGTAAGCAATTGGACTTCTTTTTAGAGCTTGAAGACGTTTAACTTTTTACCTTTTGGATGAAAGGTGAAATGTCTTCAAGCTCCAAAAAGAAGTCCAGTTACTTACAACTTAGAATATGAACACACCTAAACCTGGTCAGGGGCACTGAGCCTACTGTATGCTTGGGTTTATATTGGGTATGAAGAGTTAAGAATGACAGACTGGGTAATACTGATGTGACAGGCTGCAAGAGGATAAAGAAGGGGAATCAGAAAAGGATGAGGTGTACATTGGGGGGGTTACTGAACATGAACACACTAAAACCAGAATGTTGGCCAGGGACCCTGAGCCCACAATGTAAAATGTTACTTAGCAGCTGCTTAGAACCGACTGTTTCTTTTTTTTAATCAGGCGACATGCTATGTGGATGTGTTTCTGTTGATCTGACTTTCACTAATTGCACACACATGCTGCTGTTATATTTATATTTTTATTGCACTAGCCATCACTTTATATTTACATTTTTACTGCACTAGCCATCACTTTCACAATAACAACTACCTCTAAATGCACACACTCAGTGTTGTCTTGTCTTGTCTCGTCTTGTCGTCTTGACTTGTCATACCTGGTTTAGTTTTAGCAACACTAGGTAACAGTAGCCTTAAGCAACTGCACTTTATTTATTATTTACAATAACTTAGCTTAGGATTTGTCTTGTCTTGTGCACTTGCACTTTACTGTTGTTGTTGTTGTTGTCTATGTAAACGCATAGGATAGTGAGAAACGTAATTTCGATTCCTTTGTATGTCAAGTACATGTGAAGAAATTGACAAATAAAACTGACTTTGACTTTGACTATGTACATGACACTGTTAAGTTAAACCAATCTGAAAAAAGATTCCTGCAGCACACATTTATTTTTTATTTTTTTTTGGCTGTTACTTAAGTTGGCTCTACGCTTTACTTTTTCCAATGTGTGTTTGGGTTCAAGTTGAGTAGAGTTCCCAGCTCTCCGTCCAACAGACTGGGGAAGAGTTTGCTGGCCCTCCCACACAGGCCTTCTGCTGACTACAGCATCCCGGGACCTGCTGGAAGCCATGTTGTTGGACTCTCATTTCCAACAGCTGCTGTTTCACTTCAAACAAATATGGCCCTTCATATGTGTTGCGTAGTGTAGAAATGTTTCACTGCTGCACATTATATCTCATGTGGATTCAAATTGGATGGGTTTTGTGTACTGTATTCCTGTAAATATCACTCACAGACCATTAGGTAGATGTTGGAGGAGACTTAACATAAGCAAGCCCATTATCGTCCCAGGCCATTATGATACAGACATTTCTATTGGCAATCAGTTTAAAAATAAAAGCTTACTCAAACCGACAATTTATAGGAGCGGAATGTGTCTATTTCTATGGGATAACATCTTTTTTCACAGGGTAAAGCATTTTAAGTGGAACAGAAACTACATGGCCGATAATAGGCAGTATGTCAATAATAGGCTTGCAGTACTGTAAGAGTGAGGACTGCCATGTTAATGCTACTGTGAATATGAATGCAGAATTTGACCATTCACAATCATAGCCCTTGCCAAAGCCCCTCCTGATCATTGAATGAAGAGTGTTGCCTATTAACATGTGTAGGAGCAATCAACTCTAAAGAGACTTGTAATTACACTGTGCCGCTTCTTAGGAGGCTTTGTTGATTAAATTAAAAGTTGTAAGACATTTAGCTAAGCAGACACGGGTTACAAAAGGGCAAGCCTCTACAACCACGGCTCATTTGACTTTTGTGCATGTGTGGTGATTTTGGGCGCTAGCCAGCAACTGCCTTTGTTTTGGGGCTCAGAGATGTGTTTGGGTTGTTTATTACTCAGCTGTTGTGTGATGCCTTGCTCACTCATCCAAGCAAGCTTGCCTGCCAGCTTGTTGCTGTATTAACACTGCCTGTTACTTATTATTCAAATTAACGCACAGAAAAACTAAAATAGGAAATGGTACACTTGTGGGGTGAAGGTAGCCTGCAAACTACACTGCATTTCGTACAGAGGGTCTGCCTGTGCTGTATTGACAAATGTTTGCTTCCTGGAGGTGCAGACTCTGCTGAAGTTTGAAACGATTGGATCTGTCTTTACCCAATCACTAATATCTGGTCTTGATGTATGCAATTAGCCTGGCTATAAGCCTGCCTCTGCACTACAATTCAAATGTAGCGCACAAAGTCAACATCATCACTCATGAACACTGCCTCTGTTCGCTGATTGGTCCGGTAAAGATACATCCAGAGTCTACAATTTCAGTTGATGGAAACCCATACTACTGGGAGAAAATAATCGCCATGCGTAAGCAGGCTTATAGCCAGTCTAGGGTGGTGGTGAGAGGATAGGTATTATACCGGCCACAGAATTAAAAAGTTTAATCCTGGATTGGTAGATTGGTAGTCCCTTGAGACAGACCATCCAATGGAAACACTGCTGTTGTTATGACAATAAACAGACATGTACACACACACACTGGACAAGACAGAAATGACATGGAGACCATTACTGTACTCATTATCTAGACAACATCCCTTTTCCTCTGGAAATGACAGATATGTGACAGACTTCAAGCACGTTAGACGTCGAACAGTGCGGACAGATGGTAGGTTAGAAACCGTGAGGAGCGCAGAGCTGTGGACAGGACTTGAGACAGAAGCTCTGAGTCCACAGACCCCATGTGAACAGCATTAGTGTCCTATTGTGATGCATATCATCAGCGGTGCTGCTGCTGCTGCTGCTGCTGGATCTGTGAGAGGTGGCCATTCATATTGCAAATCCCACAGATAAAGTGACAGTGGCCATTGTGAGAGCCATCGGGGGCGACACAGAGGAGGGAGAAAGAAGTGTTAAAAAATGACGAGGGACACAGAGCGGTGGCGACGTGTCTCTGCTACAACAATCGGCGCCAGCGAGCGGGGGAGTGGGTTAGTGGTCGCCTGTGGAGTGTTTGTTCTGTGCCCACATATAAGAGAGACTGAGAGAGAGAGACTGAGAGAGAGAGAGAGAGTGAGAGAGAGAGAGAGAGACACACACTGGGACTCCCACTGGGTGACAGAGTCACACAGATGAGCTCGGCTTGTTTGCGAGCATCCCAGCTGTCTCTGGACTTCATGTCATCATGTGACAGACACTGTCGTAATGTGTCAACCAGTCCGGCATTGGTTTGGGTGAGAAGTGGCAGAAACATGGTCAGCATTCACTCTCACTCTCACTCTCAGACACACACACAGACACAGACACAGGCACACACACACACACACAAATGCACATTCACTGAGCGCCAATAGAACTGTAAGCTGAGTCTCCGTGCCAATTGTTATTTAAGTACAAGCCTGTAACAGAGGTAAGTGTTAGACTACAGGCGTGTTAAAGGCTAACATGTTAGCAAGCGATACTGTTGAGCATTAGGAGGTCATTAGGACGGTCTCCTGGCAGAGTGTTGCCATGGGAGACGCGGCAAACAATGAGAGGTCAGACTCACCACCGTCAGTCAGGTTGAGAGAGGATGAGTCATTGTAAGGGTCTGTGAATAGAGTGGCGATCGACTAAGAATCACAACAAGGTCATTCACAGAAACCCTACCAGCAAACCATTGAAGACTCCCTACTTGTGCACAAAATATGCTCCGCATTCTGTAAACTAGCAATGTTTGATAACATACAAACAATCAAACACATATCATACATAGCCTACAATGCATATTATGTAATGAACAGAGTGATAAATATTAAATATGGACTAATATAGTTCTGGTTTTATAGTCACATCAACATAATAAGTGATGCTGCCTCCTGAGACCTTGGTGAGCCTGATCACATGCCCACCTGCCAGATGGTTCTCCAGGGTCCCAGAGCCCCCTGTTTTAAGGAGGACCAGATCAATGCGAGCCATTATCCCTGACTGTTGATGGCCCAAAACAATACACAATTTATGCTCGTGTTGCATTGGAGGTTAAAATCATTGCCACTACAACTTTTAACCCTATGAATTATTGATGTTTTTTAAAGCATCCCTTCAAATAAATCTTCTTAAAGTCTGGTTGTATACTTTGCAATAAAAACAGGTATCTGTTTGTCTAGGTAAAGGTTTACACAATAAGGCAAGTAAAAGCAAAAGGCTTGCTGCTGATGGTGCCATGTCTTAAGTATGGTGCATGGCATGTCTTAATTTTACCTCTAGATGGCAGCACACCTCAGACACAAAACACAGACAGCTATGCATCACGTACAGTCTTTCTCTATCTGTCTCTCTCTCTCTCCCTTTCTTACTTTCTCTCTCTCTCTCTCTCTCTTTGACACACATACACACACACACACACACACACACACACACACACACACACTCACACTCACACTCACACACACACACACACACACACACACACACACACACACACACACACACACACACACACACACAAACAAACAAGCAGACCTCTCCTCTGTTTCATAGTTTCACTACCCACAATTACCTACACCTACAATACTCACAATAACTCAAGGTGGTAGACAGAAAGAGAGCAAAGAAAATGTGGTTAGCTGGTTCTAAATCAGTGTGTGTGTGTGTGTGTGTGTGTGTGTGTGTTTGTGGGGACAGGGGGGGGTGGTGGTGGTGGCTACTCACTGGTGTGCACTTTAAGGTTGTAGGGGTTCTTCTGCTGGATGGTGTGGGTGTAGGGGAAGCGGGCATTGCAGCTGTAGTCGGTGCTGGCGTCCTTGGCCAGGACACTGGAGAAGTACAGGTCTCCGTTGAGGCCCATGGACACGCGGGCATCCTGGCGGATAGGCATCATGGCTGCAGACACAAGATGGAGAACAGACACAGCAGTGAGGGTCACTCATCTGCAGAGAGACAGGCTACACCTTCCTACAGGCTACATCACCTGTGGGCAGATAATTAACATTTGGATCAGTAAACTTCCCTTTTCAAAAAGCTACTTTATGCCAGGAAATCAGGATATGTTTAGACTAACAATTAGCAATTTCCCTGCATCAAAGTCAAAGTAAAAGTGCACTTTACGGCCAATTCACCATGTAGCAAGCATTACGCAGAGGATTGAAACTGTGTTTCACCAGACACCACGCGCACACACAGCCACACTCATGGATATGAAGTGTATGTCCTACTCGTCCCAGTATGTCTATGCATGTGACAATAAAAATATCCTTGTATCCTTGTCTTGTTTGTGACTTATCAAACAAACCCAACAACAGGACGATTGACTCAGGACTCAGGATAATAGTATGGAAATAGTCAAAAGAGCTAAGTTGAATGCAACTGGGCATCTTGTTGGAGCTTGAAGGGCATGTGTCCCAAGTGATGGTCTGCTCTACCCAGTGAAGAGCGAATGATTGCTTTAAAAGAGAGACATGCAGCCTGAGTGCTGCTCTGGGCTGCCCAGTGCCCTGCCTGCGGCGTGTGGAGTGTTGTGTGTGGACTTAAGGGAGTGGAGAGTCCTGAGGCTGCAGAGTGAGAGAGTGTGTGTATGTGTGTGTGTGTGTGTGTGTGTGTGTGTGTGTCTCCCAGGACCTGAGCTCTCTCTCCTGTGTCTCTGCTCTCTCTGCTTCCTGCTTCTGCCTTCTCAGCTCTTTTAAGAGGCCATGCAGGCCAGCATGACACACACACATATAAGTGCATGTAGGAGCACACACACACACACACACACACACACACACACACACACACACACACACCGGAGATATGCATGCATGCACGCCTACACACACACACACACACAGACACACACACAGACACACACACACACTTATCTCTCTGATTCATTCATTATAATACCCTTCCTGTCTCTCTCTCTCTCTCTCTTGCTCTCAGAGAGTGACACACACACACACACACACACACACACACAAAGCAGTGCACATTAACATACACTTACTCAGCAGTAATGGACACTGCAGAGCGTAAGGACAGACAGACAGACAGAGAGAGAGAGAGAGAGAGCTAGGGAGAGAGAGTGAAAGAGAGAGAGAGAGAGAGGGAGAAAGAGAGAGAGAGACAGAGAGAGAGAGAGAAAGAGGTGGCACCAGACTCTAGCACAGCAATAAAATAAAGGGGATTTACAGCACAAGAGAAAGAGACAGAGTCGGAGTACAGAGACAGAAAACATGCTAAAGAAACATTTACATAAAATGACAAGAACTCCAGAGTGTGTGTGTGTGTGTGTGTGTGTGTGTGTGTGTGTGTGTGTGTGTGTGTGTGTGTGTGTGTGTCTGTGTGTGTGTGTGTCTGTGTGTGTGTGTGTCTGTGTGTCTCTGTGTGTCTCTGTGTGTCTGTGTGTGTGTGTGTGTGCATTTATTCATTTTGTCTTTCCTTACATCTTTGAATTACATTTTTGAATTTCACTTAGTGTTCACTGTCTTATTCTTATTATAACTTTTATTTTTGTTGTAGTTGTTTTGTATTACTACTGTTTTTTGTGATTATTTTAATATTGGTAGAGCATATTGGTTTGTGTAAAATGTACTATAAAAATAAACTGATTTGACTTGACTTGCTATGTAGAAATGCTCAGTCTAGTTAACTGCTTAAAACGAACATTCTAAACCCTTTGCTGCTGCCCCAGATTTAAACGAACACAGCTATCACCGTGACAACTTCATGGAATGTTTACCTGCATTCTAGAACAACAAACTAGAATCTTCAGTAAAGTCAGTAGACTTGCTCAGTCTATTTGAGACACCATTGAGAGAAGTTGGAAAGTGATGAAGCTCCAGAGTATTTTCACCTGCTGCCTCGCAGTGCCCGATGAAGATCGTGTGTCCAGCAAGGAACATCAGGGAAAGAAGGCTAAGGACCTGACCCTTGAGATGGCCACTTCTGAGGAACTGAGAAGAGAGGCAATCCACCAGGAATGTCCAGAAAAGGCCAACTCTGTCGCAGAGCCTCAGCAAAAAGAGGTCCCCCTTAAAGAAGAGCTAGGGTTTTGCCTCCCACTTGACTGGCACAAGTATCAGACAAGAGTTTCTGTAAAGGCACAGCTTGTCCTCGAGGCAGACAAGAGAAAGCGATTGACCACAGAAGTGAGGCACAAGCTGGAGGAGGACAGGAGGGAAATGCTCATCCTGTGGTTTATCCGGAGACGGGCTGCAGTAAAGAGAGCAAGTAAGTGTCACATCATCAGCACTCTGCCCTCAGCAAACTTTAAGTCTCATCTCCTGCCTTCCTTTCTTCTGCAATATTAGGTATGCTCTGTGTTTACTTCTGTCCTAACTGCCTGCTTTTTGATCACTTTCATAACAGAACAGGATGCGAAACATCTGGCTGCAATGGCAGAACGTGATGAGTTGGAGGAGAAGAGGAGGAGAGTCCTGATGGACGGGTTCAAGAGGAGGGAGGCCTGCTTCAAGAGGGAGGGTGGAACCATTTCAGCCCTCACAGCTGCAGCAGCCAGCAAGGAAGAAGACTCCTGGCAGTGAGGGGGCAGTCAGGAGAAGGACGGGGGATGGCCTGGGTTTTAAAATACTTACTTTAACACTACACTATATTAACACATAATTACATGTACATACACATCAAATTACAGATATATTTTTGACATTTAATAAAAACACTACATTTTTTAAATTTATATGGCATCTTGTTGTTATTTCTTCTGCGGGTAGTAGTTACATGTGTGGTGTTTGGTTACTAATAGTGGTATCTGTCTTTTAGGACTGCACCAAGCAGTCATGTTATACTGACACTTGTGCTGGTCTACAAAGGCCTCATTATGATTCCTTAAGATTGCATTGACAGTAGATCATCCCAAGCGAAAGAGCCCCCAAGCCACATAACACATAAGAGCCTTGATCAGAAGCCATTGATTATTCAAGACAAGAGATCCTCCTATCCAACATGGCAGCCCTTACACGGTCCATGAGCTATTGCATCATTGAATTAAATTGAATTGTGTGATGCAGAAAAGTGAGAGAAAGTGAAAGAAAAAGAGAGAAAGAAAGAGGAAGATACAAGATGAGTTTACTGCCACACAACAAAGTCAGCAGTAATGTTTTGTTGCAGGTCAGTCCAAAAATAATAATAACAAGCGCAATCAGAGATAGCAACCTGCTCCCCCATATGGGCGGACAGACACACAGACAGACGGACAGGGGCAATGCAATGCCAATTCTATCCCTCCGGGAACTAGGTAAAAAAAAAAAAAAACAAAACAAAAAAAAAAGAAACAAAATAAAAATTAAATAAAAAATAATATGCAAGTCGATATGAGGAAGAAGAAAGAGGAAGAGGAGGGCGAGAGGCGCTCACCGCTGTTCATCCAGAACGTCTCGGGTGGGGGCAGGCCGGGCGGGGGGTTGCAGGTCAGCACCAGCTGGGAGCCCTCGGTCACCACGATGGGCTCCAGCACCTCCTTGGGCCACAGCGGAGACTCTGCAGCACAGAGAGCACAGAGCACAGCACAGTGGTCACCCTCACATACTTCTTATGCAGCACAGAGAGCACAGCACAGCAGTCACCCTCACACACTTCACATACAGCACAGCACAGCAGTCACCCTCACACACTCCTCATGCAGCACACAGTCACAGCACAGCACAGCAGTCACCCTCACACACTTCTCATGCAGCACAGAGAGAACAGCAGCAGTCACCCTCACACACTTCTCATGCAGCACAGAGAGCACAGCACAATGGTCACCCTCACACACTTCTCATGCAGCACAGCACAGCACAGCACAGCGGTCACCCTCACAGACTTGAGTCATTGGTGCACACACACACACATATATGCACAGACACACACACACACACACAGATATGCACACAAGCACACACACACAAGCACTCCACACACACACACACATATGCACACAAGCACACACACAAGCACTCCACACACACACACACACACACACACACACACACAGACACACACACAGACACACACCCACACACAGACAAGCAAACACACCCATATGCACGTATACACACAGTGTGTCTCTATTTCTTTCACACACATACTCCCCAACACATGCCGTGAAGGACACCTTCACCCACACACGCAACCGACATCAGGCTTGCACACACATACACACGTTACACACAGCAAACACCTGTATTTATTCACTCACATTGCTGCATTACAAAATATTATTCATATATTCTCTCACATATACATCAGCATGTAGACACAGTATATGTGAGACTATGTGTGTGTGTGTGTGTGTGTGTGTGTGTGTGTGTGTGTGTGTGTGTGTTGGTGTATCTTTAATAGTATTCACATGTCTAATATGGTGAGTGCTATTTCCAGTGTGTGTTTTTGTGCTTAGTGCATGTGTGTATGTCTGTATGTGCATGTGTGTCTGCGTGTATGTCCGTGTGTATTCCTATGTGTGTGTGTGTGTGTGTGTACACTCACTGGAGACTCTGAGCAGGATCTTGTTGGAGAGCGCAGTGCCGTAGTCGTTGGAGGCCAAGCACTGGTACTCGCCCTCGTAGTCCTCGGGCCGGCCCCCGTTGCGGAAGGAGATCTCCAGCGTGCCCTGCGGCTTGCGCTGCGTCACGTGCGGCACCTTGCCCACGTTGAAGAAACGCGAGTTTCGCTTCCATATGAACCTGCCAGTGATGCCCATGCAAACACACACATACACACACAGACAAACACACACACACACACACACACACACACACACACACACACACACACGTACATAGACACATAGACAGACAGGCAGACAGACAAACAGACACACACACACACACACACACACACATAGATGTAAGCTAAAAGATACTTTGAAAGGGGGTCTTCTGGTCTGGCCTGATTCTGGCCCAGGTCTGGCACAGGTGCGGCCTGCTTCCAGGCTTGACTTGCTGCATAGACAGCTGCTATGTAGTCTGTTGCCCAGGTGGTGTAAGTTAGCCTATTATCGGCCGGGTGGTGAGAGATATTTCGATGCGAAATCATTTTAAAAGTTCACTCACTCAAACCAAAATGTTATGGGAGCTGAATTTACTTTTACTGTAAAGTGGAACAGCAGGCAAGTGGCTGATATGCTGATAATGGGAACACTTCGGCTAAGTGTCTAATAACATTTTACACTGATAATACTGTGGGTGCTGAAATTGTTCCTTTGTGCATTTCTCAGTGATCTACACCTATGCACCAGGTGATGGGCTGGATCAGGGGAGATGACACTGGACACATCAAACCTGTTCCAGGGTCAGCTGCAGCGTCTGTCAGAGATGGTGCAGTGTGTGTTCATGTGAGCGTGATTCATTATGAGCTCTGCACAATCCACTGGTGTGGAAAATGTTCTGCACCATGCATGTTCATGAAGAGCCATATTTCGGCTTCTTGTTTGCTGATTTACAGTAAACGGTCAGACAGACAATAAGCCAACTCCAGTATTCACACGTCCTAACCAACCACACCACAGAGATAGGACAGGTGTATTCAAACCCAGCTCTCCAATGGGGATCCAAACAGAAATCTGGTAACCTTTCCATCAACAATAAAAACAATACAAAGTAAAAAAGCCTGAGTCATTTCTAATGGGCGTAGATGGATGGGTTTTCTCACATGGGCATGATTGGGCATGTGGGTGCATTATTCCAGCACAGTGCCCATCCTGGGAGAGCCCACAGCATGGCGGCACAGTTATGTAAACAACCCCTCTAAAACACGGCCTGGCAAACAAACACAAACACTGTGGCCCCCGTGAATAGAGCCCACTGTCCTCAGCCGGTCAGCGACTCATATGGCTTACGTAAGCAGGGGAGGGGTAGGGGGGAGAACACGAGAAAGTGTGGTGAGAATAGCAGAGACAGACAGAAAAGAAAACGCGATTGACAGATAGAGTGAAAGAGAGAAAAAAGAGTGTGAGAGAGAGAGAGCGAGAGAGAGAGAGGGACAGACACTGAGAGAGCGAGAGAGAGAGAGACAGCGAAAGAGAGAGAGAGACAGACATTAAGAGAGAGAGAGAGAGAAAGGCAGACAGATAGACAGACACTAAGAGAGAGAGAGACAGAGAAAGAGAGAGAGACAGACACTGAGAGAGAGACAGACAAACAGACACTAAGAGAGACAGAGAGAGAGGGAGAGAAAGAGAGACAAACAGACGAGAGAGAGAGAGGGAAAGAGAGACAGAGAGAGAGAGACAGAGAGTGAGAGGCAGGGCTATCTGGTTTCCCTGCGCCTGTCCCATGTGATGCTATGATAAAAGGGGTTTGAGGCAGCGGGTGGTAATGCCCACTCCTCCCTAGTGGAGGTGAGCCAGGCCAAGCGACTCTCTGTTCTCACTCTGTTCTCACTAATAACTGTCATCCTCAATTAAGAGGAGACGAAAGGATGGGAGGGATGGGGGGTTCAGTGCAGGAGAAAGACAGTGAGAGACAGGACAACAAAGGAAGAAGAAAAGAGTGATGGAGCGATGGAGACATCTAGACGAATGAAAAGAGGCAGGAGAGAGGAGAAAATGAGCGACAGAACAAAGTGTGATGGGGGAGGCCAGGAAAACAGGTGAGGAGAGAGACGAGAGTAATGGGGCCGAGAGACAAGAGATGGGTGAGGGGGGAGGGAGGGAGGGAGATAAAGAGAAAGAGACAGACAGTTAGAGATACAGACAGACAGACAGACAGACAGACAGACAGACAGACAGACAGACAGAGGCAGACACACAGACACTGTTCATGTGAGAGAAAGGCTGGTGAAAGACTAACACCCCCAGGAGGACATGCTCAGAGTAAGCAGGGTGAGAAAGGGATGAAAAAGAAAGAAAGAAATTGAAAAAGGGATGGAGGGAAGGAGTGAGGGAGCGAGGGAGCAAGGGCAGGGAGGGAGGGAGGGAGGGAGGGAGAGGTTGAAAGAGGGGATTGTCTTGCTGGTCAGCACTCACGTTGGCGACGGGTTCCCTTTGGCTTCACATTCAATGATGATGTTATCTCGGGGGTCTACAATGTAGTCCTTTGGCGACTGCTTGACAATGGTGGGAGGCTGCTTCACTGCATTGAGAGAGATGGGGGTAGCGATACAGAGAGCGAAAAAGAGAAAGAGAGACAGAGAGAAGTGGGGAGAGGTAGGGAGAGGGAGAGAAAGAGTGGGAGGGAGTGATTGGGAGAGAAAAAGGGCACTTAGTATGGCCTCCATTTGTCATTACAGTATCTCATCCACGCAGACCCCTATGATGGACTAATGATGGAGCACCATAGTAACTGGATTGGCATTTATGTAATGGCACTTATCCACATGACGTATGAATATGGCTGGCCTTCACTGTCACAAAATGTAATTTCTCTCTCCTTCTCTCCTATTTTTTTTCTATTCCATTGGCAGTCGGTTATGGGTTCATTTTTGTGTTGGACAAACGTATACGTCTCTCTATTCATAGTCTATTCTTTTTTTAAATGTATCTCTCACCAGTGCAATGAGACAACTCTGTAGATGATATGATATTTGATGAAGACAGTACATAATAGAAATTGTGATTGCTTTTACAAGGATACAAGGATACAAGGATATTTATCTGTCACATGCATAGACATACTGAGTAGTAGGACATGCAGTGAAACTGTTGATTGTGAGTCTAGTCTGTTGCTTTTGTGCACGAAAGCTTGATACAAGTTCGGTTCATAGTGCATCCTTCTCCATAATCACATGGATGCACTGGGCTGCCCTAAGTCTCTTCCACTGGATAAGAATGGGCCCTGAGCTTTGTCATGTTGCTCTTCTTGTACCTCAGTGCCTGCAGGAGCCCTCCATTAAACACAACTGCATCCTTATTCAGTCTGAGGAAGGTTGTCTGCTTTAATCTGTCTTCTTTGGGATAGTGCTTAAGTGGCTGTACATCATACGGTAGTGCGGGTCTGCCTTTATGCAGCCATTTTATAATGATGGAAACTGTGCAGTAGTGCTGCACACACACACACGCACACACACACACACACAGACACAAGCACACACACACACACACGCACATACTCTCTCTCTCTCTCTCTTTCTCTCTTTCTCTCTCTCTCTCTGTCTACATTACCCAACCAAAAAAGAAGTACTGCACTGATTCACCTATTCCATTTAGTCAGCATTTCAGTCGAACTGTCTGACCAACTCAACCATGCTCACACACACACAAGTGCAAGCACGCAGGCACGCACACACACACATGGGTGCGCGCGCCACACACACACACACACACACACACACCAAGGATAGCGAGTTTGTATATGTTAAGTGAGTGCACTTACAGTCTTGCTGGATCTTTGCTGTTAGTTCCCGATAGGTGGTAGAAAGCAGGGAGGGGGATGTGGAAGCAGGGATTAATATGACATCATGGGTTACTACATACACTACACACAACTACCCGTCTTTACACTAATAATACTAACAAACTGGACATTAGTGAATTAGACACAAAGGTTGGTAATGTCATTAATACAGTATCAATAATGTATGTAACTAATGACATGGAGCAGAGGTTAAGACAACAAAACTTACCTGTAGGGGTTAACGTGGAGCAGCATCATGGTTACAAGGAGAACAAAACAAGACAGACAACAGACAAAACAGGAAACAATTAGTGAGCCTGTCAACAAAGACACAGTCAATAAAGGTGGTTAAATTTGTCATTTGAATGTAAGACCTTATGCACCCTTTTTAATGTCTAAGTGATATAAAATCGGTAAACGATGCTGCCCTACAAAGCCAAAAGGCAGTAACTACATATTTTGTCAAAACTCTGTTTAGACTGGAAATTGACTTTATAACACTCCCTTTGTCTTGTGACGAAATCTCTTGCTATCAAGACAGTGGGTAAAAGCATCACCATTTTTATACCTACAACATGTTTGACTGGGCAGTATGACAACTTTGAAGGTATTTTTCTCAGTTTTAATGTTAATGCAGTTACTGCACTTTGCCTTTGTAGGGCAGTATGGGAGTAAGTCGGCAATATAGCACAGACAACGACAGACTGGACTGACAGACTGGGGCTGTGTTACGTAGCCCTTACAAAGCTTAATAATTACACTCAAATCCACTCAGAGAGAAATGAGTTGCAGTCCTAGCTGTAGAACCACAGCCCAGCTGCAACACTTGAGTTTACGAGTCCCTTATTCAGTGGTAACACAGTGAGCGCATTCAGTTTTACCAGTTCTATTCAGGTCTGTTGGCAAAATATTACTGACAGAAAACCTCCAAGTGGCTGGGAAGGCAATATAAATGCTCTGAGAGCCATTTAGTAACTGCATGGTGACCAGGCTGTCATGTGTGTCACTGGAAATATGTTTTTTTTTGTGTGTGTAAATAAACATTGTGTTTGGCATAGTTTTGACCTAATAAAGGCAATGGTTTTAGACTGAGAGATTAAATCATATAAGCTGTGTGTGTGTGTGTGTGTGTGTGTGTGTGTGTGTGTGAAGGGGGAAGGGATATGCACCATGACCCCTAGGTTTCTCAAAGCCAGGGATGATGGGGCAGGTTCAGCTCTGCCTGACATTTATCATAGCAAATCAGCAAGGTCACATCACAACGGGTCATGAGTGGGTGACTGTGTGTGTTTGTGAGAGTGTGTGATTGTGTGTGTGTGTATGTGTGTGCACGCAATGTGTGTCTGCATCCCTGTGCCTGCAACTGTGTGTTTGCGACTCATATGCCTGAGAGGATTTATGTATGTGTGCATGTGTGTGTGTGTGTGTGTGTGTGTGTGTGTGTGTGTGTGTGTGTGTGTGTGTGTGTGTGGGTGTGTGTGTGTGTGTGTTAAAGGGAAGTTGTGTGGGGGTAGATGTGCTTGTGTTTGTGCATAGCATGAAGCTTCTTCTGTACATGTGAGTGTGCAACCATGCGTGTCACCATCATATATATCTAGCAAATATCACTATAAGAATTTTTGTTATTTGAAGGTTGCAATGTGTACATGGTGATTTGTATAGCCATTGGACCCAATAACACTGACACACTGTAGGATGGCTGCAAAATAAAAAACAAATTTCAAACTGCCATACAAAGACGTATAGTACTTACTTCGAACATTATCATGGCTTCATATGAAGGTAAGGCTATTAAAGAATCATTTCCTGAAGTCTCATAGGCAGTATATTGTGAGTGCATTGAGTTTCATATAACTATTTAAAAGACTACCATCTAATTAGCAATAAACGCCTGAAAATAACCTGCCAAAATGGGATTTCTGCACAATAATGTCCTTGGTGGTGAAGCAGGGCAATTATATAAGATGGGTATGACTTGGTATGGCTATGGGTATTTTCATTTGGTTTGCTGATATAAGTGATAAAAAAAATCAACCGGGTCTTTTAGATGGGATGTTCGTATGTGTGTGTGTGTGTGTGTTTGTGTGTGTGTGTGTCTGTGTGAGAGGGAAAGAGACAGTAAGACAGACAGCTTTATGTTCTTGTCAGTTATCATATATAATTTCATAGAATTCTTTTCAAAAAGGATTTAAAGTTACTGGGCTCACACATTAAATTGATCAGTTATTTTAGAATACGTTATGTCATATTTGTAGTCTGTCTGAAAAATGCTGAATAAACCAAATGTTTCCAGGTCAGTGTGACTGTACTGGTGACTGTTTGTTGAACTGCTGTTGTGATACTAGTGTTAGAAGCATACTCCTTTGTTATAAATGTATGATAATGACAATATGTGATTTGTGTATTCACATGATACAACATTCAGTGTCTTTGCTGCAAAAATATGGGGTGTCTTACAATACAAAAACACTAAAAACTACTTAAATCAATGATTCCACCAGTATGAGACCATTCCAAATGGTTATAAAGTATTCATATTATGTCATAGCTACTCACTTAATGTCACAAGGACTATTTGTATAGGGACATGGCTACACTTATAAAATGTCAATATTTACATCAATATTTATGACACATAAATTCTTTATGACCCTTCATAAATATTTAATGATCTATGGATACAGGGTTTAGGTTCAGTGTTATGACTGGTTAATATAACCCATCATTTAAAACAGTAGAGTTATCTTATATCACTTAAATCACTTTGCAAACATTCTTTGTTTCTGTTCAGTGAGGAAGCGAAAATGACTGAAATCATTTTAACACTAATCACAGGCTTCAGGTTCACCAGTAGGTGGATCAATATGCAATGTACTGTGGGCCCCCTGTTTATTCTGACACTTAAATCAACATATCAAAGTGGAGAAAAAACATATTTTTGAGCTATATTAAAATTATACTATATCTAATTATACACAAATCACACGTTTCATGTTGTAAGCACCAAATATCACCTTTAATATCCCTCTCTGGGATTCCTTATGTGAGGTTTATTTGGGGTAAAGCTCGCACCGCCATTACAAAGATGTCTCATAGCTTTCAGAAAAATATACTTAGCATCCCACTGCACCCTTCCCCCAAGTGACAGGGTGGGGTGTATGGGTGGTGGTGGTGGTGGTGTGTGTGTGTGTGTGTGTGTGTGTGTGTCTGTGTGTGTGTGTGTGTGTGTGTGTGTGTGCGTAAGCAAAGGAGAAGACTGGAGGAGGACTATGGGGGTTAGGTGGGGACGTGATGACAGTACTCATTATCAGTTCGGCTTAAACACAGGGGGAGAGAGACGCTTTGACGCCCTCAAAAAAAAAAGGCATGGCAGCTTGCGCTCTCCAATTAGACAAAAGCATCCTCCTTTAGCCACCATGGCGTGTGCCAGGGGTCAGGAGGTCGCGGGGTCGTAGGTCACATGAGCCATCATGTCTCTTGGAAGTGAGAGTGGCAAACAGCCAAATAATCAATACATGTTTATGAGCCTGGGGCCAGGAAGCCACCGGCCATAAAGGGGACACAGGACGAAATAATAAAATAAGACAGACAGATGGAAAGGAAGCAAGAGGGAGACAGAGAGGGAGAGAAAGAGAGAGAGAAAGAGAGAAAGAGAGAGAGAGAGAAATAGAGGAAGACACAGAGAGAGAGAAGAAAAGGAAAACAGACTGTGGAAACAGGCACAGGGGTAAAGACAGTAACGAGGAGTGGTGGATGCGAAGCTGGAGACAATAGCATTAATGGCTGCCAGTGGGCAGAGCAGAGCAGAGCAGCTCTGCTTGTTTTAATGGTCTCAGATGAGACAG
>CM050211.1:22671149-22676149 GCA_027475355.1 Coilia nasus
GGGAAATCCCTGCCGCCTTTCTATCTTTAAAAAAAACGCTCTGGTCAAGTGTTTTCTGCAGTTAAAAAACTGCCGATGTGAACACCCCCTTAAGAAAGAAATAAAACAAAAAAAAAAAACAAGGGGGAGGAGGAGGAGGAGGAAGATTAAGAGCGGGTGATTTGGGGGCACACATCCCCAGAGGTGTTGCTTTAGGAGGGTGGGGGTGGTGGATGGTAAAGGGGTGGGGGTGGGGTAGGGGAGGGTCTGTATACTAAAAGGGGTTAATGATGCACACAGGCGAGCTGAGCTGGCACAGCGGAAATGCCCTGATGCCCCCGATGACAGCATGCAGGGGTGGGACACGCTGAGGGGGGCTTGGGGTACGAGGGCTGTTACAGGACCCTGCTGTGTATCTCCTGTCCTCTTCTTTCCTCACCTCCTTTCTCTCCTGCCCTCCTCCATCTTGTTCTCTCTTGTTCTTCTTCTCCTCTTTCCTTCTCTCTGTTCAGCTGACACTGGCACTGCCTCAGGCGATGACATGCTTTCCCTTAGTACCTCCCCCCAAAACCCACCACACATCACTCCGCCCCACCTCACCCTGAGCCGTCTGCCACATCTAGCACCCATAGCTCCTGATCTATAAATACCCCTCACGCCTATCACAGTCAATTACCCTCTGTAGCGCCAGGCCTCAGAGTCCCAGACGCAGCGCCCCACCCCACCCCACCCTTCCCAGCAGCCATCCTCCTACCCACTCTCCACAGACCCTCCACCCATCCTTCACCCATCTTCCACAGGCCATCCACCCACCCTCCACCCACAGGCCATCCACCCACCCTCCACCCACCCTCCACAGTCTCTCCACCCACCCTCGACAGTCCGTCCACCCACCCTCCACCCACACACCCACCACAGCCCGTCCACCCACCCTCCACAGTCTCTCCACCCACCCTCGACAGGCCATCCACCCACCCACCCCAGTCTCTCCACCCACCCTCGACAGGCCATCCACCCACCCTCCACCCACCACAGCCGTCCACCCACCCACCCACCCAGCAGCCATCCACTCAACCTCCACCCACCCTCCACAGGCCCATCCTGCACCACCCCACACCTCCACCAACACCACCACCCACTATACTGAGCCAGAGGGAGGGGCCGCAAGCAGAATCTGCTTAATTTACTCGGTCATACATCATGCGCACACAGGCTCACACACACACACACACACATGCTCACACACAGACACACACACGTTCAAACGCACACACACACACACACATATGGTTCGCACATACGTATTCCCATGTGCAGACCCATGCATGCAAATGCATGCACAGACACTGACACGTCTCCGTATGGGAATATAAGCCCATCAATGCCCATCCACACACACACACCTAGACGTGCAGGCGTGCGTATACCTCTGGGTGCACATGCGAACCTGCACATGCATATGTGAACATTATCAGAACGTATAGGAGTTGTGCCTGCATAATTTATCATGAATGCAAGTGCATGAACAACAAGGCACACTGATTCATGCTAATGTCTTTTAGGCTGGTGCTATTCTGTGGTGCTACTCTTATGGGAAGACCTGGTTTTCATGTCTTTACGTTACACACACACACACACACACACACACACACACACACACACACACACACACACACACACACACACACACACACACACAAACACACACACAAACACATCCCCAAATCCAGGCACTAACCCAGGGGAGGATGTCAAAGTCTGAATTATGTAATAATGTCCCAAAATGGAAATAAATACTCTCGAGCGCTCTTGAGACTGGGACTCGGAAGCGTGCTGCTGGTATATAAAAAGCTGCCAAATGTGGGTCACACACATGCCAGAGCCGGGAGCCTACAGCAGCACTGAGGGGTGTCTGAAGCTCTGAGCGTGTACTGTAGTATGAGCTTGGTGCTGGGGCTGAGGTCGAGATCAGCGGACTGGACCAAAGTCCTTCTAGACAAGTCCCTGCACTCAGCGGCTACATTGGCGACACCTATCCTCGGCGGCCATATTGGCATCTATTTCAGATTAATAGGACCAGGCCCTAGCTAAATGAATGGCGAGACATGAGTATATACACTCTCCGATGACTGAGGGACATACAAAATACATGGGTGAAATCACAATGAACATTCAGTGTTTCACTACACAATAAGTGTGGTACAGTGGGGCACAATACTGCAACATGATTGTAACGCCGTTTGTACAGTTTGGCAGATGATTGGCTCCTGGTAGCGGAACAGGCGGGATATTTGCAGACACTCGCTATATTGGCATCACAAAGTGTTCCCATGCATTTTTATGGTCGATTTTGGACTCACCACAGCAGTGCTGGGGAAGCTCTTGGGTGGGCAGAGTCTTCAGTGGGCTGAGCAGGCTATCACCTCAGAGGCCTGTGAGGAGAAGAACAGAGACAGACAGACAGGGTTAACCAGACTGCATAGCACACTCCTAAAACAGGGGCAGAGCCAAGCAGGTTGCACAACACACACAATACTGGAAGAGGAAAATGGGGGTGGGGTTGCTGCATAGAGTATTTAGCCCTTCTTTGGGGGGGGGGGGGGGGTTGCTGCATAGCCTACAGAACAAGCAGCTAACAAACATAAACAGAAGTTATAGCTTTTTCCTTAATAATTATGTCACCTTGTTTAAGGATACATACATAATAAAAATATAATGAAAAAACAGGAGATTTTTATCACTATATATAAAAAACAGGACTGCTAGAACCAGATGTGAAAACAGGACATGTCCTGAGAAAACAGGATGGTTGGTCACCCTATCTCAGCATACTTCATGTCCACAACATTGACAATGATAATGAAAAAAATGACAACATTATGGCTAATGCTAATAAGAAGATGACTGGAATAACATGACCATGATTTAAGGACATGGCTATGATATAAATATTTAACGAAAATGGCTGAGAGAACTATGACAGGCTGATAGTAGCCAGAGCAAACCAGTTTCCTTACAGCAGTCTCTAAACAACGATTCTGGTACAACAATATGTGCATTGGACTTGGATACAACAACAGAAATAGGAAACGTTAGCCATTTCCAAGCACAGCTTAGAAAAATCCCCCTGGTGACAACAGTGCAGTTTCATTCAACTAAATTCAACTCAATGGTTAGCATTCGAGCAGCCACAAAGGCCACAGTAGCTGTATGATATCCAACCTCGTGCTACTAGGCATTCTTCCACACGGTAGCACACACAGTTCTGAGGCTGCCACGAATGGCACGTGAGGCCCCAACAGCATGGCTTCGGTTGGCAGACACGTTAATCCAGATGGGACCTTAGCCATGCGGCCTGCCAAAAGCCACATTTGCTTGCTTGATGATGCCACGTTTAAAAAGCTGGAGCGCTCGCCACACAATGGCCATACAACAGACGAATGATACCACTGCCGTCACACCAAAGCTTAATGTCTTGTCCTTTTGTTCTGCTATTACTAAGCTTGCGTCTGTGACAGGGTGTCTTGTTACATCTAAAAAATCCACTGAATTCAAAATGACAGTGCGGTATGGCTGCTGTTGTGTTTGATGGTAGTAATCATACATGTGTGGTAGAGCTTTACAATATATTAATAAATACTGTGATATCGCAACATACAATATCGTGATATACATATCGCAAAACATGGCTTAACTGCCATAAATGGGACACTCACGCATTTCAAATCAAATGAAATCAAATGGAGTCCTACTGCCCAGCAGTGAAGATTAAGCTGAAAGATGCTAAAACTATATTTAAATATTTGTATTTAATCTCAAAACATTCAGCAATATTACAGCATATCACATTTTTCAAGTATTGTGCAGCCCTAATTTGTCGGTCTCGGGGCTAGCTTGTTAGCTTGCTGCATCACAGCCAGTGGTCCGGGTCAGACAGATTAAAAAAAGAAAAGAAAAGAAAAGAAAAGAGCTGGCCTGCTATTGTGCTCGTGCCCAATAACGCTGCACCTGCCTCACTTCTTAATCACAAGGCCCTAATGAAAGCTTTTCTAGTGCATTTCCTTCCAGTTCATTACCTGTTTACCATAAACCAGATGTTCTGGCATCGTCTGCTGTATACAGATGTTTTGATTGCATGTATGCAGACAGCCAGATGTATTACTGAGGATGCAGGGGCAGATGCAGATGCTGATGTGTGCACAGGCCAGTGTGTTTTTAGGTGAAGTGCTTGAGTGCCTGGGGTCACTGCAGCCCTACTTGCTAAAGTTGGAGTCACATTTGCCCATGAGCATGAGCACAAGTTAGGGGCTGCAAGTAACCCCTTAGTCTAAAGTTTTGACACACACAAGTGTGTACACACACACACACACACACACACACACACACACACTTGTGTGCACGTACACACACACCCACACACTCCCAACTTAAAAACCCAGTGTGCCATACTTGAACCAACATCCACACACATACATACACATACATATTGTCCTCTACAGAGAGAGAAAGACAGTAGAGAGAAAGAGAGACACACACACATAACTTTTAAAAGTATGGCAGCATCAGCTGAGCCTGAGCAAAACATTTCCAAGTACACTCATCTCAGTGAGTTCCTGCTGCACTACAAGCACAGACAGCATGTGTGGCACCGTAACTGGCCATGGTCCTGAAATGGCTGCTGAGATCTGGTATTGCAGTCTCTGCAAACATACACTTCTGCTAGCAATTAGTGAACGTGTTTGAGGATTATATGCTACATAAGGAGGGCAGGATGAAGCAGCAGGCAGGCATACTGAAAGATGGAGGTTTTACATGAGAAAAAAGGATGGAACACAGCCATGTAAAGTCAGTGAACATAAGGAGGATGGACATCTGTCAATCACTGTCCTGTGCTACTGACGAGCGGCATCACAATGCCCATAGGTGTCACCAGGGTCACCTCAGAACACCAAGCGAAAGGAACAGCTGAGGACAGCACACTGATGTCACAGCGTAAACAGTGCAAGGCCACAGGACTGGCG
>CM050211.1:22678649-22688649 GCA_027475355.1 Coilia nasus
ATCCACACACACACACACACACACACACACACCTTCTCCTTAAACACACACCCACACATTCACACACATCTACACACACATCACACAGACTACACACATCACAGAACAGAAACATCACAGAAAAAAAACCTTCGAAAGCAGGGAAGACAGGATTTCTAGACATCCTGACTCGCATGCTCTGTCTGAACATGTGTGGAGTGCGTGGATTGAGGAGGTCTGCTTCAGATGGCAGCTCTCTGCCCAGTCCTCACACGTCACTGAACTAAAAGGGACAGAAGAGAGAGCGACAGGCACACACACTGATCTCAGAACAGTCGGCGACAATGCCACACCGCAGCTCTGGTGACGCCAGTGCGGCGAAAGAAGGATTCCTCTAGAGCAGGCTGTGGAAAACAGATCTGGGTCACGCAGGGTGCAGCCACTACTACATAATTTTCACCATGCCATATTTTAACGATTTAAATCTTTGGTCTCTTCATTTTGATCTTACCTGCCAAGGGACTACAGGTGGAAATGAGCAAATGTTGATGAGATTAATGCTTATTGTGCACTGTCCCTGTTTTAAAGAAATAAACCCATCATCATCATCATCATGCAACTATAACATACTCCAGCCCATGCTGCACCACAACACACTCTGCAGCCAAAGCTTGTGCACACAGCAAACAGCAAACATACACAGATGAAAAATTAATCGAAGGAAGCTGTGTTATTTCTTTTTAATCACAGCTCATACAGGGCTACAGCAGCAGAGGAGAAGTCGGATGCCTCTCTGCTTAACCGAGCAGTAAGAGGAGGGGGTGGGTGGGGTTTCTGGGGTGAGGCGGTGGGGGTGGTGGACTGATTAGAGACTTTTAGCCTCTTCACACTACAAGGAACCTCCTCCCTCACTGGCTCATTGCCTCCGTGGAGACAGGAGCGAAAGCTCTGGCGCATTTTCAAAGGGGGTTGCTTTCAAAAACGCTCTGCTGCGGCTTAAACCCCAAACACCCCTGGTCTTCCCCTGAAATATTAAACACCTCCCATCCTAAAACAGACACCCCTCCTCCTCCTGACCTTCAAAAAAGAGCCCTCCCCTTTTTTCCTCCAAGCCCAATTATTACCACAATCACTTCTGAAGATTAGCTAGATAGTGCCAGCATGCAGGATGGATGTTATCAGTCAGATTAGTAGAATATTAAATGCTGGAAGTCACATTTCATTTGACAAATGATCTCCTGTAATGTTTTTATTGAATTTCTCTCCTCATTTGCATGGCTTCTGAGAATTTGCCTTGCGTGCGTGTGTTGCGCACACATGTAGAAGCTCATGTAAAATGTATCACCAGGAGAACAGGCTTTTATTGAAACCTGTAATTCAGTTAATCATGTGTGTGAAGGGATAGGCTGAACAAGCACAAATCAAATGTTTAAACTGGTAATTACACTAGACAACAATTTTCCTAAGACCCCTGATAATTATAATTCATGTAATTAAACAATTCTTATCTTGTGACCAAGTATGATTACTGGAAATTACAGGATTGTTCAATTTAATGACATTCAGACATTGAGTGACATTGAAATATAGAAATGTCAGTCATAAATAAATGTAAAATTGTATTAATACATTTTACATAGCAAATATGTCAAATAGCAGCTATTTGGCAAGATTTAGTATGGCAAGATCACTTTACCCTACCTATGACATAATATGATGACTGTAGGATCCCAGCATTGTATTATGTAGAATGATCTGTTATTAATGTTAAGTTAATGAAAATATATGGTAAAATGTACCACAGTACATTATTTTCTGAAACTAGAACAAGAAAATTACAGAAAAATGGGGTATCTAACAAGGATAATATGATTCAAACTCATTGTATATTTCCCTTTTTCTGCTATGGGAGAAACAGTTTGAATATGATAAAGACATTGTAAGGAGATGGTACTGTAAAGATGGTTCA
This sequence comes from Coilia nasus, assembly GCA_027475355.1. Taxonomy (NCBI): domain Eukaryota; kingdom Metazoa; phylum Chordata; class Actinopteri; order Clupeiformes; family Engraulidae; genus Coilia; species Coilia nasus. The sequence continues at coordinate 22,680,598 of CM050211.1, forward strand.
TTCTGTTTGTGCAACCCAAATGCCAGATGAACCTTTAAGCATATATTTGAGAAGGAGAATAACAAAGCCCACTCTCCTTGTGTCTCTTCTGTGAAGGGCAACTGACACGAGACGCTAAGATGAAAAGCTAGCCAAACCCGCGCCTGACACATACAGTATATATGGCTCATCAACTCTCCCCATCAAACCCCCATTTGGGCAGACACCAATTTGCTCTTCCTCCTTTCCATTGGCTGTGGGGATGTCAGAAGGGAAGTATGGAAGGAGGAGGAGGGGCGGCACAAACATTGTTGAGGGAGATAGACAGATAGATAGAGAGAGTGAGTGAGAGGGAGAGAGAGAGAAAGAAAGAGAGAGAGAAAGAGAGAGAGAGCTCTGCTTGACAGAGCGTACAGTCCCGACAGGGAGGTGTGCTGGAGATGGGGTGCTGGGGGTGCTGGCGTGGGGAGGCTCGGCTGTAATTGCCTGCTGCAGCTGGGAGATCACACACCTGGAGGTTTCCTGACGCTAATCTGCAAGAGCAGCGGCGCTCATCGCAGGCTCTCTCTGGTCGAACCACGTGGGTTTAAACAATAAGCCAGCCCCACGTTCCTCTCTCTATCTCCACATCGTCAGGGAGGGTTAAGGCTGGCCTGACCCCTGTAATCCTGAGATAGGAACACAAACGGCGGTCCCCCCACTGAACACGGTGTGTTTCGTTAAACTTAATCCCATCTAACAGAGGGTCTGTGTGTGTGTAAGTGTGTGTGTGTGTATCTGTGTTGTGTGTGACTGTGTGTGTGAGTGTGTATGTGTGTGAGAGAGAAAGACAGACAGAGAGAGAGAGAAAGAGAAAAAGAAAGAGAGACATACAGAGAGAGTCACAGAGGACAGTAGTTCAAAAACAGGGGGAACCTGGCTCAGCCAAGCATACAAAACTCTTGCCTTGTCTCCAGGCAAGAGAGAAGCAGGAAGTAAGCCTGCCTTTTGCAGGGCACAGATTACTATGGCTCCATTAGCGAACAAACAGAAAAAAGGTAAAAAGAAAGAAAGAAAGAAAGACAGAAAGAAAGAGAGAAAGAAAAGGGAAATCAGACCTGGGAAAGAGCTCCTGCTTGTTCTTTGTGTGCACAGGAGCCTCTGTGCAATCTCTTTATCTCTCTTCTGTCTGCTTTCATTTTCCCGTCTATCACCGCCCCCGTCCTCCAGCTTTACTTTACCTCCCTCAGCTTAGTCTGTGGGGACAGGCTGATAATATTTTGGTTTGTGTGTGTGTGGGTTTATGTGTGTGAGTGTGTGTGTGTGTGTGTGTGTGTGTGTGTGTGTCTGTCTGTCTGTATGTGCATGTACATGTGTGTGTGTGTGTGTGTGTGTCTGTGTCTGTCTGTGTCTGTGTGCTTGTACGTGTGTGTATGTGTGTGTGCGCGTGTGTGTGCCTGGGTCTGTCTGTGTCTGTGTGCATGTACATGTATGTGTGTGTGTGTGTGTGTGTGTGTGTGTGTGTGTGTGTGTGTGTGTGTGTGTGTGTGTGTGTATGTGTCTGTCTGTGTCTGTGTGCATGTACATGTGTGTGTGTGTGTGTCTGTCTGTCTGTGTCTGTGTCTGTGTGAATGTACGTGTGTGTATGTGTGTGTGCGCGTGTGGGTGTGTGTGTGTGCCTGGGTCTGTCCGTGTCTGTGTGCATGTATGTGTGTGTGTGTCTGTCTGTGTGCATGTACGTGTGTGTGTGTCTGTCTGTGTCTGTGTCTGTGTGCATGTCCGTGTGTGTGTGTTTAGGGTTTTTTTCCCACTTGTACCGGGCTGCTCCTCACCCCAGGATTCACCTCGGCCCATGGTTACGGATCTCGTCGCCATGGCTCCTTAGCAACAGCATCACACAGGGGGGAAGGAACGAGCAGAGGAGCAGGAGAAGCAGGAGGAGCAGGAGGAGAAGGAGGAGGGTGAGTGAGGAAGGCCCTTGAGAAGGGGGGGTGCAGGGGGGGGGGGGGGTGCAGAGATGCTCCTTCCTATTAGCTGAGCCATGTGCTGGGGGCAGGGAGTGTCTGTGTGCAACGAGGGCACGGGGGGTGGAGGGGGGGGGGGGGGGGTCTCACATTTTACATAGGGTTCAGCAAAAACGTAATGATCATTAGAGGTACACAACTAATGAAGGTCTCTAGAGTGAAACAAATAGGCACAACAGATACTTTAAGGCTACACAGCTGAAATTAAACAAGCGATATATAATTGTGGTACTCGTGCTTTTGCTTTCATTGTGGGCACTCGTGGGCGAGTGATTGTGAAGTCCGCGTCCGGTTGAATTAAGACGCGACGCAGCCCCCATCGACTGTCACACTGTGTCTGGCACACTGAGTCGTGCGTGCGGGGAGCCGGAAGAGCGAAAGAAACAGACAGGCTGGCACAAAAGCGCAGCTTCAGCACTGTCAGCTGGGATTTGTGCGCCAGTTGTATAGACAGAATTGCATATATGCCTGCATTGCATATATGAAAACTGTGAGGTCAACAACAGGCCATCTATCAATGTTTTATGTGTCTCTGTGCCGCAGCATCAAGGTGTGCATTCACTGTTACTGCATGTGGCTGGCCATTATACTGGTGCTTGTCTTTGTTTCAAGAGTCTGCTACCAATCTGACCTGTGAAGGAGCTAACAGCTCAAATGAAGACTACAACAGAATGATGAAAGAAAGCTTTACATTCACTCTTACTGAATGTGGATACCATTAGCTCAGTGCTTTTCTCTGTTTGAAGGGTGCACTGGAAATCTGACCTGTGAAGGAGCTAAGGACTCAAATTAAGACTACGGCAGTATAATGAAGAAAAGCTTGCCATTCACTGTTGCCGAATGTGGCTGCCATTATCTCAGTGCTCATCTTTGTCTTAAGAGTGCACTGGCAATCTGACCTGTGAAGAAGCTAACAGCTCAAATGAAGACTATGATAGTATGAAGAAAAAACACTTTACATTCACTGCTGCCGAATGTGGCTGCCATTATCTCAGTGCTCGTCTTTGTCTTAAGAGTGCACTGGCAATCTGACCTGTGAAGGAGCTAAGGACTCAAATGAAGACTACGACAGCATCATGAATACAGAGGCGTGGATCATCTGGTGCCAAACAAAAGGGGATGAAATCAATGAGTGGTAATCGTTGGGGCAAGATGGCTGGCGCTTTCCGTGAGGAGTGGAGAGCGCGACCAATAGCTGCTGGGCCTAATTTGCTGCAATCGGCCCATCTGCCTGGGGTTACCGTGGTGATTAAAGGCATTCTGCCGCTCCTGGTGGGCTCTCAGCAGGCGCATCCCTTCCTCCTGAGACTCCCGAGTTTCCCCCCCCTTACCCAATGGACAAACACACACACACACACACACACACACACACACACACACACACACACACATACACACACAAACACACACACACAGACACACAAACAACCCCCTCCCCTCCAATTACAAAACACATGGGTGAACAGCACACATGCACACACACACACACACACACACACACACACACACACACACACACACACACACACACACACACACGCCGCATACACAGAATAAGTGCTGTGACTGTGTGAGAGGTGCAAATGTAGTCTCAGGGGAATTAAGCCATTCAACCAGCTCAGTGTGTGTGTATGTGTGTGTGAGTGTGTGTGAGTGTGTGGGTGTGTGTGTGTAAAGAAGAGGCTAGATGGGTGTGTGGGATGGTGGCACTGAAGGGTGGAGTGTATGTGTGCCAGTATCCGTGTCTGTTTCTGCGTGTAGGATAAAAGGAAGGGGGTGTCTATGGGTGCTCGGCTGCTGACAAATCCATTAATTAAACCCTCAGAAATCTATCAGCTCCACAATAACAACGACAAGAGACACCCCCGGAGCTAATTTAGTGGTGCTGAAGCACTCTCTCTCGCTCCTCTCTCTCTATATATATCTGTCTCTGTCTCTGTCTCTGTCTCTCTCTCTCTCTCTATCTCTCTCTCTCTCTCTCTCTCTCTCTCTCTCTCTATCTCTCTCTCTCTCTATTTCTCTCCCTCTCTCTCTATAGCTCGCCTTTTCTCCCCCTCTCCCTTTTTTAGGGGGGCATTTTGTGATTTTTTTTTCCTGGACACCCGCTGCGATTTAGAACGAGCGCGGCTGAGAGATGGCCTGTGCCCGAGCAGACAGCCGTGGGTAGGTGACCGAGGACAAGCACAGCGTGCCAGAGAACAAAGACACATGAGAGAGTCCTCCAGATAAACGTCCCTGACTCATCTGGACACAATACACAACACGTTTCCCTTCACCGATAACATTACTACATACTACAATGTGCTACTTGCTAAGTGCAAACACTAGAAATGGCAAAAATAAACAAAAACAAACAACAAAATATCCAAATAAAAACTAATTCAATGCAAATTCAATAATAAATAATATTATAAATAAAAATATTTTAAATGTATAATGATGAATGATAGTGCTCAACATGTTATGCTACTGTACATATATGTATGTATGTACAGTAAGGGACTATGAAATATTCTACATTCACGTCTAAACTCTTCATGTATTGGAGACATGGATATGTAAACACATTTAAACGCAGACAGAGAAAGACTGTCGGACTAGAAAGCACTCCATTCTCTAACAAGACTAGATTTACAGCCTACAGCAGTGACCTCAGACATGTGAAAATACACACTACAGGCACAGACAGACATATCTTAACTTATTCCCCTCCTCACACACACACACACACACACTCACACAGACACACATGCACACACACACATCTAACATATCCTCCCTCTTCCTCCCCAACAGTCAGACAGACGCATAAACTTAAACACCCACGCACTTGCAATAAAACATGCCCCAGACTCCCCTTTGCTCACACAAATGGAAGAACACACACACACACACACACAGGCACAGACACGCGCACACACACACACACACACACAGACACATAAAAGAGGATCCCCATGATAGTCCCTGATAACCTGGGGTGCTTTTCCTTTCTGGCGGTGTTGTTGGCATTTTCCAGGCCCTCAGTGCCTCACACTGTGGGGTCGTAGCAAGCAGAGCCAGACTGCTCCTGGCTCCCGGCGTGCGTCTCCCCTCCTCCTCGCCCTTAGACCAGCTTGTGTGTACGAGTGTGTTTGTGTGTGTGTGTGTGTATGTATATGAGTTTGTGTGTATGTGTGTGTGTGCATCTGTTTGTGCATCTATATGGATGTGTGTGTGTGTGTGTGTGTGTATGTTTGTGTGTGTATGTATGTATCTGTGTGTGTATGTGTGTGTGTTGGGGTGGGGGGGTGGTGGTCATACAGTAAACATCTGTTTATGGCACATTTGCTAATGTATGCATCCATCGCAAAACATAGCCTTCAGAATGGGTCCTCGGGCCTGAGTTGATTTTTCCCACTGGAAAGACTGGGGTATCTCCCCTCCTCCCCCTCGAACACACAACAAAGTGCCAACGTTTCCTTAGAAAACACTCCACAATGCTGCTACGAGCCCTGTTTATTCTAACTGCCCCGACTACCGTTGTTAGCGAAAGATATGCAAACAATGGGTCTTCTCACAACACAAGTTACCAAAACGAAGACATTGCAAGTATTTACGGCCCGTTTGCCTCCGGTCAGAGTGTGCTAGATCACACCTACATAATACTGGCTACCTGGGTGCAAAAAGATATAACTGATATTTTGTTCTTGTTATGTTCTTGCTACATTTTTGTTATGTTCTTGTTGCTGCCGTGGCATATTCTTCTCAAATGCCTGCCCCAACTTCCTGTCACTGCTAGTCAAGTGGTTCCTCGCCTCGCCGATGCACTATGCCAGCTTTACGGCACGTGCGTACGCTGATGCTATGCAGAAGGGAAACAAGCTGGCAGCCTCTGAACATACTCCACCACTATAAATATTCACCGACTTCTCCAACTGTGTCGGGGCATGTGAGATTATGGACACCAGCCAGTACCGGATAGTCTAAGAGGTATGGATGTTTGTGCGTTTGTGTGTAGGTGTGTTATGTATGTGGGTGTCTGCTTGTGTATGTGTGTGATTGTATTTGCATGTGTGTGTGTGTGTGTGTGTGTGTGTGTGTGTGTATGTGCATGAATGTGTGTTTGTGTATGTGTACAGTATGTGTGTCTATGCAGACGTCTGTCTTGTGTGTTTTTGTAAAACTCCTGAGTGTGTGTGTGTGTGCGCGTGTGTCTGTGTGTGTGTGTGTGTGTGTGTGTGTCTGTGAGTGTGTGTGAAAGAGGGTGAAACACTGACAGGAACCAAGTGAACCTTACAGACGGGTGATGTGATGTGGACCAGTGAAGAGGAGCCGTAGAAAGCTAGCAGAGCCCCTTGGCTGGGTCTGAGACATGGAACTAGACACTCACTCAAATATTTCTAATCCCCCAAACAGTGACGGGAGGCTGCTTAGATCTGCTATTTTGGCAGAGAAAACAAGAAGGTTGAAAATGGCTGAAAAGCAAAGGATCCGCTCATCCTCACAAACAGTATTTCATGTTAACTATACTATTATGTCCTTAAGAATATAACAACACAATCAAGTAGCTGTGAGACCTTTGGCACTACTTTCTTAACCACAATTTATTAACCACGACTTTAACAGTGGGATGCTGAAAGTTCAAAGTTGACTACTGCTCCATACAGTCATATGCTACTGGTAGAGAAGAACACACCAACTGAGGGCCAATGATGAGAGTCCTACATGAGCAGACTCATGGGGTGAATAATGTTCCATGACACAAACCAAAATGCACGCGTGTAAATGTGCATAATGTATAAGTGGGACTGACAGCAATAGGAGTAAGTGATTCCCCGCGAGAGGGTGGTCGACTAGGGACACTAAATGCCAGCGTTGCAGCCAGCTCTGGTAGTAAATTTACCATGCCCAGTCGGCACACACACACACACACGCAAGCACAACGCACACACACTCATGCATGCACGCACACTCATGCACGCGCACGCACACTCATGCACGCGCACACACACACACACACACACACACACACACACACACACACACACACACACACACACCAAACCTTTGACTGCAGATGCAAGAAACACATGAAATCAACTGGGCCTCCTAAAAAATACAGTACAGGCACTCTTGGCAGGTGGAAATCTGCAGTGGTGAGAGAGGTGTACACAGAACAGTAGAATAAATTAGAGACAGGACAGTGGGAGCACTGAGAGACAGACGGGCACGACAAAAGGCATTAGGCATCATTTTGAGCAACACTGTCTTATCTGACAGTAAATCTATGTAATTATTTAAACAAGTCTTCCATTGTCGGTGACATTGCTGAATAATACCCTTGCAGCAAGGAGCTTTCGTTTTGTACGATTTTTTGCAGGCATTGCTGAATGGCAATGTGAGTGTTGTTATCTGAGAGGGAACAGGAAGGTTATTTAGCAAAGGCTGTCCGGGGAAACACACCACACACTAAGGAAAGGTCCCATATTAGTTTTTATTACTCAGCAGTGGATGCGTGGGGAGCTTACAGAAAGAAGACAGGGTTTCGACTGCTCCTGAAATGTATACCATCGCATGAAGTTATTTACAGCTAAAAGACACCACCTTATATCACCACTGAGGGAAACAGATCTGAGGTAATCTCCAACTCCTGCACCAACTGTTCTGCAAAAGCACTCTCACTGGCATCTGAGTAGATCAGAGTGCCAAGATCTATGGCTGAAATGTGTCTTTGGTGCATGCAGTATGAAAGCAATAAAGGAAGGAGTACATAGAAAGAGCAGGTTCTGTTTCCATCCCTATCTGTAAAGCTCATCAGGCAAAGACTGCTGTGTTTTGTGGTACCCTTACATAACTAAAGCACCCATACTTTAAAAAAAACCCAAAAAGACTGGGTAACATCTTCTGGGCAAACGATCCAGAATAAAGTGATGTGTCACTTAAAAAATATTTAAAGATAAGCCTTCAGACTGTATAGCATGTTTGTCACTGCCTCAAAAAGCATCCAGGGGCCCATGACCACTAAGAGCCTGGGGAGTTTAGCATGTGCTGTCGACACACACAAACCGCAAAAACGCAGATTAACATC
>CM050211.1:22693649-22761149 GCA_027475355.1 Coilia nasus
AGAGTAAGACCAGAGGCTCATTACCAGCCTGCCTAGTTACCGTAGCCTCAGTCACAGTAACAAAAGCCCTGGCACTGCCTGTGGGCACTGAGGTGGCAAGAGGAAAAAACACACACACACACACACACACACACACAGACACACACAGACACACACACCGCGGCAGAGGAAGCGTCCGAGTTAGTTACCTCTCATATGGGAAGGGCAAGTGCCTGCTCTGGTAGGGGAAACTGGCTCCTCTGGTACCGTTCTGTCATCCCTAGTGGTCCCAGTCCCAATCCTCCTCTCAGCCTCCAATGATGGCTCCACTGATGCCTGCTGTGTCTCCTTAAGTCCACTAAGTGAGGGCTAAAGTGGTTGGTCACTTTAGAAATTCATATCCGGGAAAGACAGAGAGAAAAAGGAATAATCTCTCTCTCTCCCTCTATTTTTCTCTCTCTTCTTCTCTCGTCAAGCCTTAATGGGCAGTGCTATCTTGTGGATCTTCCTGCTCTGTCTCTGTCTCTGTGTCTCTCACTCTCTGTCTTTACACACACACATGCACACATGCGCGCAGCACGTACACACACATCCCTCTCGGGCTGTCTCCTTCCACACACTGAGGCAAATGCACACACTCACACGCAGGCACACACGCACACACACACAGCACAGGCACAGATTCCCCCACCCACACCCCCCTTTGCTCCGCCCACTCCCGCCCACCTCATGAATAATGAATTAGCCCCCAGCTACATGCTTCTTCTTGTCCCTCCCCCCAAACAACCACCACACTTCTTTCCCTCTTGTGCGTCCATGCACACAGATACACACACACACACACACACACACACACACACATGGACACATAATCTCAATCCTGGCAGAAAGCAAAAGCCCGTGAAGGAAGCGTGGGGCAGCTTTAAGGTTTCTCATCACCCACTGATCCCCCCACCTCAAACACACACACACACAGACACACACACACACACATAACAAGACACAACTTAAAGACACAACCCCCCTCTAACTCCCCTCCCCTGACCTCTCCACCCCGACCCGCATCTCACCCCTCTCACTGCCGTCTGCCTCCTTGTCAGGCACACGTCGCCCCAAACGCCCCAAACGCCCCAAACGCCCCTCTGCCACGGCCACGGCCTCCACAGCACACGGGCAGATGGGCCAAAGCTGATACGAAGATGATATGTTTTTCTCTTTGTGTGTGTTTGTGTCCGTGTTTGTGTGTGTGTGGCTGTGGGGGTGCTTATGCTGATTTCTGTGTCTGTGTGTGTGCCTGTGGGGAGTGTGTGTGTATGACAGAGAGCGTGAGGGAATGAGTGTGTGTGTGTGTGCGTGTGTGTTTGTGTGTGTGTGTGTGTGTGTGTGTGTCTGTGTATGTGTTTGTGTGTGTGTGTGTGTGTGCGTGTATGTGTTTGTGTGTCTATGTGTTTGTGTGTCAATGTGTGTGTGTGTGAGGCAAGGGTGGTGTCATTCATTACACTGCAGGAGATGGACACTGAACCTGTTACACGAATCACGTCTGAACTCATTTTTTTTACCTGACAGGGAGCTGTGTGATATCACGAGCTATGTGATAGAAAGGTGTAAATCAGACAGACACCGTTTCCTGAGGTAACGAAAGGCATGAGGGAGCAAGACAGACTCTTGAGAGATAGAGAGAGAGATGGAGAGAAAGAGAGAGAGAGAGAGAGGTAAGAAAGGAGGAGTGTGAGTGGGCACGGGTGAACGAGTGACTGACTGAGTTGACAGCAGCTGAGACAGACATCGTCAAGGAGACGGAGCAGATGCCCCAGCCAGTGCCTCTCATCAGCCAAAGGCCAAGTGGTAATTAACCAGCGAGTCTGTCTTCCCACTTTTCACGTCCTCTCACAGTTTGACGGTTTCACTGTGCGACAGTCTGCTACTTAAGGCAAAGAAAAGTGTGTATTTGTGTGTGTGTGTGTGTGTGTGTAAGAGAGAGAAAATAAGAAAGAGTGTGTGTTTAGGTGTGTGTATATGCAGGGCTGAAGTGGAGGGTAAACGCACATACAGACAGCTTCCCCACCTCTCAATTTTCAGAGACAGTGTATCACCTCTCAACAGTTTATCCACCTATCAATTGAATGCATTGAGTTAATAATAAAGTTTATGCACCAAATACAACTTTTAATGTTCCAAAATTGTACTATGTCTTCTGTATTTACAATATGTGATCCAGGGAACAATTAAAATAACTGATACCATTCAACCATGTTTTAAATGTCTTTTCAACACATCTGATGCCACACAGTGCATTTACTTCACCCTGATCATCTAGTTAAAGGTTCGAAAATCAGTATTCGTTCTGCATACTGGGGCTCCTCTCAACCAATGTATGAAAAACTAACAAATTGAAGACAAGAAAATCTTGTCATATAACATCTATACTTCTCACTTCTTTTTAGACACAGCGCACAGTACTATGTATGATGTCTTTCACACAATGTTGTGTTGTTATTATTGACAGTTTTGCATCAACCATATGCAGGCAGAGACTAGTATAGATGTTTTGGGATTGAGAATGGAAGGATTGGGAAGGGGTTAAATGGTAATTGAGTAACTCAGATGTCCTTTTGGTACCAATGGTTCTTTTTCCCCTCTCCCACACACATATTTCGCCATGTGCTCTTCAGGTCCACTGAAATGAAGAACAGTGTAGTTTCTGGGAAAGCAAACCAATGTTTTTAATGATCCAATTTTGGCAGAACATTGACAGACCATTTCAGACCACCCTTTGTGCTGAGAAACAGTGTTGTGCAACCAGGGCTGTTGCATTTGCTATAGCTATTGTTTCAACTCCCTACTGTAAACACCAGAGATACACACCATTAATTTTGTGTAATTAAATGTCTTTCATAGACAGATGCCTGTGTTTGTGTGTGTGTGGGTGTGTGTGTGTGTGTGTGTGTGTGTGTGTGTGTGTGTGTGTGTGTGCGTGTGCGTATGTGTGTGTTGTGGTTCCCAAGTCAGTCTTTGTCATGATTAGAGTGGTTGAAGGCAGATCAGGTACACAGAGGCAAGGCAGGACCTGAGGAACCCCACAGTAACCTGATTCTATAAAACACCCCCTAGGATCTATGAGCAGGTGTGAGACACACACATACACACACTCCTATACATACACACACATCCCCACATCTACAAACACACACACACACACACCTCTTTGAGCCCTACTCGACAAACAACGGGTGTGACTGGCAGTTAGGACCTCGTGGAGCACTCAAAGGTACACTACGGGGTTGCCAGCCACAGCATGATTGGAAGGATTTGAGTTGCCATGGTGACGGCCCGCGCATTATGCTAATGGGACATCTCTGTGGAAGAGGGCGCTGAGCAACTAAAAGAGCACACTTTTGAAGGATTTACACCAAATAGAAGACAAGGTGCAGATTACATATCACCTCTCTCTAGCATGCATAGCCTGATCAGAAGGAGTAATGATCAGGGGGAAGGTTATTCCTTGCTATAAGATTTTTTTCATGGAGCAGGGCCTGCTTGGATGAATATAAAAAAAAAAGAAATGGGCGATAATGTTCGCTGAGCGTCAACACGTGTTGCCGGCCAGCGCTTTTGTTTGCCGTTGCCACCGGTTCACAGAGGAAGAAGCTTGATGAGCGCGGCGAGAGGGCATGCCGATTAATTGTGCGCAAATTTGCGAGCGCATTCCTCACTCCTGCTCTGACGTCCACTGTGTGGGCTCCAGTTGGCCACGGGGCATCGCTGTGGGCGAGGGGGCCGCTGTGAATGAGGGGTTCTGTTCTTCCTTCTACCAGGATGGAAAAACAAAGCCCACAGAGCTTGTGACTGCAGCCACACGCGATGGATGCCACATTTCCCCTGCATCTCCCAGGGTTCCCCACCTAAGAGGCTTCTTCTAAAGGTTTTTGTTTTTTAAGACAAAACCCTCCATAGCTCCTACCTAGCCCCGCAAACAACAGCGGTAGGACAGTGGGGGTTGGTGGCAGAAGGGGAACAAGGGAAGGTGGGAACAGAAGCCTGAGGCTGACCGGGGGTGGTGGTGGTGGTGGTGGTGGGGTGGGGGGTTTGGGGGTTGAGGCACGGGCATTTTTGCAGCTGAAAAGCCTCCACACAAGCAGCCCGGCTCAGCGTTACAGAGGGCCTTTCTACTACAGGCATCAGGTGTGAGTCTAATTGGGCTGTTTAAAAATGCAACAGCAGGCTTGCTCTGACCAACTGTGGAAGAGAGGAAGAGGAGGAGAGAACGACAGAGCCAAAAAAAGGGGGAAGAAAGAAAAGGGAGCAGGTGAGGAAGAAAGAATGACTGAATGAATGAAGGAAATAATGAAAGAGAAAGAATGAAAGAAAGAAAGAAAGAAAGAAAGAAAGAAAGAAAGAAAGAAAGAAAGAAAGAAAGAAAGAAAGAAAACTGGGAAAAAACAAAGCCCTTTGTTCTGTGCACTGCTTAAGTGAAGAGAGAGACAGACCAGGAAACCCTTTGGAAGCTGTCCTCATGCTGGACCTGTATACCACAATACAGCAGCTCATTAGCGACACACTGGGGTCTGGCATGTTGGGTCTGGGCACCGTAGCGCTGTCAGGTTATTCTGATGCTCTTAAGAAGCAAAGAAAAAGAAGGGAGAAAGCTGCCTTTGAAAACCTAGTGGTTGGCTTTTAAATGTTTTGGCAATGCAGCCAGTGGTTGAAAACCACTCGCTGTAAAAAAAAAAAAAAAAAAAAAACATCCTATAAATAACATTCAACAGTGCTTTTGTTACATAAATATCAAATGTCAAGTCTTTTGTTTGTGGGCAACCACTTTCTGATTGGCTGAAAAAAGGGAGTCATGACGAGCTGTACCGTGTCTGGAGCAGGAAGACTCCAGGTGGCCGCTTCCCGCCTCTTTTCTCACGCCGTCATGGGGACGTCTCATCTCAGCCTAGCCTGAGGCTAAACACGTCTCCGGCTCACTGGGAAGGTCATATTTCTCCCCCCATCATCCACAGTATCCTACCCACTGACAACACAATACAAGGAGGACAACGCAGCAATTCTTCTGCCCCTACACTAGGCTTATGTACTTGATTATTCTGGGGAAAAAATATGGCAACGTCACTGTTTCTCCATAGTAAAGTGGGTGTGTGGTATAGTTTGACCATTTTACAGTAACATTTTTCTCTGTGACTCTCATTCTTTCTTGCACCCCACCCCAATCTATCTATCTCTAGTAGTCTGGAAGCACACACACTTTTTACATCCAGGGTTAAACAATACGTCACCCCAACATGAAACATTCATGACAGTTTGTGTGAGGAGAGAGCCCTTCCACTCTCCCTGTTCTCTGTTCACCTGCTCTGTGCCCCTGGGTCTCTTGAGTTGTGTACTGCACAGGATGAGCACACAGCAGTCCCAAACGGACCCCCACACACAGCTGCCGCACACACCCCAGAAGATTCCAGCCATACAATAGGATAGCTAACCAAACACACCCCCTCAGATTCTAGCCATACAGTAGGTTAGCTAACCAAACACACTCCACACATCCTGGTCGTACAGTGTGATAGCTAACCAAACACATGCCACAGATGCTGGCCATAGACTGGGATAGGTAACCAAACACACCCTACAGATGCAGGTCATTAAAGTGGGATAGCTAGCCAAACATACCAGACACACCCCATAAGATCCTGGCCATGAACGGGATAGCTAACCAAACACACCTTAGCAGATCTTAGCCATGGTGGGGCAGCTAACCACACACATCTTAGCAGATCTTAGCCATAGAGTAGGAATAGCTAGCTAACCAGACACACCCTAGCAGATCTTAGCCATAGCTAGCTAACCAGACACCCCGGAAGGATGCTACTCCTACGCCGAGTCCTCTGGGCAGCAGCGGTCGTGTGGGCTAAAAACACGCTGCAGGTGTGTCTCTGCCTCTGCATGGCACTGTGCTGACTCATTCCCTCCCTCCCCCGCTCTCCTAAATCATGTGGCCCAACAGGCAGCGACTGAAGCAATTGGTGACAAGCCACAAGGCAAAAAAAAAAAAACTGTAACTTACACTGCGCTACAAAGCCAAAAGGCAGTAAATAAACAAACTGAGTTTAGACTGGAAATTGACTTCATAACACCTCATTTGTCTTGGAAGTAAATCTCTTGCTTCTTGCTATTAAGAATGTAGATAAGAGCAGCACCACTATTATTATTTTCTCAGTTTTTATGGTAACATAGTTATTGCATTTTGCCTTTGTAGAGCAGTAGAGTGAATATAACTTGCTACTACAGAGTGCTAACGATATATATGGTTAGTCATGATAATATATTATATGGGAACACATTTTACGTTAATGACTCAGTTATTATCGAGAGCCCAGTACAGAGAGCCTATTAAAATCCATAGCACAGTTAGTCTGGTCAATCAAGTATGTGACCCCACAACAGGTGTTCAAAGGACAAAAGAAGAAAGGAAAATGGCGGGAGACTCTTATTTCAGGGCACAGCTGAAAGCTCCGACCTGCTAGGTCGACAGCAGAACGGATGGAGGGAGGGAGGGAGCGAGGGAGCGAGAGATGGAGAGGGAAGGAGAGATGGTGGTGTTCAAATGAGAACATTGTAGGGACACATTTAGGTGATCTCAGGTAATTGGATTGACCGCTCAGGAGCAGCAGGATGTGGCTTGGCGAGAGAGAACATCGATAGCAAACCAAGGTGTCATCCTGCCCAGTAACAACATCAGTGTGATTAAAATGAGAGTAAGGTGTGTGTGTGTTACTGTGTTTGTGTGGGCGTATGGGTGTGTGTGTGTGTGTGTGCGGGGCTGTCTCTGTGCCTGTGTGCTAGTGTGTTTTTGGGTGTGTGTGTGTTATTTGATAATACAATTTGCTGCTGACGGCCAGATCAAACTGTTCCTGCTCTCTCCTGTTTTTGGCCCGGAGTGAAGTTTTTCAAATATGTTCCGACCTAATGCACTCAAGCTCGAAGTCTTGGGAGAGCTTTTCTTTTGTTTTGCAACATCATTAAACATTTGTCCACCCTGCTGCTATTAGGCAATGCACAATAAAAGCCAAATAAATGTTCTTGCTCTTATTTGTTTGTGTTGCCGCCGACCCCACTTCTGGAAAAGGCCGTCCACAAGGCATAAATTGAATCTTCCAAGAACTTGCCAAGGCATTGGCCTTAATTTTGTTCATCGTCATCATAATCTCTCTCTCTATCTATCTATCTATCTCTCTCTCTCTGTCTATCTATCTCTATCTCTCCCTCTTTCTCTCTGTCTGTGAATGGCTGTGGAAAGGGAGGAAAGAGACAGAAAGGGAGAGAGAGTGACAGACAGAGAGAAGGACAGAAAGTCAGAGACAGAGAGAAAGACAGAAAAAGAGAAAGCAAGAGACAGAGAGAGAGAGAGAGAGAGAGAGAGAGAGAGAGAAAGAGAAAGAGAGACAGGGAGACAGAGAGACAGAGAGAAGAGTAGCTGATTCAGACGAATGTGATTGTGGTGACGCAGCCGTTGCTGGGTACACGCTGACAATTAAGTGACATAATCACATCTTTGGTCCCCGACATCCCAGTCCTCAGGGCTGGTTTGTGTCTAGTGACAGACACCGTGCCGGTGGCATGTTTCTGCGTGACAAGAGATCTGGATGGCCAGTTGCCACTCACCACATAAACCAGCAGGTCTATCCCCTCAGGAGCAACATCGGCTGGGCTCAGACTAACCCTGTCACCGTTTCATAACCTGCAGGGGACAATTAGGGCTGTTTTTGTCTGTTAGGGATAGGACATGCTTCTTGACTTTTGGTTCAATTTCAAACAAAGAGTCCCTCCTTCCCCCGATTAAAAAAAATGTGCAATACTTTTGGCTACAGTTACAATAACATATGCCAGACATTATCCACACATATGCAGACATGTAGACACAGACATGTACACACACATACACACACACACACAACTCTCACACTTTAACTGCAGACAGACGACATCTGTCAGTCACGGTCTGAATGGAAGTTGCAGGAGACAGGACGCCACAAGGGCTAGAGGAAGTCAGATGGCCCCTGGTCAAGACACAGCGTATGTGTTTAAGGCTCCAGGCTCATGTCTGTCTTGACTGGGACCTGACTCCACACACACACACACACACACACACACACACACACACACACACACACACACACACACACACACACACACACACACGGCCTGTGGCCTACTTTACCCCCTCAGACACCAGAGTGTGGGGTGAACAAAAGCACTTGCCCCTACTTGTCAGCCAAACACGCTGTCACATACAAGCCTTGCTTAATGCAGAACACCCCCAAACCCCCCCTGGCCTCCTCCGCCTTTTCTTAAGACGTACCCCCTATCAACAGGAGGTGTTGTCGTTTGTCAGTTAATAGCTGCTGCCCCAACCCGGCCACCCCACCCCCACCCTCAACCCCCACTCCCAAACGGGCCTGGACACTACAGGAGTGCCTTGATCTGCCAACGCACGCGCACGCACACACACATACACACACACACACACATGCACGGCAACGTCTTCAGGACACAATAGGCAGAGCAGCTGGACAGCACGGCCCCTGTGCTTGTGGTTGGCCTGCATGCTTAATCGCGAGCCACAGACTAGCCATCTGGAGCCAACCACCCCCAACACATACACACACACACACACACACACATACACACACACATCTGCCCCCAATCAATGGCCGGAGGAGAGAAAGGACCAGTGCACCAAAACTATCACTCATATCACAACAACTTTCCACTCCATCATATCCCCAACCACTAAAGGTCACTCTCACAATTGTTTGTGTGGGACAGGGGAGTGTGTGTGTTTGTATGTGTATGTGTGTGTGCGTGGTGGGGGCACGATGTGCCATTATCAAGAGTCATCAATTAAAGAGTGTGGTCGGTGATGTGCGGGTTATGCCATTGTGGTAATGTGACCTTATGGTTGACCCCCCCTGGGACGCCACAGAACACTTGTTCTGCCAGAGCACATTAACGGTAATGTGTGGTGCCACTGCGGCTTTCAGACCGCCTCAAAAAAAAAAAAAAAACATTTGTAATGACATGTTGGACCAATCGTGTTTTTTACGCCATCTCCCTGAAGTGGTCTCTACGGCCTTTCTACGCTATCCTATGGACCTGCATTCAAGACAGTTTGATTATTAGTGTCGTATCAGTTCCCAGAGGGTTCCTGACAATGTCATACTGTATGTAGCAGAGGTAGTTTGGGTCTATACAGTCTATACAGACCTATGTACCATTCCCTCACCACACACAGACTTTTGATAAGCAACATTTACATAAATACATAGTAAGTCTGGGCCACAATCAAATAACATGAACTTGAAAGATGAAAAAAAAAAATCAGTCGCTACCACAATGATTAAACCATGGACCTGTAAAAAAATGTGCACCCCTATTGACTGAGTTTAGTGAAGCTGGAAGACCCATGCCTAAGGAAGGCTTTCACCTGGGAAAGTGATATGTGATCCCACTATATTAGGCAGCAAAAAAAGAACAAAGAGGCAAACATAAACACAGTCGTGCCTGGATGGATGTGTCTGCCCTTCTGTCTGGGCGTTTTAGACATTGCTGGATGATCATTTCTTTTTCTTTCTCTTTTTTTTTCCAGTAGTCCATTAGTGCAAATGGCCATGCAGCTGGCAGGCACTGAAAATCAGGATTCAGGTTAAATGAGCACTGTTAATGGGGGGTGGGTGGGGGGTGATGATGTAGTGGCCTAAGCCAAGGGAGAGAGAGAGAAAAAAAGAGAGAGGTAGAGAGAGAAAGACAGAGGTAGGAAAAGAGGTAAAGAGAGAGAGAGAGAGAAGAAAGAGACAGAGACAAAAAGCGAGAGAGGTAGAGAAAGAGGTAGAGAGAGAGAAAGACAGAGACAGACAAAGAGCGAGAGATAGAGAGAGAGGGAGAGAAAGAGGGAGAGCACCAGAGTGAGACAGAGAGACATACAGAAAGATATATAGAGAGAGGGAGAGAGAGTGAGGGAGGGAGAGAGAGAAAGAGAAAGAGAGATAGAGACAGAGAGAGCGATAGATCTATTTTTCATAATGCCCGAGGACTAACAAACCCCCAGCTCATTCATCTCACTGGCGTCACAAAAGGATTACTGTTCAGGAGCATGGGCCTGCCCTGGTGAGTGTCGGGTTACCATTGCTAATTGCCTGCGAATCAGAGAGGGCCCGGGGACCTGGTGCTGTGGGCAGAGAGGGGTGGGCGGTGAGGGTGGAAGTAATGAGTGCGGGGTGTGTGGGAGAGGGGTGGTATGTAAGTGGGTGGTGGTGATGGAGGTACGAGTTGGTGGATGCTGGGTATGGGGGGGCTGTCTGGTGAGGAGGGGGGTTCAGTCAGGTGGTTGACATGACCTACATGTACCAGCCAAGGAGACCTTCAGGGCTCGTGACTATTTTTATCTCGCAACCAGAGAATGTCGGGGAAAATTTGCTTCACCGAGGCATTGTCCATGTCAAAATTTGGGCTTTTTTACACACTGAGCATGCCATACAATTCACACACCGATGCACAGCACTAGAGATTTTAAACAAAGAGTCTCACCATAGACATACACCCTCCCTTACTCTTCCTCACACACACACAAACACACATGCACACACACACACACACACACACACACACACGTACACACACATGCAGACATTAATGCACACACACAAGCACACACACACACACACACACACACACACACACACACACACACACACACACACACACACACACACACACACACACACACACAACTTGCTCCAGCTGAAGGGATGTTTATCCCTTTAGCTCCAGAACTGACAGGATGTTGCTTAATTTCGAGACATGTGTGCACACTTAAAGCACACATTAGTGTGTACACTGAGAAAGTACCCAGACTGCTGCACGTGCCGGGAATCAATTAGGGGAATACAATTAGGGGATGAATTTAGTATGAGCAAACAAAAACCACTCTAATGATGAAAGCCATCAGAACCATTATCTTCTGCACCGGGCAGGTGCACTCTCTACAATCCTAACTGTCTACTTTCGCTGTACTATTTCACGAGTATATTTCACTGTACTCCAGCATGCATGTATGTGTCTGAATATCTGCCCGTGTGTCATTTTTACATGATTCAAAGGTACAAATCAAGGTATTCAAACAGGCGCTGAATAAAACTGAACACTGTTAAGGGGAAAATGCATACTGCCACATTCCATAAGGCATATAAGAAACAAAAACACAACAAACAGCACACTCCATGTATAAGTATTTGTAAGGCCACACACATCTAAGCTCTGTAAAAGAGCAGCAAAATGCTGTAATTAATATCACTGCAGTGCAAAGAGTACATTACAAAACCTCGGCCCTGGAAACCTCAGCTCAGTAGAGCACACTGATTCTAACCTTCAAGGTTACGACTTCATAAACAAGGTCGACCAGTTCCATGCTTCAATCAACATAGGTTATAAGCACCATGCCTTCGAATCAAGCAGTGCCATTTCACTGACACGTCAAAAGGGCTGCATAGGGGCCTCACCCCTGAAGTAATTTAGATGGTGGATAGATAGACAACACACTTGGCGTTAAGGCACGGACTTCCTGACCTTTGTGAAAAGATTGGGCGGCCATCGGTCATTACCGTTTAGGACAAGGCTGCCGTCTGAAATTAGCCAGTGGCCTGGAACAATGCCCTTATTAAACCGCTCTGAAATGACACGGCAGCCACAGCGCCATTTGGAGTCTAAATAACAGGAAGCGCTTGATGATGGCTTCGGTTTAGGTTACCTGTCATGTCTGCCCTACAAAAAATGAAGAATGGCAAACACGGGCCAATTCCCTTTAAGCTGTACAGCACAGTGTTAGGAGGGGTAATATGTGTGTTCACGCACCTTTCTCTCTTTTTCCTCTGTGTGTGAGTGTGTGTGTGTGTCTGTGTGGCGTCTGTGTGTGTGTGTGTGTGTGTGTGTGTGTGTGTGTGTTGTGTGTGTGGCGTCTGTGTGTGTATGTATGTGTGTGTCTGTGTGTGTGTGTGTGTGTGTGTGTGTGTGGTGTCTGTCTGCAGATTAAATATTGAGTGGGATCTTCCAGTGTGAAGAATGAGTGTGAAGAGCAGGCCCACACTCTATGGGTGTCTCGTCTGCTGCCATGGTCCATCCCTGTACTCCATTAGACAAATATTTTCTCACGTTTATATTTACGCACACATCATTTATTACGGTGCCCACTGAGGGACAAACCACATCCTGATGATATATATAGAACAAGACGAACGAGACGTGATTCTCTCATTAAAATGCAAAGACATACAGCAGCTCAAGTGCTTATATGCAGTTGCTTTCTTAAGTCCTCCACCATGGAGCCACAATCTAAGCTCTCTGAGCTCTTCGCACTGGCAGGGTTAATTTATTCAAAACTCTATATTAGCCTGTGCGCAGAGGGAAATCCTCCACAGGCTGCTTTTATTTGCTTGATTTGCCTTTGTGTGAACATTTCCCCTTTTTGTAAAGAGTAGATGGAGCTGTGAGCGAGTAAGTGAGGTTTTTTTCTTCCTTTCTTCTACACACACTCACACTCCCACTGTTGCACAGATGGGAGCCTGGTTAATTTGGCTGTTTTTTTTAGCCCCACAAAGAAGAGTTACATGTGGAGGCAGGAGACCCAGCACAAGGCAAGGGGAGGCAACGTGAGGCAAGGGGAGGTGAGGCAAGGCGAGGCCGTCCTGCCTGCACATCTGTGCTGTCTGCTGGAGACCCAAAGAGGTGTGGCTCCCCCCAGGGACTGGTAACACATTGCCATGCCCACGCACCTACCCCATATCGTCCTCATCTGGTGGTTAAGGGAAACGACCAAAGAAGACGAAGGAGAGAGAGAGAAAAGAAGAAAAAAAAACATTTAACCAGTCATGTTTCGATCCCGCCCTCCGTGTTCTCTCTTCTCTCCTCTCATCCCCTGACCCATCCCCCTTGCTCAGTTTTCCTCCTCTTTCTTGGCCCACTTTTGCCAGAACAATGGGGACAATCGCACCCCCCCCCCCCGAGGGGTGGCAGAGGGCGAGTTTAAATATCAAAAGCTCACAATGGACACCACGCCAGCACCCAGGAGAAGCCCCTTTCACCCAGACCTCCACTGCCCATCTGCTGGCAATGGAGAGAGACTGACAGAGATGGGGTGACGGAGAAAGGCAGAGAGAGAGACAGAGAGAGCGGGAACATGATAGAATGTGTAGGTACTACAGACAATGACCATATTTAGTTTCTCTTTTACGCCACTCAATAGGATTCATGCTTATACAATGTCAGCTATGTGTCACACAGACACAGGCACACAGAGACACAGACACAGACTCTATCACACACACACACACACACACATACATACACACACAGATTTCATGGCAGAGTATCTACTATACAGCTGCTAATGTGGAGAATCCTGAAAAAGCAGATCCTATAGCCCAGAAGAACTTAGCCACACCTCTGAGCCTCATAAACTCACACCTCACCCCAACCCTACAAGAGCTGTTAGCTGTTGGGTTAATGTTCAACTGAAATGCATACTAGGTGTAAAAATAAGCCTTTTTTCCTTTTTTCTCACTTCCTAAACAAAATTGAGAATGACTTTTTACACTTTTTTTACACTGACACTTTCTGTGTGGAAAATTGTATGAGAAATGTTTTTACAGGTAAAATTCAGTGGCTATGAGTCAAAATGGAAATGACAGCACCATCTCCTGGTCACACCTTGTGCACACGGTAAAAGCATCGAATCTGACTGGTCCTGCGCGGGTCAGTACTTGTTCAGCACTGCACCTGTTAGCCTGTTAGGTGAATAATCAATTGGGACTCTGATGCCAGGACATAGCACTTCGCTCACCTCAGCTCCACAGAGCAGAAGACTCACTCTCTTCAACCATACACACATTTGTACTACATGGTCACTCTCTCTCTCTCTCTCTCTCTCTCACACACACACACACACACACACCACACTAGCACACAGTTACATACTTAATAGAGGCCTTACTCTCTTTAACAATACACACATTTGCCCTACACAGTCACACACACTGACATATACCACACACTGAGACACAGTTACACACGAAGCAGAAGTCTCACTTTTTCCAAACACACACATTTTTTTCATAGTCACACACACGCACTGATACACACTACACACATGGACCCAGTAACACACTTGAAACATACACACATCCACCCTATGCGATCACACACATAATGACACACCACCCACTGTCATACACAGTTACACACAGGGCCATGCAAACACCCGGCATCAAAAGGTTTACACACTTGACAGGAGTCTCACTCTCTCCAACCATACACACATTTTTCCTATGCAGTCACACAAGCTGGACAAAAACCCCTCACTGGGACACAGTTTTACACCCAGGGCACCACAAACACCCTGCACCAAGAGGTTAACACACTCTAAGTTAATGAAGAACTGCTAGTGGGGACTCTGTGGTCCACCTGTGACCCCTTTCGACCCCTAATCCCATCTGTTCCCATTAACGCTTTGTTATCTGGGCTGCGGCCACTGAACAGGTTCCCACCTCATCTGTGGGGTGGGGGTGGGTGTGGGGGGCAGGTGGAGAGATCGATTCTCAGGGGCAGCCAACATCTCCATTACCAAGTCCCCTGGGAGCAGACGCCCGCCTCTCCTGTCACCTTTAATCTGCTCTTTCTTTGGAACAGGTGCTTTAACCTTTGACATATATGCAGTTTTTTTTTGTGGAGGGAAGGCTCATGTTTAGCTGGCTGGTGCCTAAAGCATGAACCCCTTCAGTAGCTGATCTGGGACCTGCTGCTGCTACAAACCTATAGGCATTCTGACCTCTGTCCGTGTGGTTAAGAAACTGACAAGAGAACAGTTTTCATAAATTCAGGGCCACTAGGAGATGGCAGGGCGTGGGTAGACATGTAATCAGCACAACACCACCTTGCTAGAGTGACTATGGGGTGTATCGGGTGAATGTGCCATTGTGGCATACTGACTTACAGAATTGAGTTAGCTGGGAAAGGCTTGACAAGAGGTCAGTGGAAGCTGTTAACAGTGTACAGTGTATAATTACGGCAAAAACAAGGCTGAAGTGGCAGATAGATAGATAGATAGATAGCTTCCCCTTGTTATCATACCCAACACAAAGAGGTGCATGACTAAGGCCAGGTAAAGCAAGCCAAGGTTTCCTTGCACAGAAACATTAGACTGTGCCTCAGTGTGGAAATGACCTTAAGTGTTGACTTTGTGTACCTTGTGCAGCATTGTACCAGACCCTGTGTCAGCAGCAATCACATCACTTGCACCCTGCAAAGCCTGGCCATGGGCTTTGTCACGCCATCAGCACAGATGCCACCACAACAAAGTGCACCGGGGAGACTGCTGTTACTTTGCTTAAAGTATTCTGGTTTCTATTAACTTCCTTGGTCAGTTTACTGTTACACACAAAGGAGAGCTCTTCATTACACACAATGACACACACTGTTTTCATTCACTTTTTAATCCTTTGGAGGAACTGAAATGTGAAATCAATAGAACAAAACAATGGCGGCACTCAGTTTAACAGATTTCATACTTTTTTCTTAATGGTGTACTGACTTAAAATCAACCGTGCCATGAACGTGAGCACATGGGTCTCAGGCAAAGTCGCCTGTCACTGGATTCCCACTCAGTCCTGGCACCAAATCAAAGGGACTAGCCAATTGAAACCTATTAATAATTAACCAGAAGGATTAACAGCAGAGTCCGTTTCTTCTTCAAATGGCCCTTTTACAAGCAACACATGCTAGCTGAGCTTGAAGACACATTCGGTTTGGGTTGTAAATTGTGCTGCTCGCCTTAGGGCTAAAGAGAGTATGTTTCAAACTCTACCACTAACCCTAAATGTTGAGCACCATAGCCTGAGGCCCCAACAGACTCTTCACTTGTAGCAGCTGGCTGTCCTCACCATAAAAAATGGAGCAGACTGACAAATGACGGGTAGTTTGTGACATCCATGTCACTGCTGGGGATGTATGGCCGTGCTGTCCTACTCAGGGTTTTCACAATCCAATGAAAAATCAATGGAACACTTTTTTTATGCGCTAAAGTGCAGTTTGTCCAGGATAAGTGCAGCTTCAACCAATCTAGGATGCCATTCTTTACAGACCAAAGAAGAGGACACCATGTCATGAACAGGTACAAACACTGCACCACCAAAATGTATGATTTTTTAAATCATAGAGTAAAGTTCATCAGTTCAACACTAACAAATGTATGCACTACTGAGTTATCTAGACTGTGGAAGTGAAAATCTGCAGTTATTTACAGTATGATGCCCATGCAAACGTCCTCATGTACTAGATAAGATCATATAGCAGGTGTCACAGACATTGGATCAGTCACCTGCCAATTGCCTTTGTACCAGTGGTTTAAGTCATAAATCAGCTTTTAAAACCTAGAATGGCTAAAAGGTAGAAATGGCTTTAATAGAAACAGGGTCTGCTCTAATCTCTGGAGGCTGCAGTTATCCCTTATGTGTATGCATGAGCTGATTCGTCCTACATGTGCCCTAGTCAACATAGAGAGAGGGAGAGAGAGAGCAAGAGAGAGAGAGAGAGAGAGAGAAAGAGAGAGCAAGAGAAAGAGAGATCAGAGAGAGAGACAAATGGAAGAGAGAGAGAGAGAGAGAGGGAGAGAGAGAGAGAGAGAGAGAGAGAGCAAGAGAGGGAGAGATCAGAGAGAGAAACAAATGAAAAAGAGAGAGAGAGAGAGAGATGGAAAGAGAGGAAGATGTGAGAGACAGAAAAAGAGAGGGAGACAGAATAGGAGAGAGAGGAAGAGAGAGAGAAAGAGAGAGAGAGAGAAAGAGAGAGAGAGAGAGAGAGAGAGAGAGAGAGAGAGAGAACAACAGATGGTTCTCCTCACCCCTATCTCCCCCTGTCCTGTGCAGTCTAAAGTGCCCTGGCTCATATGCCGCAGAGCCCCCAAACATCCTTCCAACAGATTACTGAACCTCCATCCAAATCAGAGGAATGTGGAGAAATAGGGCTATGAGTATGTCTGCCCCTCAGCAGGGCTGTAGTGGAGGGTAAACAAGCAAGTAAACAGAGTTAGACCGAGATAGAGTTTATCCACCTCTGAGGAGAGTTTATCCAGCTATTATGTAATAGAGTGCATTTACCTCCTAATACAGTTTATGCATCAAATATAACCTCTAACATTCCAAATCACACTGCATCACACATATTTACAACCTGTGCACTAGGGACCATTTTTTAAATACCATTTGTGATCTTTTTCAAACATTTCATGCCGTACAGCACAGTAACCTCACGTGATGCCCAAATTCATAGTTTACCCACCTCTTATTTTACCACTACACCCCTGTTTCTCAGAGGTGAACCCCTGTTCCACACTGGTCACGCTAGGCTACTTTCTGGCAGCTATAAGCTTTAGTTGATTTATGGTAAGTACATGGCTGAAGTGTGGCTAAAAGGGAAGAGAGTGTGCTTACCACAGGAAGTCAGGTTGACCTTTTCCAGAAGACCCACTGCAACTATTGGGATGTTTTATAGTATAGAAAGCAAAGATTCTTGTGCAAGTAACTCATCCAAACAGCCAGTTAACATACATTGCAAAGTCTTTCCTTTAGCTGCAGTTTTCTATTCAATCATGTGGACTATATGGCAGGCCCTCGTTTTAATTTGATCCAAACATGTAGATGCAAACTCTGCATGTTATGCAGTATGCTTCTCAACGATTCCAACCAAGATTTTTCCCCCCATGTAGGTCAGCCGTGATTTTTAATTTACATTTGATTATTTTGTTTTTTATTTGAGCCCCATGTGTTGCTGTCAACAGGCAAACTGATGCTGGGGCTACATATTGGTGCGTGTAATGATTGTAGTCTGTCCAATAGTCGGGTTTCCATTTAGCTTATTGGCATCAGTTATGCGCATTCATAGTAGTACGGCTTAATGAGATGCGCATCAGCAAGCATTTTAGGCCGCAAATTAGAAGATTAATGTGCATTTCAAATGTGTTTCCAAGTGGGGATTTCTTATCTGAATAACTAAAATGCACTAAAAAGTTGGACGACAATCCTGTTATTGTTTACACAAGCGACTATGAATGATTATTTGGTATGTCCGACAAACGTCTGGAGTCATATGAAAACGCACACAGCAAATGCCAACTCTGGCAGAATGAAATCCTGGACAATTTTGAAATTCTGACTGGATGCCCTTTTTTGAATGCCCTGAAACAGGACATGCCTAGGAAAAAGAGGACGCCTGGTCAGCCTAAAGTAGTTGCAATTTGCTCTGTCAGAAGCAAAGCAACAATGCAGACATCTGTTCTGTCTCTGTCTCTGTCTCTGTTTCACCCCGAGACAGAGTTCAAAAGAAGGCCTGGTCCATCCTTATCCTTCTCCTATTGCCAAACTTATTCCTCAGAACTGTTTAGCATCTGCATCTGCTATGACCTGTTTTGCAACACAGTCAGCAAAGCAAAAAAACAAAACCTCCAGGAACATTCTCCCACTACATCCGTCTGCTGAAACAACAACAAACCAGGGCAATGACCCCCCCCCCTTCCCTTCCCTTCCCCTTTCCCTTCCTCCCATCCCCTAACCCACTCCTGTGCCGCAGCCTGGCTCCTAACTCTGCCCCTGTCTGCAAACCCAGACACCCTCACCCACAGCAAGGGACAGAGGTGGAGGAGACCCTGGAGGACATTGAAGTTGAAGTCCAGTGTAAATCAATCATTAGCCCTGTTGTTCAAGGTCACCGAGTGCTGTTGGTAGGAAAAAGAGCAAGAAAATGTGATGCTACACAGACTGAATACTGAACTGGTAGCTAACACTAACTGAATGGGGCATCTGAATAGAGATTAACTTTCAGTTTCATTTCCTTATGCCCCAATCAGTTACTGTTAGCTACCCGTTCATTTTTTGGTCTATGTTGCATCAAATTTCCTTGTTCTTTTTCAACAGCAGTCTGTGTACTCACACAAGCTATGGATTTACACCAAAGTTCTCCTTTAAGGGCAGAAGCCCAGCTTTGATCTCTCCATCCCGAAGATGGGCAACTACACCCCTGACCAGCCTGCTTATTTGGCAGCTCTCCAGCATCATGCCCTCCAGACGAGCGCCCCACCCCCTCTACCCCCTCATCAGGTTTAGTCCCTGTAACAGCCAGAGCTGCTGTTGCAGGCCTAAAAATAGGCACTGGAAAAGAAAATAAAAAAAACAAAAGGCCTCTGCACCAGAGTGGTGTGCACTGAGCTGCACCACAGGTAACCTGAGATGGGAGAAGAAGGGAAGGGCTGAGATGAAGACAGGAGAAGAATGCTGGAAGCAACGTCCAGGTGTAGGGTAGACACACTGTGTTGTTTTTGTTTCCCTCCTGAACATTTGTCTTATTGTGAATTAAACTAGTAGTACATGTTACATACATACACAGACACAGACAGACACACACATTTTACTTCTTTATTTGTGTCCACAATTCAAAATAAAGAATTAAAATGTCTGTCTGTGTCTATGTGTCTGTATCTATGTAACGTGCCACACACACACACACGCACACACACACACACCTATCTTTGAAATAAATGTATTAATAGTTAATAATGTTGTGAGAAATGCATTTCTCCTTAATGTTGAAGAACTTAAAACAGAACCCTGAAGCAAATGTGGGAGGCTTTATTGCACCACACTGTTCTGCAGAATCAGCACCACTGGAAACGAGGGACAAAATTGCATCATTACCAAGCACAATTGTTTCCCATGTGGGGGGCTTCCCAAAAAACAGCCCTCTAATTGTTTCAGTGGATCTTTGTGCAACAGAAACATGTGTGGGAAGGTCACTTCCAGATGTTTGTCCTGATTTAGAGGTGAAAGAAGAACCACAGGCTCTAAAGGACAGCTTGGTAACTCATCTCACATTTCCTCCAAGGTCCCTCGCCTCTCACAAGATAGAAGGCGGGAAATGGTACTAAGCCCAACATAATGAATGAAACTCAAGATGAGACCCAGAAAAACACAGTGTCTCCTAAGGAGTACTAAAACAGAGTTTTATCTCCTTCTCAGGGAACAGAAAAAAGCATGCTAACACACATGCACGCACACACACAAATACACACACACACACACACACACACACACACACACACACACACACACATGCACGCACACATACAAATACACTGTTGTTGTTTTTGCTTCCCTCCTGAGAATTTGTGTTATTGTGAATTAAAGTAATGGTGCATGTTACATACACGCAGACAGACAGACAGACACAAACAGACAGACAGACAGACAGACTGACACACACACACACACACACACACACACACACACACACACACACACACACACAGACACACACAGACTGTTGTTGTTTTTGCTTCCCTCCTGAGCATTTGTGTTACTGTGAATTAAACTTATGGTACATGTTACATACAGACAGACAGACACACACAGACAGACAGACAGACTGACTGACACACACACACACACACACACACACACACACACACACACACACACACACACACACAGTCTGATCATCTTTTTATGTTCTACAGAAAAGACCAGAAAGACCTCTGTCCTCACTCGGTACCCAGCGTCTCCTTGCTCCTCACGTATCACACACACACACACAGAGTATGAACATTCCTGCACAGACACGAAACCAGCACGAAACCAGCACGAAACCAGCGTTTGACGAATGTGCTAGTTAAAGGCAAAATTAAACTTTCCACTCCGCACCTGACAGACATTTCCTGGAGGCCAGCTGGTCAAGGGAGAAGACGGCAGGTGCAGCTAATGCTATTTTAATTGAGTCTCACTGTATGCGTGCACAGGGCCAACATACCACAGACTCTGTCGCTGCAGTCACAGCTAGCATCACTGTAAAACCCATAGACTGTTTGCCAAATTGGGATTACATAATAATCTACCATATGGTTTAAAATATATGAGAGCAGTTGATTGAAATGGTAAACAGGACGTGATACATTTGAATGCAGAAGTTACATATATGCATTTAAGGTGCCTTTTATAGGAATCTTACTTACAATGGATAGACTTTTTCTCAGCCCAAATGACCTAGTCGTGATCTTACTATACATTCAATTTGGTATAAATTGAATCCCTTTCTGTAAAATAAAACCAGTTAGAATCATTTAACCCTGTACAATCACACTAGAATGAACACAACTTTGACCAATGCTTTGTCATAAGCTAGTCAAATGCACTTGTGAAATCTTGTGCCTTATTCCTAACCAAACCAAACTCATCTTTAGAGAGAAACAGATGAGTTCATATAGAGATTTCTAAAATGTAAACATAAATGGACATGTAAATGAGCCCATGTTGTGACCTTGTCACCATCTAAGCTTTAAAGACAACCCTAGATGTCTAGATTTTAAAGGCTGCCCTCTCTTGGCATTGGCCACCATGGATGAAAGCCCCTGGTTTAGATGTAGACTTTCCACTTACAAGATCAATAAACACACATAGCCAGCACATTAATAGGACAACTGCTTAAATAAGAATATAGCATTTAGACCAACAGAAAGGGGTCTTCTGTCGTTGTTGTTTCTTAAGAGGTTCCATGTCATTTCTTCCATAATACAAAAACAGGAACTTTACTCCAAGAAGCTGCAGCAAAACATCAACATCTTGTGGTGAATGTGGGGAACTACAGCTAACAGTCTAGCTTATAAAATAAGGTGCTTTCTCTTATGGCAGACCTGGATAAAATTGCAGTGCATTTTCTATTTATTCATAACTTCAGTTTCAAAGGACCAGCAATTTGGATTAGATGGGGGATGTTTTTAGTGACTCATGAAGAAAAAGAGGCTGCCATTTTGTGGTCTGATATACACAGTAATGGAGTGTTTACAGTCCCAGCAACTTCGGTCCAGCACATTCCCACGCACACACAGTTCCTATCTGAATGAAAATAACTGCGAAGGCTTATCAGTTACCGAGACCTGATACCACTCTTTGTTTCATGTTACTCAATAGCCAGCTGATATATAGACCATTCACATGAGTACTACACACACAATCATATCGTTGGGGGACCATATAGGCATATAATGGGGGGTGCTGACATGTGGGTCTTTCACCAAAGTAGACAGTCATGCTCTTTGGTCCAGACACTGGCAAAGGCTGCTCGCCATAGGTGATGTACTGCCCACGGCTATCCAGCATGTTTAATTCATCACAGAAAAAAGTGATGGAGGTTGCTGCAGGCCTTTGAATAGATTCTCCATGAGCTAGGATCCCCTTGAGAAACTGACATTAATGTCACGTTGTCCCAAGTCAGACATAAACCTGAATACTGATAAATGTGACAGCGAAGGACTGAAGCCATGTAACACTAACTGTTGTTTCCGTTATGATGATGGTAACAACTGCAAGACTTGTTTATGTTAGATCTGTTTTGTTTCTGTGGTTACATGTAATGACAATGGTAACGCGTGTTAGCCCTATTTATTTCACGTCTATTTCAACCTTATAATGAGAATTCTGTTTAGATAACAATCTGATAAACGTGTTTTGACAATTATTTCTAATGCTCTACTGTTTGAAGATGTTATATGCACCAAAAACGTAAAACCTGGTGCAATCTATAGAGGAGTCGCTGCCATGTGTCATTAGACTCAGTGGGTCTAGGGTAGGTCCTGTTTTCCTCAGAGTCGAGGATAATGGGTTGAAAATACCACGCCAACTAAAAAAGTATCTTTTTTGAGAGAGATGTGCAAGGTTCTGGTCTTCACCGTGTGTATGACTAGTGTTCAAACTCATGACGTTGAGTTAACCTACGTTAGTGGTAGCCACTGCTTATTCCTTCAATATGTAATGCAGACCAAACCCAACCGAACATCCTTGATCACGGCCTTGTACAGCATCTCATCCTTGAGACGAGGCAAATGGGCTGTGCTGACGCTTATAGTCTTGCTCCAAATAGTTTGAAATAACTGTCTTTTCGTCGCAGTAAACA
The DNA here is from genome assembly GCA_027475355.1 of Coilia nasus. NCBI lineage: Eukaryota > Metazoa > Chordata > Actinopteri > Clupeiformes > Engraulidae > Coilia > Coilia nasus. The sequence continues at coordinate 22,716,663 of CM050211.1, forward strand.
ATCTTTTTGATCTACTGTACTACGTGCAGTGATTTTATTTGTGTATAAGGCGGACACACCTGGGTGGATACTTGTTAAAGAAGTGTTAATGCTACATCACAAACATTCTGACGAAATATGAAGTCTCTAACGAAACGGGAAAAGGCTACCACCATAGACAGTATAGGTTACCACACAGCCCTTGTCGATAACATGCCGCCGAGTATCTCCAACCTGCATTTCCATCGGCCCTAAAATCAAGCCAACTATTTTCCTCATCCACGTCCCCGTTATTTAACAGGATGTTCGTTTGTCATGACATAGCTCGGTATATGTTTCATAACTGAGAGTCAACTTGGGTGTGTTTCTGCAATATAATGGCTGTGTTAGTAATTTGCGCAGAGCAGCAAAATACACCGCATCACCCGGCGATGCGCAGAGAGTCAAGGGCTAGCCAGCGTGAATCAGCTCTCTCGGATGTAACATGGGATTATACGAGTGCTCTGCAATCATCTCTTCCGTTTCAACTCAAAGAACTGCAGCGTCTCGCCGTTTAATCTTGCCATCTTAAACTAAACACGAATCCTAATGCCAGGCTAAACGAAAGAGACCCGTGCAGCATAAAGATATCGGAAGATGGCCCACTAGAATGACATTTTGTACCTTACCTGAGACGCTGCTGATGTGACCGCGAGTGCTTCTATGTGTTCCTGCGGCTTGTTTTTGCCAAGTCAGCAACGTCAAAAGCAGTCGGCACGTTAGCTGTCGTGATGCGGTGCAGCACTTTTTATCATGCATTCAGTCCTTACGGCCTCTCCTCCTTCGTCCTGCGAAGCTCAGCTGTGCGCGCACCCGGCCCCAGCGCACGCTCCCCTGTCAGACTGATAGCAAGTACAGTGCTCGTGCTCCCGCCCACCACTGGCCAGGTGTTCCAAAGAGAACACGTGCACATCTGCAGCAACGTGATAACGTAAGGAAGGAAACCATTTTACATCATGACGCAGGATTATTCTAATAGTCGGATACACGTAGCCGGTGCATCAACAGAAATACTGTTTTTAAAGAGGACTACATTGCCGGATTAACAATTGTAATTTGGTACCCGTGAATAGTTATGAAAACAAGATGCCACATAGAAATGTTGTGTAAAATGAATTCTCTTTTTTCATTCATACATTTTTCTCGTGCAGGTTCTTTTTTGTCTGTTTTGTTTTTAGACAAATAAACTATTTAGAAGCCCTTGAGACTTGAGAACTTAACAGTTCCCCTTCAGTCGATTCACTCGGTACAACACAGAAGTATGGGATATCACGCCCTCGCGTGTCTGGCTGAAGACACCTCTATTCACGCCTGAAAGGCACGTGACGCGTGGTGACGTAGGCGGGTCCGCCCGACTCGCATATAAGCGAGTCACCCGCGTCATCACCTCAGTTCAAGCTCTCTTCACCTGCGCTTGGACACCTCATCTGCTGCACCGCCTGTCTTGCCTGCGAGCTGGTTGTAAGTGTGCTACCTGTAAACAGCTTAACTTAACTTCTAAACAGCTTAACTGTCCTACCTGGTTTGTCGGCAACATCCTCATATTGGTGAGTCGCTTTCCTCCGGGGCGCTGTTTTAGTGATTAGTGAACTTGTAGTGTCTCATAGCCATGTGCTCACTCCCAACTAAGTCCCCTTTGAAGCCCGGTGTCAGACCTTGCCCCCAGGGTTGTGGCTTTTCTCTCCATGAGAAAGACTACCACGAGGCTTGCCCGGTCTGCCTGGGAATCTTCCACGCCCGCAGAGCTCTGTCCCATCCTGACGAGTGCGCCTTCTGTCGCCAGCTCAGGCGGGCTACCCTCGAACGGCGTGTGAAGTTTGTGGAAAAGATCCTCGGTCAGGCATCTGCTACGCGGGACCCTCTCCTCTCTGCCCCCCCTTCTCCCCAGGAGGACCTGGAGTTGGAGGGTGGAACGGTGGCTAGCTGGGCTGACCACATGGAGGAGCTAAGTGGGCTGGAGCTAGCAGCTCCATCTCCCGAAGCTCATCCATCCGCGCCCTTCGTGGCTGCGGAGGAGGATATTTTCGACCTTGGGTTAGATGAGCATGGTCTGTCCGATGACGAACCGGACCTACAGGCGGCTCAATGTGTTTCACCTGTTGCGGTCGACTGTCAGGGCGAGGTGGATAATTCCTTCTTTGCCCTATACCGTCGTGCAGCTCATAAGGTGGAAGTTCCGTGGCCCTCCGCGGCCCCAGCTCAGAGACCCACTCGGTTCTCTGGTTTCTTCTTGCCCCAGGCACCTGCTGCTGTGAAGCTTCGCCTTCCGCTTTTCCCCGATTTCGTTACGGAGTTAACGTCTTCGTGGAATAAGCCCTTCTCTACTCGTGCCTCCGTGCCCGGCTACGCGCAGTTCCTGGAGCATGAGGGAGCCGAGACCTCCGGTCTGTTACATCCGCCACCCATGGAGCCATCGTTGGCCGCCTACCTGGCTCCCGCTCACAACCATGGGGTTGTAGGTCAGTCAACGCTCCCGTCGAAGCACTGCCGCTTCTCCTACAGCCAGCTGGAGAAGTGCTATAAAGCACAGGCTACCACGGCTCGCGCCATGTCCTCTATGTCTCTGCTGCAGACGTACCAGGCCATGTGCCTAGCCGAGTTAGATAGTCTGCTGCCCGCTGGAAGCCCCGCTACTGACCTGCTCAACGAGATCAGAGTTGCTACGGACTACACTTTGCACATGACCCGCTGTGCTGCTCTGTCCTTGGGTAGAGGATTGGCAACCACCGTGGTGGCCCAGCGTCATTTGTGGCTCACCCTCTCAGACATGCCTGACAGGGATAGAGTCTCTTATCTTGACGAGCCAATTTCCCCCTCAGGTTTGTTTGGTCAGTCGCTCGATGCAATTCAAGCATCATTTGAATTGCGTAAGAAGCAGGCTGAGGCCCTTCGTAGCGTGTTGCCCAGACGTGACGTCGTGAAGCCCAAGCCACCGGCACCCTTCCGACGGCAGGTTCAGTCGTCCCAGCCCGTCAACAAGAGGGCTGCGTCTGCTTCCCCAGCTCCCCCCGGTCAGCCTTCGAGTAGTGCTGCACGCCAGCCTGCTTGGCCCAGACCTCCTCCTCCTCCTCCCGGTCCACAGAGAGGCACCGCGTTTAGGAAGAGGAAGCCAAATTCCTCCTAGCTCCGGCTTCATCCCACGGAGGGCTGTCGCTTGCGGGAGACACCGCAGCCCCCCTTTCAGTGCCACCAGAGTCGTGCCACAGTTTGTTTCAGGGCCCCAGTCCGAAAAGGACTCGTTTGTCCCTCACACAGTCTCCCAAGCACACCCACCTTCCAACACCAGTTCTGTGTTCAGCCCAGAGTTCGGGCAAATTAAAGCAGTGTGTGTTTTGTGTTGCAAAAAAGCCTCAAATAAAAAATGCTGTTCATTTGCAAAATGTGTGCATAAGCGGTTTCCCCTGTGCGCCTACCCCCCTTTGGCCACATGGGGGCACCAGCGCTCCATTCATATCCCCACCGGGTCGTCTCACTTCCCAGATTGCCCACTGGCGCACCATAGAGGTTTCGCCATGGGTCGAATCCACAATAGCCAGGGGATACAGGCTGCAATTTCGCTTCCGTCCTCCTCGGTTCTCCACTGTTGTCGAGACGAAGGTCTCGGGAGCTGCAGTTGTAGTCATGAGGGAGGAAATAAACACTCTGCTCTCGAAACGGGCGATACGGGTTGTTCCTCACACAGAGGCTCACAGCGGCTGGTACAGTCGTTATTTTGTAGTACCCAAACGCAATGGCGGGTTACGTCCGATTCTGGACCTCCGTGCATTGAACAAGCATCTGAGGGTTTTCAGTTTCAGAATGTTAACATTACGTCAACTTCTGCGCTCGGTCGGTCTGGGGATGTGGTTCACCTCGATAGACCTGACAGATGCCTTTCAGCATATAGCTATTCAGGCCGCCCACAGAAAGTTCCTCAGATTTGCGTTCGAGGGCACTGCTTACGAGTATCTCGTCCTCCCCTTCGGTCTGGCACTGTCTCCCCGTTGCTTTTCAAAGATACTGGAAGCAGCGCTCGCTCCCCTGCGAGCTCAGGGAATACAGATTCTAGCTTACCTGGACGATATGGCCGTAGTATGTCGGTCCCAACAACAAGCAGCCACGCACACGGCCATGGTGCTGTCCCATCTTCAGATGTTGGGCTTTTCGGTGAACTACGAGAAAAGCTCCCTGACACCCAAACAACGGATGGAGTTTCTCGGTCTCGAGGTGTGCTCTCTCACCGGTCGAGCTTTCTTAGCGGCGCACAGAGAGGCTGCGTTCCGCGAATGCCTAGCTCTTTTTCAATTGGGACACAAACTCCGTTTTCTCACTTTCCTCCGCTTGCTGGGTCTTATGGCCTCTATGATAGCGGTGGTGCCTCTGGGCTTATTGCACATGAGAGCGTTTCAGCGCTGGGTACTGTCTCACCGTCTGGACACATCTCGACATTTAAACAGGAAGCTTTTGGTGGATGCAGCTTGCCTCTCGGCTCTGTCACCTTGGAGGCAGCAGGGTCTGCTCCGCCAGGGTGCACCACTAGGCAGGATAGTCTCCCGAAAGCTTATAACGACGGATGCGTCCCTCAAGGGCTGGGGAGCAATTTGCGAGGGGAATACTGTGAGGGGAGAGTGGTCCCCTTCTCAGAGCGGACTCCACATAAATTATCTGGAGCTGTTGACGGTGTTCCTAGCTCTCAAGCATTTTCTCCCGTTCGTGGGGGGGCATCATGTTCTGATCAGATCAGACAACACCACAGTTGTGTCGTACATAAACAGACAGGGGGGAACTCGTTCTCTACCCTTGTTGCAGCTAGCGAAGTCACTGCTCCTATGGGGCGAGCGTCATCTGCTGTCAGTTCGTGCGACTCACGTTCCGGGTGTTCTCAACCAGGGTGCCGACCTTCTCTCCAGAGGGGGGCCCCTTGTGAGAGAGTGGCGTCTCCATCCCGAGGTGGTGTCTCTGATCTGGGATCGGTATGGCAGGGCCAACGTCGATCTCTTCGCATCCAAAGAAAACGCGCACTGTCCTCTGTTCTTCTCGATGCGAGATCCCAGCGCTCCATTAGGAGTGGATGCACTGGCACACACCTGGCCGAGGTGCCTGCTATACGCATTTCCCCCGGTGGAACTGATCCTCCCCACACTGGAGCGAGTTCGCCGAGATGGACTCTCTTTAATCCTGGTGGCTCCGTACTGGCCAGCGAAGCCATGGCATGCGGAAATAATCAGCCTACTGGTGGACGAACCGTGGTCTCTCCCTTTCCGTCCGGATCTCCTATCGCAGGCGGGGGGAGAGATTGTGCACCCCCGACCGGACCTGTGGCGCCTGCGGGCTTACCGGCTGAGCGGTCGCGCTTAGTGGCTAAGGGGCTGCCTCCTGCGGTCATTGCTACTATTCAAAGTTCAAGAGCATCGTCCACTAGGACTCTGTATTCTTATAAGTGGCGTGCTTTCGAACATTGGTGCCTGGACAGAGATCTGGTGCCCTTTCAGTGCTCTGTGGTGGATATTTTGTCGTTTCTGCAGGAGCTTTTTGATCAGGGTCTTTCTTTCTCAACCATAAAGGTCTACCTGTCAGCTATATCGGCTTGTCATGTGGGCTTTGACGGCGTGTCACCTGGAGCGCACCCCCTGGCTATTCGCTTCATGCGGGGAGTGCGTCGCCTGAGACCCTTCACGAGGTCGTCAGTACCCTCGTGGGACCTGCCTGTTGTCTTAGAAGTTTTATGTGGTTCTCCTTTCGAACCGCTGGACTCGATAGACATTAAGTTCCTCTCTTACAAGACCGCGCTTCTGCTCGCCTTGGCTTCGGCTAAGCGTGTGTCTGACATTCATGCCTTATCTGTACATCCGTCCTGTACTCAGTTTGCCACTGATGGAGCTAAGGTTGTTTTGTACCCCAACGCGGCGTACTTGCCTAAGGTTCTGCCTAAGTCTTATCAGTCTATGGCGATTATTTTACATGCCTTCTCGCCCCCTCCGTTTACATCCGAGGAGCAAGAGAGGCAGCACTGCTTATGTCCTGTTCGAGCGCTGCATGTATATATATCTCGCACTCAAGGATTTAGGTTGTGTGATCAGCTCTTTGTCTGCTTTGCTAATCCTGTTCGTGGTAAGGCCTTGTCGAAACAACGTCTTTCTCACTGGATCGTAGAAGCTATTGCTTTTGCTTACAGTAGCAGGGGCTTGCCGTCGCCCGTGGGCTTGCGGGCGCATTCTACTAGGGGGGTGGCGGCATCCTGGGCACTATTCAGGGGGGTGTCGCTGGAACAGGTCTGCTCTGCAGCAGCATGGTCGTCTCCCCATACTTTTGTACGCTTCTACTGCTTGGACGTAGTTGCCCCTTCGGTGGCTCATTCTGTCCTTTCCTCCGCAGCAGACTGACGTGTCGTTCAGCTTGGCTGTGCGGGGCGTGTATAGAGGTCCCATACTTCTGTGTTGTACCGAGTGAATCGACTGAAGGGGAACGTAAGGTTATACATGTAACCACTGTTCCCCGAGGGAGAGGAACGAGGTACAACACCGTTCTGCCCCGCTCAGCCTAGGTGCTCGGTGAAGAGCGCTAGGTTGAACTGAGGTGATGACGCGGGTGACTCGCTTATATGCGAGTCGGGCGGACCCGCCTACGTCACCACGCGTCACGTGCCTTTCAGGCGTGAATAGAGGTGTCTTCAGCCAGACACGCGAGGGCGTGATATCCCATACTTCTGTGTTGTACCTCGTTCCTCTCCCTCGGGGAACAGTGGTTACATGTATAACCTTACGGTTTTAACACTGACTTATTAAACGGATCCTGTGGTCATGATCATGTGATACACTATTGAAAACAAAAGTGCAGCTGATCATATTGAACTAAATAATAAATAACACAAAGACAAACAAATTCATATGCTGACAATGGCGCCATATCCTTTATTAAGGTAAATTTACATTTGTCCATAACTCCCTATGTAAACTAAAAATATTCGTTAATGTTTAAGTTTGTTTGTTCACTTGCTTGCTTGTTTATGGCAAATGGCATAAGAGGAAGGAAAAGAAGATAAATTATGCACATAGTATCTTGACTTAGACCCTGTCAGTCAGAAGGCCATAACCTGTGCGAAATATAATACCTGCAATTATATGGCCAATGCAACTCAAATGAAATCAACAGTTCTACGAAATCTACCTCCTCAGTCCCATTATGATGGTGTAGCGTGACCAGAAGACGAAGAGTGAGAAATGTCATTGACAAATAAGGTCCCTGTCCAAACAAGCATCTTTTCAGGGAGCGTATAAGCTAAGTGAATTCTGAGGCTATTGTTAATAGGCTGGGCCCTGTGCTTTATGTTAGGATAAATGCACTGTGGAGGAGATGTGTGAGTGGTCTATGGATACTGTGGGGGGAGACATCAGGGGGAAAACTATACGTTGTTTCCTGGGCGATCTGTGTCACAGCGTCCCGGTGCCAGTGTGTTATTGTATGAATGTGGTGATGCAGACCCTTTGTGCTGTCAAAGGGGAACTGTGTTTGCTGACAGGGGGACATTGTGGAGGACAAATGTGCTCCTGAACCAATACCACCACAGACAACTCCATGATTGTTACCACACTGGCATAGACTTTTGAATTGGTGCCTTCTCTGTCTCGCCGTGTCTCTCTTCCATTTCCATGTCCAGTGTCTTTGGCTTTCCAGTGAGTTATGTATTTCTCATTAAAGGTGTGTGGGTGCGTGCATGATGTTTCTCGGTGAGAATCAGAAACACACATTGGACAGGGTAACTTTCTCTCTTGGACAGGGAAACTTACCCAACCTCACAGAAGAAGCAAAAATGGCTTTTGCAGTACTAGACTACCCATAATGTAGTGTGGGCTAAATATGTCAAAAAATAATAATTCTAACGCTAAATACTGGATTTGCTGTATGGCACCATGAACTGAATACACAAACACAAGATCAATGTTATTCCGATGAAATTTTTACATTTTTCAGCTTCTAACAATATGTCAACATTTGTTAACCATGCTTGCTCTGGTTCCTGTCATTACTCTCCTTTAAGCTGTGTGAAGATTTAATTGGATTAGTTTAAGTTGTTCATCCACACCCATGCATGTGTTTTGGAAGGGTATAGTGCCATGCTCTTTGATTGAAATTAAGAAAAAAGGCAAAGAAATGCTTTTTCAAGCTGTTGACTATGGCTGTTACCATAATACATCAGACAGAAGGAGGTAGAGAGAGAGGGGTGGAAAGATATGTCGTTAAAAGAAAGGAATTCGTCATCTTCTTCTGCCAAGGATTTTAAGCTGGCTTACGTGATTATGGCGCCACGCTTGGGGTAGGGGTGATGGTTTGCTTTGGTGATTTGGTGATGCTCATATCTCCAAAAGCTTCTCTCACTGACATTTCATTAATTTGTTATCCTGCAGGAAAATAAAAGAAGCTTCCTGCCTGACTCTTCTCTTACTTCCAGGAATGGAGTGCACTCCATGCATATCAAAATGTGTGGATGAATTATAAATCTGGCAAAAGCATTGCAATTATTTTGGATGCAAAATTCATAAATACGAGGCTCGGATTAGTCTTTAGGAACTTAAATAGAAATTAAATGGGAGATTTGTCTTTTCAGTCCTATGCTGACTACTAACACTGTACTTTGTTGGTAAACTGGCTATGTTTGCCAAGATTGTTAAGTCAAAAGAGTCCTTGGCTATAAAGATTATTGTACAGATGGACATTAACTGTGTTGTCAGTAGCTGTCCAAATACACACAAAATTAAATTAATTATGCTACCTTTTCAAAGACACAAACATAAAAATGTAACCTATAAAATTTAATCAATCTTCATAGCATAACCTGCGTCAGCAAAGGTTATGTAATCATCGGCATTTGTTTGTTTGTTAGTTTTTTTGTTTGTTAGTTAGTAACATAACTCAAAAAGCTATGGATGGATTTTGATGAAATTTTCAGGGTAGGTCAAAAATGGGCTACCTTAAAAGTAATTAGATTTTGGTGATGGTCTGAGCTGCTCTGGTGGAGGTATCCGCTCTCTGAGTGCTTTTCTAGTATAAAACAGAAGAGAAGGGTTTTGGTGTAAAACTAGCTGGTGTCTTGGTCATGTGTGCATTGAAAGCTCTTCCTACTGGACTACAGACTACAAAGTGCTTAGGCAGGAATAAGTTAGAACAATTATGTGGATCTGTCTTCTACATGATCATATCATCAGATTATCTTGTCCCGGGCTCAGCCCTGACTGTCAGCGGCCCTGGTCAGAGGCAGATGAAGATGGGAGTGGGTAAAAATTCTGCCCTTTAGATTTGTCTGTGCAGCATGTTAGTTTAGAGATGAATGGGTGGACTTCATCTACATATTTTTCATAGTTGGTAAAAACATATTGCTTAGTTTTGTATTATCTATTTTGCTGTTTATATTTGTACCAGATGCCATAAAACATGATGGTGTGGGTAGTATTGTGTAGGCTACGTATGTGAACAGGATGTATTGTGTGTGTGTGTGTGTATGTATACAGTTACATGTTATTAAAATCTCTTATTTCTAATTCATTATTCTCTTAAATAGTCTGTTTATGATTTTAATCTTTTTATGGACATTTTTGGTTGAAAACAAGCAGTGTGACAAGTGTGGGAAAGATAAATTGACAATAAAGGAAATACTAAATTCCTAATCCTGGAGTCTTGTTTTGCAGTCTCTTACGCACACAACTCTGGAAAACTGTAAACAGGAAAGAAGCTCTAGGAAGGATGCTGAATCACATTTACCTTTATTTTATCCACAGCAACTTATATGACAAGCAGAACAGTCAAGATGTTATGTTACTATGCCGTTTTATCATGATATCCATTGCCTGTGGTGTGGCATTAAACCAGAGTATTACAAGGCAGCTAACAATCTAGCTGAGGGTATTCCAAGCAGGTGGTTTAGTGACTAACCAAAATATGTTCATTCAAAGTAAGTGATAAACTCCTTTGAATTTGGTTTGCTATGGGAAATGAAGCAATATGGCTCACTGCATGTCAGCAGTTTCACTGCATGTCCTATTCTACCCAGTACAGTATGTCTATGCATGTGACAAAAAATATCCCTGTATCCTTGTATCCTTTATTATAGCCTGGTAAACCAGCCCCTTGTACTTCATTCCATTTTCTACAGAGGGTCTGGCCTTTTTCTTCCTGGAGGTGTGGACTCTGCTGAAGTTTAAAACAAGTGGCTCTGCCTTTACCTAATTGCCTAGTCTGGTCATGTATGCAATTAGCCTACCTATGCACTACAATTCAAATGTAGCACACAAAATCAATGTCATTGCTCATGAACACTCCCTCTGTTTGCTGATTGGCTCGGATTAGCTTGGTCTGAATACATGAATGTCAATGACAGCAAGGCCAGACCCTCTTTACAAAATGAAATGAAGTGAGGCTGGTTTACCAGGCTACCTTTATTATTAGGTTTATCATTTATTCTGAGATAACTGATCTGGGTTAATCACTTAACCACCTTCTTGGAGTAGCCTACCCCCTGTACTGTGAATTAGGAGATGAAACGATCAGAAGGAAGTGTCATCAAACTAGTCTTGGAAAGCAGATTTGCAATGCATATAATCAGAGGGGAAAAACGGGTCTCCTGGGAAGGGGTGTGTGTGTGTGTGTGTGTGTGTGGGGGGGGGGTGTGTTGGGGGTTATCAGAACTGGTCCCTCTTTATATTATGGAATATGGGATGGGGGCATCAGATTGTCCCGGGCCCAGCCAAGACTGTCAGCAGGCCTGCATATAATACTTTAACAAATAATACACCAACACCAGGGTTATGCACATTTAGGTCTGAGGAAAGCCCTGTTCAGTGTTATTGTTCTGTATATGTGGAGTAGCACAACGTTAATTGCCATAAGAGACATTAAAGAGCCACAAACATGGGGGCAACAAACTTGTATCTAAAGATTGTACAATACTGCTCTCTATTGGTGAAACCTATTAACAATGCACTGGGCTGCTCTCTAGTGGAGACAGGTGTAAATGCAACAAGACGCTCCTTACAAATTATACAGTACTTGCCATTTAGTGTGGGTGAAGGCTGAGCCTGCCTACTTTCAGATTCAACTATTGAATGCTGAAGCCAAGTTTCCTCCTCCGCTGATGACAAAGACTTTACCCACCTTAGGCTTAACATAAGCTTTAATGGGTGGGTGGGTCTGTTTCAGTTTGCTCGCCTGCGTGGAAACAAGATGAAAAACAAGACCTACCAAAGATCAGAAATGAGGCATGTAACCTTTGTGCTCAATCCTATTTTTCTTTGCTTCGACAACAGCTTCTTTTTTTGTAAGGAAAGAGTTCATCTGATTTTGGGGAGTCGTGAATAACTATCTTTCAGGAAAGCCCCTTCAGGAAGCTCTTAGATCATTTTAAGACCAAAACATAGCCAATTATGGCGCTCCAGAGTGTGGCAAACCGCACAAACCAGGTCTCCAAAATCTAACTATGAATTAACTCTCACTGCTCATAAAGACTTGGAGTAACATTAAGCATTTATATCGCGACAAAAATTTGCACTTTGAGTGTGGGCGTGTTTGTGAAAGAGTTGGTTGAGGCTTGGTGGTGAGATTCGTGGTCAGAATGGAAGATCCAGGATGACGTAGATGAGTAAATGATGCAGAGGGCCTTCTCATGCGAAGCTAGGGTTCACATGGCGAGACAGAAAAGAATAATGAACAGTTAAGAGGAGGGGGGATTTCCAAACAGTATGGTGATAAATAGGTTTGCACAGCACCAATCAACAAGTGTCTTAAAGGCCTCGCAATGAACCCTAAAAATAGGTAGGCTATAAGCTACACAGGAAATTGTAGGCCCGTGAATTGGCGCAGCAGTAATGAGGAATAGACTTTCCAAAATTAGTCAGATAAGAACTTAACCACAGATCTTTCCCACATAGTAGTCTTAAATTTAGCCGTAGCCTACGACCAGAAGAACACAACTCCAGAAGGGTGGTGTTGTTACAAGAAACGTCCACTAGAGTTCAGGATTCTCGTAGTTATCCACCATTTGAGTGGCTCCCCTCTGCTCGCTGAGAGAGGGCGATGAGCGATGGACTGCTAAGCTGGAAGCCTCGCCAGTTCGGCAACAAAATAACCGGGTAATAGTAGCAAGAAAGCGTGAGTGTCATTGTTCCACCACGTTTTCACGGAATCAACAGAATGTGGATTCGTTAACGCAAATCGTTATCAAATGGATGCCTCTTAAGCCAGTTTGTTGACTACAACCTCTGGAGTTGATACATTGCGGGAGTCGAAGAAACAATTGGGTATCAATACGTTCAAAACGCGAAATCTGATGTCATGATAGCGTCTCAAACACTTCAGATAAGGTAAGCTACCTTTTCTTGAAGAGGAGGTATTGTGTTCCTTTTCTAAAATTGAACATGCATATGAAATAATTCTTTGCTGGTGGAGAGTTATTTCTCAAAAAGCTCTGTACGCTAGTTATTGCGTTGCTGCCGCCGCCGGGGCGCAGTCACCCAGCGCTAACGTTAGTTGTCAAACATTCAACCACTGCAGCTCCTTTTTGCGCATGCAGTTCTTACTTCTCGACAAAATCGAATGGACTGTTTTCACCGTACCAATACATATGTAATAAACAAGACAGCAGGTGAGTGGCCATTAAAATAGCATCTAATTGCATTCGGGTTATGGCGACGTGTAAACAGTATGCCGTGTCAAGTTAGGTAGGCTCTGCAGTTGCATCACACATATTAATATGAATGTATTTATTATTAAGCTGTAATTAAGGAAGCATAGGCCTGTGGGTCAGTATATGGAACAGTAGGTTACTAGTTCAGTCGCATTTTTACCAAAACATTTATGTTTAGCAGTAAGAATACTGGTCACTAATGATTGTTAAATGGTGGTCGATAGATGGGACAGCTCTGAAATACATTCCCCGCATTTGTGATAAATTCTAGGTTTACAGGACGTCTTTAGAGGAAGTAATTATTCGAGGGCAATAGTAGTCTGTTTGTGAAAACCTGAAGACTGATGGAGTGTTTTCATCAAAAAATGGCAGTGTATGGTAAGGTTGCCTAAATGTAGTGTGTAGGCTATGCCCATATAGGACCCATGTATGTCACAGTTGAGCCTGGTTTTCAAGGCAGTGGTTTCATGGAGCTTTTGTTCATTCACATGGTGGGCTGTAAAGTATAGAATGACTCTTAGCAGTTCTATGAAGGGCTTAACATGGGTCAAGTGTAGCCATGGTCCTGTAATCCCCCCACCACTGAATGCTGAAAAGCAGGAAACACAAGCTTCTCACACAGTGCACTGGTATTAGATTGGTCAAATCCAGACCCTTGTTAAACACGTTTTGTCTGAGTCAATGTACAGATCAGCTCCAGAGAGTGAAGTTATTTTGGGTTTTAAGTTGGAACTCTTCCTTAGTCCCTGGAGAGCAGTACAGTATTTTGCTTTGATATTGAGACCAAACCTTGACAAACCGGCTGGGCAAGTGGATGTAGTTTGTTGTCAGCAACGTCCGGGATGACATGGTTGTTGTGCAAGGAATTCTCTTGAAGGTTACACTACATTAAGATGACTCTACAAACTAAGAGTGGCTTGCTTCATCTGTGATGTTTGCGTTTTGCAAGCAGACATGGAGATCCCTGCTTCAAGAAGAAAAAACCCTGCCACATGTTTGAGCCAACCGTTTTCTGAACCAGCTGAACCCAATTAGCAAACAGATCATCAAACAGGTAGATCAGCTGTTTATTAAAGTCCCCATTTGTTAAGTGCAGAGGCAAAGGAAAACATGACCAGGTTTTTCACAGTTTTTTTTTTTTAAAGCGGGATCACCACCTTTGTTTGCAAGCGCACATAGACATCTTTTTGTAACTCAACAGCCTCAGCTGTTTCACAAAATACAGCTGAATGTTACATTGGAGTCGGGCTCTTGGAAGGCCTTGTGGAAGGTCTACCTTACCAGCCAACGTCTGTTGGCGTGTGTGTGTGTGCTGCCATGGCAGAGAGCCACTCCCTGTCATGTTCAGTCTTTCACGTGCTTGTCTGCTCGGCACAGCGATTCTGATTATCTCCGTGCTCCAATTGTAGGAATGCACTCAGAGTGCTTGAGCAGGTGTTTCTGGAAGAATGGGGGATTCTTGGCATGTCGGTTGTCATCCCTCAAAGGGTTTTTAAAAGAGTCATTTCAAAGTCATTTAGGGCCGACGCTGTTTGCACAGTGCACATGTGAGTTGACAGACATGTGACCTCACAACATGCCAGTGAACAACAGTGAATTCCTGAAAAGATGAGCAGATCAGTCGATTGAGACACAAACACACGTGCGTGCACACACACACACACACACACACACACACACACACACACACACACACACACAACACAGACAGAGTGGCAAATGAATATATCAGACTTGGTTGTGAGGAGTTTAGGTACTTAAATGAGTTCTACTTTTCAATTTTTGGCCCTAGTTTCTTGCTTTGTCAGCTGATTGTGAAACTCTGAACCTTTTCCAAGAACCGATAAGGTTGTTTCCTGTTAAACGTCTGCAATGTATTATTGCTGAAGGAAGCCACCAGTTATTGCTGGCAAATGTGACACTAAGGGATAACTACACGTTACTCTCCCTTAATTCCTCCTGTCTTCCTGAAACACCAGAGGAAGAGTCACGGGAGGTTACTGTGCCTTTTGGCATGTGGGATCTGTGTCTGGTTGAGAGCCCATGCGGATTTGGGAAGCCCATCCAGAAGGCAGGAGCAGCAGGATTGTGTGTGTGTGTGTGTGTGTGTGTGTGTGTGTGGGGTGGGGAGTTCAGAGGAACCATGTGACTTGAAGCACCAAAGCTCCAGGCCCCAGGGGAATCAGCTGGAGCATGTGTCTGTTACACTAGGCATTTAGCTGAGGGTGTGTTGTTTGTGTGTGTGTGTGTGTCAGTGGGTGGGTACTGGGGGAGGGGTAAGTGTGTGTGTGTGTGTGTGTGTGTGTGTGTGTGTGTGTGTATGACAGCGGCCCTTTTGTCTCTTGGTGGCAGAGCCGTGTGAACGTGTCTCTGTTGGCCAGGACCTCGTGTGACGCTACCGTCCCCTCCCCCCTGCCCCCCACCCCCACCCCCAGTCGCCCCTTTGTTCAGCCTCCTTTCCCCCTTGCACCCCCACCACCCCACCCCACCCCACCCCCAATCATTTCGGAACCTCCCCTTAATGGGATGGGATTAAATCCGAGTATGAGATTGATTCTGGGGGTTGCCATCTAGCCCTGGCCTGGGGGTAGCTGCCTAGGAACAAAAGCGCATCTCTGCTCAGCCTCTCCCTTTCTGAACCTAAACTCTACACATACACACATAAACACACACAGACACATAAACACACATGTATAAACACACATACATACATATACACACACACACACACACACACACACACACACACACACACACACACACACACACACACACACACACACACACACACACACACACACAATCCCACTATCCCTATCCCACCCTGGTTGCCTGACATCATCTTGTCTCACTCTGTCTGTCGGTCTGTCAGTCTGTCTATCTGTGTATCTGTCTGTCTCTCAGGGGGCTCTGCCCCAGGCCAGGGGAGGGGAGGGGAGGGGAGGGGAGGGACCCCGACCAGGCCCTTGGGAAACCCGAGAGGGCTCCATCAGAAAAGAGCGTCTAGAAATCGACACCCTGGTATTGCCTGCAAGTCCATCTGTTGATGTCTGGGCCTTGGACTGTTTACCAACATGCCTGTCATGGGAGAGAGGGCTTGTTTCGGTGCACAGGGGTGTGCTAATGCTGATTGTGTTCCCCCTCGGGCATGTGGCATATATTACTGTTGTCCGGAGTCAATAGAATAATGCAGGCGGTGTGCAGTCATAGATATGGGTGTGATGCTCTGTAATCTCTGTGTCGTAGCTGACAAATGTAAAAAAAAGGGACAGGGTTAATTTGACCTGATTCAGCACATCCTCTTTTTTTGTCTTCTCTGTGGGAAATGAGATTACCAAGCCCGTCCCCCCATTTGCCAGTCGTTAGTCTTCCCACCCCCACCCCGTCCTACCCCACCTCCATCTCTACCCCTCCCCTGCCTTACCCTACCCTACCCCACCACGTCCTACCCCTCCTCCACCTCCACCCGTTCCACACCCCACCCTGGTCAGATGGATGAGAAGCGGCCTGGCCACAGACACACTTGCGATCATAAATTTCCTGATGGAGAAAAGATGGTTGGGGAGGGTGTGGAGGGACTTTCCTCTCCCTAGCCCCCTCCTCCCTCTACCCGTCTTCTCCTCTCCTCCTCCCCCTCAGCCCTTGTATTGTACTGTGTGCCTTTATAGATCTCCACCCATTTTCCCCACCTGCCTTTTTACAACCGTACCTTGCTAACACAGCGCACCATGGGAATAGACACAGATGAGATGCCATGCAGCTTCAACCTTATTCATATTGGTGCTTAAATAGGACATAAAAACTCACTAAATTTGCATTTTTGTGATGTTGTAAATGTGCCCATGTCAATCTGTGCATCACTATAATGAAATATGACCTCATAGACTGTGAAGTTGTATTTCCATCCATTGCAGTCACAAACCTTTATGTCAAGGCATTTGAATCGAGTGTGCACATTTGTGTGTGTGTGTGTGTGTGTGTGAAAATGGGATGTAAAAAAGCTGCTGGCTGTGGGAGGGGAGAGCACTGGAGTAAATGGCCAAGGAGAGATGATGTCAGCTGGGACCTGAGGGGCAGGTCTCTCCCTGCTGTGGGGGCTGGGGGCTGGGGGCTGGTCTCTACCTGCAGTGGGGGGCTGGGGCTGGGGTTGGGGCTGGGGGCTGGGGGCTGGAGGCTGGTCTCTCCCTGCTGTGGGACTTAGGCAGAGACTGGGGCACAGGGACACCTGCTGTGTGCAGGAGGCAGCACAGGAACAGCCATGACGGGACACACAGCGAGGCGCTTTTCCACCACAGGAACTCTTGGAGCAGAGGGGGCATGTCCTCAGGTGGAATAAACATTTACAGGGTTGCTCCTCCACCAACCCTCATTAATGACCCCTCTCAGCATCTCCGCTTCGATTGTGGTCTAAGGCCTCATTTCCACCGACTCGAGTGTGTACAGCGAGTATCTGTGTACAATAGGTTTGTATAGGGTCAGATCACGCTTGCGGTGGAAATGGTCTAATCTGTTAACGTGCATTCTAAACGAATATGGATAGAAAAAGGGCACGCGCTGTATACGGAGAGTGTTTGGTGGAAATGAGCCCTAAGACCCACTTACATAGACAGCCCTTGCTCTGTGTTTGCAATGTGAACTCTAAGCACAACAAAATAATGACAAATTTCGGCAGTGACTGCACCAAGGTCAGACAGCAAAATCATTTTGATGTTAATGACCTTAATGTCGAAATAACCGTTTATTTTAATCTCGTACAGTTGCCAAGAATCTGTGAAATGGCCTAATAGCAGATGTAATGACTTGTTTAATCAATGCACTAGCACCACTTTGATTAATCAAAGCCCATATATCTACTGCAGCTTTGCTGGTCCCAGTGTTTATTCAGTGCAGATAACCTCGACAAGCTAGCTGTGTGAGCTTTAATGTAGGTTGCTGATATTAGTGCGTGATAGTGCTTGTGTTCCCCCTCTGCTTTCTCTGCTATGGTGCATCAACTAATAAGCATCAGCCTTAAGTGCAGCACTACTTAGTCATTTCCAGGCCAGGTACTTTTTCTACCTCAAGCAGAGCTCGGAAATGGGCGTTTTGGGGGCAGTTTCTGCAGTGGAAATGCATTGAATATGCAGCAGTGCAGCAGCAAAACAACAGATACAGTCTGCAACAGATAAGCCGAGGCCAAGCTCAGTCTTCCCTGATGATGACGATGCCAGGGGGTTTTGGCAGCTGTTAAGTCGCATTAGATTTGACCTCTCACGGATGAGGTGAGACGTTTGATCTCTGTCTCGGTGCACAGAGGGCAAAGGGGCTGTCACCACCCGAGGCGAGGGTTTGACATTGAAGCCGTGAGAGAGTAGGCCTCATGTCTGACCTGGTGAGGGTGAAGGGTTGCACTTGCACTTGGAGCGGCAGAGATTGACCCCAGGGAGAGAGCACAGCAGTAACCTGAGCAGACAAGGGCTCTGTATGCGTCACATGACTGATGACTAGCCTTGCAGGGAGCCAAACTGGTGAACCTGTTGAAGGTGAAACGCTCTAACGGCGCGTAGAGGGTGTTGGCCGCACAAAATGCTGATTTCCAAGGTCCGGTCCGGTCCAGTCTCAGGGGCCTGGTGCCATGTTTAGACTCCGGGGTCAAAGCGAAGCTCCAAGTTTAGTCTGAGTTGATACGGCACAGCTCTGGCTGTCTGTCTTGTCTTGTCTTTTTCTGAACGGAGGGTGCTGAACCAGATGTTTCTGTCCTTCCCCCCACCCAACTCTCCGTCTCCCGACAGCAGGTCATGTGACACTTCCGCTGTGAAAAAAGACGAGGCAGCACATGTGGGTCCTGTAGACAGCTGAGTTTGCTTGTCATCAGTCTGTGTTAGCATCATGCTGAGGCAGGCAAGAAGTAACCACTGCCAGATGATGAGTTGCGTTTGAAGATCATGAGACCATGGTGGCAGCCTGAGTTATCTCTGTTATCTATTGCTCTCATTTGATATAGTAGTTTTTCTTAAGGCAGCAGCCGTTTTAATCTTTTAAGCTTTGAAGTCGAAGCAGAGCAAAAGCAAATATTATAGAATGCCAAGAATTTTTACATGCCACAAAAAAATTAATGTGTCTACCACGAAAGAAAGAGTTTGCTTTGGTTTTGCAGACTGCAGCGTCTAATCCATCTCCGCTCTTTCCACAGCTGCAGCCAGATGAGTCTGGCGTGGAGGCCGTGACTTCCGCTCTGGTGATCCAGAGTCCTCCATCGCCATCGCCATCGCCTCTCCTCCTCTTCCACCTTGCCAGGCGCGAGGGAGGGGAATGTCGGCCGCACAGATGCAGAGCGACGGCGAGCAGCGCTGGGGCTGCCTGGAGTCCCTGGGCCTGAGCCCGCGGGAGCTGGTGCTGGCCGAGGCCCTGCAGATGGAGTACGACGCCCTGTCGCGCATTCGACAGGACAACAAGACCCCCGCCAGCAAGAGCCTGTCCGACGGTGACGAGGGGGGCAGCAGCAAGCCTCCTCCGCCCCCCCAGAGGGAGCTGCCCGTACCCCCTCCGAGGCCCGTCCCCAGCCCCCCTGGGAGCAGCGGTCAGACCGGAGGGTGGGGATCGGATCCCGCGCTGCAGCCCAGCAGCAACGGACAGCCCGGCGGCAGCTACGCCCAGCCACCAGCGCCCGGCAAGGAGCCGCTGTACATCCTGGAGACGGGTCCCAGGACCAAGGGCCACATCGACGGCCTCCCGCCCCCGGACGAGCCCCCGCCGGCCCTGCCGCCTCGCAACCCCCTGCCGGCCCTGCCGGACCCCCCGAGACGGCCGCCTCCGACCCCCAGGGACATCAACCTGTTCAGCCCAGAGGTGGACCAGCCCAAGCTGCTGTCCACCGACACGTTCAACTACGACCACCTCAATGACTCGCTGAGCAAGCTCAACGGGGACTGGACCAGCCCCAGGGGGAGGAGGGGGGTCGGGGAGCAGGCAGGCAAGCCGGTGGCTCGGAGCAAGACCCTGCCCCCTCAGGTGCCCCCGCGCACCTACGTTCCTGCCCCCAAGCCTGGCAGAACCAATCGCAGGGTGTCCGCAGACCCGGTAAAGCCTTCTGGATTGTACTGTAGTGCATGATTGATGATAAACAGTGCATTTTAATGTGTTTTTCTCATAGAAAGAAGTATTAGTCATATTAGTCATAGCCATAGTCATAGGGTTTTTGTCAGACTATTAGGTCAGATGTCATTCTGAATCGGTTAGATGAATGGCTTTTTTTTTTTCATTTAACTGTACAAAACAAAAAAACAGTACAAAACTTTTGAAGAGATGATTTGAACTGAAATGATTTGAATGGAAAGTGGAAGGCTGTCTTTCCAGCTGTGTTTAGTCCCCTGTTTTGGAAGATGTATTACAGCGTTTCTCCGTATATCACAGTAGTTATGTTCCAAAACCCCCTGCGATAGGTGAAAATCTGCCATATAGCATAACAATATAAAAAAACATTTTATTTTATAGTTTAAGCCTTTAAGGTTTAAAGTACCCTACACACACACTGTTTTTAAAATGATTACATTATGTATTATTGAATTATTACTGCATTTTAATCAATATTATATGTTACAGTATAGTTATTATAAATTATAATTGTTCTGCCACACTTTTCTTTAGCATGCATAGTGACATGGCATGCATGCAGGCCCACTGACAGTCTTGGCTGGGCCCCGGGTCAAGATAATCTGATGGGGCCCCCCCTCCCATATTCCATAATGTAAGGAGGGACCAGTTCTGGGCCCCCCTTTCCCTGTGCACGGGACAAGAGACCCGTTTGTCCCGCCCTATCAGCAGGCCTGCATGCATATATTAATGAACAAAATCTGTGATATAGCTGGACCGCAAAAGGTGAACCGGGATGTAGCGGGGGATCACTGTTCAGCCTTTAGTTGTAGAATCTGCTTTCAGTCCTTCATTAACTCACCACAGCAGTGGCTCACTTCCTCCTCTTGGTGTCCAGGTGTCCCTGGGTTCGCGGCTCAATGGCTTTGGGTACGAGCTCTTCCAGGTGTCTGAGGAGCGGGATGAGGAGGTGGCTGCCTTCTGCCACATGCTGGACATGTGAGTTCTTAGTTAGCGTAAGATAACGTGTGACCTATCAGAGTAATGGTCAATACTTGTAGGAATTCACATTTGTACTTGTTTATGTGTGTATGTTCTTGTTTTGTATGTATGCAATAAGAAGTTTAATAATAACCTTTGTTTGTATAGCATTTTTTATGCAGAGGAATTCAGATGCAGGGAGGTATTGTTGCGCTCTAGATTTAACCAGTTGATTCAGGTGCGTGGAACCAAAAAAGTCCAAGTAGAGTGAGAGTGGCTCGCACGCTGAAGAGGGAGACACCAGGTTTACAAAGGAGTTTTTTTTAAATTAAAATAGTAGGCGCAAAGCAGGCGTTTCAGCAGTGCTTTCCTCAATGCTGTTTAATTCAGTGAGTAGTTTGGTTCACTTCCATACAGAGGAATTAAAAAGGCTACAAAAGTAAGGTGCAAAGCAACAATGTGCAGTAATTGTTATGTATGTATTCTTGTTTTTTGCTTAGCGTCACATACATCAATCATCTTAATGAAATATGTGTTGTTCCTTCTATAGTTTGCGCTCGGCGTACCCTTGCAATGACCTGTCCAAGAATGCGGGGTTTGTGTGGAGCCCATGCGTGACCCAGGATGAGCTACAGCAGGTGCTGGGCGTCAGCATCAAGGTCACGGTGGTCAGCGAGCTCTTCAGAGAGCCTCTCACCTTCACCTGCGATGGTAAGACACTCCCGTAGTGTTTTGCTGTCATGTGAACAAGTGCACACACATGTGGTTCAGCCTTTCTCCCCTCTTTCTCTCTCTCTATTTCTTTCCCTTTATTTCTCTCTCTCTCTCCCTCTCCCTCTCTTACTTTCACTTGTGATGGTAAGCCAATCCAGTAGTGTTTTGCTGTCTTGCTACGTGACAGACATGTGGTTCAATCTTCCTCCCCTCTTTCTCTCTCTATCCCTTTCTCTCTCTCTCTCTCTCTCTCTCTCTCTCTCCGTCCTTCCCTCACGTACTTTCACCTGTGATGGTAAGCCAATCCAGTAGTGTTTTGCTGTCTTGCTACGTGATAGACATGTGGTTCAGCCTTCCTGCCCTATTTCTCTCTCACTCTCACTCTTGCTCTCTCGCTCTCTCTCTCTCTCTGTCTCTCACTTTCTCTCTCTCTCACTCTCTCTCATTAGTACATTGTAATGTGACTGCACAGTAAGATCTCAACTGGGATAAGGTTACTCCCACACACACCACCTGAGCCTTAAGACTGGACAGGTTGGCACGTTCTCATATTACAAAAGTTTTTCACCAGTGAGTTCAGGGGTAGCACAGTAAACTGCCCATAGCTTGTTCAACCAGTATGTCAATGCTTATCTATTTTGAGAATTGGTAGGCATGCCATTCCATGCCTAACCTAGCAGTCATGTTGTGCGCTACAAAGAATTTATGGATTTCCACTAACTTGACTGTATGTTAAGTATCGGTCTGTTACATTTTAACTGATATTGAATGCTTGAAGCTTACTAATAGGAATGACAACCCGTTGCCAAGTTAAACTAATTTCCAAGTCCAAAAAGTCCAAATTGTGTGACTTTTCCTGGCAACGCAGAGGTTAAATCTATACTGCAGGCTGGAGACATGCCCTGATTGGCCCCGCTGGCATTTGTTGGTAGGGGTCGACTACGCCCTGCTATACATAGCTCAGGAAAATATATGGCAACCCTGAACAATAAACAGTCATTCATCTGAGGCTCTTCAGCCATGTATAACTTGACAGATCTGAGTTTGATGAAGTTAAATGGTGTTATACGTTTGTAGTACACAATTCGAGTTTTCCCCGAGACATTGATTTGGACAGGTTTTTTTTTTTAAATCATGTACTGACTCCACACCAGCCAAAAGTCAGCAGCAGTCGGCTGCATTTACAAATTTTTTTTTGTTTTTGTATTTTCACTGACACACTTTTCCATAACTTTGAATTTGTCCTGAATCTGTCTGTCCAGTTCTTATTCAAGGACTGTACCGGGATTCTTATTTTCCAGACAAAGAGGAAGAGAGAGAGATTGACAGAAAGAGAAAGAAAGAGAGGCAGAGAAAGAAAGAATTAAAGGGAAAGACAGAGAGAGAATGAAAAGAGAGAGAGAAAGAGAGGGAAAGGGAGAGAGAATGAGAGAATGACAGAAAGAGAAAGAAAAAAAGAGAGACAGAAAGAATGAGAGAGAGACATGGAGAAGGAGAGAGAGAGGGAGGAAGACGTTTCTGGAGCGGATGGGAGAATCCCACCAGTGCCAGACTCTGGCCTCCCCAGTTCCATTAATGGAATTAGACTGAAAGGGCGCGCTGCCAGCCAGCTGCTTTGTGTTCTCAATTAAACCGCCTTTTCATTCATCTGACAGAGAGCAGCCTAGATTCTGCATGCACACACACACACTCTCATGCCTCCATGCGAGTATACACACACACACACACTCGTCTATGGGCTCATTATTATGATGGTGATAAATTTAGCAAGTAAATATGCTTGCAGTGCAGTGACACACAAACACCCTGCCACACACACACACACACACACACACACACACAAACATGCACACACACACAAACATGCAGACTTGCATGCGTGCGTATCAGTACCTATTTTAGTTTCTAATGTTTCAGTGTTTCCATGAGGGCATAAATAGGCTGTTTGCAGTTGTGACAGTTAGACATCCTTGGCCATACATGTGGATGAGTACCACACACACACACACACACACACACACACACACACACACATTACCTGTTGTCATTATTGCTGTTACTAAATTTACTCTGTCCCCTTGGCCTTAGGTTCATCCACGGTGGACCTGCTGATCTATCAGACGCTGTGCTACACCCACGACGAGCTGGACCTTATCGATGTGGATGACTACCTGCTGAAGGTGTCCGGCAAGGCCGAGTTCCTGCACAAGTAAGGAAGCCTCCTCGCAGTCTTCCCCGTCCCCCTCCATCCCTCTCTATCCTCTCCCTCTCTCTCTCTCCCTCCCTCCCTCTCTTTCTCTCCTCTCCCCCTCTTAAATCACCAAGGCCGGCTGTCAGCACCATCACTCTCAAGACCCAAAAGGCTCAACAAACACAAATTACTCTCTTGTTGTTTTTTGAGCAGGGTTTGACACAGGTTGCCAAACCATCATTACAGTAAACAAGAAGTTTCTTCACACTCCCTCTTGACAAATGCATGTGTTTCTTTTTCTGTTCTTTTACTCGTTTATTTTTTTTTTACACATTTCCCTTGTTTTCTCTTGAGAATACTTTAACTCGGAGGGGAGGAGAGGAAAAAAAAGTACCCTCAAATCAACAAGGGGTATCCCTCCTGTGGTTTGTGGTGTGACTCTCTGCCAGTTGTGTTCGTAAAAAAAAGCCAGCGCTCATTTGTGGCCGCTTAAAACGAGCCGTGCTTGTGCATGTGGGCCCGCGTCTGACCGCACTGGGCCGCCCCCCCAAACAAGACCCCAGTCCCCAGTCATCACGCCTCCCCAGCTGCCATAGCGCTCAGCTCAGCTCCGCTCCGACCGGCGGCTTTCCACGCTGACTGTGCTCCGTGTCGACAGGCATTTGTCTTCCTGCAGCCAAACTCGTGCACTAGTTGTCATTGAATGGGGCCATGTGAACGATAGTACAGGACAATGGGACGTGTTTGTGTGTGCTGTGTGTGAATGTATGTCAGTTTGTGTGCAGCAGGCAAAGGCTGTTTGACCGCCCCACAAACTGTAACGTTTGGTGTGTGGTTGCAAACACGTCTGTTTTGACTGTGTGTGTTTATGTGTATGTGTGTGTGTGTGTGAGAGAGAGTGTGTATACACCCGTGTGACAGCTGTGTTGTTTTCTTGGCACAAGGCAGACCGCAGAGCAGGATGTGTGTGCGTTTCCCTGATAACGGCGCTGCTCGCGCTTGCAGGGCTGCGAAAAGAGGGAGGGACTTCCTGAGCAGAATGAGGTCACTAGTCCAGCAGCTGTCCCTCCCATGGCTGAACCCAGGCCAGCTGGACCCAGCAGCCCTCAGCTGCAGGAGCGACGCTGACCTACAACAGCCGCACGGATGCTTTTCCTTTTTTCTCATCCGCTGAGCTTTACAGCACAATGAAGCCATACATGCTATCCGTAGTAACACTTCCTGGAGATTTGAGACTGCCAGGCCTGGGTCAAGGTCCAGAAGCCATACATGCTATGCCTAGTAATGCTTAACTGAAGATGGAGACTGCCAGTGCTGTCCAGATCCAGGAGCGAAACACACCATCGTTCTTGAATGAAAGGAGCTTCACAGACTTCTACTTTTAGATGTGTCACTAAGCTATAATACCATTTTTTTGTTTTTTGTTTAATTTCTGTATTATTGTTTATTGACCGAAGACTGAATGGAACTATTCTGTATATGATGTGATGCCCCGAGCAGAGAAAATGTAATAAAAAAACAAAATGTGTCACTAACGACAACTTCACACCAATGGGTGTGAGTAAGTGGTGAGGAAATGACGTGGTGACATTTTCACTGTTAGTCAGTTTGAGGAAACATACAGAGTAATGTCTAACCAAAGCTTGATGAATGAAGATAGAAAACTAGGCACTTTTATAACTTCCCCTTTGGTAAGACCACCAGTGAAGGCTTGTTTTGTAGGCCTGATGAACACATTGGTGAACGTCCCACCTTTCATTACATTACATTACATTACATTACATTACATTACATTACACTTAGCTGACGCTCTTATCCAGAGCGACTTACAGATATTTACAGGGTTTCAGTTACAGTCCCTGGAGCAGTGTGGGGTTAGATGCCTTGCTCAAGGGCATCTCAACCATGGGTAGGGGTGGGATTCGAACTGGCAACCTTCCGATTGCAAGACCAACTCCCTAACCACTACACCACAGCTGCACCTTTCACATCTGTTCTGCACATTGAACGCTTCGAAGTCATGTTTTCTGTACACATAAATGCTCCCAGAGTTTGTCCCTTCTGTGTGAAGCCCTGGTAGACCATTTAGATAAGCTGAACGGCACGTGTGGTGTTCACAGGATTTTGATATTGGCAAAGGTGGTCTTTGACCTTTAACCTCTGTGTCATGGCCACCGATGTTGCTGTGGTGTGTGTTATACACACCTGTGCTCTAGTGGAGTGCATACTGTTGCACTGTTCTATGGAGCTGAAGTATGTTGCCCTACATAGGCGTTGTGCTCTAAATTTAGGATGGTTTTTCTTCGCTTAACCTTGAAAGTGAGGCTGTAATTGCCTCATGTATTTTCCTGTCATCCTGAGCGCATTTTTTTTTTAAGCAACACTATATAACTTTTTCGCCACTATTTAAGGCAGCCTTTTTTAACAGACAATTCATTTTGGATGGCATATTTGCATATGAAAGCAAAGTGTTATTCCCACCAGCCATCCAGGATGCACTGTGAAATTCTGGGTGTAGGGTAGGAAACTCCTACAGAATAACTGAAAAAGCTTTACAGCATGGCTGTAACCAGAACTGTTTGCTGACTTGTATTGCCAACACCAAAAAATATCTTCTAGCAGTGCCAATAAGGCTCTGAAAAATGATTAGAAGGTTTTGTGCCTTTTAAGTAGTTGATCCACTAGTTATACATTAAAAACTCCATAGTATTGCTTTAACAGAAAGTGTGTTGGCCACCTGTGTATCTGTCTGTGTTTTAACCATCTCTGTCCCACCCTCCCTTGCCTACAGCAAGCAGACCCTGGCCAGCCTTGAGTACATCCAGCAGTGCCTGAAGTTCGACTGGGACATCCGCCTACACCTCAGCAAAAGGGCGTCCGTGTGCACGGAGCTGGCGAGAACGGTGAGCAAAGTCTCGGGTGGGCGTGTGGGGGCAGGGATGGGGGAGTGGGGGGCCTTGGGTCACCTGTTTTACCCTCTCATGTCCATTCATCAGTGTTTCACAGGCAGAGGAACATAAGTGCTGAGTCATCCGAAAACAGTTCAGCAGATGTGCCCACTTAAAAAGCATTGTTTGCAGCATAAGTCATGAGTTTGGCGATGATATTTTTATGGGGATGAGGACCAAGTGGTTGTTTTGAAGCTATACGGCGGGCAGGTGGGGTTCATAGAGAACAGCTGTGGGGAGAACGAGATGCCTTGTTAAAGAGGCGTCCTCCGTCATAAAATACTCCTCCTACACCTTCTCCACACCGGATGGGGTCAGCTGGTTGACTAGCAGCAGGAATGTCTCCCTGCTCCCTAGCGTGAGGTGAGTAGTCAGGTCAGCAATGTGGGGCGCTATGGCAAGCCATCTTAACATTTAAAAGCTAAACTGGATATGTGTTGCAGATATCTGTAATTCAGTTTTGCTCAGTCAAAAGGAACATTTCAGATATCCGCAACTACATTCTTCCTATCCGTAATTGTCATTTCAGATATCCACAAAACAATTCTTCCCAGGACAAATGACGTCACTTTTGCCACTCATTTGTATGGGGTTCATCATTACGGATATCTACAATTCAGTTCCAGATATCCACTATGTGAATTACGGATATCCGCAACTGAATTATAGATATCTGTAATTCCAATTTGAGATATCTACAATTTGATTTTGCCTAGTCATAACTCCAGTTCAAGATATCTTTAATTCACCCCAGTTCAAGATATCTATATGTTCCTTTCCGGATGTCTTAAATTCAGTTTTGACTAGGTGAAATGCAGTTGTAGATATCTGTAACTGGAATTATGACTAGTCAAAATGACATTGTAGATATCTCAAACTGGAGTTAGGGATAGTCATAATGTAATTGTAGATATCTATTATCAAGTTATAGATATCTTGAAATGAATTTTGATTAGAGATATCTGAAACTGGAGATATCTGTAATGTTCATTTTGCCTAGCCAAAATGTAATTACAGATATCTTGAATTCGAGTTTTGACTAGGCGAAATGACATTTCAGATATCTGTATGCAAATTAATCCCCATCCCACTTTAGGCGGGAGCAGAGCGCCTTCGTCCACCTGTTAACTGTTAAATGATTATGGTACTTAAGGAACGTTTCGGAGTAGCCAGAGGGAGAAATTGTGCTTAACTGACTTTTTAACGCCGATGCCCATGCAAGACAGGAGCTGCCAGAGAGAAATGATAGTACGTTGCTTTCTATAACAAGACTTCCTCTTTGATTTTGGCGGGGATGGACATTACATAGAGCAACGTCATGCACAACAATTTGCACTAGTCATAATGACATTTGAGATATCTTTAACTTTCATATTGCCTAGTCAAAACTGAATTACAGATATCCGCAATTGTCATTTAAGATGTGTGACGAGTTGAATGTCGTTTTCAATGACGTAATTGCAGATATCTGTAATTAAGTTTTGCCTAGTCAAAACTGAATTACAGATATCTCTATCTATCGTTTCGACTAGTGACAATAACGTTACAGATATCTTGAATGACAATTTCGACTATCCAAAATGTAATTACGACTAGTCAGAAAGATGTTGTTGATATCTACAATGTTAATTTCGGATAGTCAGACTTAGCTTTTAAATGTTAAATTGGCTTGCCATAGGGGCGCAGATGAATCAAGATGACAGTTACGAGAAGCTCTCCGTGGGGGCATTATAGGCCGTTCTGTATAGTCCCTGGGAAACGGTCATTGTGTCAGTCATCCATGTAATCTCAGGGATTTACCTGTGGTTTATCAATGAAAAGGCTGTTTGTTGATGTCGCAGGAGGATGATGATGAGACGCCCTCCAGCATGAACCATGGCATCCTGCTTCAGGAGCGCACCATCAGACAGACGGTCACCAGGTACGGATTACAACAGCATGGACATGTCAGCCTTCTCACAGCAGTTAAATAGCAGTTAGGACCCCCTTGAAAATGAGATGGTTCATCTCAAGGGGCTTATCCTAATAAATAAATTCTGTAACACTTTATTTAAATGTGTCTACATAAGAGTGACATAAGCATGTTATAAACATGACATTACACACATTATGAACATTATTGACACTTAGTTAAAGGTGTACTTCCACGAGAAACCGTTTAGTACTTGCTCTTTTGAAATATGATAGGTCACCCCGAGTTGCATATGCATGCTGCATATCAAAATGTTTTTCTATCCCCGTTTTCTATATCAGTCAAAAGAAGACAATAGGCGGAAAAACGACCCAATGCTAAAAGTGCCTCCGGCGTGACGTAGACGCGGAGATACATATAAGAGAAACTGACCGAATGGGCTTTAATTAAATAATGTTAGCCTGTTTGACTGACTGGCATAAGATTAGCAGGCTAGTTGAATGACTGAACTGCATTTAGCCGGGCACTTGCAGTGTTTTGTCATGCAAATATTACCATTCTGAAACGTTCATTGACAAACGGTCAGGAAGCGACTGTGCTTGTGCCATCTCTCCTTCCTCTTCGGATTCAGGATCAAACACATACGGCTGTATCTCCGTAGACATTCTGTGTGCAGTTTTAGCGCTGTCAAGTTGACTTGGCCCTTTACCACTCTGCTATCAAGTTGACTGTGGGGCAAAGGAAGCTGCAGGGAGCGTGCCTCTGGTGAAATCGTGTCGTTCTCCCCGCCCCACCCCCTCTACCAAACTAAAACAGCCTGAAACAGAAGCACTAGAACATTTTTTTTATTAACACCAGCGCACAGGGCAATTATTAATACTAGAGAACACCGCAAAATCAATGAAAACACGATGGAAGTACACATTTAATGTTCATGACTGTTTTCATTAAGTGTCATTTGAGTTTTGAAATGTCTGCATTGCAAGAAATATCAACTTACCATCACAAAACAGTGATGAACATAAACATGAAGTGTCATTAATGTTCATGATATGTGTCATGTCATGTTTCTAACATGTTTATGCCACTCTTGTGTAGATATATTCTATTAAATTCTATCTCTGAAGTGCTATCTTGTACAGCTACTAAACGTCTCAGTAGAGGACAACCTGTAGGTTCCTGTGTGTGTAAAAGGAAAAACATGACTCACCTCTTTGATTGAAAACGCCCAGATTAGATAACTCACAGTGGCTTTGTTCCCACAGAGAGGCTCTGACGTTGCTGCTGGACACGTTCCATAATGAGGCAGAGTCCTTCCTCCTGTCAGAGGTGAATATGAAGATGATGATGCTGACCACTGACCAGAGTCAAAGTTAATGTTTTAGTGTCGCCTTGCTTGCTTTTTGGGTTGTAAACAAAATGTATTGTATGTATAGTGTGCAGTATACATTGCATTTCTCACTCTTTCTTTTCTTACTCTCTCTTTTTCTCTCTGTCCGTCCCTATCTCTCTCTCTATCTCTATCTCTCTCTCTATCTCTCCCTCCCTTTTCCTCTTCCTCCCTCTCTCCATCTCCCTCCCTTTCTCCCTCTCCCTCCCTCTCTCCCTCTCTTCCTCCCCCACTCTCTCTTTCTGTCTCAATCTCTCCCTCTCCCTTTTCCTCTTCCTCTTCCTCCATCTCTCCCTCTCTCCCTCTGTGTCAGGTGGAGATACCGCTGCACGTGGAGCGGTTGGTGCAGTCGGTGAAGGCCCTGTGCAGCTCTCTGGCGTCTGTTGAAACGCCGGACGTGACCTCCGCCCTCAACCAGCTCCCAGCGTGCCCCTGCCGCCTCCAGCCTCGCGTACAGAAGGTGGGTGAGGCCCATTTTATGGTGCCCTCTTTTTCCTGCAACATCAGCATGTCCCAGCCAAGACACACACACACACACACACAATCATCAAGGCACCTTTTGGCATTTAAGTTGTTTTTCCACTGTTGCCTTATGACTGCGTGGTGCTACTGATAACACTCTGTAAGACAGTGTTAATGGCCAGCACACACACACACACACACACACACACACACACACACACACACACACACACACACACACACACACACACAATCGTTAGGGCACCTTTTTTCATTAAAGTAATTTTTCACCGTGTGTGTGGTGCTACTGATAACACTCTGTAGGCCAGTGTTGTTGGCCAGCATTGGTCTGGAAATCCAGCAGTGAAATGGCGGGTAATTAGTGTGAGAAGCCAATTTGGGACAGTGGCAGTCCGCCTACTAATGGCATGAAGGGTGATCCTAGACTGCATTTCACACTAATAATGGTGAACAAGCTGCCCATCACATTATCACTATAAGAGGTGACTCCTTTGAGTATGTTAAAGAAGGTCCTGTCACATTTTAGATCATAGGGTAGCATGAGGTAAGGATTACTCTATGAGTGTACAATGGAGACTGAAAGTAGGAGTCATTTTTTAATAATGACAAATGCTATTCATTGTTTCCACATGGGTTCATGTGGAACTGACCACGAGTAATTTTTGTCATTGTAACTTGTCAGCGCTGCATGAATCTCAATGAGTCATGTCTCTGTGTTGCTTGTATTAATGCCTTGATGGTTACAGTTCTGCTCATGTGGAAAGCATTTAGCGAATTCGGAGCGAATAAAGGAGCACAGACAACGCAACCTCTGTGCGAATTTTACTCTGCCTGAGCGAACCCCCCCCCCCCCCCCTTAACAATATGTGGCTTGAGTTCTCCAGGCCCGTCATAGGGACCCTTTCTATTCAGAGCTTCTCTGTTTTAAAATTGCTGATGTGGGGGTGGGGGAAAGAATCAATGAAGCACTCATCTCAACAGCATATGAACACGGCTGGCATACAATTTGTGTGTGCATTTGACTGTGTGACTTAAGGCTGCTCGATTATGGAAAAAATCTGAATCACGATTATTTGGGCCAAAACTGAAATCATGATTATTCAAACGATTATTTTGTTTTCCTCAGTAACATGCTTCATTTATTGAAATTGTATTCAAAAACATTTCGAAAAAACATTCTTGTACCTTCGGATTTTCCCTAATACCTTTCTTCGTAAACATTAGTAAGTCTCCTTTGATGTCAAATGTACAAACAGTAGAAATGTCTAATGTATACATCTAATGTACAGTACAAACAGTAGAAAATAATTAGGACAAAAACATTGTTGCCCTCGATTTTATTTGTTTTGAGATCGTTTGGCCCTGAAATCGTTATCATGATTAGAATTCGATTAATTGAGCAGCCCTAGTGTGACTGTATGTGCCCACTCATCCGTTTATGTTTATGTCTGCTTCCTCCCGTTGCAGGATGTGACGGTGTTGGCGAAGAGGGAGAACAGAGGTACCGTAACCCATCTTCCTCACTATACTTCCTGAGGGGTGCCTGGGTCATGGAGTCTGGTGGTGGGGGGGAGGGAGGGGGATATCCGTCACTGTAAATAGGACAAATGGGATAGTCCCTCTTTTCCTCTGCCCGGATATAGTGCATAAAATCTTCGTCGTGATGTTTGTAGACACGACAATGCCACATTTACTCGATAAGCACTTTGTTTGGTTGTAGCTTAATACGCAATGACAGACAGATGCTGGCACTGCTTATGTGAAGGGCCTTGTTGTGTTTAATATTGTGTCGAGAAGCAGTTGAGAGCTTAATATTTAAAAGTTCTACCGAGTTCAATGTTTAGTAGGTCTCTGGCTGATTGGTGAAGGATAATTGGCTAAGTCACGTCCTGTTTGTTGGTCTTTTAAACAACCTTTTAAACAGTCAGGCATGTTACGACGTGGACATTTTTTCTTGAAAGTGAAGGTTTATAAAGACTCTTGCTAGCTTTCTAATGCCATTTGACTCATTTGCCCTGTTCATGGTGTGCCTGCGAGCCAAAGGTAACAAATGCAGTGCAGTGCCAGCATGGCTTTTGTGAACATTTGTTTTTAATATCCTTTGTAGTGAAAGCTTTACTCAACAAACACAGCATGAGCCTCAGACTCTTTTTTTCTCCTCTTGAGTCTCTAAAATTAAATGTAAATACATACCATTTAAAGGTTTGCAGATGTCATGTTGATGTAGAGATTGGGTGTGGCTGTTTGGGATTATTGATTAATAGGAACTTTTCTGGTGATGTAGCCAGAGGTATGTCAGCACATAGTTAATGCACCAGACTGCTGCTATGGCATTATTCTTGACAACGGAGAATCTTGCACCTTTGCAATGCCAGACCACCATTACCATACAAATGATGCACCATAGATTACCACTGCCTAAAACACTGTCTGCTTATGTCCTAGGCAACAATTTTGTGCTGCATCAGTATTTATGTAGTTTCCCTTGTGTAATCTTACATCACTCCTCGTTTGCAGAAAAAGTGGTGGAGAAACTGACGTCGGCCATTTTGGATCTGGTGGAGCTGTACTGCAGCACGTTCAACGCCAACTTCCACACGGCTCCCCACAGCCACCGTCCCACGGCGCCCATCCAGGAGGCTGGCATGGTGACCAACGTGCTGTCCTTCAGCGTCTACTCCGCTCACCGCATTCCCATTACGTGGGCTGCCAGGTGCATACCAATCCTTGCTTTACAATAATTTACCCTGAGTTACACCTGTACATACATTTACAGTTCATTCCTAAATATCTATCTCGAATTACACCTGCACATATGTCAGATGTGGAGATTCCAGCTGCAGAAAGTGAATGTAAAATCCCTGCCGCATATTTTGGCACACATATATTCCAACCATTTTCTAAACCAGCTGATCCTAATGAACGAAAAAATCATCGGGCTCCCCGGGCGCCATTGTCATGGCTGCCCCCTGCTCATGTGTGTGTGCGATGGGTTAAATGCAGAGGTGATATGCCGTGTGATCACAGTGACAAAAAGGGGACTTTCACTTCACTTTTTATGACTTTCTAAAGCCGGAGCCTTCACCTCCTGACCTCCTGATATGTACAATGTACATCCGTGACACTGTTAATTATCTCTGAACTGAACTGAACTGTCTGTGGCATCTTTTCTGAAGGAAAGTGGCCAGACCCCTCTATTCCTATGGTGACTTTGTTGTTAGTGGTCACCCGAGAGCTGTTAATGTGCTTCTATGTAGTGTGTCGATGCATTGTCAGTAGCATGCATAGTTAGCATTCTGAGAGTGTAAAGTTGCTCTGCATAAATAAACACACAGATTCTTAAGTGATTAAGGGGGACCAGGCCCTTAGTGGTGAGTCTAAGGCTGTGGGCTTTACTGTAGCAGTAGCTGTGCATCAGGGCCTTGAGCTCAGTCGGCCTCTGTTTTGCCTCTGAGAGCAGCTCCTCCCCACACCAGGGTGGTGGGAGAGACAGAGAGAAACGCAGCAGTGATAAAACAATGGAAACGGCCCATTGGCAGTGAAAGTGGAACAACAGGAACAGCTTTCTCTCCCTCTCTCTTTCTCTTTCTCTTTCTCCCTCTCTATCTCTCTCTCTCACACACACACATCCACATGCCATCACACGCAGTGACCTTAAACGAACAGATGCAAACACACAAATAGATGCAGGCTAGCACACGCGCGCGCACACACACACACACACACACACACACACACACACACACACACAAATTCCACGTTCTGGGCACCAGCTGTCTAAGCTGCATAGCCCCCTTCTTCCTCCTGGCCTGCACTATAATCCATGTGGATTACACTGAATTATGTGGCAGATGATGTTTGGCATCTTAAGCACTCTCCCGTAATCTAGCATCATTTCTTCCACAAATTCTAGGTTGCAAATGGTAAACCTTTACAGCATATTCAGAGGTTAACCTCCGAGGTCATAAACCTCTTTGTGCTCTTGGACATGGCCACATGGCCACACACACACACAGGTATGTGTAAGCACATGCACAACTCAATACAGTTTTACACACACACGCACATACACACACACACACACACACACACACACACACACACACACACACAGGCACATAGTCTCTCTCTTTCTCTTTCTCCCATCCTCTCTCTCTCTCTCTCCATCCCATCCTCTCTCTCTTATCCCCTCTCTCTCATTCCCCCTCTCTCTCTCTCGCTCCCTCTCTCCCTCTCTCTCTCTCTCTCTCTCATCCCCTCTCTCTCTCTCTCTCTCTCCCATCCTCTCTCTCTCTAACCCCCCGTGTGTGCCCTGGCCTCTGTCTTTTGTCTGGCTGTGCCGCTGCTGCTGACTCAGAGAGGGTGGGGCCTCTCCCACACTAGAGAAAGGCAGCCCCTGGGAACCGCCTGTGACCTTCGACCCTTTGGGGAAGTGCGGGCTGAAGGGTGCGGGTGGGTGGGTGGGTGGCACCTGCCCAGCGGCTGTGTTGAGCTCCAAACGGACATCGGGACGGACAGACTGCCGCACATGGCGTAAGCCATATGTCTCAGGGGGTCGTATGTAAGGGTAGCAAGGCCCCACACTCTCCTCACAACAACACCGAGTTCCCAGAGGCCCTGTTAAAATGGGGTTAAAACTGGGTTTATGGGCCGGATCCAGATTGTCAGATAAAAACAATAACTCACGAGAGAGGAGCCCAGAGAATGTAAACAAGATGGTGTAAACATGAAGGCTGCTAGTTGTTATGCTTGCAGAGCCTCTCTGACCTTATGGGAGGTCATGAGCAGAAACAAACATAAAAATCTTTGTCACACGTATGTGAACTTTAGCACACGAGTAAAGCCACTCGGTTCTGCACTGTTTGGGATGCAGATTCCTTAGGTCTCCGATGATAAAGTTTCAGTCTCTGTTTTCCTTTCTTCACAAGTGCCTCTCATTCCGGTTCTTTCTAGATGGAATGTTTTCGCTTCTATATAAACTTGTCCCTCGGGAATTCCTGTCTGTTTTAGCCAAGCCACTCAATTCTCCATTTGGCTACAAACAGGGAAAGGGGAAGGCGAGGTTAATATCTAGATTATGGGAAGTTGGACGAGGCGACTTCACATCCCATTGAAGAGAACACAAACCAATACACACAGACAAATGACCACGAAGCCTCAGAATGGAATTCTTGGGTTTTGTCACTTCAACACCAACAGCTGAGCATGCCCCCGCTCCTGTTCGCTGTTCGCTTCCCATGACAGCCGTTACCACGCTCCCAGCTCTGCCTCCAGCTGTAGTTGGGGCTGGTGGTGGTGGATGGGGGGGGGGCACTCTGGACCCAGCCAGCCTCCTCCTTCATCTCAGCTTTAGCATTACCTCAGACTGTAATTGCCCCCCCCCCACCACCACCACCCCCATAATTACTGTCCTCTCGCATACGAATAAACTTCTGCTCACAATGGCCGAGCGAGTGAGCAAGCCCACCAAGTTTTCAGCGATCTGTCACAACAATGAACTTCTTGTCTTTGCATTTCCCCCTGCAGCTACGAGGGCTTCTTCCTGTCCTGCTCGCTCACACATGGCGCTACAGAGCTCTGCGCCCCCCAGCACACCAGCAAGCAGGCTGTCAGCAAGTATCTCTTCCATCTGGTGGTGTGGGACCAGAGGTGAGTTCCATCTGCAGAGTATCTCATGACTTCAAAACCAAAGACAAAGCCAAAGTGTGTTTTATGTGTCACATACATAGTTCAGCGTTTGGGTCTGGTTTAAATGAATGTGATGAAGAAAATCAAGAGGGGATCTAAGGACAGGCAGTCAAAGACAGTGTAGTGTAGTTAAGCCAGATGTTCCAGTTATTGATCCTTGAGGTAAACCAAGACACCTTTTCTCCAAATTATACACAACTGTGATGGAGTGACCATCACTAGGGTTGTGGGTGGCTCTGACTTCCATACCAACGAGCCTGGCTCTTGCGTTGCAGTCAGAGCTCACGTTTAGTACCCCGGAGACCAGCGTTTGAAGCCGGGTGGGGTGACTTCTTCTCCCCTTCGCTACAACAACAAAACAAAGTATTAAAAGATGTAAAGAAACTTCCTTGAACAAAATTGAAAATCTGTGATGTATTGTAGTGCGCTACCTTGAAATATTATCATGACTATTTTGTTTTTTATTATGTTTACTGTGTGTAAGGAGCAAAACAAGATGTTGTATCTACAGATTTTATTCCATTATTTTCCAATCACAATGGTGTGTTCAGCTTGCTTTCTTGAATAGGCTATTTCGGTAACTGGCTTACATTGTGTTTTTCTGTTGTTCTATTGCTTTCTGTGTCAGTGAAGAGGCTGCATTGTTTGCCGAGATTTTTTTTATCGAGGGTAAATAAAGGTGTCTTGAGGCCTTCCTCTACAATCCCCGCCCCCTTTTTGTTTGAAGCATTGTCTGAGGATATTTTTGGGTTTGTTGTTGTGATATTTTAAGCCTGATATCCTTCTAGATTACTCGGAAGGAGTTTGAGACAAGGTTGTGCCTCCAGATGTGGCCTTTACTTGAGCTGCAGCATCTTTAGTTTCCACTAGGCCTTTTTTTAGTCAGGGCAGATTCTTTTCCCTTCTTTTTCCCTTTAGGACAAAATAATATTCACAGATATCTGATCTCCAAAGACCTTTTTTCCACAGTTTATGTAAAGGCGTGCTGAGTAAACGGGCCTCGCAAAATGGCAGCAGTAGTTTGTGTTGGATGTTCTCTGGAAATCCACCGTCTGGCCCCCTAATGTAAACACTGGCTGCGTGTTGTGAACTTGAGCAGGTGATAAGCACTGGCCGGGATGGCTTGAGTGATGATGGTAGATTAAGGATGAAAGGAGGCTTTCTTGTGTTTTTATGGCAGGGAGCCCCTCCGGAGATTGGTGGCCCATCGGCTTCACGGTGTAATTTTAAAGTAGGCTGTAAATACAGAAGAGATATCTGCCCTTTAGACCCAGGCTTCTGCAGAGCAGCCACTGCACGAAAAGGGCTTTTAGTTTGTATGTGTTTGGTATGCTGTTCAGAAAGCACACTCATCTTTTTTTTCACCCCCTTTCTGCTCTTTCATTCTCCTCCCACCACCCAAACCCCCTCTCTTTGTTGTTTTTCTGCCTCTCTTTCTTTCCCCCCAAAAACCCTTCCACTCTAGGGTTTGTTTCCCAGTTCAAATCAACCAGTTGCCACGGGAGACGCAGCTGACAGTGACCTTGTATGCCAGCCCCCTACCGCCCCCTGGAGGTGCCGAGGAGAAGGGCAAGCAGCGGCGCAGCATCGAGGCCCTGGGCTGGGTCACCATGCCACTCTTCAACTTCAGGCAGTACGCACCACTCTCACGTTTCACGCCTTACCTAGCTTCTATATCGAACAAACCATAACTAAACTGTTATGGTGTTCAGATGTTATTAAATGTCTCTATACTAAAAGTAATAAAATTACTTTTAAGTTGAATTTGGAGACTCAGTCAGCCTAGTGGTTTCGAATCAAGTACAAGGTTTATTCTTAACAATAAGGACAACACAGACAGAGACACACACACTCACACACAGGACAAAGACAGACAGACAAGACAAGACTAACCTAAACAGTAGTTATTCTGACCTTAAATGTCTGTAGACAGCCAATGGCTGCACCCAAGTTACACCCCAAAATGCATATGCAATGGTCTTTTGTTAAGTACTCTAGTCTTCTAATCAGATACGAAAGGTGCCAAATTGTCTGTATGCTAATCCACCAGACAGGGACGGTTATTCAGAAGGCCACCAAATGGTTCAGGAAACCCGCTGTTCACACCTCCTAGCTCAGCCAGAGACACATACAAAGCTTTTGATCTTAATACAAGAGTTCCAAAACCAACCAAGGGATTTGAAATAATAATAAAATGTTTCAACATTAAAATGCTATTTACAAGATTACTCAAATACCATCAGTCCCCCTTTTCAAGTCTAACTGACTTGACACACAATCATAAAAACAAAAGGTATTTGAAATAATAATAAAAATGTTGCAACATTAAAATGTTATTTACAAGATCATTACTTTTACTCAAATACCATCAGTCCCCCTTTTCAAGTCTAACTGACTTGACACAAAATCATAAAACAAAACAAAGCTCAGCACCATGAAATTGACAGTAAAGTTGGTTCCATGCAAAGATTACAGATAGAAGTTTGGTTCCATGACAAAATTACACATCATAGGTTGGTTCCATGAAGACATTAAACATCATAAACATCTTGACATGTTGACTATAGGATGCTTGAAATGAGTCGTATGAATTTTTGACAAAACAGAATGGCAGACCAGTTCATTATGCTCTGTGATGTTGTATCTTTTCTCTTCGTGTGGTGCACAGTGTTAAAAAAAAAAGCGTGCAAACAAAAATGTTGTCCTCTTCTTCTGGTTCTGGTATGTCCTCTTCGAAAGATCTGTATTATGCTATACCTAGGCTAAATGTGAAAAGCAACTCTGAAGATAGCATAGCATCACATGTCAGACATACAATCCAATACCCTTAATTGCACACTTCCTCACACAATGTCAACATTGTGAACAAAACAAAAGCAAATGTCAAATAAATCACCCAACATAAAAGAAAGAAAAATAAACTGAAAAGCAAATAACAAAATCAAATGTGTTTTTTTTTTTATGTCAAATAAATCACCCAACATAAAAGAAAGAAAAGCAAATAACAAAATCAAATGTTTTTCCACTATTGGTAAATTCTTAGGGCTTTAACAGACGTCTGGTCTAAGGTGTGATATGTATCAGGATTAGTAGGGTCCACCCCCTTTCCAAATCTGCAGACACACAAACTACTCCCAAACTGTAAGAGCTCCCTTTTCTTTTAAATCACAACATAACAAACACATAACAGTTTTTTCTCTAGGGAGACAGTTTGATAGGACCTGTACACATTGTTAGCCTTTGTAGTTGTCAATTTGAGAAAAAATTAAAAAAAATTATTATGACTGGTAGTATCAGCAAAACTAGGCATAAGTACAAGTCAGAATCACCAATCCCCCTTCCCTCCATCCTCCACTGAGATGTAATGGCCTAATGACTACAATTCTCCCCCCTTTCTGATCTGCGACTGAACAGCTAAGCAGATCAGTATCCTTTGTACTCTATTTCAGTTAATGTCTAACTTTTTGACGGGGAAGAACCAATTGGTGTCCACTATTAATTTACGCCATTAGTTTCA
This sequence comes from Coilia nasus, assembly GCA_027475355.1. Lineage (NCBI taxonomy): Eukaryota > Metazoa > Chordata > Actinopteri > Clupeiformes > Engraulidae > Coilia > Coilia nasus. Next base: position 22,756,228 of record CM050211.1, read on the forward strand.
AAACCTTTGACGGGGAAGCACCGCTGATTTCCACTATTATTGTACGCCATGAATTAAACTTTTCACTAAATATGCAAAGGACAGATGACATAATCCCAGGAGTGTACCAAAGCTTACATGTGATGTTCTATGAGAGCTAACCTCTGCCCCCTTGCCTTTCCATAAGACGTCAGTTTACTCAATTACAATATTCATCACTTTAGCCCAATCAGCCCCTTTTACAGCAGCTAGGGACATAGGCTTTTTGTGACCTGTGAGATTCCACTCACCAACACCTGGGCTGCAGGCCTGTCCAAAAGCATCTTCGCCTGGCCCATTGGTAAAAGAGCAGCTTAAATCAGTATCATGGGTGGCAGAGTCATTGTCTCTCAATGCTGTCTTCCTTCTCTGTTTCGCTTTGGTTTCTGAAAAACTTAAACTGTTTAGATAACACAGACAGAATCTTGTAGAACACCCAAAATATCACACAACTAGAGGGTGGAAGTGAAGTTTGAGAGCTGACTGTACTTTAGCCATTAAATCTAAATGTTAAACCTGGGCTTGCATTGTAAACATATTACAGAGTAACACACACAACCCTTCTAGTTTCTCTTATCAGCTTGAACATATAGACATGGAGATACAACTACTAAAGACAGAATGACCAACCAGACTCATTAGTGGCTTAAACAAAAACAAATTATGGGATAAACTGCAAAGCAAAATAAAAAAATGAATCACTGCATTGAGTATATAAAGCAGAATAAACAGTATAAGGAAAGCATGACTTAAAAAGATTCTTTCCAGGTTTTCCTTATTCACACAAACACCTTTTCTGGCAAACAAATGGCAACTGATTTGCATATCAACTAAGCAAGACACCTCCTTGAGTTGTCCTGCCAGAAAGGAAAATGGAAGACCGGCTCATGTATTCTGGAAGAACACAAACATGTTATATGGGGGCAAAACTTTTGAACAGATATACTCAGGGTGATTCATCAGAAAACGGATTTTGCAGTAACAAAAAGAAATCTGACATCTTGAATGATGTCTAGAACAAAATAAATCAAACATTTAATCAAATCAAATTCTCATTCATCTGATAGCCAAATCTTCACAAACCAAAACAAAATAAATGGGTAAAAAGGGTGAAAATAAAATGTGATGACAAAAATCCATACAGCTTTCCAAGTCTAATTTGAACATTTTTGTGCACAAATGGAAATTTCTCTGGGGTTTGTAGCTGGCCAGCATTTCACACCTTCACTCACTCACTCACTCAGGGCATGCATTTACATAACAACAAGGACAGGGACAGATGCTAGCTCATGGTAGTTGTGACACCTCTAAGACAAAATAGTTTTTACTTTTGAATTAAAAATGTTAAGTCTATTCCATTCTGGGGCATCGACTGCTCAGTGATCAATCAGCATGGATATTTTTTAAATAGGCATCCCTGCCTCTTTCCTATATGGCCATAGCTAATGCTGTTTGATCATGTTCAGCTGCCACAGATAGACATTTATCAAATTAAAGGCATTTGTTAGTTCTCATGAGTCACAACAGAGCACAAGACATGCAGTGTAAGTAAAGGACACACATATAACCATGGTTTAGACATTAAACAAAGATGCACATGCAGACATTTGAGCTCAAGACAAGACACATGAACTTGATTAGCCACTGTACTGACCAAGTCTTATCCAATTACTTAGCACAGAATTTAGGAGCTAAAGTTTGATCTCATACACACGTTTTGTTGACAGACAGTACTTCTATCTAGCTAGGCAAGTACTTAAAACAATTTTCCAAAACTAGGTGCGGGCCCACACCATTAAATATTTCCATCGGACAGCTTTACAGTTTCAATGCCAGAACTGCATTGCCTGTACCGCAGATGTGGAGGAAAGCTCCCTCTGCAAACAACAATAAGCTGCCGACTATCGCCTCGTCAGGGATTAACAGTTTTCAGACCAGACAGAGTCGTGGGAGAACAGAGAGAAAGTAAAATAGAATAGAGAAAGGTAGAGGACTTTGTCTTCTTACTAACTCACACTATTAGGAACAAAATCCGCAGTTCTAGCGATTTTACTCGGCTAGCTGCACTCAAAACACAATAATTAAAACCTTAATTTTGCTCCTACTTCAGCTGGAATGACCAGCTGAAAAACCGCCAATCTTCGTCAAGATCTGGCCAGGAAATTTTGCTTAAGGATCTTACCTAACAGCATTCAAACACTTAACAATAATACTCACTTAAAACTGTTCTGTCAACAAAAAGTGATGAGAATCTTACCACAAGCTCATGAATCCAATTAAATCCAAGATGGTATCTCTCGGTCCGGAACCTCCATTTTAAAAGTAATAAAATTACTTTTAAGTTGAATTTGGAGACTCAGTCAGCCTAGTGGTTTCGAATCAAGTACAAGGTTTATTCTTAACATTAAGGACATCACAGACAGACAGACAGACAGACATATACACACAGGACAGGGACACGACAAGACAAGACTAACTCAAACAGTGGTTATTCTGACCTTAAATGTCTGTAGACAGCCAATGGCTGCACCCAAGTTACACCCCAAAATGCATATGCAATGGTCTTTTGTTAAGTACTCTAGTCTTCTAATCAGATACGAAAGGTGCCAAATTGTCTGTATGCTAATCCACTAGACAGGGACGGTTATTCAGAAGGCCACCAAATGGTTCAGGAAACCCGCTGTTCACACCTCCTAGCTCAGCCAGAGACACATACAAAGCTTTTGATCTTAATACAAGAGTTCCAAAACCAACCAAGGGATTTGAAATAATAACAAAATGTTTCAACATTAAAAATGCTATTTACAAGATTATTATTATTACTCAAATACCATCAATACACTGAATTGCAGTACAAGGACAAAATGCAGTATCTGCAAAAATGCCAAACTGAAAAAAGGGCATTTTGTGTTTTTCTTTCACAAAGCCTAACCATGAAATGATATTTAACTACCAAATATATTAATTATTAGATTATAGGGATGTAGTAGAGCACAGATACTTTATTTATCATGAAGGAATAGAAGGTGTCCATTAGCATATCGACATCATATACACATCATAAATCACATATACACATATGCATATCATGTGCACATATACATATCATATACGCACATACATATCATATTCACATCATACATACACATGGGCACACAGGCATATGACACCCTCGCACACAATCATACTACACGAACACAAAGGAAGACATCAATTGTGAGCCATTACAACAAATTGAGGTTGTGACATATGCAGTGTGGTGCTTAGGTAAAATATGCATTTCAAGTATGTATTTTGCTTGTATTTTGACATTCAGACAAAATTTGTCAGTTTTTAGGCTACATCGTGCTTTGCCTTTGTTTAACCACAGTGTAATTACATGACCATACACTAAGACAGGGCAGTCAGTGCAGCAAGTGAGCCAATTCACTTAGTTTTTATATTAATTCAGGGGCACTAATTGCATTTCCAGTCAAGACATACTGCTTGATGCCTTAACAATGGCAAAATGTAGTCTTTTATAAACATTTATGTGTAAAAACGTACAAAATGGTACTTTGAAGAAAGCAACTTGGCAACATCAAAGCTGATGCTAAAGCAAAGGCAAACTGTAGTACAGTATCTGACATTCTTCATAGTGAAACCAAAGCAAACCGCAGCAAGGTCAGCCTATGCGCTCTGGTGTGCTTTCACAATGCATTTGTGCAGTTACTGCAAAGTAAAAAATGCAGATATATCAGGAAAAAATAGCACAAGCCCTACAAAACTAACAGATCAAAGGGCATATACTACGCTTTTGATTGGGGCAAAAAACTTTTCTTTTTTTTTTTAAATGCAGGTACTGCGCTTTGCCTTTGCATAAAAAGTTCCAGAATCAGCCGTTACATTATCATGTGTGTCATTGGCAAATCCGTAGGACTGTATTTGTGTGTGTAGTGCTGAATTGCTGAACTGAATTAGAATGGGGATGGGGAATTTTCCTCATTTAAAAATAGGCAAAGGGTTGTGTCAGTGTTTGGGGGAGGGGGCCTTGCAAACAACAAATGTTCTGAGGCTTGGGGATTCAGTCAGTGAAGGGAGCACTTCAGCAGTTACAGTGACCTTGTTATACTGGCCACTAGTGGTGGTGTCATGAAATCGCAGCATGCAATATGAAGGTAATTCAATCATATGTAGGAGTTAGACAAAGGAGTAAGCACAATATTTACCCTGCTTTTAGCCTGAGTTCGCAGTTGTTTGTGTCCATGATTGTGTGCCTGAGTCTCCTAGTCAGACATGATAGGTGTCATGGATTATATTGGGTATCTCCTTGGGTAGCACAGATGAATTATGTTTCCTGGAGTATTCCCAACATATTTGACTTCTTTTACACAACAACCAAGAGTGTTGGCAAATGTATGGAGCCCCCAAACTCAACTAAAGAATGCTCTCTGTCAAAAAGCCTCTGGTCCCATCACTGGCTTGCACCATAGTTTGCAACAGAGCTTGCAACAGAGCTCGCATTATGCTTGGAACAGATCACCCACTCATTTCTGCAACTTGGGCGTCAGGTAGTGCGTGGCCATAATGATAGCCCAGTTATAACGTGGTGCTGTAATTTTGTAATTCGGCGAACATGTTGTGGCGTCGTGGAGCCGTGTGACTCTGACCCTAGATGTCCCTTGTAGTATGCACAGTTGCTTGGTCACTGTAAGTAAGGCAAAAAATGGTATGCAAGTGTGTGAAAAAGTTTTCGGAAAATCAGTTACTATTCTGACACCTTTAGTTATTTTGATGACCTTTTCAGTGATATGGCATTGACTTGGCATCCTGGAGGTATTGGTGGAATGCACATCTATGGAGACAGAGGAAAATGAGACCAGTGAACTAGTTGGCCTTGTGCAGCAAAGTATTTCCTTGACTGA
>CM050211.1:22766149-22921149 GCA_027475355.1 Coilia nasus
GTGTCATAATACAGTGGATGATTGTACTGAAGGTTTTTGTTCTTGTGATGGAGGTCATTGGGTTTATTCTCTCTCTGCCTTTCTCATTCACACACACACACACACACACACACACACACACAAACACACACACACACGTGTACGCCTTGGCTGCTGGCTGCTCACACACCCCGTTGTGTCATGGCTGGTGTTTGGGGCGCTTGAGAGGTGAGCTGGATCAGTGGCTGGCCGTGCAGCGCTGCGTGGCGTAGCATGGCGACTCAGGTTGATGCTCATCTTTCCACCCGGCCCCCTCAGACTACAGGCTGAGTCACTGTCTCTCAGAGGTGGCCACCCACTGGCCTGGCCAGACACCGTGTGTGTGTGTGTGTGTGTGTGTGTGTGTGTGCGCGCGCGCGCGTTCGTGCGTGCGTGCGTGCGTGCGTGCGTGCGTGCGTGCGTGCGTGCGTGCGTGCGTGCGTGTGTGCGTGTGCGTGTGTGTGAGAGAGAGAGAGAGAGAGAGAGAGAGAGAGCGAGAATGTTATTACCACCTGTGACTTTACCTTCTGTGCCACTCTAGGTGCAATATACTTGCAGACATAGTTAGGAAAGCCATTTCAAAAGTAATTCCCTTATAATGTGCACTGTGAATGGGTAATCTAATAATAGAACCTGCCCTCCTCTCATTTCTCTCCTTCTTTCTATCTCTCTCTCTCTCCATCTTGTCATCTCTCCATCTCTATTTCTTTCTCTCTCTCTTTTCTTTTTCTTTCTCTCTCTGTCTTTCTCTCTCTCCCCCATCCCCCTCTCTCTCTCTGTCTTTCTCTTTCTTCCTCTCTGTCTTTCTCTCTCTCTTTCTTTTTCTTGCTCAATCTCTCTCTCCATCTCCATCTCTCTTTCTCTTTCTACCCTCCTCCAGGTGGACTTCCCCACCTCCTCGTTCGAGGTGCGCTTCAGCACCCCTCCCCCGGCCGAGTTCAGCCCCCAGTACGAGTTCTGCCGCCTGGACCAGCACAGCCAGAAGCAGCTACGCGATATCCTGCAGAAGAAGTCCCTCTTCTGGTGAGACACAGAACAACACCACCCCATCAGCCAGGCTGGGAAATAATGATTTAATATGTGTATGTGTGCATGTATATGTGTGTGTGTGTATGTGTGTACATGTTTAATTTTTTAGTTTGAAAGTGTGTGTTAAAATATGGATGTGTGTGCTTTCAGACATGTCTATGGGCATGTCTGCTGTAATGAAACATGGCGGTTAGTAAGTCGTCAGGATGGTCAAAGGTTGACTGGCTGCATGTGTACCGTGCACGCTCTGTTTATTTTCCTTATCAGCGTCGTACCAGCGCGTGGGACCTAAGGTCAAAAGAGCTCCTTTATGAGGGCAGGGTAGCTTTTATGTATGTGTATGAGCAAGCGACCGAGTATTGCGTGTGTGTGTGTGTGTGTGTGTGTGTGTGTGTGTGTGTGTGTGTGTGTGTGTGTGTTTGTTTGGGTGTGACTGTGCGTGAGAAAGAGGTTGAGAAAGAAGGGGAGATAGAAAAATAGATATGAAACTCGTGAGACCCCACCACCTGTCCATCTCTCACGCTGGCTCATTTGCTGCTGGGAGTTCAGACAGACACGGTGTATGCGTCAGCTCGCCGTAGCAACTGGGAGAGGCCTTCCCCCTGGTGAATTGTGGGAAATGTATGCTATGGGCTTGTCAAGGCCGTGCACTCCAGTCCTGCCCATGTAAGGCCTCTCGGGCACTGCCGACAGCCAATCCCCAGCAGCTGCTCCAGGGATACAGGGGTGGTTTGGGGGAAGGAGCAGAGGGGGTTGAGCGAGGGGGCTTCTCTGAAATGGAAATGGAAGAGCAGGGGTGGGGTGGGGTGGGGTGAGGTGGGAGCATGGACGGGGTCATATCACAGCAAGACATGTTGGGGTTTTTTTTTGGGACACGCCTATGTAGGGACCCCAGGATCTCTGCACAAGGGTGTGTTTGTGTGTGTGTGTGTGTGTGTGTGTGTGTGTGTGTGTGTGTGTGTGTGTGTGTGTGTGTGTGTGTGTGTGTCTGCCCCACCCGCACAACTACAGTCATGCATGTATGATCTACACCCCAAAGCAGAAACATTAAAATGCTCTCTGACTCATTACTATGTGATATTCTGAAAAATAAACACACACCCAGTCCGATTACCAGTAAATAAGTCATAAAGCGTTAAGTAAGCATAAGCATAAAGCAAGTAAGACTCATAATTCATAACGCTGGTTTGCTCTGTTGGCCTCCTCAGCTGTGCCCATGGCTTTTAAGACAAACCCCCAGGGGACCACAGATCCTGCCTCTCCTCTCCTCCCCTCTCCTCTCCTCCACTCTCCTCTCGTCTCCTTTCCTCTTCTCTCCTCTCCTCCCCTCTTCTCTCCTCTCCTCCCCTCTCCTCTCCTCTCCTCTCCTCTCCTCTCCTCTCCTCTCTCCTCTTCTCCCCTCTCCTCTCCCCTCTCATCTTCTCTCTCCTCTCCTCTCCTCCCCTCCCTGCCCTCTCCTCTCCTCTCCTCTCCTCTCCTCTCCTCTCCTCTCCTCTCCTCTCCTCTCCTCTCCTCTCCTCTCCTCTCCTCTCCTCTCCTCTCCCTTTCTCCTCTTCTCCCCTCTCATCTCCCCTCTCATCTTCTCTCTCCTCTCCTCCCCTCCCCTGCCCTCTCCTCTCCTCTCCTCTCCTCTCCTCTCCTCTCCTCTCCTCTCCTCTCCTCTCCTCCCCTCCCCTCCCCTGCCCTCTCCTCTCCTCCACTCTCCTCCACCCTCCTCTCCTCTCCTCTCCTCTGCTCTCCTCTCCTCTCCTCTCCTCTCCTCTCCTCTCCTCTCCTGTCCTCTCCTCTCCTCTCCTCTCCTCTCCTCTCCTCTCCCCTCCTCTCCTCTCCTCTCTCCTATGGAACTGCGAGGTTCCGCTGAAGCTGAGAGACCCACAGTGGAGGAACAGTGGAATTATTGTTTGAAATGTCAGGGAGAGAGATTGTGCGAGTTCCATGCGAGCGTAGTGTTTATGCAACGGCATGCTGACTCTATGAATAATAATGGGCTTGTTGTTATGGCAGGTCTGCTTTCACCGGCCATAACCCTGTACTGTACTCGTGAGGCTTCTTTACGATTATACTGAGAGGACTGGGGCAAAATGGAGTGTGTGTGTGTGTGTGTGTGTGTGTTTGTGTGTGTGTGTGTGTCTGTGCTTGTGTGTGTGCGTAATGAATAAAGTCATTTATAAGTCGTGGGTTTGTTTTCTGTGTTTGTGTGCACTGTGTGCACACACACTGTGTGTATGTGTGTGTGTGTGTGTGTGTGTGCACAGACTTTACTTGCAAACCTAGGTAAGTGAATTCAGACTAAGTAATAAGCTTTCTAATGAAAGAGTCATGCAGCTTCATTCCCAAGAAAATAGAAACTGCAGGAGTCCTGTACGGAAAGCTCTGCTCTATATTTGGTTTGCCATTAGACCATATACCTGAGAGACAGGCCAGCACAAGTTGCCTGCAGGTTTATGGAGACAAACGTGGTGTCTGGGTGTGTGTGGTTATAGAGTGCTTTAATGCTGAAGAGGCTTAAGGAGCTGAAACTGAGTGTGAGTGTGTGAATACGTACGTGCATGTCTGTGTGTGTGAGAGAGAGATGGACAGAGAGAGAGAGAGACAGAGAGACAGAGAGAAAGAGAGAAAGAGAGTGATGGAGATAGACTGATGCAATAGCTCATGAACCATGTAAAAGCTGCAAGGTGCCATGTTGATTGGGTGGTCGCTTGTCTTGAGTAATCAAGTTGTCATCAGCTAAGGCTCTAATGTGTAATGTGGCTTGGGGGCGCTCTTGTCTGGGATGATCCACTGCCATTGCAGTCTTAAGGAATCATAATGAGGCTCTTGTAGACCAGTGCAAGTGTCAGTAAAATATGACTGTTTGGTGCAGTCCCTAAACCAAATGCAGTATTCTCTTTTTTGTGACCCCTACCCTCACAAGAAACAACAACAAGCTGCCATATAAAATCAATCAATTGAAAGTTTAATATGGAATATAAAATATTCCTTGAATATGATATGAGTGTAATTATGTGTTAATGTAGTGTGAAGTGTAGTGTTTCTTGAGCTCAGTCCATTCCTGTTCTTTGCTGGAGGTGGATTTGCCTGACAGCCCCCTCAGTGCCCCAGGGGTTTCCTCCCTTCCTGGCTCCTCAGTCCTCAGTGGTCAGTCGATTTTTCTCGTCTGCCTCGAGAACAAGCTTTACCTTTACAGAAGCTCTCGTCTGATACCTGAGGCAGTCAAATGGGAGGCAAAACACTAGCCCTCTGATAGAGTTGGCCCTCTCTGGACATTCCTGGTGGATTGCCTCTCTTCTCAGTTCCTCAGAAGTGGCCATCTCAAGGGTCAGGTCCTTAGCCTCCTTTCCCTGATGTTCCTTGCTGGACACACGATCTTCACTTGGCACTGCCAGGCAGCAGGTGAAAATACTCTGGAGCTTCATCACTTTCCAACTTCTCTCAATGGTGTCTCAAATAGACTGAGCAAGTCTACTGACTTTACTGAAGATTCTAGTTTGTTGTTCTAGAATGCAAGTAAACATTCCATGAAGTTGTCACGGTGATAGCTGTGCTCATTTAAATCTGGGGCAGCAGCAAAGGGCTTTGAATGTTCATTTTCAACTGTTCACTAAACTGAGCACTTTTAGAAGTCAAATCAACTCAAATCAGTATATTTTTATAGCGCATTTAACACAACAGGGTTGCCTCACAATGCTCTTTAAATGATAAAATATCAACAATAATGAAATAAAAATGACTACAACAAAAACAAATCCATAATAATAACAATAGTAACTTTGTGAACAGTTGATCAAAATTCAAACTGAGAAATAAAACAGTAAAGTAACCAAAAGTGTAGTATTAACAAAGTGATTTCACTATGCTATGCAGAGGTAAGGAGCAGTACATCATTATTGATAATGATTATAACAGCAGCAAAAATACTAATTATAATACTAAAAACTTAAAGACGATCTCAAAGGCATAACATGTTGCAACTCTGTATTCTTCCATCTGCTCGTCATATGCCAAAGCTGTCACGTCTTTACTGTTTATTTACAGTTCACCACGAACTTGGCACATTGATACATAAACATAAGGTCGGAAAGCAGGGACTACTTCATAGGTGTGCGTATATAGAAAGTTAATAACCGTTCTAAAGGGCGCATCACAATGTGAAATTGAAGGAAGCCGTGGTGTAAATATATTTAAGAGGGTTTGTTTACATTTGAGTACATGGGAGCTGTTTGACATACAAGAGCCATATGGGAGGCAGTCACTGATATGCTGTGTACTGTCAAACTGTGAATAAGGGTTATCCCTGTGTGTTTGATTGGTGTGTGTGTGTGTGTGTGTGTGTGTGTGTGTGTGTGTGTCTCTTTGCGTGTGTGTGTGTGTGTCAGGCTGTCTCAGGAGGAGAAGCGTCTGCTGTGGGAGAAGCGCTACTTCTGCCATGCGGAGAGCAGCAGGCTGCCGCTGGTGCTCGCTAGCGCCCCCCGCTGGGAGTGGGCCTGCCTGCCCGACATCTACGCCCTGCTGCGCCACTGGGCCTGCATGAACCACCTGGACGCCCTCGGCCTGCTGCACGCCACGTAAGGACACACACACACACACACACACACACACACGTGTGCATAGGCATACACACACATATGACTGCACACGAGCAAACACACACATGCATACGCATGCACGCACACGACTGTACACACACACACACCCACACGCATACACACACATATACACAAATATGACCGCACATGACCACACACACACACACACACACACACACACACACACACGTGCATATGCATGCACACACACAGGACCGCACATGACCATACACACAAATGCACGAACAAACATGACACATTCACAAGCACGCACACACACAAATGTGATAAACATCTTGTAAGAGAAAATAGCAGACACAGTAAAATAATGTACAGTCATATGCAAATATTTGTACAGTGGAAGTATTTTTTATTTATTTTACCTTGGCAATGAGATCAACACTAAGTCTGGAAGAGTGATTTTTGATTTTGCATAGTCAATCATAAATGTATCTAAATGTGTTATTTGTACTATCTGACTAATTAACTGTGTGTGTGTGCGCGTGTGTGTGTGTGTGCGTGTGTGTGTGTGTGTGTGTATTCGTTTTTAAGGTTCCCTGATCAGGAATGTAGGCGAACTGCTGTCCAGTGGATGGACACAATCTCTGACCCTGAACTACTGGACTTCCTGCCACAATTGGTCCAGGTAGATTCACTCGGCCTCTCCTTCCCTCTCTTACTCTCTTTTCTTACTATCCCCCAATGGATCTGTCCATTCCTCAGATGTACCTTCTGACTCCTCCTATGTATTTGTGTGACTGTATCTGGTGTCCAGGCCCTGAAGTACGAGTGTTACCTGGACAGCCCTCTAGTGCGCTTCCTGCTGCGGAGAGCCATCGCAGACATGCGCATCGCACACTACCTATTCTGGTAAAAACACACACACACACACACACACACACACAGACACACATACACACACACACACACACACACACACACACACACACACACATTAATACAGCATCAAAAAAAATCTAAAAGCACAAAATGAGATTACCAAAAAGTACATTTTAAAAATAGTAACTGTCAGAATAGAAATTGAATTTTTACATAATACCCAATACACATATGACATTTTTACTAGCATTTAGTATTTAAGATCTTGAGGGACCTTTTTTTCAGGTTTGGACAAATATTATAGAATTTTATTTTGGACATGGTCCTTATTCAGAATCAACAGGTATCACGATAAATATCATATCCTGGTCTCTGCATCATGGTGCATATTGTATTATTAGGTTGCAGGAAATACCTAGCCCTAACAACCATCCCCTTTCTAAAGAGATAGGCAAATAGATACTTAATTTATCCCAAGGGGAAAATTAAATGGAAATTCTGTCCACTAGTCACTTACTGGCACAGGAGTAAACACACATTCCTACACACACTCCCACAGCACTCCCATCTCTGCACAGATGCAGATTACTCCACTAGTCCCTGAGGCTGGTGGAAAATCCTGATAAGAATTTTGATAAGAGACACGTTAAGCCTAAATTTATTAAACATTTTCCTCAGTACAGCATATGTGCAGTTTCCAGTTTCTTAGTCTCAAGGACATGTGTGATCAGGGTCAAACATTACTTTTTTATATAAAGACATATACAACATGAAATCATATCAGGTTATTTTGTAACATGTTGCAGCACACAAACACTACCAACTTTGTTAGTAAATAGTGGTCATTGAATAGTTGGTTAAGAGCAATGTCCTGCAGTGTGAGTAACTTGTCTGTGTGTGTCTGTGTCTGTATGTCTTTGTATCTGCGTGTGCGTGTGTGTGTGTGTGTGTGTGTGTGTGTGTGTGTGTGTGTGTGTGTGTGTGTGTGTGTGTGTGTGTGTGGCGTATGCGTGTGCCTGTGCCTGTGTGTGTGTGTGTGTGTGTGTGTGTGTGTGTGTGTGTGTGTGCGTATGCGTGTGCCTGTGCCTGTGTGTGTGTGTATGTGTCCTCCAGGCTTCTGAAGGACGCGCTGCAGGACTCCCAGTTCAGCGTGCGCTACCAGCAGCTGCTGGCGGCCGTGCTGTGCTGCGTGGGCCGAGGCCTGCGCGAGGAGTTTGACCGGCAGAGCTGGTTGGTGTCCATCCTGGCCCGCGTCGCCCAGCGCGTACGAGACGCCTCGCTCTCCTCACGCCAGGCCAGTGGATGCCCTTTAACACACACGCACACACACACACACTCCCACACACAGAATTAATAAACACACCTGATGAACATACAGGATGCACGTCTTGGGAAACACACAGAAGTACACACCTTCCATTCAGTATGTACATACACACTTTCTCTAGCTCTCTCTCTCTAACACACACACACACACACGCACACACGCACACAAAACCAGACATGTGTTAAGGATTGATGAACATACATCAGGATAAATATATACAGAATGCGCACCATGCAAAATACACAGAAGTACACACCTTGCATATACAGTATGATATGATTAACGAATGTTTTTATGTTTAACGAATGAGATTAACAATTTTTAATAGGACACATTTACTGTTTTTAAGTTGATGCCATTCACTGTGACCTTCTCTATACATAGACTTTCAGCTTGATTTGGGACAAACACAAGCCCAGCACTTTTTATGGGCATATTAAGTGTCTGGAGCGAGGACTGAGGAGGAATGGAATTTAAGCTCGGTGCTGAGCACTAGTGGACTTCGGTTGTGCCCTCTGGGCACAGCTGTTCTCATGGGAGCCCAGGAATTTGACTTTGGCCTTTTTTCTGCCTTGTGTGTGTCTGTGTGTGTGTGTGTGTGTGTGTGTGTGTGTGTGTGTGCAGGCGATCCTCAGAGAAGCGCTGGATGAGGTGAAGCAGTTCTTTTCTGTTAGCACCACTTGCCGTCTCCCCCTGAACCCTGGTCTCCTGGTCAAGGGCATCAACATCCAGGTGTGTGTGTGTGTGTATGTGTGTGTGCGCGCGCGCATTTATTCAGCAAGAGGTCTTTGCAGTCAAAACCAATTTCTCATATTACTTAAACCTAATACTGCTTAATTCAAAGTGTGCGTGTGAAGCGGTAAACAGTTATGGCCTCTTATGTCCCTCCCTCTCTCTCTCTTTCTCTCTGTCTTAGTCATGCTCCTTCTTCAACTCCAACGCTGTCCCCCTCAAACTCTCCTTTCAAAACATGGACCCCCTCGGAGACCATATCAACGTAATTTTCAAGGTGCCTGCCATTATTTTGTTTTCGTGTGTGTGTCTGTGTGTGTGTGTGTGGGTGTGACCATTTGTGCATAATGCCATTGGCCCGGTACACACACAAACGATTGCCTGCAAAAATCTTGCTCTAGGAAAGGGGCCCAGTTTGTATAAAAATTGCCACTACTGCAATTAGAGCAGTGTGTGTGCGTGCAAGTTTGTGTGTGTGTGTGTATGTGTGTGTCTGTGTGTGTGTCTGTGTGTGTGTGTGCTGCAATAGCATGTGGTTACCATCACAAAGGAGCCTGTTTGTCCGCTGGCTCTTCTGTTAGAAAGTGTTTGGTCAACTCTGGTCCGGCATGGGACGGGCGTTGTGGGTTGCACTAACACGCATCTCTCCGCCACGCAGTCAGGGGACGACCTGAGGCAGGACATGCTGACGCTGCAGATGATCCGCATCATGAACAAGATCTGGATCCAGGAGGGCCTCGACATGAAAATGGTCATCTTCCACTGCTTCTCCACGGGCCGTGGAAGAGGTATATGTGGCTTTGATGTGGTAGAGAGAAGGAAAACAGAGAGCGTGTGATGGCTAACATCCCATGTATTTCCCTGTTCATGCATGCTGTTCATATGTATCGGTCAGCAGTTAATGTGTTCACTGGAACATCTATAGCTTGCTTCAGATCTATATGTCTCTATCATCTGTTTGTTTTAGATTGAGATGGTGGCCATATGGTGCCTTTTCGGATGTATGTGAGCATCGGTGTGGAGGAGGAGGAGGGTGGTGGTGGAAGTGGTGGTTGTATTGAGTTTCCTGTAAGGGATGGGTCTGTGTGTGTGTGTGGGGGGGGGGGGGGGGGGGTGCGGGGGGGTGCGGGGGGGGGGGGGGGGGGGTGAGGGCGGGGGGGTGACTGTATTGAGTTTCCTGGAAGGGAGTGTAATGTTGCTCTTTGGTTCTCTCCCAGGGATGGTGGAGATGATCCCCAACGCTGAGACCCTGCGGAAGATCCAGGTGGAGCACGGCGTCACCGGCTCCTTCAAGGACCGACCGCTGGCCGACTGGCTCCAGAAGCACAACCCCACTGAGGATGAGTATGAAAAGGTTAGAGGTCAAAGAGTAAACACACAAACACACACACACACATTCACACACACACATTCACACACACACACACACACACACACACACCCAAGCACACACACACACACACACACATTCACACACAAATTCACATTCACACACACACACACACACCCAAGCATACACACGCTGGGACTGGGACTTTCCCCATTTGTGTAGCAGCTGTCTAAGCTGTAGACCCCCTCAGAGATTGAGATTCTGACTTCAGAAAGTAAAATGAAAAAAACACCACATATTTGATCCAACCATTTTCTAAACCAACTGATCCTGATTAGCACACAAATGATCAGACAGTTAAGTAGTGAAATCACCTGTGTCCAGAGGTGTCAATCCGGGTTCAGAAAGTAAAAATCCTGCCACAAATTTGATCCAACCAGCTCTGAATCAGCTGCTCCTAATAAGCACTCAAGACAAATAGATCAGCTACTCACTGAAGTCATATGTGTTGGAAGGAAAACGTGACAGGGTTTTTACTTTCTGAACCCCGGATTGACGCCCATGCCTGTGTCCAGTGCATAAGCAGAAGGAATACAAGGCAAAGTTTTTTTTTCTACTTTCTGAAGCTGGGCTCTCTACCTCTGATCCCCCCCTTGCACGTCCCAACTCCTCTGTCCCCACAGGGGTAATCCATAAGGATTACATTGGGCAGTGGCTCGCTGGGCTGATTATCGTTCGTTAATGTGTGTTTACAGGCAGTGGAGAACTTCATCTACTCCTGCGCAGGCTGCTGCGTGGCCACCTACATCCTGGGCATCTGCGACCGCCACAACGACAACATCATGCTGAAGACCAGCGGCCACATGTTCCACATCGACTTCGGGAAGTTCCTGGGGCACTCCCAGATGTTTGGCAGCATCAAACGGTGAGAAACGCATCCTGATGTGCCTTCCCTTTATTTACTTTAATAGGAAAATTGAAATGGAAAGAATCTTGATGGAGAATAAAAACTTATACCAAAATATTTGTCGTATAATTGCAGTGTACTCTGCTCTTGTCTCTGGCAATTAGAGGTTAGTTGACTGCTGTTGCCTTACAGTGGTTACTTCAAGGACCACTTAAATGTTGTTTGTGCCAGTGTGTGTGTCTGTGTGTGTGTATGTGCGGTGTTGTCACTCTCTGTGTGTCTGTCTGTGCTTGTTTTTGTTGCCACAGAGACCGTGTGCCGTTTGTCTTCACCTCAGACATGGCCTACGTCATCAACGGCGGAGACAAGCCTTCTAGAAGATTCCACGACTTTGTGGACCTTTGCTGCGAGGCTTACAACCTCATCAGGAAACACTCACACTTGTTCCTCAACATGTTGGGCCTGGTGAGTTTCACATACACTTGTGCCACGCACGCACGCAAACACACACACACACACGCACATACACACACATACACATTCGGTCAATCCACTGGGCAGCAATTCGACAACATTCCAGGGAACCTTGTACACACACACACACACACACACAAACCCACATGTTCACTAGATAGAAATGTGACATACGCAACCTTCTATTCAAAGTGCTGATGTGGTGGAGGTGTTCTGCCTACCTTTGCAGATGCTGTCGTGTGGGATCCCGGAGCTGTCAGACCTGGAGGACCTGAAGTATGTCTGGGATGCCCTGCGGCCACACGAGTCTGAGGCTGATGCCACCATGTACTTCACCAGGTTAGCCTCTAACCCCCCTCCCCACCCACAGCCACAGCAGCAGCAGCTGACTTACCACACATGACTCATTCCCTGAGGCTTAAGTAGCATGTGGTTTGTTTAGCTACAGACAGACAAGCAACTTGTCATTACCTCAGCTCTGGGGCATTCAGGAGTGCAGGTATGACTAAGTGTTTGGCTGTTCATTCAGAGGTTGTCCTCCCCAAAAATGGCTCTTTGAAAATATGAAGGTTTTGTCCAGTCTGGTGTTTGTAGCACGTTTGTCTCTTTAATACACATCTTTTAACACACATGTCTTTAACACACATTTTTAGAAACCTTTTGATTCATACAAATTGGAACTAGGGTTATGGTAAATTGTTTGTCTCCACACAAACAAGTTCTCAAATTCTGAGAAATTCGGGAATGTAGATCTGATTGAGGATTTGGCTGTTCATTCAGAGATTGGAAAAGGCAAAAGCAATTCCACATGCAATTTCAAATTTGGCTTTTAAAATAATTGAAGGTTTTGTACAATCTGTTGTGTGTGTGTTACACATTTCCTGTAATGCACATTCCTACTTTAGTAAAGATTTGTGTTTATTGGATCCAGGGGAATGCCTAATTGTTTGTGTACAACAGGTTGATTGAGTCAAGTCTGGGGAGCGTTGCCACCAAGCTGAACTTCTTCATCCACAACCTGGCCCAGATGAAGTTCGCCTCCTCAGAGGAACGTCCGGTTCTGTCCTTCGCCCCACGGGTCTACACCCTCAAGAGCGACGGTGCCATCCGCAATCTGTTTGTCTGTCAGCACATGAAAACCTACAGCCCCAACAAAGGCTATGTAAGAGCTCCATTCCATTTGCCTCCAGAGAAAGTCTAAACAGCCCTTAATAGAAAACAGCAATGTACTTGATTACCAGAGGTGGCCAAACTGGCTTCAGAAAAGTAAAGTCCTGCTGTGTATTTCTTCAAGCTGTGCTGTTAACACGGGTGATTTTACTAATTAGCACATCTACCTGGCTAAAGAGTTGTGCTGATTAAGATCAGCTGGTTGAGTAAATTGGCTAAAACAAATATGTCGCTGGACATTTACTCTCTGAACCTAAGATGACTGCTTCTGCTGAGCACACACATGCAGTTTTGTTTTTTGTGTGTGACAATGGTATGTTTGTGGCATCTGTCATCTCCCACAGACATACGTGGTGAAGGTGGAGCGGGAGGGCCAACAGGGGTCGACGCTGGTGCAGAGGAGCTTTGAGGAATTCCATGAGCTCCACACCAAACTTCGCCTCATATTCCCCTCCTCCAAACTGCCCAGGTAAGGAAACACACAGCCCTCCTCTTCATGTGTCTCCCCTGTGAAGCCTGAGTCATGGGTTATGATGGATGTGTGAGCAGAAAAGAAACCTACTCTTGCATTTGCCAGTTCTCCTCCTGACCATCTGTGGCAGTGTAGCTCAGTGGAGAATAAACAGTCCTGAGAATTTGTAAGGTTGGTTGTGAGAAGTTACCGTGACGATAGTAAAGGATAAATGACAGAAGACTCCTTCAACAGAATGGCAGCGGTCAGCAATGGCGATGCAGTTAAACTGCACATAAATGGGCACCACATTAATATATATATACTTTAAAAATACTTTAAATACTTTATATATATATATATATATATATATATATATATATATATATATATATATATATATATATATATATATATATATATATATATATATATATATATATAAAGTATTGTTTGCCCTTTTTATGGCTTTATTTAAACAGGATAGTAAAGATGGTGACAGGCAGTAAGTGGGAGAGAGAGACGGGGTAATGTTGGGAAATCTGGATCCCCTGGGTCGAACCTGGGTCCCCATGGCCAAATGGCACGTTTATGGTCGGCTGCTCTAACCAATGCGCCACTGCACCCCCACCACATTAATATTTAACATAATAGCACCTTTACAAGCAAAGGTTGTTAAATTATGTTGTCCATGTGCAAGACCATGAAGATTGAGGCAGGCATACACAAAGACAATCTTTCAAAATTACTAAGTTATTACTATTAATATTGAACAACAACAGTAAAATCAGTTTGGCTGTGCATTTGTGATGGGTTTCATTGACATATGGCTCCTGATCCCAATCTCAGCTTCCCCAGCCGCTTTGTGATTGGTCGATCTCGTGGCGAGGCCATGGCTGACCGGAGGAAAGACGAGCTGAACGGCTACGTGTGGCACCTGATCCACGCCGCACCTGAGGTTGCACAGGTAGGTGTCCGCATCGACTGCCTCTCTCTGCTCTTGGAGTTTTGCCTTATCGCTGCCTGGCCAGTCTCTACAGTGAAATCTCCGCCAACCTAACTCGAATTTTTATCATCTTTTGGCTGCAGATAGTACACAAAGACGTGTAATGGTAGGATATAGGTTCAAATGCTTAGATATAGGTTCTCCTTTAACACAAATCCTAATATAAGATGTGAGGTTGTCCTAACCTGCTGCGATGCAGGGTCTCAGACTGGTGTGCTGAAAAGCAGAGTCAGGGCACAACCCAGTCTCCCAGTCAGATCCACTTGTGTGCCATCTGTGAGTGTTGTTATAAAGGTGCAGCAGAGTAATTGAAGCCTTAGTGGATACTGGTTCTCTCACGTCTTATATATTTTTTTTATGCAGAGAGAGTTTTTGTTCTCTAACTTGGAAAATATATCTAAAATTATTTGAGTGACATTTCCTCCTTGCATGTTTTGGCTCAGCAGTCTGTTATTCGCATTGGAAATGAAACTGTGGTGAGTGTGCAGGTGGATTAAAAAAAAAAAAAAAAACTGACAACCACAACATTCAGTTCCTTATCCACACCCATGCTCTATCCACGAGCAGAGCCAGAATACTGACAGAACATATCTTCATAGATGTTCTGCTGGTATTTTCTTTACAAAAAACGATGACTGAATCCAAAACCATAGACCATATTTACAGCTTGTCCATGTGACAGCAGTAAAACTCTGAATATGATCTGGCATGTGTATGCTTTTGCTTTGACAGCAGGGGTGCTGTACACTGTATCTCCAGCTGATAGCGCAGGGAGTGACTGCCTGTGGGTGTATGGGCTACTATCCACTACCAGTTTCAGTTTGAGTCGGCTGCTGGAGTCTGGCCAATGTTTTCTGGGAAATGGACGTGTTTATCATAGACAGTGTTTGAGGACATATCGGCCCTGTGCCGAGCTGCGTGCACTGGTGCGAATGATCAGGCTGTGCAAACAGTCACTTCCAGATGCACTGAACCAGTAGTAATCATTGTTCAGTACAGGTTAATGATAATACCGCAACAGCTGAAGATGAACACGGGTTTATCGTTTTTTTTTAGAGGTTTGTGCAAAATCAAACCTATTTTGTAATATGTAAGCACAGGGAATGTTATTATGCAACAATGAAGCTGTAGTCTGAACATTTTTAGTACAAAAAATGCTTTTAAAAGACTCTTGCTGGTTGCACTTGGGGAAAACAAATCCAGCTGCAGCTCTTGTCTTATCATATCCTTTGCCATCCCCTAGTGTTAAATGTAAGAACTACATTAAGGCAAATGTTGAAAGCCTTATCAATAACGTCAAGTTAATTGGCAGTTTTTGAAACCTAAACATGTCTAGACAGAAGTGACATTACAAACTCTAATGTGAATTATGGTGTTGATTGTAGCTAATGGCATGGGAAATTGGTTGATTTCTGTAATAAAGTCCTCCCATTTTGCCTTACAGAATACACACAGCATGTCTCTTAATATCTTGTCTCAGTGAGGTCATCGATGTCTTCATATGTTCGTGTCTCTGCAGTGTGATCTCGTCTACACCTTCTTTCATCCCCTCCCCCGAGACGAGAGGCCAGGAACGGTGGTGAACACACTCCACACAAAACCAGGGGGTGAGAGAACCCCCTTGAGAATGAGTGTGTGTGTGTGTGTGCATGTGTGTGTGTGTGTGTTTGCATGCGTGTAGGTGTGTGTGTATGCATGCATATGTGTGTGTACACACGTCGTTATGACTTGTGCCGATGAGTAGTTTTCAGTACAAAGGGCAGTCATGTCCACTAGGCAAGAAATCAGTCACGGTATCATGGGGGTGGGGAGCAGAGTCCACACTGAGGTGCCATTCACCCTGGTCTGCATCATTGTAGCCTTATCCACAAACCATCCTGCCAATGGCACGGCCAGATTCTTATCTCACCAGGGCCTTTCCTTTTACAAAATGTCACATGCCTATGACTGGTATATGATTAAGCACCTTAGATGCGTGAGTCATATATGACTTTATCATGGATCCATGTTAGGGCCTATTTAAAGCAAGGGCTGGTAAATGATTGATGTCACTACAGGGTTGCTTAGTTGCTGATGCAGATAATTGTGTCCTCTGGGACCCTGAATGCGATTGCATGTTCTATCCATGTTCCCTTAGTTGGGTTCATTCATCTTGGTCTGAACTTTACCCACACCTGCATACATCCCTATTCAGATGTGTGAGCGTGCACACACACACACACACACACACACACACACACACACACACACAGTTATTCCCTTTTTTTGGTCACACATTTGGTCAAATTACCGCTGTTTCACAAACACCCATCCTCTTCATTTTCCAGATTTCTCATGGAGTCCAGTCCCTGGGAAAGTTGCAGGAGAGGTGAAGCTCTCCATCTCCTTTAAGAGCAACAAGCTCTTTATAATGGTCATGCACATCCGTGGCTTGGTAAGTAACATCAAGACCTACCGTGCATCCGAATACCCTTACTAGCCGCCTGCATAGTAGCCAAAAATGAGGAAGCCACGATCTAGAACGTCCGAATACCTTAGTAGGCTTTCAGTAGTAGGCAAAGCCAGACCAGAAGTACCCGAATGGCTTGCTATTTCCGGTAGTATTTTGCAGTGTGCAAACGAACTACACTACGCTATCCCAGAAGTCACTAGGAGGTTGAAAACCGTAGAAGAAGAACCCAAAACGTCCTGCTCACTAACAGTAACCAAAATGGCGGAGACACCAGTCGTTGTCCGACGGTGTTCAAATATGCATTTCAGTCAACAAAAGCCATGTAAATAGTTGTTCATTTCACCAATGCGCATAAACGTTAAGGTTATCTGATAGAAGGAGACTGCAGCATATATAGCCATAACTGCATGACCAACTAGCGGTGGTAGCTAACCCTTTGCTACAAACTGGCAAAATCATGACGTTGATGTAAACATCCGGGTCAGAGGACAGGCAAGATGGTGGGGTTGTAGTACGTCCGAATTTTACCTGCTACTGGCTAGTTTGCTACGTAGAAGCTACTACTGTAACGGTCGAGTGGTAAGTACTGCATAGAATGCAGTGCCTACTAAGGTTTCGGATGCAGGGATTATCCAAAATATTCCCTCATTGACTATATACTAGTGCACTATGTGGGGAACAAAGCATTGCAACTCGCGCCCTATGTAGTGCACTGTATAGTGAATGAGTGAACATTTTGGGCACATTCCAACAGAGTGGCTTGGAGGATGGTGGTGTTGGTGGTTTTCGGTGTAATGCGATAGCAGGTTAACATGACGGGACCTAAACCATTAACCTCATGATTCATCTTGGCTGAATTCTTGGCACGTCCCCCACAGCAACCACTTCAGGACGGCACAGACCCGGACCCCTATGTCAAACTCTACCTCCTCCCTGACCCCCAGAAGACCAGCAAGAGGAAGACCAAGGTCGCCCGGCGCACCTGCAACCCCACATACAATGAGATGGTGAGCAGAACTGTGGTGTACTTCTACCCCCTTATGCTTTCTTGTAGATCAAAATGTAAAAAAATACAGATTTAAAAGCAAGGGATATTGTTCATAACTTTGCAGTTACTGTCACAAAATTGAGTTGTGCTCCAGTCTATCAGAACTATATCAGGTTAGGGCTGCTCAATTAATCGAATTCTAATCGTGATAACGATTTCAGGGCCAAACGATCTCAAAACAATCGAGGGCAACAATGTTTTTGTCCTAATTATTTTCTACTGTTTGTACTGTACATTAGATGTATGCATTAGACATTTCTACTGTTTGTACATTAGACATCAAAGGAGACTTACTAATGTTTACGAAGGAAGGTATTAGGGAAAATCCGAAGGTACAAGAATGTTTTTTCGAAATGTTTTTGAATACATTTTCAGTAAATGAAGCATGTTACTGAGGAAAACAAAATAATCGTTTGAATAACCGTGCTTTCAGTTTTGGCCCAAATAATCGTGATTCAGATTTTTTCCATAATCGAGCAGCCTTATATCAGGTCACCTGAACAATCACAACAATAGTCAGTCAGACCGACAGTTCAATGGTCTTACACACAATAACTGACATGCACAGACCTCAGTAGACTCATTAGAACTGGGTATATTGCTCAGATCCCTGCTAGATCATTGTCAGAAGCCTGCTAGAAGATTGTTAGAACCCTGCTGGATTACTGTTAGAACCCTGCTAGATAATCGTTAGAACCCTGCAACAGCATCTTTAGAACCCTGATAGATCATTGTTAGAACCCTGCTACAGCATATTTAGAATCCCGTCACAGCATCTTTAGAACCCTGCTACAGCATCTTTAAAACCTTGCTAACAGCATCTTCGGAACCCTGCTAGATCATTGTTAGAACCCTGCTAGATCGTCATTAGAACCCTGTTAGATCATTGTTTCCTGCTCCCCTATAGCTGGTGTACGATGGGATCCCACGTGGCGACCTGCAGCAGAGGGTGATCCACCTGCGCGTGCTGAGCGAGGGGGCATTCTGGGAGAGCACCCTCCTCGGGGAGGCCTTCATCCCGCTCAAGAGCCTGGAGCCCGGCCAGCACTGGGTCGACTGGCACCAGCTGGGCACTGGGGGCTCCGACACCAGCCGCTGAGCCCATAGAAACGGGGCAGCAGCTGGCTGGAGGGGATTGGGAGGTGTGGATTTGAATTTGACTCTGAATATGAATTTGGATTTGAATTTGAATCTGCATTTGGGTCTGTGACTGGTGAAAAGGAAGTTAGATAAAGGGAAGATCGTAGAGGGTGCGTGCGTGTGTGTGTGCGCGTGTGTGTGTGAGAGCGTGTGTGCACTGGGTTAGAAGTGTGTAAAGTGTGTTGCTCATGAGTTTTTGGTGAGCTGAAAAAGAAGCCCATGGCTCAGAGGTGGATCATTTTCCCTCCTAGGGGGGGCACAACGTGTGTGTCGACGTCTTCAGACTCTGTGTGTGCGGGACTGAGATGCCAGATCGGGTGGCGCTGATGAACAAGCCATCACCAAATACTGTAAGTGGTGTGACAGACTGCAGAAGGGGTAAACATTGGGGACACAATGAACACAATGATACGACTGTAGAGACTCCACAGGGGAATCTGACCACTGACGGCAGAGCTGGACGGAAACCTCATTTGGTTCTGCCTTTGCACCCGTGGTGACGCCGAAGAGCTTTTGAGGAACTGTCGCTCGCAAATGGTCACCGGTGGCTGTAAAACCCTGTCCGCTGTAAAGTCTGCTTATCGCTTAGTGCTTCAGAGTTTGTGCCTCCCTGCCCTGCTGTGTGTCAAGAAAATTTAAAAGGGAAAATTTTTAAGTTATGCCATTTTTTTAAATAAATCATTTATGATTTTCTTTTGCTCAGTTGTGTTGAGCTGGGTTGTGTTGTAGCCTATGGTATATATTATAATAATATAATCATTTCTCTGTTCCTGAGATCAACGTGATCTGGAAGAGAGAGTGATTGCTTTCGTTACTGTAAAACTGGGCACATTTTGTGGCTTTAGTCAACTTGTCTTGTTTGTAAGCTGCACCTAACTGTAAGCATCATTTTTTCATCATTCATTGCCATTAGATTGAGACTGGTGGCAGTTATCAATTGTCAACTGTAATTTCTGTTATTAATAGTAACTTATTAATACAGGAGAGAAAAGATGATTTGAATTGTATGCCAGGGTCTCATGGTCTTAGTTTAATCAGTAGTAAATAATGTTGTTGCTATTTTGATTATAGAGGACCAGGTTTATGGCCAGATTTTAAAAAGTCAGTCACAAACATTTCCACCAGGCTGGTAAAATAGGTGCTTCTAAACTGCTATTACAACAGTGAATGTCCTGTATTCTAAGTCAGTTTGAATTGCATGCAGTGAAACCTGCCATCAGTAGATACTGTGTCACTGGCTTGTACTTGTTCAGCAGTTTAAACTATCCTTACATGTGTTGTTTTGATGATCAAAACATTCATTTGTTTTTTTGTTTTTTTTTGTATTTATTTGCCACAAAATATGACGTGAACCAACGTTTTGATTGTTGCATATGTTGCTTTTAATATTGCTTTTAGCTATTCTTCATAGAGCAGAGATTGTAGACATGATCTTGCAGTGTATGTATCTGTTTGCCTGTCTGTCTATCTGTGTATGTGGGCTTTGTTGTGTGAATGTTTTTTTGGCTTTGAGAATGCTCCCCTGACTCCAACTGCTCTTCAGGAAATCATGTCACACCATGCCAGTAAACCACTTTCCCAGGATATGGTATCTACTCACAGTTAAAATAGTACTGTAGTACAATAATGAGTAGATACAGTGTTGAGAATGCACATTTTGTTTTTGATTCACATGTCAATCTTGAGGTGTAACGTCAGCATCAAATCCAGAGGCTGACACTGGCAGTATCATCATGACATTTCACCTGTTCCCGTTTTGTTAGCAATATAACACCAGTTCCCTAAAACAAAATGAAACAAGTCCATCCAGATATTGCATAACTGACTTAAAGCTACCCAAGTAGCAATGACTTCCATTAAAGGTTTTGCATAGGCTACAGTTTTTTTATTTGTCTTTGTCAGAAAGTTTATCAGGCTACTTGATGACCAGCTGACGGGTTCGACCTGACTGCTTGAAGAAAGGGCCTGTTTATGTGGCCAAGTTTTTCTTTCTCTTCATACACCTGAATGTGTGTTGTGTTGCAGTGGGTGAATGAAGAAGACTTCAGTAACAGGTAAAGGGTTTCAGCCCTGACAAGTTGACTAGCCGTGGCATGTCATTGAGTGAAGAAGGGGCACAAGAATGTACTTTTGATGTGAGTGGATTTTAAAGTGTTATAAATTAGTGACAAATAACCATTTCCATGTGATGAAATGAAAGTTCTTCCTAGTAAATCCCTACTTTTAGACTTTAAACCAGGACTTTTGCATTTTTAATTTCACCATGTTTTTGTAATATTATTTGCACTAAATAATTAAAAGTACACTTGAATTAAAACATGTTGATGTGTTTCTTATGAAATTGTGGTGTCAGTTTTGTACATTAATAATGAAGGACTTTTTACTATTTATGTGAAGGGTGTTGACAGTTCTAGTTATGTAATATCACCCCAAGTAATTTTGTCATCATGTACTAATAAGGTAGCCCAGCTGTAAAAGGAGCTTGGTCTGGCAAAGATCCCATAGACAGGAAGTTCTCAGAGGTGGGATCAGCGAGCTATGAAATACCTCTGTATATTACCAGACAGAGCTATAACCAATCAGATCACTGATTCCAATGACCTGTGCGTAGCGTTTGTTTTTCATTGGTGCCTGACTTCTCGGACAAAAGAACAGCCGAGAATAGGCAGGTTGGCCAGACTGACTTGAACGTGAAATTCTATGTAGCGTCACAGGCAGTATGGGCAGCCCCAGGTAATAAGGGACACGTGAACACCCCTGACACTGGCTTTTCACAGTGTGTGATTTGGGTGACAAACCCAATGGAATTTGAATAAACATCATGGCATGCATCAGTTTACTTTATTAGTGGAGATTGTGTTGTATTTGTTTATTCCAGCTTGCTTTCCTCTTCAAGAACACCTTGTAGACCTACAGTACTTCTGTGGGTGAAGCTCTTATGATAGGCTACATTTTAAATATTAAGAGACTTGCCAGGCTACCAATTATGGAAATGTCTACAGTGCATATCTGCTCTTTTGTTTTAAACATTATTCAAAAGAGCAACGTGACATAGGTGGAGACGGTCCCTAAATAACAGAACACATCTGTATAGGCTGCCCCCAGTACACTTATTACTGTCGCCTATTCCCAGAAATGCTGACGGGGGTAATGTTGCTGACACTCAGTAATTTTAGGAGAAGTAAGCGTGGTAAACATGAAACTTGACAAGTGAAACACGATCCATGTGATGTGACCCTATGTTCTGGTAAAATGTAAGCCTGTCAGTCTATGCATGTTTTTTAATCAATTCTTACTAACATGAAAAAGCTAGGCCTGCACAAACGTTGCACTGGTAAGCTCAAATTATAAATACCGAAATATTTGTTTGTGGTGTTGAAGTTCATCTCTTCAAATTGATTTGTGTTACATAACAAGTGCATGTAGGCTACATGTCTTTGCCACGTGCCTTGTACACGCTTGTTGATGATCCCTAAGTGTGCAGGATAGGAGTTTACACACGGTCCCTAAATATTTCTGATGAAATCTCTCCTTCGGTCGGCGGCTGAACTGTACGGACATACCCAGAAAGAAGGAAGCAGTGAGCGTATCCCAGATACTTTCAAAGAAATTCATACGATATTAATCAGTTGCGGTGAATAGTAAACTTTGATGTATTTTTTTGTCTAATAATCAGAGTTTAATAGGCATACGACCGCGTTTAACGTTCATTCCTTCTAGTGCCAGCTAAACCAACGTCACAGCCGTCGAAAGGTTTTCAGCCTTACGCGGGGATTCGGTTTCATACTTAAAAATGGCAGTGTTTTCAGTGTTTCACGTGAAATTCTGTAGTAAATCGACGAGTGGTTCTTCATCTCACCTGGCACCTATTTCTGGAAAGTTCACAACCCGAAAGAAGTCTGTAAATCTTCATCAAAATGCCATCGGAGTAAATCCCGCGACCGCGGACAACATGGACGCCAATATGCACTATGGTTTGACATGGAGAGCTAATGTTAACCGGTATGGTGTTGTCGAACAGTAGGAACATGGATCTTAATTTTTTTGAGAAACACAGGATTAATCACAAATCACGTTTGGACAGTATTTAATCGTATCATTCATGTATCATCTGCACCAGATTGAATTATCTATGAAGTTCGAAGGGACGTTAGCAAATGTCAACTTGCTAGAGATCAGCTAACCTTATACCCTAGTAGGAATAAGTAGCTAATGTACCAGCTAGCCCCAAGTAGCTGACAACAGTGTGGTTACTGTTAGGAAGTATCATTCAAGACAAAGTAACATAAGGTGTTTTCACAGACAGTAGTATTATAGGTACTTTGATGGCTACAGTGATTAGCTGTTTGCCAGACCTATCCATCCTGGAGAGTCAGCTAACTTTAGCTAGCTAAAAAGGTCCCATATGGCACGTTCAAGTGCTTCAGAAGAACGTTTATAATGGAGTAATGGAAGATACTACTTAATTTTGAATAAAGACACATTTTGCCAAGGATTAGCTTTCATTTTTGACTATGTTTAATATGGATTCAGAACATTATTCAAGGGGGAAAACTATCTCCTTACCCGCCGGTGGGGTCACGTCACTCAGACATGAGGGTACCGAGAGGTCGTGGATGGACAGGCTGTCTTTCGTGTCGCGGCCTGCCTGGTCGCTTCTGCAGAGATACTTACCAGGCAACTCGTTATCTGCACCCCAGTCACACAGTCAGCTGTGGGACACCGAAAGCCTAGAGCAGCAACTAGGTTTTGGACATAAAGTAACGCGATTGGAAGATGCATTGTCAAATCGACAACCTCAGGTGCTGGACTGCAATGCCGTGGACAACAACAGTCTGCATTCATCAGTCCAGGTTGGAGGAATGGCCTGGCTGAAGACAGATAGCCTCTCCGAAATAGGTATTCAAAATATGGTTGATAGGGGGACGCCACAAGTCACGAGTGGTTACCTGTCATCAGCAAGGAACTTTCTTAGTCAGTTTTTCATGCTGAACTTAGTCTCAACTCAGGAAGTGAAACACGCGCCGAGTAGTTTGCTGGGCCGTGGAGCTGCCGCCGAGGGCGCCCACAGATGTGTGTCAGTGTTGTCTTGGAGCAGAGAAACTAGCATGGTGGCAGGCACCAGTGATGCTACTCTTGACAGCGGCAGTCTTTGTCATGTAGCTGAGCGAACTACAATAGCTAGTGTTGCCAAGCCAACCGGGCTTTTTGTACACTGCGATGACGGGAGCTCAAAGCACAGCGAAAGCGCTGGACACTGCTGTCACAAAGCAGAATCAGAGAATCACGGCCTTCACATACTCAGGCCAGCGTCGTTGTCAAGCGAGCATCAGTTAAGCGACCAGGCGAATACCATTAGCCTCCTCGGAGACATTAGTGTAGCAGCCTGTGCCAGTAGCGAGGTAATTCTTCTAACCCCCGAGCAGGATAATGGCTACTCGAGTTTGGAAGAGGAGCTGTCGTTTTCCAGGCTTCCCACTATGAGGAGGGCTGGAGAGGAACAGTCTGTAACGGAGTCAGAGTCCGTCGACAAGGCACAACACAGCTCCGCAGAGCAGCAGGGGAAGCCTCGGCAGCCAGACCAGCAGGAGGAGAGTGGTACTCAGGTCCCTGAGCCAGAGGAGGAGGCGGTGTGTGACAAGAACGAACAGCAGGAACACGACCACACTGACTTGGAGCAGGCAGAGGTGTCAGCAGGGCAAGAGGAGAAGGAGGGTGAAGTGCCGGGGTTGTCTGAGGGGACTGTGTGTAGGAACAAGGCCATTGCCTACATCATGGGCAGCCCCTGCAGTGACGACAGTTCGTCAGGGGAAGACTCGGATGAGGACAGCACTGATGGTGATGAGGAGGGGGAGGAGGAGGAAGACGATGATGATGGTTTCAACAGTGAGGGCTCGGCTTGTCTGTCTGACTGTGATAGCAGTGAGGAGGAAGATATCGATGATGATGATGAGGACTATGACGAGCAGTCAGGCGCTGAGGAGTTTGATGCAGAGACGGAGCGACTGTGGAACTCCCTGTGCCAAAACAGAGACCCCTACAACCCACGCAACTTCACAGCCTCCATTTGCACAGCCTCAGCCTCGAGTAGCTCCCAGCCCTTACCGCCATCGGACTCTCCTCCTGCCTCGCTCATCGCCACGTCTCCTCTGTCCGCCTCGCCTCCGCTGTCCTCCTCGCCCCCGCTCTCGGCCTCCCCCCTGTCCTCGTCGCCCGGCTCCAGCTCCTGGAGCGGGGACGATGGGGACGATGCAGAGAGCCTAAAGCTGTGGGACTCTTTCAGCTGCTCCTCGGACCCGTACAACCCCTTTAACTTCCAGGCCACCCTCAGGACCCGCTCGCCCCCCGCGGTGATCACAAGCAAGGCCTGCGCCGTGCCACGCTACCAGAGCGAGCAGGCAGAGGAGCGCCAGGACAGCGGCTTCGGCGACGAGATGCCGGCTCCGTCCACCAGCGCTCTGCCCTGCCGCAAGCTTAGGAAGGTGAGTTAGAAACTCAGCACTTAAAGACTTCAGGACCTTTATTACAGTCTTATTGCCTGTTCAGTGAAACTAAACACTAATTACACAATAATTAACACATAATTACAACACAAAAAACACATAATAAACACAGACTAGGAACTAAACACTAATTACTCATTAGAACAAGAAAGGGAATAGTATACTCTCTAAGGCTGTGTCTGAAAGGTTCTCTCATTCCTATCCAGTGCACTACATAGGGTGTGAGCTGCATTGTCTTGTTCTCTACATATGCACTATATAGAGAACGAGTGAACATTTTAGTTTTAGCTTAACTCACTGATGGGCAGCCTGGATTCAGAAGCTATAATCCAATACCACATATTCCATATACCACAATTTGGTTCTACTACATGTACAATTAATACAGGTCATTTCACTTATTAACTCCTCTACCTGGTGGAAGAGTTGTGCTAATTAGAATCAGCTGATTAAGTGAATGGCTGAAACAAGTGCTTGGTACTGTATAGTAACTTCTAAAGCCAGGTTGCCCTGTCTCTTAACTCCTTGTGATCTGACACCTGTTCGGTTTCTGATGCTTGACCCAAACACAGACATTGCTCATGTGCTGAATGGCATACTATGGTCCCCAGATAGACAAAGTATTTAACTTTTCCACAGTTTAACATTTAACAAGTCTCTCCCCAAGGGATCAGTAATGATTGAGGGTGCAGAATGCACCAGACATACTTGTTGACATGACTTTATTCAAAGATGATTATAATGGTTTAGATTTTTAGATAATTACGGTGGTTGTGGTTTCATTGTGCCATAGGGTGCGGCTGAGCAGAATACAGGTCTCCTGCTGGGTGTGACTGTCCTCTGTATGTATGATGTAAACCTCAGCAACAGTACGGCTCGTTGCACTAGTTACAGCCAAATATAGCTCAGCCCCTCACTCCACATGCACTCTAGGAGTGGACGGCGGGCTGGAGGAGGATGGGCTTCCAAAGATTCCTTTTCCTGTGGTTACACAGTGTTTCCAAATAGTTCATAAACAAGTCTGTCCCCAAATGTAAGACAGCAGCAGATTGCCTGGATTCAGAGGTGTCCAATCTGTCTTCAGAACGTTAAAAAAAAAAAAAACCTGCCACATACTTGATCCTTGAGAACAACTGTCTAAAAGTGCACAGGCAGATGGAATACATGACAGGGATTTTACTTTCTGAAGCAAGGACTGACGCCTCTGCCTGTATTACAGAATACAGCCTATTGGCATTGTAATCCCCCTCTTTTGTACAGGTTATTAATAATAACAACATTATAAACATGTTGGATGACAGGAAGTCATGTATGTATGTATGTATGTATATATGGCGTACGTATATTAGTAAACTAAAAAGACCTATGCTGTGGTTGCAGGTTCGGTTCTGCGAGGAGGTGGAGGAGTTCTACACGAGCGGGGACGAGGACCGGCGTGGGCCGTGGGAAGAGTACGCCCGCGATCGCTGTCGCTTCCAGCGCCGGGTCCTGGAGGTGGAGGAGAGCATCGCCTTCTGTCTGGCACCGGACTTCCGCCTCCAGGTCCTGCACAGACTGCAGCTGAGCTGAGCATGGCCTGCCCTCCGCTCCCTCCTTTTCTCTGTGGACGTTTTAAAATGTGGACAGATATACAGACTGATGTTTGCTGTTTGTGTCGTGAACCTTGAACAGTGGAATAACAGTGGAGTAATTCAGGGTGTCTGTGTTGGCAGTGGTAAAATGGTATATGTTAAAATAACAAAAAAAAAACAAAAGGGCTGTAGTCTCACAGCTCAGGGCAGCTCCTCTGTTGGCTCCAGTGAAGATCCTGTTTTTTTTTTTATTATTTCATTTTTCTTTTCAGTCCCCTTTGCTGAACTCTTTCTCCCCCGCCAAACCCCCTCCCCCTACCCCAACCACCCCACTACCAATTACACCAGCCTTACTACACAGCAGGGTATGGAACTGAACTGGCCATCGCAGCATCACTTTAGTCTGGGATTTATTCATATCAAATAAACTCTTTACGGTCTCAAAATGAAGGTGAGAAATCAAATGTCAAGAGGTTTAATTATCTCCCAGTAGAGGAGAGGCACTTAAGCATCATTAATTTGTCAAGTAATTGTATTACAAACTTTTAAAATGTCCCAGGGCATTTTGTGTTCCTCATTTGTGCAGACTCCCTCACATGCAGATTGATTTCAAAACACACAAAAAAAAACCAATAAGCCAAAGAACAGTCTGGCAGGGTGGGTATTGGGTTAGGGAGTAGTGAAATGTATTAGGATGAGCTTAACTTGAGACCACTCGACAGTATTTACGAGTCTGTTGGTTTTGGAACAGCATGTCTGTATTTAACTGTGTTAAAGAGTGAAGACTCTAAATGGGTAAGGAGAAGGGGAGCACTGATGCATGATCCCGTCTCCGCCACGGCGCCGTTGGAGTAAGCCAGGGTGGTATTTCAGAAAGCCGGCGTGGCCGCTTGCCTAGGTATGTTTACTCAGAGATGGCCGTAAACCTGCTACAAGGAGAGCCCTGTTGCTTTGTTTTTTTTGCTAGCAGAGTGAAGCCAGGCAACTCTTCTACTAGGTCTACTGCTCTGAGGTAAGCTATCTGGGTTAGTAGCTAAACCACTAATTCGGAATACACTTCAGAAGCGTTTTGACATTTCTGTGGAATCCACTGTGATGTAGTGAACCAGTGATGGGGAGTGTTGTGGGGGGAGGGTGGGTGGGTTGAGGGGGTGGTTTCATAGACACAGGTGCATGGGTTTGAAAGCTTGTTGAGAAAATCTTAATATGCTTGATGGTATAAAGCATATAGTAACCTTTTTGATTTCTTTTTTTCAGTCAGAACAACTAATATAATTAAAACAATTGTTTTATTTTTGTAAAAAGAAGTGCAAAGTACATATATTTATGTAAATATACATACATATATCCACATATAGGAGTATTGTACTGCATTTGTGTGGGGTTTTGTGACTAATGAGATTGGTCCTTGATCGACTTGATTTAATACAAATAAATTATGAATGGAACTTTTCTGGTGTATTGTTTTGGTTGCAGGGTGCATAGGGTCTGCATAGCTAGGGAGTGTGTCTTTTTTTCTGACAAATCGCCGCCTGCCTCAGCCCACCGCTACATCATCCAGTCTCTCAGTGGAATTCATTAACCTCAGGTGACGAAGTACAATCTCTCCATCCGACCTTATAATCTTGTTTTTGTGTCTTTTTAAGTTAGCTTATCCATCTAAATTTGCAGGGTTTTCGGACGTAGCTGACTTGCTGTAGCTATAGACATCCTATACATATGTATAGGATGTCTATGGCTGTGGCAAGCCGGCCGGAAGTTGTAAACCAACGCGGAAGATTTTCACCTTTGAAAATGGGCGTGTCAGAATAAGGTGAATAGTTAAGCTGCCTGTTCTGTCTTCACTTTGTTTTTTTGATAGGCTGTCCTCTCATTTTCAGGGAAATCGTGTGTCATTAGGATGTGGTAAACTTAATCATCACTCCGAGCTACCATGACCTTGTAGGTCAGGTTATGAGTTGAAGTATTTATGTTCGCTTGAAATAGAATGTTGTCGGAGTTAAGCTGAACTGGAGGTGTTGATGTTGTAGTTATGCTGACCCCACAAAAAGGATTCCATGATTATGTGAAATCTGCTTTCAGATTTCTCTGGTACAGCCTGACCATTTAGGGGAATTTAACTGAAGGCTGACGACATAAAAATGTAAACACTGAATATGCTCTTATGTTCAGCATTCATAAATGTTGCAAAACCTTTCCAAGTGCGAACATGGGACATTCATGCAATTTCTGTCAGCAGGACAGTGTCTAGGACTGCAGGACTATATCAAGTGCCAATAGTGTGGCTTCTTAGCCTTGACAATGAATTATCACATACTATATAAGGGCTATTTATTCATGATTTATTATTAATTATACTAATTAGTTATTAACACTATAAGGAGAACGTTAAAAAGTGAGGGGTGATTGTACAGTTTTGTGTGGTTTAAGTTGCAAAGCTAGCAGAGACATGTGGTTCTAACCATACGGCTTATCCATCATTAAAAGCTGGTCTAAAAGCAGGTCAGAGCTGGGATTTCTAGTGGGAATATGTGCTCTGAGCTTGTACAGGGGAAAGATAACCTTCCAACGGGAAGAAATACTATAGTTTACTACAGTATTAACTACAATATAGTATACTATAGATTATTAGTTCACTATACCATACTGCAAAATAGTATGGTATTCACTACAAAAGTTACTTTAGGCTGTTATAGTAAATTGTATAGTAAACACTGCACATTCACATTGTAGTGAACTATAGTAAATACTGTTGTAAGTTGCTACACATTGTAGTATACTGTTTACTATAGTCAAATTACTGTAGTAAGGTTCAAAATACTATAGTACTTGCCACAGTAAATATGTGGCATTTAATGTGGTATTTTTTCAGATTAATTCATAAAATGCATAGTACAAATGTATTGTTATTACTGGAAATTTAGTTTATTACTGTCATTCACAAATGTTGACCACTGAGAGCCTCAGTTGGATGTGGCCTGCCAACAGTGTCTATAGAGTTTGCACGGGCTATCTTATTATTTTCCAGGAAGTAACAGGGAGTATCCTTCTTGAGGTCGGAACCAGGCACTGAAAGGACAGGTAACTGTGCTTTTCGCTTGGACTAGCATGTATGAACCCATGTCACAGGGGTTCCCAGGAACAAGAAGAGCAGGTGTTAACAGGTGTTAATTATGACAGCCATTAAGGTTCTTATTCGGACTGTCCTACTGTGCAGTTGCATTGTTAATGTCGTGAGTAATACTTGGGCTTGTCTTATTTCCTCATATTTGGCAGCTGTGTCATGGTACATTTTGCTTTTGCTCATCGTGTCGATGACTAATATTGGTGGCCTTTACCGAGCACCACCCAAGTTTTTTACGTGATCAGATCATACAGTGAACGCATTTTTTCACCACTGGAGGGCACTGTTTGACTATTTTGCTCCTCTAGCTCACATTTTCTCCCATTGAGTAATGAGTCTTATGTGTACATGCTTCTTGTGAGAGATTTATTGTTTTCACATTTATGCCATATTGTGTCACTGTTATCAATTGTTACAAATATCGGACACAGCCAGCTAATGTCACCAGTCCTTGCTGCTGGCAAATAGCAGATTTTTAAATAGATTTAGGCCTATGTCTTTTATTCCCAGAGGGGGGCGGTATAACGAAAGAGTCGTACAATAATTTGTTCCGGCACAAAGTGGAACAGTATGCTAAATGTTAAGCCAACAATGTCATTTCTACCGGAAGTTTTAAAAGTTGTGCCATAGGCCTCCAACAGGGTTAGCACAGCAGTAGAAGTCAAATCCAACATTGTTTATCGCCCCTACTTTTGAATAATTCATTACAGAGAGGAAGTCCTTTGTTTGGCTGGTAAATAATTATATAACGAGATAAGAACTATTCTCTCTCTGCCTAAGGGTGTCCCTATTAACAGATGACTTTGGCAAAGAAAAAGAGAGACATACATTAGCACCATCAGCTTAACGATATGTCTATGAATTATTCATAACATTTCAGTTATCAGTCAAACGCACCCTCATCCTTTCACCCCTTACACATCATCTCTGTCCATATGAGGACAAAGGCTTAAAGGAAACGTATCTAAGTTCATTGGTAACATTTTTAATGCTTTAAATTTAAGACATGAACAGTGATATTGTTTATGACAAACCCAAGCAATGATAGCCTATGCAATAAAAAATCAAAAATGTATTAAATATTGAAGTGAAAAAAAACATCAACATTTGTTTTATATTGATGTATTTTTGTTAACTTCATTTTCCTTATGAAAGCAAAGATGATGCATCATTTCTGTTCAGTAAGCTGGAAATATAAAGCCTACTAAAAATGGATTTGACATGTGGCATGAATAAATGTGTCTGGACAGGTGCCATATTGGAGTGGCTAGAGAGCAGACTGCCCATTGTCCTCCAGAAAGAAAGCAGGCAATGAGTAAGGAGCTGCAAGCCCTGTGGTCAACAGGGGGTTAATCTTTAGCCAAGAAGGGGGTGGGGATTTGGCGGATCCATGAAAATGATTGGCTGGCCCGACTCCTGGGGGTGGGCTGTGGCAGATTACAGGTCTCTCTCCTTCACTCTCTCTCTCTGTCTCTCTACCTCTCTCTGTCTCAATCCCTCTCTCATCTCCAATAAAAGAAACAGCAGCTGTGATGGAGCTGCACCATCCATTTGCCAACCCTCCTTTCCTCCCGCTTCTCTTTCTGTGTCTCTGTCTCTCTCTCTCTCTTTCTCTCTCTCTCCCTCTCCTCCCCATCATCTCTGGCAGTGACTGACAGCTTGGAAGGTGTGTCACGTGACGTTTAAATACCCCGTGATTTTCATCTCCACTCCGACCCCGCTCTCTTGAACAACCCCTCCCCTCTCCCTCTCCCTCTCCCTCCCTCCCTCCCTCTCTCTCCTCCGTCACTCCCCTTCTTTATCCATCCCTTTTTTCCCGAGGACAGGAGGATTGTTATTGTGCGGCATCCCCCACCGACACACACACACACACACACACGCACACACACACACACTAGCTGCCTCTGGGCTGATGCTGCTGCTGAGTGCACCCCTCCCACTTCGCAACCGGCAAACGCGGGAAGAACTGGACCAACCTGCTCCTGCTCACCCACCCTTCCTCATCCTCATCCTCATCCTCGTCCAGCCAGGGCTAAAAGCCTGACCTCGCCTTCCTCTCCACTTGTCACTGGACTGGACTGACGTCTCTGGAGAAAAGAAAAACGCAAGCTTTCTTCATCTGGACACATCTAAAGGACTGCCATTTTTAACACAGCAAAACAAAACATTCATTTTCATTCAGTATTTATTACATCTGGCACATCATTCAAATTTTTGTTCTATTTTTTTTGCTATTTTGTGAAAACACAAAGCTGGACTACCATATTGATTAAAGAAAAAAAAAAAACATTTTTTTTTTGGAAATAATCACAAGAGAGAAAGGCATAATCCAGACCCGGCAGTGGAACCATAGACCAGTGAGTACATTGTTGACTGTACATCTTTGTCAATCCCTGGCGTTGTATTTCAATGTGTGTGTGTGTGTGTGTGTGTGTGTGTGTGTGTGTGTGTGTGTGTGTGTGTGTGTGTGTGTGTGTGTGTGTGTGTGTGTGTGTGTGTGTGCTGGTGTGAGACTGGTACCGCTCATGTCTGCAGCATCCCAGCTGCTTCTCTCCACATGGTAACAGCTTCAGTAGCTAATGTATTCATGGCTGGCTAATGGGCTCTCGCATGCGTATGTCTTAGTGTCTGTTTCTTTCCGTGCTTGTGTCTCGTGTCTGTGTAATTTCCGCTTTTAAAAAGGCTTCTGCTAAACCTCACAGGTTTGTCTTCATTATGTGTAATTAAGGATGACCTGTTGACATGTGTGTGTGTGTGTGTGTGGGAGATGATCTGATTTGTGCTGGTGAATACACGTTCAACAACAGGCTGACTCAACAGGGTTTGCATTTGTTGAGCTGTGTTTGTGAGCCGGTTAAAGCATATTTATGGGTTTGAGTGTGTTTACATTAAGGTGTGTGTCTGTGTGTGTTGGACAAGTGTTAGTGGCGGCAGCAGCACAGATGCCTTGCTGTTGGCAGATGGGTCTCACTGTCCCTTGAGTAGGACACCACCTGCCACTCACTCACTCACTCACACACACAAACACACACTTTCAAGCATGCTTCCGTTCAAACACATGCACACATACACCCACACACTTTCAGGCACACTCACATGTTCACAAATACAAGTGTCCAATTAAAACACACACATACACACACACACACTTTCAGGCACACTTGCATGTTCACACACACAAGCATGCATTGAAACACACACACAAAACAAACACACACACACACACATAATCTCCGCTGTAATCTCAGTCTTCCTGATCACATTGTCACAGCGCGGCCAATACTTGGAAATGCTTGAAAGCTAACACAGGCTTGGCAGTACCCAGCACACAGCCCTGTAGACATCAACCCCCACAATCTCACCCATGCAATCATGACCTTCAGCCTGTCAATTGCTTAGGGGGTTGGGGGGGGACCTGACCTGCCCTGCCTGCCTGGTGGTGTTCCACTTTCGTGGGGCGGACGGGAAGAGGCGTCCTAGTCCTGGTCCTCGTTCCCGGATCCTCGGCCATCCCTAATCACACAATAGCCTTTCATGAGGGGCTAATGCCAGCGTGGAGGCTTTGGTGGTGTCTTGATGCGATTAGGCTGATGGGAGTCAGAGGTGACCAGGCCTGGAGGTGCCTGGGATTAAACAGCATTAAGGGTTGGGATGGGTGGGGTTGGGGTTGGGTGGGGGGGGATGTGGATTTGCAAGAGGCCTGCTGTACATGAATGAGAGGACATGAGGTTTCAAGAGTATGTCCCTGACAGGACAGGACAGGACAGGACGGGACAGGACAGGTCAGGTCGGAGGTGCAAGCGTGGTTTACAACTTTGATGGAGTTGCTTTGCTGTGTTGGAGTTGAGAGGGCAGGGTATGGCAGAAGGTAAATGTAGGTGTCGTTGTCAGGTGATGCATCCGATCAACAAGTTTTAAGGGCGCTTTCAGACCTACAGTTCGATTGCTTTGGTCCGCACTAGTCAGAAAAATGTTACAATGTAGTAAACAGACGGGGGTACGGTTTGCTGTGACATATGCATAGTTCTAAACGAACCAAAATAGACCGCAATGACCATTGCCACTGTAACCAGACTAAAACGTGTCACTTTCGATAATAATAATGCACTAAACTCTACTGTTCCATCCGATTTGGCTTGGTTGCTTTCACACCAGAGGATCCGTACCAAAGTAGGGCAGACAAAGCGGTCCAAGACCACCCCTTTTTATCGGTCTCAGACCCGTTGATTTGGTGCGCAGCAAAGTACTGAGATTGCATTCACACCAACGAAAAAGAACCGAACTAAGAACTTCTGGTTCGAATGGGACATTT
Source organism: Coilia nasus (assembly GCA_027475355.1). Classification (NCBI taxonomy): domain Eukaryota; kingdom Metazoa; phylum Chordata; class Actinopteri; order Clupeiformes; family Engraulidae; genus Coilia; species Coilia nasus. The sequence goes on from CM050211.1 coordinate 22,800,170, forward strand.
GGTTGTTGTGTGTGTAGAGCAAAGACTTTGGATGTAATGGATAATTTTGTCTAGTTATGTTTGTGAGTGCGCATCTTGTGCAATGCCTGTATTTTGCAAGAGCTATGTTTGTTCTTAAAATCTTAATCAGGATCTAGAGTGCATGTTTTAGCGTGCATATGCTCTGGATCTCTCTCTCAGACTCACCCACACACACACAGACACACACCGACACACACCCCCACAGACACAGAGACACACACACACGCATCCATGCAGTAACTCATAGGCATGCAACCCCTTGAAGTAGCGTTGTGGTCTGCATAATCAAAACAGTGCGGCAGGGCCAGCAAGCAAGGAGGAGCAGCAGAGCAGTGTTTCACTGCAGAGCCCAGCAGGATTCCCCTCTCTAACTTCACAGACCTGGCACACACACACACACACACACACACACACACACACATACACACATACTCACACACACAGACCTGCAGTAGCCGGGTTCTTATTTTAGCGTTTGGCTTTCCCTCCTTCCCACTGCCCTCGGCCGAGGATTCTCTCTTACTCACTGAGACACGCGTCATGTCCACTTATGTCCTTCGCACTGGTGAGTGGTTGTTATAAAGAATGCATGGGCTCATGTCAAGTCATGACTGCTTACATAACTCTGCTGCAGAGGCATGGGAATATCACACACGTGCACACATGCAGACACAGACACGCAGACACAAACACACAGACACACAAACGCATACGTCACACAAGAGCCCGCATTAACGGGGCAATGCGTCATTACGTCATTGCGTTATTGTGTTCGCCCGCTCCGGCGTCACTGGACTGCAAGAAATGTTGTCTTGTGTTGTTCCTGCCAAACTGTAAAGCACTTTGAGTTGCATCTTGTATGAATTGTGCTATACAAGTAAAGATTATTATTGTTATTATTATTATTATTATTATTATTATTATTAGTAGTAGTAGTAGTAGTAGTATTAGTAGTAGTAGTAGTAGTAGTAGTAGTATTGTACACACATGCATGCACATGCACGCAAAATTACACACTCATTGTCTGAACCTGCTTGTGTTAACAAGTCCTTGTTGACCAGCTTGTTTTGACCATGTAGTTAATGTGTTGGTAAACCATAATACCCTTAAACTGCAAATGATCTAACACCCAGTGCAGGTGTGGACTGGCCTCAAGGAAGTCAGCTTGCACAGGTATGGCATGGGAAGAAATACATGGACTGGACCGAACTTGCCCTTAACAACTTGAGACTAAAAAGTGACAGGCAGTGCAATGTGTGTTATCTGCAACACGTGGCATGTGTTATCTAGCCAGATGTAGTTGTTTTTATTACAGTTTTATGGCTTGTTTTAAAAAAAAAAAAAAAAACAGAATTGTATGCCATATATTTGCATACCCATTTCATATGGTTTGTGTGTGCTTTATTGAAAAAAATGATTTTATGAATTACTGTGTGATCGTGAAAAAGGCAAACGCACCCACACATCCAGAGGTGGGTTAGCACAGAGGCCTGATGATTCACCACACACCCTCCCACCACTACCACCACCATCACCACCTCAGCAAACACACACACACATAGATACAGGCACACACACGCACACGCACACACACACCTTCAGAGAAACACACGCCAACGCCAACCCCCCAACCAGCCTTGGATGTCTCCATGGCAACCCATTAAAGAAGGCAATCTGGGGCTATACAGCCAAGGAGACGACAGAGGAAGGGAAAGGACAAAAGAGAGAGAGAGGGAGAGAAAATGGAGTGACGAGTTTAGGGGAGGAGACAAAAATGGCGAAACAAAAATGGAGGAAGGAGCGACGTGGAGGTTGTGACGCCATGTTATTGTTTGCTCTTAGGTGTTTTATGGTGGTAGTATTTTTTGTCACGGGACTTTGTGTTTGACCTATGAAACCAGGGCTGCTGCCAACACCCATTCTGTCTGCTGACGTAAGGCATAATATATTTAGACGTGCACCTTGGCTTGTCATCAGCAATATCCCTTATCTGTCTAAATTATTAAAGTTTGCTCCATTGTGGCTGGTGATGAAACAGCTGTTTTCAATAAACTGAAGTGTTTTGAGTGAATCGCACCACACTGACGCCACAGGCGCAATTCTGTTCGTATCTTGTGTCTTTTGAAAACCATTCCTTGCTTACTGTCTTCTTTATATCTATTCCATTCTCAGTTTCACTAAAACAGAGTCGAGCCTGTCTCTGTTCATGGATATGGTTAGTCATTTCTCCAAGTAGGACGTGACATTTAGGGCTTTAATCTTGGTGAATAAATGATTCATAAGATAATTAAGACGTCTATCACTTCTTGTCCATTTGCATGTACCCTGTAATTTTCAAAAATGGATCCATGCAATGGGATAAAAGAAAGAAAATTATGATCATTTCTGAAAGCATTTAGCATTTACATAACAGGCTTGGGTTGTCTCAGATGTACTCAGTGTTTGGTTCCTAGCTGAAACTGCAGTGTTCTATCTATCTATAAAAACATTCTACTGTCACTTACTGAACCATAATAATAGTCAATATTTTTGAGGACGCTCATACCCTGCATCACTACACTATCGTCTCTAGACTAACAATAACCGTAAAAATGCCATTATCTTGGGGAACCATATGCGTAATGCAGTCAATCAGTTCTCCTGAGTGCTTGTAGGATAAGCCATCAAACGGTAAGGCTTATGTGGTTAATCCTACTACCATACTCAGTATGTCATTACCAACAACAGCAACCTCATCTACTGAGAGAGGTTTGGTCCTGATCCAAAGACTGTCCTGATCAGGCTTGTGTGTGTTTGTGTAAGGTGATTTTTTCAATGGTTAGATGAGTTCCAAAATGATTTTGTCACAACCTCTCACACTGCTTCTCCTAAGTGCACACAGGACTGAATGATGTCCTGAAAATGTAACAGCACAAGGGAATTGTTGTGCTGACCATGCAGAAACAAAACAAGTGCTGTTCAGTACCACATCACTCTGCTAACTTAGCTTTGCTTCAGTGATAGTCAGAGAGAGAGAGAGTGATTTAGCAGAGAGACACCTACTCTATGTGGCAGTGATACCCCACAAAAAAGGTGCTAGTGACCTGAACTTTACCTGGCTTTAGCGATCTCCTCTGATTGTCCTCTGGGCCTTCTGTTTCCTGCTGGGTGAGGGGAGGTGAGCGACATAAGAGGTAAATGCAGATTAGCCCCGCTAGGCACATCCAGACACAAAGCCATTGTTAGTAACGTTGACAGGACTCAGCTAGTGTGGTTTTTTGCTAGTTTTTTTGCTGTTGTGTGTTTCTTTTTGTTTTGAACTGTACAAAGAATTATCTACAGCATATGAGAACATGTTACATGTTTTATCTGACCATTTATGTAATGTCAGTAGGTTATAGTACCTGTATGAAATATGCATTTCTCATGCAATATGCATTTCACATGCAATATGCATTTTGTTGTATGAGGAAATATATGAGAGTGGTTATAATTTATAAGTAAATCACATGGTAGGCATTATAAACAGGTTTTGCCATTTTTTCGCTATTCTTTTTTTATATGGGTGCTGAACGCGTAGAAAAGATAAGCAGTCAAGGAAATTAAGTCACATTGGTAATTACCGGTAATTATGTCAGTGACAGAGGAGGACAGAGCAGGATTTGTGGACACAGGGAATTTCTACTCTCTTACGGCAGGTGAAGTGTGCCGCCAGCGCTGTCTGGGGTGATGCAATCGGGGTGGTGTTTTGGTAACAGTGGGCTGTGCGACCCCCCCAAACCCCCAACCCATGAAAAAAAAAAAAAAAAAAAACGTCGCCACACTGGCTGATGCTGGTGCCATCCATCATTTATTCATGGGGCTCGCTATTAATATTAATAAGACTCAAAATGGCAGCCAGCCAAGACTTTATGAGGGAGCTGCTGGGAGCTCTCAGGGGACTGTGCCTGTAGACAAAGCTAAGTGCACAATAACTGCAAGTCAAATATTTCTCCTAAAACAGCCCCGTCTCCTTGTCTCTTCCCCTTTGCCAATTTTTAGTGACTGCTTCATCGCAGTCCACTGTGCAGTGGTCGAGAAACTGGAAACTGGGGGAGGAGGAGGGGGGAGAGGAAGCCCTGTGTTTTGGTTGGAGGGGCCAGGTGACGGGGGTGTGTGTGTGTGCCGGGGGTGTGAAGGGGAGGAGATCCACCCTGGCAGATGCTTGTGCGGTGGGTGGGTGGCTGAGTTGCCTTTTCCCTCCCTCGGCATGCCGGTGTGTCCACTGCCCAGCCCCGGCGCCCTGCTGAGCCCAGTGGGAAGGAAATGCCTCCTAAAAGCCTCATTAATATGAAACCCTATCTGTCAAAGGGCCCACGTATCGACGCGTGGCACACAGACAGACACGCACACACACACACACACACACACACACACACACACACACACACACACACACACACACAGGCTCTTTCTCTGTGCATGTCCATGTGACTGGAGATATATCCATGCTTGTCAGCTTTTACAGTATTCGGTGTGCTACTCGCTGCTCTCCACACATCCAGAGACTGGTGGCTGGTCAAACCTTTGTTCCGCTGCTGGCCGGGTGTCACACAAACAGCCATTCATGGCTAATGCCCCCCTAATTATTAGTCCCAGTGTCTGTGTTGAGAAGCTCGTTATTGACACAGAACAGCACTACTAGTACCACTGAGGACAAACTGTTTGGAATAGCAAGCAGGTCGGATTGCTGTGTCATGTGTGTGTTGCATATTGTAAACATGCTAAACGGCTTTTAAGATTAGTTTGTGAAAGTTATTTGCGTACAACATATTAGCATTCCAGTTGGGGATGTAAGGTAGCCTGGTAAAACAGCCCCTCGTACTTCATTTCATTTTGTACAGAGGGTCTGGACCAGACACCGTCAGAAATAATTACTTCCTGGAGGTGTGGACTGCTGAAGTTTAAAACAAGTGCCCCTGCCTTTACCCAATCGCCTGGTCGTCACGTATGCAATTAGCCTGCCTATGCACTACAATTCAAATGTAGCACACAAGGTCAATGTCATGGCTATCGAACACACCCTCTGTTCACTGATTGGATCGGTCTTGCTGGGGCTGACTAAATGACCCTCAAGAGATTCCGGTCCAGACCCTCAGTACAAAATTGAAAGGAAGTACGAGGGGTGGGTTTACCAGGCTAGTTGTAAGGTACTGAAGGCTGAACTGCAATGTCAGAGACATTCTTTATTTACATAACATTTGCTTATTTGTGGTTGTAGTATGTTGCGACCTAAGGATATTTTTCATTTTAGTTTATTTCAGAATAAGCCAGTTTTTCAGTAATAAGGTATTTCTATTTCAATTTGTTTTTATTTCATTGTACATTATTTCATTTTCTGTAAACTGTAAAAGGTTAGAGGTTAAATTTTACAGTGACGTCATCAGCCTGAGCAAGGAAAAAGAAAACGTGAACGTTGCGTGTGAGTTGAGTTGACTGGAGTGAAGTGGAGATGAAGCCATGTTAGCTATGCTCTTTCTCTTTCTTTTTGTTGTCTTTGTTGAATGAAAAAGCTTGCTTGTAAGCGCGAACTGAGGCAAATAAAGTTGCCCGAAAGAAGAAAAAAAACGTGTTCGTGTTTGTACTGATCAAGGGGGCAACAAGTAGCCATGAAGTTACTTTAATTACTATTCTATACAACAGTAATTAATATTTACTTTTTTATGATAACACCAAACTTTTCCACACATGATATATACGCCATTCTTATGAACAGGTATAGGCTAGTAGGTACAAGGATGCATTTTATTAGGTATGCATAAATACAGTATGCTGCATCACTGTTAAGTCATTGTTTCGTTAAACCTTCCATCACATCTAAAATGGAAGACTCTTATAAATATATAAAAAAAAACAAAGCACCTGCTGATATTTCTCGTATCACCAGTACAGACTTTCCTTTTTCATATCTTTCAAAGAGAAGCTCTTATCTGTGCAGTCTTGTTTTTAGTGATTTTGACATCAGATTTAAATTAGAGGTATTTCCTGTAAATACTGCTGTTGTTTTTTTAAAACTCCTTTCAATCATGTAGCAATGAGCACTGAAATGTACAGCATTATGCCAAAAATGTGCCAAAGTTGCATTAAACAACGCAGGCCTCTGCCATGTGCATGCTGTTCTGTGCACTTAGTCAGAAAAGGACATATGGTGACTCCATGCCTGGTCAGCTTCAGTGTGATGGTGGGGATGGGGATGGTTCCGGGGCTTTTAGCATTAGATGCCACAGATTCTGTTCATCTCTCATCTCTCTGTCTATCACATTCACATCTATGACCTTCAACACAGGTACTCTCTCTCTTTCTGTCCCTTTCTCTCTCTCTCTCTCTCTCTCTTTCCCTCTCTGTGTCTCTCTCTTTTCACCCTTCTTCTTTCACTCTCTCCCTCGCTCCGTCTTTCTGTCTTCCTCACTCTCTGCCTCTGTCTCTGTCTTTATATCCCCCCTCCCCTCCCCCCTTCTCTCCCTATCCTCCTGGCTCTCCTGGCATGTCTTTACTATGTGCTGTGTGGCTGAGGTGGGGATCAGGGCAAGCTGATGATCCGGCCCCCACAGCCTGGCCGCCTCGGACCCAGGAGGTGTCTGCTGACCCAGCAAAGTCCCTTTAGCTCTGATTATTCCCGTCATCCCAGCCGTTCCGCTTAGGAGTGTGTCTGCTGCTCGTTCTCTTTTGGCAGCCTGCCCCCAAATCTGAGGTTTCCCACCGTTTCTCTCTGATCTCTCTGGCTCTCCCTGTCCCTGCGTGAGTGTTTCAGTTTTCTGTATGGAACACAGGGTCTCTCTGTTGGTCTACCTCAGGACCTCTTAACCGTCTAACTGTGAGGACAGGCAAGGGTTGCAAGTGACAGGGGTTAGAGAGGTTTTTTTTTTTTCGTAAATTAGTGAGGCCCTAATTAAAGTCAACAAAACGTTATATAAACAAATGTAAACGTGAATTCACAGCCTCCATGTAACCAGAGCTGACACGAGGTAGTCTTTCCCTCAAGGATATTCACTGTGGCTCCAGACTCCACGCTGGCTGCCTCCTCTTCAGCTTTTTAGCTTCTTCTCCTTCCTTCCGTTTCTCCTCCTCGGCTAATTTAGCTGCCTTAGGCCGAGGCCCAGGCCAACAAATAATGGCCATTTGACCTTTGTTTGTGTGCGTGTCTGTGTGTGTGTGTGTTTTTTTTCTGTCTTACAATCAACTGAAGAGCACGAGATCCTTTAAGGCACATTCTCCACTAATGAAGCGGTATTTTCGGAATCATTTGGGAAGCGCAGGCTAATCCCTCAGCCCTGTCCTCAGGCCTAAAGAGCCTCCAATGACGGGAGCACCTAGCACAGTCAGTAGCGGACAAAGCCCCAGACCACAAACAAATTAGTCGGTGGTATTGGTTGGGACTTTTTCATGAAGAAGTTTATTAAAAGGCTCCACAGCACTGCGTAATTACAGAGCAGAGGACTCGGCTATGGTTTCATGGTTAGTACAGGGGTGGGGAGGAAGAGAGAGTGGGCATGGCCTGGGTTGATCATGGGGTTTGTCTTGTGCTCCCTGGTGTGGAGACGACAAATCGGACAAATCTTTGAGGGCCGGCTCCGTCAAGCACACTCTGAATCAAAGCCATGCAGCCCCTATAAAGCTGACCGATAAAACAATACAGCGTCTGCTTTATGTGGTCTCTAATCCTAATCCTTAAGACCACTGTGATCACCGCATGGACACATGGCTGGCCATGAAACTGCTAAACCCCTCATGGAGAAACAGTAAAGGGTTTCATTTACACAGGTTGGGTTTTGAGGTTCAGTGGGTACTGTTTATCTTGGTTTCATGCCTTGTCTTGCCATTTTCCGGTCCTTAGCTTGAAAATGGGCTAAGAACTCAACTGGTCCAGGTTAGCGCATTACACCACTACTACTACGAAAGCTGTTGCTCTGGATCTCTACTGTTGATCTGTCCCTTTGATATAAATGAAACCCAGAATAAGCACATTAGCGGATGAAGGAATGTTATGAACCACGTGCAGAGTAACTGACATCTTGAGAGGGCACTCAAAGGTCAGATATAGTCCTTGTGCCCGAAAATGAGGAATTCCAAAATGTTTAGGGTTTTTCTGGGCAAGAACTTCTTTATTTTTGAGATGGATATATGAACTGACATAAAAAAGAATAGATTTCAGTTACTCAAACTTCACATTGGCGGCAGTAGAAAAAAGTCACCATTAAAAATGTGATGGTATTAACTAGAACTAAGAGCACTTTTTGGAACTTTACAGCTTACCTTTAATGTAATTAGTCATTTTATAACTGTTAATTACAGTTAAGACCTTTTACGACCGATCATGTGTTAAGTATCTGTAAGTAAATGCTGTAGTCATGGTACCTTATTTCATAGTTTCATTGTTTACTTTTGTCATACACAGGGGCAATTTGGTGTGCTTTACATAAATAAAGGCAACATGTACACAAAGATCAGAAAATTATTTAAAAAGCTGGGTGATATAGAATCATATACAAATGTAATTACAAGTGTTAAAACTAATTAAAAAGTCCCAAATAAAGTACCCTTGTTTTAAAACCCTGCCCAGTAATTGTGTAATGAAAAATGCTGCTTATTATGGCTTCAAACGTTACTTCACACCTAAGACATGCCAAGGCGTGTTTTGCATACCTTAGTCACAATTTATTGTCCTGCCCTTGAAGGACTAAGTTCGGAGCTTAATCCATATAAAACATGGGAAAACAACCTATCCTACAGCTATTGTTTACATAAATACCAAAGGAATGCGCATATCCATTGGTACAAAGACTACATCCGTCCTGTCTTGCTATGTGAGAGGAGTGCTGAGAAACCACTCCCTCAAGCAAAACTGATGAGGCACACACACACACACACACCTTCTAATCAATAGCAGGTGGGGCTGAGCTTTCGGCTACTGAGCACTAATTGTGCAGTGGTGTATGCGTCATACAGGAAGAAGGTGGAGAGTTGGGTGGAGGACTGGCATGTAGAGGTGAGGAGGTGAAGTGGAGGCGGGAACGCTCATGGAGGAGCTGTGTGCTCTTCACTGCTCCTCCCCTCAGCAGCATCCCTCCAGGTGTGAGACCCGTGTGTGTGTGTGACTCAGCAAGTGGGTTAAACAGTCGAGCCTGGCAGCTGCTTCAACGGAGCGTCTGCTGCTCTACGATGCACTGATATAGCGTCAGTGCAGAACCTGTGCTCAGGCTTGAAGAGTGAGGTAAGCTGGACTCCCTATGCCTGGGGCCGATGCTGATGCTGCTTGGCTGGGGGGCAGTGAGGAGGGGTGGGGAGGTAGGCAGGGGGTAATGGAGGAGTGTCTCACTGCAGGTTCTGACTCATCCACAGGCTTCCTGCTGTCTGGGTTGTCTGAGGTGTGCTGTCGTCTCCACAGGTTTGAGCTGTTGACTTGGAGAGGTGCTGGGTTGAGACAGCATGTTGTTGCACATGTTAGTTAGGCATTTTGTTACTATTTGTTGGTATGGGTGGGAGTGAAAAATGTATGTAGGCTGTAGGCTCTAGGCTGTAAAACATCCTCTAATAGGATAGTGATGAATGTCAAATTAGGTTAAATCATACTTAAACATGGATTTCATCTTTTTCAAGGTCATTAATCAATTTTTAAATTGTGTTTAAAAAAATAACTTCATATTCACATAGTATATGAATGTGATTTCTGATTTTAAACATGTGAAACAGACTGGGAGGCTTAAGTTTGGTATCATTCACCACGGATTTGGACATGGTCAAGCATGGACAGCCTAAGCCTAATAAATGTCAATGTAATGCCTTTGCTAAACAGAACATAAACTTCAGCTCTGCTCGGGGATAACAGACATTTATAGTAACAACCCCTTAACGTGTTTGTGGTGGAGAATAATGTGGCATGCATTTCGTGATTTTCTTGGCTTATTAAATCAGTCATCATCACTAGAGTTATTTCAGCTGAATCCATGGACAGTCAACTTGACGGAAAGCAAGGGAGGAAAGGTCACCTCATTTCTGTTCATAGCCTGACAAAATAAATGTGACTTGATTGGATCTGACGGCATTGCAAATGAATTGCCCTGATGTGGAGCATGGAGAGCTATTTTAGAAGAAGCCCAGCATCACTGCTCTGGTAGCCCCGTGCTTGAGCGAGAGAGGAGGGGAGGTCAGCGCATGCTTTGCCCAGACCACAGAAACCACAGCAGAACGACGGTATGGGTTTTTATTTCACCAGTTTCCTCGCAGGGAACAAACTGCACAGCATAGGCTGATTAGCCGCTTAGCTGCCAATTCACCACAATGACAACAGCCTGGGGCTGTTTGCAGCTCGATAAAAATCTAGTTGGTTGATCCAGTTTCGAGTGTTGTTATTGCTTACCCATACCTCTGGTCTCACCATGTGAGTGCAGTGTTTTGGAAGTGTCATCGCTTATGCGTGATATCTAGGTTAATTAATAATGGGGTAGTCCAATCTCTATCAATCATTGTAGCAATCTCTATTCAGCATTGTACCTAATATGAAACTGCACTAGTATCAAGTAACCTTTGTTCTTATGTGTGGTCACAAAGAAAATGATTTTAAAATTGATGAAATTGTGAAGTATATTTATTTTTGATTACGTTTTCCATGTGTTGATATCATAATGTATCTAAATCAATTTGGACAGTTTCATTATGATAGACAGGATGTCCTGGCCTGGCTTCTGACAGCCAGTCTGTCAATACTGTAGCCAGGAGTGTTGCTTTGAGGCTTGACGCTCATTCTGTATTCTACCACAGCTGAGTTCTGAGGTTATGTTAGTAGTTTTCTGTGATATTCTAGGTTCTGAACTTATCTGAGGTTTCAAAATGGTTTATGCCTTGGAATGATACTGCAACATTCTACCATTCTCATAGAATGTGTCACTAATAACATCCCTAGTTAGTATTTCTTAACTAGGCAGTGCAAAGCTAGGCATGTGAGCAGCAGAGTATTTTGCTGATGACAGGGGACACTGTAAAGCAAAGGCTCCAATTTTGGGTTGTCAGCTGGGTCAAAATCTACATCAGTAGCCTTGGAGGTTACATGTGTCAGTCCTGACTTCAGAAAGTAAAACCCTGCTGTGTATTCCCTCTATTTGCAAAGGTGATTTCAGTAATTAGCCGATTTACTTAGCTAATGTTTTGTGTGCTCATTAGGATCTGCTGGGTAAGAAATTGGTTGGATCAAATATGTGGCAGGGTTTTCACCTTCTGAAGCTCGGACTGACATCTCTGCAGAAGCTACAATGAAACTAGTAAGGTACACAATTCATTTCACTCCAGAATATTGTAGGCCTTCCAGATTTCACCTCCAATTAGTAGACAGGTTGCAGAAATCTCTGGCACCACACTATCAAGCATGGCTCTTAGTCAAGCATAATCAAGCTCTTAGTCATGAGAATGACCAAAATTATGAAGATGCTTGATCTTCCAACAAATATTTCTGCCAGCCAGAAAGGCCTTGCCGAACAGTAATGTGTTGTGGGCTACGTGCACAGTCAGGCAGGTGCAGAGGATGTTATGGAAACAAAAACAAGTGCTGCAGATCACCATTCATGCTCTCCTATTCACTCAGCCTATTCAGATCTGTTTAACAGTGGAGCTTTTATCCCGATGATGCAATGTCAGCTCCGTGATGGCTATCTTTTTTGCCCCTTTGTGACTCTGCCTGTGCCATCTCCCGTACCTTTGCAGTTCATTTAGGGACACCACAAAAAATGACTAAAATGGATAGTGCTGCTTTTACGTGTCTGAAAGTGTTATATTAATGGGCCGTGTCTGTAAAATGAAGGTAGCCTACCCAATGATGAACTATGCTGAATTACACTGACTGAAAATCAGTAGCTCCTGTCTTGCTTGTATCTCTTGCTACATACAGTGTCTGACATGGGTGGGATAGACACTAGGACCAGAAGGGATGCGGGACAGTTGTGCAGTCAGAGTCAGTCGTCAGGGCATGTGTTTTTTTAGTTAATGCTCAGCTCAGATCCAGTTCTGCTCAGGGCTTCTCAGAATAATGTCAGCTCAATCAGCAGCACACACATTGACCTATATCGCTCCTTATTCAGGGCTGCACTGTGCGGTAAAACTGCAACGGACATGACATGACCCAGTAAGAGCTGTGCTGCTTTGATTTGTTTGTGTTGCACAAATCCCTCAGAGCGGAGCACTATGTCCACCTCTACCGTGTGTGTGTGTGTGTGTGTGTGTGTGTGTGTGTATGTGTGTGTGTGTTTGTGTGTGTGTGCATCCGTGTGTGTTTGTGTGCATATGCGTGTATGTCTGCCTGTGTGTGTGTGTGTGTGTGTGTGTGTGCCTGTGCCTGTGTGCCTGTGTGTGTGGTCTCAAATAACTCTGTGTAGCCAGGGCTTGTAATCAACTTGGCTAACTGTCTGTCAGTGCAATCAAAGTGTGGGTGAATAGGCTTGATCGAGTATGATGCCTTGATGGTGTTGGGTTTATGACTCATTTCCTGAGTGGTGTGATTTGGCATCTGGGCCTGGAGGCATTTTGATCTTGCATACTGAGGTAGCTGGCCGCCAAAAAATAAATATTGAATTAAAACGGTTCTGTGGGCGCACTGGTTGTGTGTGTGTGTGTGTGTGTGTGTGGTGTGTGTGTGTGTGTGTGTGTGTGTGTGTGTGTGTGTGAGAGAGAGAGAGAGAGAGACAGATAGTGTGTGTGTGAGAGAGAGAGAGAGTGTGTGTGGGTGTGTGTGTGTGTGAGAGAGAGAGAGAGAGAGAGAGAGAGAGAGAGACAGTGTGTGTGAGAGTGTGTGTGTGTGTGTGAGAGAGAGAGAGAAAGAGTGTAATAAGAAAAGTAATTTTACATTACTTCTACTTCACTGCTATCATCCTCTACAAGCTCGCTACTTTCACTTCAGCTTGGTCATATCTTACTTTTAATAAGGGGGTGTTTAGCTCCCTCTCATCACACCATCCTTCTCAGCCCTTAAACCCTGCAACCTGCAGCTTACCTCCACCTTACCTGATAGGGACACAGGCAGGAATGTTGTCCCACTTTCTGGCTCATAGTGTGTATTAATGGTGTGCTTAAACTACAATGGATTTGACACTATGTATTTTTCCACCGTATCTCTTAGTCCATTTTTGCATAATCCCCTACTGTTCCTTGATACATTTAAAAAAAAATCTCCATGTATAGTAATTTGGAGCTTAATGTCACTGGAGGACCAATCGTGTGACCACATAATTACCTTCATGTCGAGTATGGCTCGAAGATGGGATGGTGGTAGATGGGATTTGTAAAAGGAAGGAATGATGTTGCTGATTATGTCCAATATTGCTTACTCTGTTGATCCTCCTGATCTCTCCTCTCATCTCTCTCTCTCTCTCGCTCTCTCTCTCTCTCTCACACACACACACACACACACACACACACACACACACACACACAACACACACACACACACACACACACACACACACACACACACACACACACACACACACACCTCCTAACTCTTGTCCTCTTTTTTTCCATGGCAGGCAGGGGGATTAAGGCTGCATTTTAAGGAGTGCTTTAATCTATACTGAAGAAATCAGCGGCTACCCAAATTTAGAATTTGCACTCAGGATCTTTTTTTTCTCTCTTTGATGGCAAAGCGGTCCCCACAAAAGTGCTCTTGCATGATAAAGATTAACCAAGAAGAGGGGGAAAAAAATAGGGATGAGGATTTTCCACGTGCCGCGTTCTGCCAAAGCAGATTGCATCCTTAAGGCACGCTCCTGCCCTCTTTTTCGGGGAAACATTTCCATCTGATGTCTGTCATGACTTTCGCTTCACAGGAATACTTCCTAAGAAAAGAGCAGTGTGACGCTACTGGCTAGCAGCATGGGTTTCTGGGTAAGAATCCCACACTGGGTTGGCCTGATGCTATCTCTGGGAAAGCCCTGACCTCCACCAGATGATGATGATGATGATGATGATGAGAAGGAAGAGGATGCCTGATGTCTTTGCTCCCATGTGATAGTGTTTTCTGGGTTGGGAGGACAGGCTGTATATTTTCATATTTTTCTTGGACTTTTTCTTGGACGAGATAAAGATAGAACATCCAAAACCAGAGGGAAAGACAGACAGAGTGGAGGAAAGACAGAGGGGAAGATTGAATATAAGAGCTGTCCGTGATTAGAAAAAAAGAAGGATGAGAGAGATTAAAGATAGAGAGTGCTGACAGAAAGAAAGCAGCAGTACAGAGCGACTACATGAGATATTGTCGGTAAGAAATCTCTGGTTCACAGGGATCTGACTTTCCTGAGACACAGTTACACAAGATATTTCAGCATTAATACATCTCAACAAACCACTGACTGCAGACAAAGCAGTACTGTGAATAGGGCACAGGTGGAGGTGTCAGGTACACAGGTGGAGGTGTCAGGTATTACCATTGTTGACAGTGTATGAGGTGAGCTTAGAGTTTGGCAGTGTCAGCTGTCACAACGTATTGCCTCCAGTCCACCTCACTGAGTCTCCCAGAGGCTTTGCAGTGTTCAGTGAGAGATGGCCAGACGACTGTGATTGGCTGCTGGCGCAGTCATGTGACCTGTCCTCCCAGGACTGTAGAGTATGGTAATGTGATGCAGGTGACACAATCCTTCCTCCACTACGCTACGTTCAGGTTACCCAGTGACCTGTTTTTTTTTTTTACCAAGTCACTACTGTGTGTATTTACGAGCGTGTTACTCAAGCTTGAATGTCCAAGGTGCCTGAGCAAGATAAGACCCTCTTCTCCGAAGTTCTCTGATCTCTATGAGCCCAGTAGGTCTGTAAAACATAGTTTGGTATGGATGACTAATACACTAAGAGGTCATCTATGAAGTCTAAGAAATCTCTAATGCTGTGATTGTGTGATTGAAGGTTTGTGTATTTCAGACTGGCACAGACAGCCAAAGTTGTAACAGCTTGAAGCCACGCCCCCCCCCCCCCCCCCCCCACACACACACACACCCCATCACCCTGTTTGCCTCAGACGCACCAGTTGCCCCGTAGGCCTGATCCAAATTTAGTCCAGAGAAGAGTAAATGAAAAAAAAAAAATGTTCCAGAATGTTTTCATATTTCTGTTTCTACTCCTTCCTCTCCTCTCTAATTCTATCCTCCCCTTCTCTTCTCTTTTTTATGTCTCTGTTTTCCTCCAGTGCACTAAACTGACGTTCTACCCTATGTTCTTGTGGAGCGTGTGGTTGTCTATTTCTCTCTTTATTCCTCTCTCTCTCTGTCTCTCTCTCTCTCTCTCTCTCTCTCTCTCTCTCTCTCTCTCTCTCTCTCTCTCTCTCTCTCTCTCTCTCTCTCGCTGCTGCTCTCGCCCCTATGCGTGTATCTATCCCCTGTCATGCAGAGTACTGATCTGCTGTGTGCTTGTGGAGCGTGTGGAGCATGTGGTCTCCCTGCCTGTGTTGTGTCCAGAGGCAGAGACCTTCTGCCCATTGCTCAGTGGCACATGCAGCCATGTAGTACATTTGCACTCAGGGTAACCCCCGTGCATGCAACAGCACACACACACACACACACACACACACACACACACACATGCGCGCACACACACACACACACATACTCTCTCTGTCTCTCTTTCTATCTCTCTCTTTCTCTCTCTGTCTCTCCCCCTCTCTCTCTCTCCCTCTCTGTCTTTTTCTCTCCCTCTCGCTCTTTCTCTCTCTCTCTTTCTCTCTCTCTCTCTTTCTCTCTCTCTTTCTCTCTCTCTCTTTCTCTCTCTCTCTCTTTCTCTCTGTCTGTCTTTCTCTCTCTCTCTCTCTCTCTCTCTCTCTCTATCTCTGTCTTTTTCTTTTTCTCTTTCTCTTTCTCTCTCTCTCTCCCTCTTGCTTCTCTCTGGGATTGTCTTATTTTCTTTGCCACTCAAGCATTCTCTCTGTCAGTGTCTTTTATGGCATAGCTCTTCTGTTCTCCGGTGCTGTTGTTCAGCACTTAGCTCCAGTAAAACCTCTAAAACACGCATGACTTGTTTGCAAGTCCCCGGTCTCTAATCGCTATCTTCAAAAAAAAGGAGAGCCACTATGGCTTATGAGCTCCGCGTACTGGCAATAGTGAATGTTTCAGGATTGCTGACCCCGGCTTATGATCGATCGTCCAAGACAAGAGGATCAGCGTCCTTTTGTCTTTTTTTAGGTTTAAGTCTTCAGCTTAGTTTTACCCCCAACCTCGCCCCCTCTCTAACTACCGTGGCCAGCTTTGCCTTGAACTCAAATGGCCTCCTCAGTGTTGTTGCCCAATAAAGCTAACAGTCCTCGACTTGCCAGCAGAGTCAGTTTATCCCGATGTGTACCGTCATTTACGAAATCGCTTTTTTGTGTATCTGTGTGTGTGTGTGTGTGTGTATGTGTGTGTGTATGTGTATGTATGTGTGTGTGTGTGTGTGTTTGTGTATGTGTGTGTATGTGTGTGTGTGTATGTATGTATGTGTGTGTGTCCATGTGTGTGTGTGTGTATGTGTGTTTGTGTGTACAGTACCATTTGTGATTCCTGTCTTTGTGGTGGTTGTGACAGGATGAATGATTGACTCTGCAAGGCTATGGTTATGTAAGCTTTGCATGTGTTGACATAGGGCTCGGATGTGTTCCGGTGTGCTGTCTGGCCCTCGCTCCTGGCCCTCCGGAAAAGCCTCCAACCGGAGATGAACCCCTGCGTCTGCGTCTGACAGTTAAGAGCTAGGCGGCTAATTGTGCAAATATGCATTTCCATCCAGCGTGTGCCACGGGTATTACAGTAAGGTGAATGAGTTGAGTAGAACCGCAATTAAAAAAGGATTTAGTAAAATGACGTACGTTTTAAAACGTAAAAATGTAATGGAATTAAAGCCTAAGTGCAGTAGAATCAAGTATGCCTAAGCATAGTACTGCAATTTCCCAGCTTGGGATGAATAAAGTACATCTATCTATCTATCTATCTATCTATCTATCTATCTATCTATCTATCTATCTATCTATCTATCTATCTATCTATCTATCTATCTATCTATCTATCTATCTATCTATCTATCTATCTATCTATCTATCTGTCTGTCTGTCTGTCTGTCTGTCTGTCTGTCTGTCTGTCTGTCTGTCTGTCTGTCTGTCTGTCTGTCTGTCTGTCTGTCTGTAGATAGGAACTATATCTAGACTATGTAGGAATAGAAGACTAGATGCAGTAGTAATGGAATAGACTAGATGCAGTAGTAATGAAATAGAAGACTAGATGCAGTAGTAATGGAATAGAAGACTAGATGCAGTAGTATAGAATATGAGACTAGATGCAGTAGTAATGGAATAGGAGACTAGATGCAGTAGTAATGGAATAGGAGACTAGATGCAGTAGTAATGGAATAGGAGACTAGATGCAGTAGTAATGGAATAGAAGACTAGATGCAGTAGTATAGAATATGAGACTAGATGCAGTAGTAATGGAATAGGAGACTAGATGCAGTAGTATGGAATAGAAGACTAGATGCAGTAGTATAGAATAGAAGACTAGATGTAGTAGTAATAGTAATGGCGAAGTGAGAGCATAAACAAACACCCTGCCCTTGTGTGCTGTATCACTCCCTAATGAAGGCAGCAGAGTGATGGGTCATGGGGGAGGTGAAAGAGTGGGTAGAGGGTGTGTGTGTGTGTGTGTGTGTCTATGTGTGTGTGTGTGTGTGTGTGTGTGTGTGTGTGTGTGTTTGTATGTGTGTGTTTTTTCCTCCGCAGGCCTTCACGTGTTGTCTTGTCATGTTCCAGGGCTCAAGGACGGCACAGCCTGTCCAGTTCATGAGAGACAGCAGTGCAGTGCTGGGCCCCTGTGTTTGCTCATCATATAGCTGCCCCTGCTCTGGTTCACATTAGAGCAGTGTTTCTCAAAGCTTCTCAGACTGTGGACCACTTTCCCCTCTTGAAAAAACCTCAAGGAAAGAAAGCATCTGAAAACAGTTTGATCTTAAGTCTAGATTTAAAAGTGCCAACAGTAGGAGCATTTTTAATGTCTTCTGGAAGTTGGTTCCAGAGCTTTACAGCTTGAAAGCTGCTTCACCACATTTTGTTCTAACAGCAGGTTCTACCAACAGATTTTTCAGATGTGATCTTAGAGACCTGGTTGGTGCATATACTGTAAATGAAACATTTCCAATAGGTAACTGGGTCCCAGTTAGGTAGCTTAAGAAACTACGTAGGTATCTTAAGAAACATGAAAAATATAATATTTTACTGTAACACAACTGCTCGTGGACCATTTGGGGTTTCTTGTGGACCACCAGTGCTCCACGGACCACACTTTGAGCCATCAGCATGCTGCTCTTCAAGTGGGCCCGGATACTGTCTGGGAACGTGGGTGTAGAGAGCATTTCAGGCAATAGGCTCCTGACCTCTACTCCCACTCTCTTGCTCTCTTGCTGTTTTTATCTGTCACACACATAAATACATAAACACACACACACACACACACACACACAAATGCAGAAACACACACACACACACGCACACACACACACACACACACAAATGCAGAAACACACACACACGCACACACACACACACACACACACACACAAAGAAATACACAAACACACACTCCCTCTTCCTTCATCCCTTTCTCCCACACCCCATCTCTCCCTTTCTCTCTTTCTCCCTTTTGTCCTACATTTGCTCACACAGCATCTCTTATCCCGTGTACTTCTTTAGCAAACACATACTCTGTCCTACAGACTCACCTCCTCTTTCTTTTATTCTCTCTCTCTCTCTCTCTCTGTCTCTCCCTCTCTCTCTGTCTCTCCCTCTCTCTCTGTGTCTCTCACTCGCGTGCTCTGTCTGTTTGAAGTGTCTGTCTGTCTGTCTGTCTCTCTCTCTTTCTCTCTCTCTCTACCCCTCAATCCACATCTGTGTTGAGACGCAGCAGGAGGCGGTATGCGTGTGTGTGTGTGCTTATTTGTGTGTTTTGCGGGCCAGTTGGCACACAGTTCAAACAGCTTCTCAATTAGGCTCTGCCCATTCTTTATATGCTCAATTAAACGGAGCTGCAGCTTACCTTGCAGATTCATCTAGAAACAAAGCACAGAAGCAAAGCTAGGGAGACTGTGTGCTTGTTGCAAATGCAAATGTATTTCCCAGAGAAACTGTTGACTGCCTCTGGGTATTGTATGTACATTCGTAATTACGTGTGTATAATCATAGTTTTGCCCATGTGAGATGTTAATTGTTGTGTATGAATTGCATATTTGTTCACTTATGGTATGGATACATACACCTTGACATTATGTTAAATATAGAGTCGTTGTGATACAGAAAATATAGGGACTGTGGAACACAGAACAGAAATCTAAGCTTGTGAAGCATCCTCAACTGTAGGCTCATGAAACATCCTCGATTCAGGTGAAGGCTTCTTTCTTGCTATGATGCTGTTGAGTGATTGCCCTCTTTGAGCCGAGGACACAAACTCCCTGAATGAAAGAAAGTGAGTGTTTTGTTCTCACTCTCAGGGGAGAACTTGCTTACCACCTCCTCGGTGTACCTGGATGCTGTCCAGCATACACTCAGACCATATTGGAGGGGAAGAACAGAAAGAAAGAGTAAAAAAGTACGATGAATGGGAAGAAAGGATTTAGCTGACTAAGAACAGCTGGCCATATCATAGTTCTGTTCTTTCTTTAGCAAAAAAACTTTCAGTTGTCTTGGGTCTTTCACTAAGTCATCTCTTGTTCTCTCTCTCTATCTCTCTCTGCCTGCCTGTCTCCCTCTCTATCTTTTCTCTCTACCTCACTCTTTATTTCTTTCTTCTTGTGCACTTTCCCCGCCCCTCTCGCTCCAGTAACCCCACGCTGCTGTAGCCGATCGCTAGCGGGAAGCCTTCATCAGAGCCAGCGCCGGAGGGACCTGTGAGAGAGGGGGAGAGAGAGCAGCCCGAAAGGAGAAGCGAGCGAGGGGATAGCTGTACTCGGAAAGGTATGCGCTTTTAGTCTTTTCCTCATTAAAACTATTTTCGTTTCCTGATCCCAAAGGAGGGAATGTGGAAAAAAACAAAGAGTGGTTTCCAGTTTCTCTCCATTTCTCTCTCCTTCTCCTATTTTCAGTTTCCACCCCTTTCTTGTGTGTGTGTGTGTGTGTGTGTGTGTGTGTGTGTGTGTGTGTGTGTGTGTGTGTGTGTGTGTGTGTGTGTGTGTGTGGATGGACTGGAGCTTAAGTTAAGCCTGTGCAAAATTTCTATGTCCTAAAGCCAAACGGGAAGTTCTACCTGCTCAAATGGCAAGGGATGAATGAAAGCATGCCTGTGTGAATGTGCCTGTCTTGAGGGGTAAGGGCGCTTGGCGGCGTATCATACGCCTCCGAAAGAAAAGCGCAGATTTTCTGACAATGAAGGTTTGATGTGGTAGTGTGTGTCGAGACAGCATCAAACACCCCCAGTATACCTGCTTTCAGTATACCTGATAATACGAGAAACGAGACCATCATTGGTGTGAACTAGTGGTTGGAACAGTGACTTTGTCTTTTTGTCTCATGGGATGTGTCAGACTTTTTCCAGGCTTGATGGACCATTCCAGATATAGGACATTTCTGGTTGTGTTATCTTCCATTGTTGTGTTGGGTAGCCACCATAAATCAGTACCAGGCTATGCTTTCAACCATGTCTCACGGGTTGGGTTACCAGATGTCTAAATCGGTTTCTATTTCATTTCCCCCTTATAGTACTAACGCTTTCATTCACACTGCTTTCACATTTGAAGCAGACCACCAAAACAGCCATGTATTCTACACCCATTAACTGTGCCCCTCATGAGATGGCCATTTCACTGTAAGATTACATTTTCCAAGAGCAGTATTTAGTTACCTCATGTAGTCGATATCCACATCCTTGGAACAAAATGAATCGTGTGTGTGTGTGTTTGTGCTTTTGTATCGGAGTGTGCCATCTGAGTAAGGAAGGCAGGAGCACACTGCTGTACATGGTCTGTGTTTGTTTCAGATTTCGTTTGAGGGAAATGAGAGCCAGAGCTCCTCTGCTTTGTGTGCTGTGCCACACAGTCCACCTGTGAAGCAAAATCCTTTCCAGCAAAGTCCCTTCCTTGAGTTTGAGCTCTGCCTGCTGTTTTCACAGTCACATTCATGTGTACATCATTGGTCAACTGTTTGGAATCCCAGACTTTTCTAAGGAAAATCACAGAGCTTTTTCCAGTTGAATAGCATAGGAGTTACCAGACATGTAGATCTGATTGGGAAATAGTGGGGGATTTCTACACGGCTATCGAAAGCCCATTTTCTGCCACCATCGGTGTTGTGTTTCGATGGTAAGTAACCTTCATTTATCATGTTTATCAAAACATAATGCATGCATTAGAACAACATTTTGCTATCTATGCAACTGAAAAATGGGGTCTGTGCTGTTTAAGAGAGCATTAAAGCCTTTTCTTTGAACCACTGGAATATCTGGAACATCAGCACTTATGGAATGGATTATAGGGCAGAAAAGGTCAGCTAAAAAAAGCTGTATTCAGCAGCGCATCAGCCTTTTATTTGTGTAACAAATGACAAAAGTGATTCCATGCCAGAAATTGACAAAAAAACTGAAATATCCCACAAAGGTGTGGGATAAATCTTTTGCAGAGCAGTGCGAGCTGGTTGACATCAGGACACTGGAAGCTCCAGTCCTCAGTGGTGCAGGTGGATAAGAGGATCAAAATCCATAGTTTGAAAAACAGATGTCTCGCAGGTCCTCCGCTGGCAGCTTTGAACATTCATGCAACACCGGCCTCATTGTTAGGAGTAAGGCGACCCTGGAATGCTGACCTGCTAGGCAGAGTTTGGTTTTGTGCCATGAGTCAGACACAGCTAACAAAACTAAAAAGACAAAAGGGCCTACAGGATACAGTAACTGGGAGGGATGGGTGTGTGTGTGTGTGTGGGGGGGGGGGGGGGGGGGGGGGGGGGGGGTGGTAGCTGAGTAAATGTTACCAGTTCAGGTGTTTTGATCACAGACAAGAAACTTAGCAAGGCACAGATAAAATTTAGATATGCCAAAGGGTTTCTTCAGACCATCTCTTAGGCATGGTAGAGGTAATGTAATGGAGTGTGGGTACTGTGGTGCTAGTAAATTGTAAATACTATAACTGTAACAAGCTCCTGGTCTCCATCATCATCAGGCCAGAACTGAAAAAGCCTTTTGGATGAAAGTTGACATGTCTTCAAGCTCCAAAAACAGTTTCAGTTACTTACAACTTAGCTCTTTTGACTACCATGACCTGAATGAGGATCTTCACAGACATAATGTAACATGCTGTAACTCACTGGCATGCCACACCTTATGGACACTACATGGCTGTAACCAGTTTTACCGTACAATCAGAGTAGCCAGAGACAGAGACCACAAGCATCTCTCCAAATTATGCAAGACCTACTCTATGAAGACAGAGTCAAGCAAAGTTTACAACAGCTGTAAATATTGAACCCTCTTTTGGAAACAACACAAAAATGTTTCCCATCAACTTTGGTATCTATGTGTGGATCTTTCAATGACCAGTGAGCCATGAGCCAAATGTTTGATGGGATACATGCCGTGTGTGGGGTCTGCAGGCCAGTCGGTCTGTGGTGTTTCTGTCTGGCAGGGAGTTGCTGCCCTGATAACAGAGCCCTTTGCCGGACATCTTCTATCACAGGCAATGCATGCAACGATTGCTTCCTGCAACGGCCCCAGCATTACAACGCTGCTGGTAAACACCAATTAGCAGTGAGCTCTGAGCTCTGAGTGGTCGTTTCCGCGTTATCACTCCCTAGACGTCTGGCGAAGCGCAGATGGAGCGTTGTCGGTATCACACCTACAGAACAATTATCTGTTCGCTTTATTGTTATCAAGACCTTGTCACGACAACACCATCTTGTCTAAGCTTGCGGTGCCTGGATCAGACTAGGGGGAGGTGGTGATAGTGGAGTGGGGTGCATGTTTATGGTAGTGTTAGTAGACCTACAGGGGCGTAACTTTGGATTAAACATTGCTGGTGAGGTAAAGTCTGGTGTAATGTTGAGGGGTTATTTTGACTGGACTTTGGTGGTTTTTTTGGTGGCATCAGCACCGCCCTAACCCTAATTTTTGTGTGTGTGTGTGTGTGTGTGTGTGAGTGTCTGTGCATGTGTGCGTGTGTGTGTCTGTGCATGTGTGCGTTTGTGTGGGTGTGTATGTGTGTCTGTGTATTGGGGGGTGAAGGCGATGCATGTAGAGACCTGCTGTACTTCAGGAAGGTGGGGGAGGCCTCAGAACTCACCTGAATACCATCCTGATGAGGCTAGGCTTGTGGTTGCACCTAGGCAACCCCCCACCTTCTGTCTACACACACACACACACACACACAGACACACACAGATCATGTACATTTCAGTGGGCAGGTGGTACGGAAAACATAAACACCCACAAGCATGCAGACACACACACACACACACACACACACACACACACACACACACACACACACACAAACACACACATCGAACTGTGCTCACATCACATCAGTAGACCCACACACACACAGGTACAACACACAAACCTGCAGACACTGCATGACACACAAGCCTTGTAGACACGCACGTCTGCAAGTGCTCACAAACACTCTCAAACAACCTCAAGGAGATGCACTCTAAACTCACGCATGGAGTCTCAGAAATCACAGACACATGTTGGAAGAGCAGACTGTGGCATTTCCCTGTCTTCTACTCAGCGAGCTGGGGGAGTTCACTATTTGTAACAAAAAACAGTTCAGTGGAAATGCATCTAGATCAAACTTAAAGACAAGATAATTGTTTCTTTTATAAATGGGGTTATAGATTGGATTACAGATTAAAAATTAGCCATAAGGTTCAGTGTCAGAAGTTTACCATACAACTTGTTGACAATAAGTGAATGTATCAAATTTAATACTGCCTTTGTGTACTTTTCTGACTTTTTAAGCTAGAAAGTAAATCTTGACAAATGAAGATTTGATGGGAGCATCTTGAACCAGTTTGAATTTGAGAGTGTCTGTGTCAGCTTTGTTGCCTCTTTCTTTCTTTCTTTCTTTCTTTCTTTCTTTCTTTCTTTCTTTCTTTCTTTCTTTCTTTCTTTCTTCCTTCCTTCTTTCTTTCTGTCTCTCTGTCTGTCTGTCTCTCTGTCTGTCTGACTGCCTGCGTCTCCCTCCTCCCTGTCTGTCTGTCTGTCAGCCAGCCTGTCTGTCTGCCTTTTTTATGCATTCCAACTTTCCTGGAAACTTCGCCTTCCCTTTTATTTCTCTCCGTGTGTCTGTCTGCACTGCTCGCCTGCTATGAAAACATGAGGGGAGCACAGCTGCTCCCGGGGGATTCTAAAATAAGAGGCGTTGTTGTTCGGCGATTAGCCGAGGGGGCTCCGGCTCCGACGCTGACTCTGGAGGGAGGGCCCGACACTGACTCACCGTCGCGTCCAGCAGCTGGAGGAGCTGCCTCCTCTCTCCTCGCATTCCCCCTCTTCCGCAGACCTGCCTCTACCTGCCCCTGCCCAGGGCTCAGGGCCCATGGGGGAGGAGGAGGAGGAGGAGGAGGAGGGGAAGGGAAAGAGAGGAAAGAGGAGGTGGATGGGGAGAGAGAGAAAGACAAAGAGAGAAAAGAGATGGGTGGAGGGAGAGAGAGTGTGTGTGAGATGTGTGAAGAGAGAGGGAAAGAGAGAGAGAGGAAGTGGATGGGGAGAGAGAGAGAGAGAGAAAGAGAGAGAGAGAGGAGGTGGATGGGGAGAGAGAGAGAAAGAGAAAGAGAGGAAGTGGATGGGGAGAGAGAGAGAGAAAGAGAGAGAGAGAGGAGGTGGATGGGGAGAGAGAGAGAGAGAAAGAGAGAGAGAGGAGGTGGATGGGGAGAGAGAGAGAGAAAGAGAGAGAGGAAGTGGATGGGGAGGAGAGAGGAAGAGAGAGAGAGGAGGTGGATGGGGAGAGAGAGAGAGAGAAAGAGAGGAGGTGGATGGGGAGAGAGAGAGAGAGAAAAAGAGAGAGAGGAGGTGGATGGGGAGAGAGAGAGAGAGTGTGTGAGATGTGTGAAGAAGGAGGATAAGGAGGAGAGAGGGAGAGAGAGAGAGGAAAGAGGAAGTGGATGCGGAGAGACAGAAAAGAAGGAGGAGGATGACAAGGAGAGAGGGATAGAAAGAGAGAGAGGAAGTGGAGGTGGATGTGGAGAGACAGGAAGGAGAGAGGAGAGAGGGACAGAGAGTGAAAGAGAGAGAGAGGGGGAGAGAGAGAGAGAAAGAGAGACAGGAGGTGGATGGGGACAGAGAGAGAGAGAGAGAGAGAGAGAGAGAGAGAGAGGAGGTGGATGGGGAGAGACAGAAAAGAAGGAGAAGGAGGAGAGAGGGAGAGAGAGAAAAGAAGAGGGAGGTGGCTGCTCCCACCTGACATGTACTCCCCACTCCTCCTCTTGCTTTGTCTGCCCCTAAGGTGTGTGGACACCTGAGTCATCATGAGATATGTGTTTAATGAGAGAGAGAGAGAGAGGCAGACAGACAAAGAGAGAGTGAGAGTGTGTGTGTATATGTGTGTGTGTGTGTGCGCGCGCGTGTGTGTGTGTGTGTGTGTGTGAGAGAGAGAGAGAGAGAGACAGAGAGAGAGAGACAGACAGACAAAATTGAACTCATATATCCTTTCCGAGAAAGAAAGATGACATTACTTAAAGACTCTACTGTTGGAGTGGGACCCTGCTGTGTTGTCCCCTAAGTGCCTGGGCACCTAATGTTGTATTTCTGAGTGAGCCAGGCCTTGTTCCTACACATCTGAGAGTGTGGCTGTATTGATCCCTTCCTGATGGACACGGGGAACATGGCTCTCTGGCGTGGCTCATATTACACAGGCATGGTGGGAGGGGCGGCAGGGAGCCAGGAGCACCAGCAGACATCAGAGATATCAGGCTTTGCACAAGACTATGCACAGTCTATGCAACTTTTTACAGACAGTAGCTCATATTAGTTATTGTACAATCTATGTTAATTCTTGTACTTAATTCTTGTACTTAGTAGTTTTTATAGTAGTTTTATTGTACATATCTCTCCTTGTTTATTTATGTGTGCACATTATGGGGAAGCTTGTAATCTCATTATACTTGTATAATGACAATAAAGGCATTCTATTCTATTCTATTCTATTCTATTCTATTCTATTCTATTCTATTCTATTCTATTCTATTCTATTCTATTCTATTCTATTCTAGATAGCGACACCCGCAGTGGAATGGCCACAGTGGCATTACAGGGGGACATAATAACAAGAAAAGATTAGACACATCTGGCAATGAAGAGAAAAATTGTCAGTGGAGTATGGAGAGGGACCTACATTGCACTACGAGACTTAAAAGACAACAAACCCACCCATTATATGATGTTTATCATTACTTTATGATTTTTATGATTTATGTCATGCATTTAAGATACTTTAAACCTTAAATAAACACTGCAAAGTATATGTTTTGACATTAAACATACACCATATTCTTGCATTATTTACCGCATCGTATTGTATTCAGAGAGAGCACAGCAAGCACAGTGGGACAAATACAGGATACAGGGCTCAGTTGCTCCTGAATTACAGGGATGTTTAGTGACATTTTGGGTGACAATAGGCTATTGTAGTAGACAGTAGAGCTCATTGAGCTCCACAGCTATGTCAGTCTGTGTATGCACAAACACAGGGAGTCCTCTGGAGTATTCTATGTGTGTGTACACATGTTTGGTGTATACAAATCCCAGGGGCTCACAAACGTGGTGCAACTTTGTTCAGCTTGTCTTTGGCATCGTGCCCACGGTGTTGGGTGCTAAGTAGGGAAAGCTTTAAATGTAGCAAGGCCTGGCTGTTTGTCTCACAGAATGGCGATAACTCTTTTTGTGTGTTTTCCAGTCATTCACAAAAACATATAATAACATATAACATATAATTTTCAGATTGTTTTATCATCAGTTGTCTTAATCAGTTTTATGACTTCTCAGCAGGGCACAGATTCAAACGGAAAAAAAAAACAAAGCACTAGAAAGTTTTTTTTTCACGCAGTGGGTTGGATTTTACTCATTTGTGGTCATCATTCCAGAACAGATCCTGGTGCCCTGGTGTCAGCAGGCTGGTGATCACCCAAATTCCTGTCACACATTCCTTTAGTCACTTTCTGACACCATGAAAGCCCCCTGACTAAAGTGCTCCAGCCTGAGAGCGTGTGTGTTGCTCTTCACGGATTAAAAACCATGTGCGAGCAAGTGCAGTGCAGCACTGACAAAGACGATTGATTTGCCATGACCTCTCTAGGAAGCTTTAAAAATGCGTGTCCTGTCAGGCGATTATATACTGCTTGTACGTCATGCAAAGCAAGAAGTCCTCCTCACATTTATCTACAGTACTGTGGGTATGAGTGTCAGGATAAGATGTAATACACACCCGCGTTTTTGTACAAATGTAAATATGGCAGAAAATGCAAGGCAGTTTCATGGTCATTTCCTAGAGATCATTTTTTGTTGGTGGATCTGTTGTGCTCTTAGCCCTGGTTCGATAAATCATACTGAGCTACACTACACAAATAAGGAAAAAAGCAAAACAAAGCAATTTTTGGAATCGCTTGTTAAAACAGTCAGCAGAATTTTATGACAGGGATATTGTCTCAGAAGAAAGGTCAAGTCTCAATTACCTAAATAGAGTTATCTGCCATGAACATTCCTTTGTGAACTAGTGTGTAAACAAGGACTAAATGGACCAGCATTGCAAAACACAGTTTTGAAAGAAAGAAAAAAAGAGAGAGCGAGCGAGTGAGAGAGAGACACAGAGGGAGAGAGAGAGAGAGAGAGAGAGAGAGAGAAGCAGACAGACAGAGGGAGGGAGGGAAATAGCCCTTGGAGCTGTGTTGGAGGATGAAATCTGTTAATTGTTAGGAGCTGAAAGCTGGTTCTGGGAAGGTTCTTCCTCCCCCATGTTTAAGGATGGATGTCATCAGGAAGCAGTGGCTATGATAAAGATGATGGAATGTGTAGCCGCCACATGACAGTGATAGGCAGCTTCAGACAGCTGTGTTATAGCTCCGTGCATGCATCTGTGTTTATATTTGTGTGTGTGTGTGTGTGTGTGTGTGTGTGTGTGTGTGTGTGTGTGTGTGTCTGTGTCTGTGTCTGTGTCTCTGTGTGTGTGCATGTTTGTGTGGATGCATGCATGTTTATGTGTGTGTGTGTGTGTGTGTGTGTGTGCTTGTGCTTGTGAGTGTGTGTGTGTTTGTTTGTTTGTGCATGTGTGGGTGTGTGTGTGTGTTTGTGAAAGAGAGTCTGGGTGTGAGAGTCTGTGTGTGCCTGTGTAGTAGGAGGAGGATAAAGAGGACAAGTACCCTGGAGACCGATAAAAATATAGTTATTTTTAAACAAAAAATATTTTTATACAAAGATAACATGGGACAGCTTGTTTGCAGTCTTTTTTTAATGAATACAGCCCTCCCTTTCTACAAGGATATCAGTTTCTCCCCATTTTATCAGCCCAAAGCTCCATAGCTACTCATACCCAGTGAGAAAGATTATTCGGTAACACTTTATTTGAAGGTGCCTACATAAGATTAACATGGGCATGTTATAAACATAACATGACACGTCAATCGATTTTCGTAATGATCAGTTGATATTTTTTGGGATGCAGACATTGTACAAAAAAGGAATGACATTTAATGACAGCAGTCATAACCATGAATAAAGTGCCATTAATGTTCATGATATGTGTCATGTCATGTTTATAAAGGGCTTATGTCACCCTTATGTAGACACCATGCTGACTTATTTGAACTTTTGTTAACACTTTTTTTTGGATGGCCATATTGACTATCTATAAATGCTGACCATCTGTTTAAACTTTGTGTCCTGTCAAGGTTAGGAGTGGGGTTCTGGGTGTGACTAAGATGATAAGTCAGTAAACGACAAACTATATGAAATTGAGTTAAAAAATTTGTCTGTGAGTGGACTATTCAAAATAAGTGTTTCCAAACTTCGTCTTGTAGCTGTAAATCAGCTATGGCCAGATAGACTGAAGTGTGGAGCAAGCTGATCTCAGCAATGATGTAGAGCTGTGTGTTTGGGGGGGAAGAGTTGTCTGAAACAGGAGCCTATTGCTCCTCAGAGGCAGGCGAGGAGAGGGAGAGGAGAAGAGAGAGAGAGAGGAGAGGAGAGAGGAGAGAGGGAGAGAGAAGAGAGAGAGAGGAGCGAGAGAAGAGAGACAGAGAGAGAGAGGAGGGACAGGAAGAGAGAAGATAGACTGAGAGAAGAGAGAAAGAGCGAGAGGAGAGACAAAGGAGGAGAGACAAAGGAGGGAGACGAGAGAGAGGCAAGGGAGGGAAAAAGGGAAGCAGAGGGAGTGAGAGGTAGAGGATGAAGTCCCAGCGGCGATAGGCGATCTTTCATGCTGGATGCCTTAACAAGAGCATGCAGGCAACGAGAACTGAAAAGGACTTGTGCCATATGGGAGTGATTATAGGTGTGTGTGTTAGTGTGTGTGTGTTAGTGTGTGTGTGTGTGTGTGTGTGTATGCATTTCTGTGTGTGTGTCTGTGAAAGTGTGTCTGTGTGAGAAAGGGAGAGAGAGAGAAAGAGAGAGTGTTTGTGTGTGTGATTGTGAGATACATGCATGTTTGTGTGTGTGTGTGTGTGTGTGTGTGTGTATGTGTGTGTGTGTGTGTGTGTGTGTGTGTGTGTGTGTGTGTGTGTGTGTGTGTGTGTGTGTGTGTGTACGTGTGTGTGTGTGTGTGTGCGTGTGCCTACCCCTATATAAGCATGTCTGCAGGCCGCTAACCCCTTGACCCCACTGCCCACCACATGCTTGTCACCTGCAGGCTGTGCTGTGCACGGAGAGAAAGTTCCTCTTCAGGCTACTTCACCCCCTTTTCAACTGGCGATCAGCAGTGCACTGCATTCTTCCACGCCAACCAAGTTTAGACCATGAGGGGAAAAGTTTATTTATTTTCTCAAACCAGCTCCAGACAACACGCTGATGATTCGGATCTGAACCAAATAGGGCAATAAATGTGCACAGAAAAAGCCTGACAAGAAAGACAGCAAGAAAACAAACAGAGGGGGAAAAGAAAGCGAATTGTTCCTGGGTTGAGCATAAATTATGCATTATTTCCCTCCTACTTTTCTTTTGGCATCTCCAGTCATGATCCTGGAATGTTGCCCTTTGTGATGTGCTGTTTGTTGTGATCAAAAGCATAAGCAATGAGTACACCATTTCATCCTCACAAAGGGCTTGTCATACAAGCCCTTCACTCACACAATGCAGCCCTAGTCTCACAGATTAGAGACTGAGAGCTGCTCCACTGTCTCTCTTAACAGTCAAAACTAATTCACAAACACCAACAAAAATAGGATACGCGTGGAATTTTTTGAATGCAAATATTGCAGTTTACCATGACAAAATATATTTCTCGACTTCCCCTTAGTGCTGCGTATGTCATGCCCGTAATGACACGATGACAGAGTTATGGGCAGTTTTATATGCGGCGCCATTCATTTTTCAGAGTGTGGCTCTACACCCACCCGGCGCTGGGACTCCGACCAAACTGGCGGAGGGCTCTTCCAACTCCACCCGCCCGACCACGGACCTCCTCCCCACACCTCCCCTTCCCTCCCCTCCCCTCCCCTCACCTCCCCGGCCCTCTGCTCTCCTCCCCTTCCCTTGCTCCTTCCCCGTTCCCCTCCCACCCCTCAGGGCCAACACACACACACACACACACACACACTTAGCGCGGGCCCCCCTGGTGATGGCTGACAGCTCTGTAACCTGGCTCCTGGCTCCTCTGTTAGGTGGAGGGGAGGGAGGGGCGGAGGGAGGACGGTCGAAGGGGTAAAAGTGTGTGTGTGTGTGTGTGTGTGTGTGTGTGTGTGTGTGTGGGGTGAGGTCTGCTGGGTGGTGGCGGTCCTAAAGGAGGGTTAAGTAGCTGGCACAGGCTCCCGACGGGGTTAATGATTAAGCGGAGAGCTGAATCAGGAAGAAGGGAGCAGGCAAGGGGGGCTTGCGGAGAAGTAGAGGGAGGGAGAGAGGGGGGGAGGGAGGGAGGGAGGGAAAGAAAGAAATAGAGAAAGGGAGGCTTGCGGGTGGAGGTGTGGGGTGGGGTGGTAGGGGTGGAGGGGATTGAGGAGTGGGAGGGTAGGGGAGGGTAGGGCTGGGTAGAGTAGAGTAGAGTAGAGTAAGAGTAGGGGGGCGTGGGCCATGCCTGCCGTGTTTAAATCCAGCTGGCCACTCCGCCGGGAATGTAATCCATATGTGCAGCGAGGGTTCAGCTGAAGCAGAAGAGAGACACAGAGAGGGAGAGGGAGAGAGAGCGGTAGAAAGAAAGAGAGGAAAAAAGAGACAAAAGAAAAGAAAAGAAAAGATATTACCCTACAATTGTTTCTGCTCTGCCTTTCTTTTTTTGTTACTCCTCCCCTCCTTGAAATTCCACTCATACTAGGCCCCTACTCTCTGGCGAAGCTTTCGCAGTCCACACAGGAGACGGAGAGAGAGAGACAGACAGGCAGACAGACAGAGAGAGAGAGAAAGAGAGAGATTGACTCACTGGAGAGAAGAGAAACAGCAGCACACAGAGGATGAGAGTGGGGGAACAAAACAGGGAAGCGGGCGAAGAAGAAGAAGAAGGAAAAGAAGAAGAAAAAGAAGGAAAGAGAGATGAGAAAGAAGAAAAAGCGGTGAGGTAGGTCCACTTTTATTCAGCCCTCCATGCCTGCCATTGTTCCCTGAGAGGGAGATTCAGAGGAACCAGCAGCAGCAGCAGAGGCAGAGGCAGAGGCAGAGGCAGAGGTAGAGACAGCAGCAGCAGTCCTGCTTAGCGCTGGGGAGCTCCATCTGGATGGGGAAGAAAGGGCTTAGAGTTAGACCATGTGGTGCGTGCAGCGCTGGAGAGAGAGAGCGAGAGTCTGAAAGGGTGGTGGGTGGGGACCTTGCCACAATCACACAGTACAAACTGGGTCCTGTGTACACACAAAATGTGCACATGGAAACCCTCCATATTTCTTCACAGGGAGAAGAAACAGTAACATTCAATTAACCACTGATCTGTTTTCGTTGTAACTGCATGTATTGCATGTGTGGTTTTATTGCATTTAATGTGACACCTTTTCACATTGTTGTTGCATTGCACTGACAAACAGCTGGCAAACAGCAGTTGGGTTGGTAAATGGTTGTTTGTGATTGTCGTTGTGCTCGAGTCAAGCCTTTTTTTTTATTCGGATATGAATGGCTCCCTAAGCTGTTAATGACCAACCAAGGGCTTTGAAAAAGATGCCTTCCGTGGCTGTGCACAATTGGCTGCTCTCAGTGTTTGTTTAGGCCTCCAGTCGCCTTGCTAAACTTTGGTATCAGCCCACATGCAAACTCAGGTTAGATCTGGAACTGTTTGTTCTTTTTCTTCGACAGAAAGGTGACTTCATTTCATGGTATATTGCCTCAGGTGAGGCGGGGCTACTTATAGCCAGCAGAATAATAAAAAGTTGAAAAAAAAAAAACTGATTGATAAGGCACAACCTTGAACAGATCTGTTGTATTTTTGAGAGGGTCCTCCTCTTTTTCTCTACGGGCGACCCTTGGCCTCGGGTCCTTGTAAAACACTGTGGCTAATTGCAGGCAATCTCACTAACATGGTGACCTGCTGGAGTAAATCATCAGCAAGGCTTCTGCTGTTTGTCAAATGCTTCATGCAAGGCCAGGGAGACTCTGCATAAACTTGGGGCTTACCTCGAAAGAGACAGATCCAACTACTGCTGCTGGTACTTTGTCTAGGTGGAACACGCATTACCTGCATACTTATTACGCTCTTTTATCAGTGATGCCACTGTTGTGAACGTCAGTGAAAGTCAGTCCCATTTGTCATTGTGATCACACGGCACATCACAGCACAGCATAAAGTTAATCCATCCATATCCAAAACCGTAATGGATTTAAGTAATAAGTAGGTGATAAGATATAAAACTATTTTTGTTGGCATTTTGAAATGCAAGTCAGTTGCCCCCTGGAAATTGAAAAACAAAACACAGCTACACAAATACCTGTCCCTAGAGAGGGCTACTAGATTCTCTAAGGAGTGTGCACACACACAGACATGCACACACACACACACACACACACACACACCCACTCACACACACACACACGTGTAGAAACACACACACAAACACACACATCCTTGCACAAGGGTTTGTGTGGGTTTTTGTGTGTGTCTTTGTGTGTGTTTTTGTGTGTCTGTGTTAGTACCTGTCTTCGCGTGTGTGCTTGTTTGCTTGCATGTGTCTTGTGTAGAGGACTTCTCAGGAAAAGATGAGGGCGTATCATTTGTCCTTATGTACATAGTGGCCCCTGGGTTTAAATGGGGAGGCTGAAACGCTCTGAAATGTAGGAGTCTTCAACTCTGCTCCACTACTCCTGGTCTTGGCAAAGCGATGGAGGCCTTGGCGTCTTCCCACTGGTGGAATGTGTTTAATTTAAACACAGTTCACTTGAGCTCAAGTTCACTCACTGAGTGGTCACACGCAGGCCCAATTTCCTGCACTGTCTCCCCCCTAAATAACCTCTGCTGCTAAATGGCCTGTGCCGCTATCTGTTGCGCTTTGATGAGTTTGAACAACACTCCTTGGACAGGTGTGACCTTTGGGGGCCCCATGATCCACAAGGAGGCCCAATCCATGACAATCCATCCTCCCCATGTGAATGCTTCACCGAGACACAGGCTTGGACTGTAAATCCTCAGCGCTTGACTCTGCCTTCACGGAGATAATGCATGCGTAAAAAGTGTGATGTATACAAATGTAAAGGGAAGAGCCTTTGATGGATGAAGAGGCAGTGTAAGAGGGGAGGCTTCTCCAGAAACGTCCCTCACTCCCACATTAGTTAAACTCCCTTACCCCCCTGAGCAGGTGCCATGTGTGGACTGACACCAGAGACAGTGCTGGGGAAAGAGGCTCCAGGTTGGCTGAAGCATGCAAAGAGCTCTGTTCTTATCAGGCAGTATAGTAAACAATGCTGCAGCTTATGTGTTTAATTTCAACAAACTTCTTGTTAAAATAGACTTTTTTTCTGTTGATGTATTTCAGGATTTGAATGCTCTGGTAAATGCAAGTGTGTCGACCGAACAGCAGTGTCATGTTTTTGCATGTCATGTTTTTGGTGTTTTTTTGTTTACCGCTCAAAGGTCATTGCAACATTCGAGTGATCTTTGTTTATGAAAACCATCAGCGAAGCCTTATCGCTCCCAGAAATTCTCCGTGTGCTCTGGCTCCCATCACTGGCTGCGCATCACTGGCTGAGCTGGCCGGGTTGACTGGTCGGCCATCTTTTTCTTGTCTCGCAGAAAAAACTTTTCAAAACTTGACCTGGTCGGTAATCTGTGCGTGACATCTGTTATGTCTGCTGTGATGGCCTACATTCTCCCTCCGGTCTCTCTCTCTCTCTCTCTCTCTCTCTCTCTCTCTCTCTCTCTCTCTCCCTCTCTCTCGCTCTCTCTCTCCTTCCCTCTCTCTTTCTCTCTCTCTCTTTCTCTCTCTATCTCTCTCCATTTCCCTCCCTCTCGCCCTGCCTGGGGAACAGATTGGCAGGCTCCGCTGCTCGGACTGCTTGGCCCGGGCGGTCCTGGGCAAATCTGATTGGACGACTCCGGAGGCATAAGAAGTAGGTTGCCGTGTCACCTGCCAGGGGGCGGGTCCTAGGTGACTGAATCAGCAGCCGGTATGTGTGTGGGATGTCAGAGAGTCTTCCGTGCCGTGTGTGCAGGTACCAGGGAGGGAAGAAAGCAGTTATTCACTGAGGTACTGACTCACCTTTTCAATGCTGGAGGGAAGATCATTTGTTAACAAAATGGACCCCCTGTTGTTGATGCAGTTTAGAGCCTTGTTGTAGTATCTGCCTCAGAAGCACTTCTAAGACAGCTTTTTTTATTTAAGAAAATGAAACATTCCTTGATTTGATACAAAAAAACAAAACCTCTAAAATTTTGGAGATATTAAAACAATAAAAAAACGTACGTACTTTCTAAATCCCTGGCTGTAGACTTGTGGCTCCAGAGCTTTTTAGAATCACTTCTTTGCGCTATCTCATTCAGTCATCAAGTCAAGCCACATGTAGCACTGAGTGCACTGAGGACAGCATGGCAAGTGAAGACCAGACTGCCTGTCACCGCTTCACTTAAGGAGAAAAACATGTTTGCAGTGTCGGGGCTATCAGAGTGAAAGGCTACGCTGAAGCCAATGTCAGGCTAACGGGTGTGGCAGAGAGAGCTCACTAAGGGTGGCACATTAGGACAAATAGAACATCACGCTGGTTTTGTCTTTTTGTTCTCGGCTGCTTTGGTCTGAATTGCTCCATGTTACATCAGCCTGACCTTTGCTTTAGTTAGCGTGTCGCTCTCTCTCTCTCTTTCTCTCTCTCTGTTTTTGTGCGCTAAAGCAACTGAGATCGCTCTAGAGAAGTCTAGCCTGGTAAACCAGCCCCTGGTACTTAATTTAATTTTGTGCAGATGGTCTGGCAGTGTTTTATTGAGAAACATGTTCTTTCTGGAGGTGTGGACCCTGCTAAAGTTTAAAAGTGCCTCTGCCTTTACCCAGTCGGTACCGTCTGGTTGTGACATATGCAATTAGCCTGCCTATGCACTACAATTCAAATGTAACAGTCGATGCCATTTCTCACGAACACTTCCTCTGTTCGCTGATTGGCTAGGCAGAATTCTGCCTAAGACAGCACTGTCAATGGATGCACTGTCGGGGTGGTTTACCAGCGCTCTAGAGAAGTCACCTCTACAGTAGCAGCATTCCTGAGGGATCCTACTCAGGGTTCTCACTGTATTCATCCGTTTCAGCATGCAAAACGCACTGTGTGCTTGGCTAACGTGTCAGCTACAATTAAAGATTGCTGTGGTCCTAAAAGAACTAAATGTAGAAGGTCTTTATGACTCCAGTAGGTAAAAATACCAGAGTTGAATGGTTCACAGTGAAAGCAGCTGTGGTTTGTATTTATTTAAAGCTTGAAAAGTCCTTATACACATTCAACAAGGCCTTACGAGGAAGCGAGAAAGAGATTGCGATAGCGCTGGAACATCCAGTGAATAACAAAAGGAAACAGGAAAAACAAGGGATTAATATTATAATTACACAAGGAAGCATCCCCTCTAATCCCTAGTGGGTTGTGCTGATGGTGAATGTGCGTGGACAGATTGGACTGTCTGAGTGGTGCACTGCAGAAACACGAAGAGAAATAGGTGGTCGTAACTGACGCGTGCGTGCTGTAAATTATTGACAGGAAGGTAACTCATTACTTGTGGCCTCTTCCACTGTAATTTACATGTTGTGGACTAGTCAAGAAGTGTCTTTATCATACACTGAAATTGTGTTCTGCTGCTGCTGTGCAACCTGTAACCTGAAGAAGGTAAAAAAGCTCTGTCACGTATTCCTGATGCCCATGCACAGGTGATTACATTAATAAGCTGATGTATCTGGTGATTTATCTAATGATTAGTGATGATTTTTCTGTGGTCATTATTATCAGCTGGTTCAGAAAATGGTTGGATCGAATATGTGGGATTTTGTTCTCTGAAGATGAGATGTCAGCCCCTGCTGTCACTACTGACAGACAGAATAGACCTAAAGACAAAGAGGATGAAGCTGACCAGGCTGGTAACACTTTCTGTGGAGCTTATGGACTCTATAAACACATTTATAAATGGTTATAATGCCTTCATAATTCTTAATGATGGTTGAAATTATTATTCATAACTGTTAATACATACTCATGACTGCACTAGTAAGGCAGGTACAGTAAAGCCTTATAACCAAAAATGCACTGTGTCACTTGAAGTTGGAATATAGAGCATACTGCATAGCATTATAATGCCTTATGAGTACAGCCATGAGTATGTATAAATAGTTACGAATAGTTTACATACTTTATGAAATCATTATAAGCCTTTAGGAATGCGTTTACAGAGTCTTGTGAATACAAGCTTCTTAGAAAGTGTTACCACAAGGCTCATATATCATGATAAGGTGATAGCATTAAGCACACTGCTAAGTGGAGGGCAAAGCAGGATGACCATCTCAGATGTTGGGCTTTTGGTTGGGAATGTGGGTTGCTATGGCCTGGCGATGTGGTTCAATGGCAATGGCATTCCAGTACAACACGTTCAGTCTCTGTTGGTAAAAAGAGCTGTTTCAGCATTCCGTCTGGTGTTGCACTTGCATTGTACCCCAGATTGATGGATTTAGGGCACTGTCTGGTTTCTCTACCTTACAGTAAGTGGAGAATGCAGGGTCTGAATATTACATTTGTAATCATCTGTTTTCACATTTATTTTTCCTAAAAAGTTTTTATTTACGTTTTGTTACAATGAGGCATTTTTTTAGAATTGTATGTAGCTTTGGAAAAAAAAACATTTGCCATAAACATAAATACACATTCAGTTGATCTAAGGCGAGGTATAGCATGAGCTAAGTAAGGACAGGAAGGCTGTTTTTTTTTTTTTTTTTAAAGTCCATAAAAACAAGTGATGCATGAAGAGGGGGTCTTGAGGCATGGCCTTGACAGCATGCAACTCTACACCAATGGGTATCGATCTACGCCATTGCATCATACAAATCCATACATGCAGACTAGACTTAATAGGCTGTTATCATGAATTAGAAATGGACACCGAATACACACAGTCTCCCTAAGGAGCAGAAACACCTCAGCGGGATCGTAAAAAATGCCCAAGGCTTTTATATCGCTACACTCTCTCTCCCTCTCTCTCTCCCTATCTCTCTCTCTCTCTCTCTCTCTTTCTTTCTCTCTCTCTCTCTCTCTCCTTCTCTCTCTCTCTCTTTCTCTCTCTCCCTATCTCTCTCTCTCTCTCTCCCTCTCTCTTTCCCTATATATCTCTCTCTCTCCCCACACACACAGCCACTGAGGGAGAGAGAGAGAGAGAGAGAGCGAGAGAGAGAGAAAGTGATGTAATTCTAGCCATTAGGAATATTGAAGGGGGGAACTCCTTGTATCACTTACCGAAACACACTCCTGAATAGCCCCAGGACAGGTAATACGCACACTCCTGAATAGCCCCAGGACAGGTAATACGCACAAAAGGATCCAACTGAAGCTGTTCTATTTTATTTGCTCTCACTCTCAGCCTTTATGTTTGTGTAATTATTTTAGTGAATGTTCTCCTTAGGACTGGTTGTGATTAATATTGACAAACATGGCTTTGACAATTTCATCTGGCTAGACAGACATATGCAACTCAGTGTGTCAGTTGCCAAAAAAAAAAGAAGTTAGAGGTTTCCATGCATTTTTCATGAAAATGCATTTATAAATGATATGATTATTTTTGGTGGAATTAGAAACTGTTTTTGTAGAAACATCAGGATACTGTAATATATAGTAGGAGATTTTTTTTAAAGCAACAGTTTCGTCTTTCGACACAGTTTTCGTATTTGGTCGCCCTACAGGTTGGAAGTGGCATTGTCTCTCATTTGAACTACAGAGAGACGTTCCGCTACTACAAACTTACTTCGTGTGGTTATAGCCCACAGAGGGTGGCACAGCAAATTCAGGCGAATGCCTTTCACCCTGTTACAAGTTAATGAACCACTGAAACGATTTTGGACGAAACGATTATTTTAGGGTTGGAAAAAAAAACGACTTAGTGTTACTTTAAAAGACACAAATGAACTCCCAGAATTAACATGCAGAAGAAGACAAACAACTGCAGGGTCCACCCCCATCTGGAGGATGGCAGTAGCCCTTTGGAAGCCCCGTGTATGATCTGCCGAGGGATAATTGTGCTCTGCAGTTGCCACCCATCAAAGCCGTCCATCATGCAAACTCCGCCTCATGTCATACTTAAGCTAGCAGTGCTCTCCTGTCCAACACAAATAAGTTTAAATATGCTATGTGGAGCAATCTGCACAATGGCTCTTCGTGTAGATCTGTAATTTTCACTGTAACTAAGGGTTACTTTGTTGGAGACTAGCTATTCATTAGTCTCTCTCTGTCTCTCTGTCTCTCTCTCTCTCTTTCTCCAGATTCAGAACGAGACTGGAATGTGTGCCCGTTATTCATTGTGAGCCAATTACCTGGAGTCTTTAGAGGAGAATGAGTGTTCAGAAAAAGGGGAAGAGGGGGTCTTGGTTGTGATTAGAGGTGGGTCCTAACACAGGTCTGAGTGACACAGAGGCGCTTTTAATGTGGCCATCAGAGCGCAAACCAGAGCCCAGACTGTGCGCAGCGCTTTTTTTATTATTGCTGAGCTTGTTTGGGGATGAATTATGGATTTAATTATGACTGTGTGCTACCAATGAGACAGGGAGGGAGAGAGAGAGTGAGGGAGGGAGAGAGAGAAAGAGAGAGGGAGGGAGAGAGAGAGAGAGGGAGGGAGAGAGAGAGACAGAGAAGGAGGGAGAGAGGGATGCAGAGAGAGAGAGAGAGAGACAGAGAGAGGGAGGGAGAGAGGGATGGAGAGAGAGAGAGGGACGGAGAGAGAGAGAGGGCTAGTTTTTTTGGCTTGCAGCTTTACGGCATAGTATGGTGCAGCATGTGCCTGGGTTGCAAACAGAGACATGGGGGGGGGGGGGGTGCCAGTGATGCTGGTGTGGTTGGGGATTTGGGGTTGGGGGGGGGGGGGGGGTTCTTTGTGGGTGTGGGTGGAGAATTCAAATTGTGCTACACCTGAGTGGCTGATGCCTCTGTTGTCCCATTCTCTCCCTCCACCCCCTCCCCCTCTCTCACAACAAGCCCCTCCCACCCCCAGCATCTCATGTCCTTTCCACGGTTCAGGCTGACAATGCAATTCCCCAGGGAGACACATTGGTCATGACTCTCTCTCTCTCCCTCTCTCTCTCTCTCTCTCTTCCTCTCCTGGTGTCAGCGGGGGGCAGGGGGGATATGTGCAGCCGTATCTCAATCTGGCCTCTGACAGACAGGTCCCGTGTCCAGCATGCATCTGTGCTCTTAAGTACCTCCAGCGAGAAAACAGAGCGAGAAGGAGAGATGGAGAAGAGAGAGATAGAGGGAGGGAGGGATGGAAGGACTGAAAGAGAGATGGGGAGGAAGAGAGAGAGAGAGAGAGGGAGAGAGAGAGAGACCCTGTAAGCAAATCAGCTGAGTTGTGCAGTTCTGGCAGTGCCTAAAAGCCCATGAGAGAGATAGAGAGAGAAAGGGAGAGAGAAAGGGAGCACAGGGACAGTGGATAGAGAGAGAGAGCGAGAGAGGGAGAGAGAGAGAGAGAGTGTGTGAGAGAGAAGAAGAGGTGGGGGAATGAGGGAGAGAAGAGAAGAGAGCCTGGCTAGGCAACAGCATACATTCTCAAGGAGAGAAAGGAGGACAGCAATTATTACAGCCAACAGCCTGCGAGGCAGGCAGCCGTATAAGGGTCTCCCTCTGGCACTCCTTTACCAGCTGCTTCCCAGCACTCCCTCTCTCTCTCTATCCCCCCTTCTCTCTCTCTCCCTCTCTCTCTCTCTCTCTCTCTCTCTCTCTCTCTCTCTCTCTCTCTCTCTCTCTCTCTCTGTCCATCTTCCCCCCTGTCCTGAGCGCTCCATCCCCAGGCTGGCTTATATATGACTGATCCGGGGGACGATGCTGAAGTTCCGAGCCGACCGGAGGGTGAGGTAGGTGGGCGGAGAGACGAGCTGAGCCAAGCCGAGGCGAGGAGGATGATGATGATGATGGTGGTTGGGGAGGGGGAGGAGAAGGAAGGTCGGTCGGTGGTTGCTGTGTGCGGTGGTCCCGGGGAGAGAGAGGACTGTGGCGAGGCGTGAAGGGAAGGTGAAGTTTATGGTGGGGGGTGCAGAGGCTGGCTGGGGGGAGGCTAGCAGCAGCGGTAGCAGCAGTAGCAGCAGCAGCAGCAGCAGCCGGCAGAAGAGAAAGTCGTAGAGAGCCGTAGATTAAAGGGGACGACTGCAATGCAGTGCTGGTGGGAGACGACGTGGAAGGCGTCTTTTTCTCTCCCCTCAACCCGTCACCCCCTCATCCCCCCCTTAGTACATGTGCGCGTGTGAGGCGTAACGTGCTGCCGAGCATGGCTGAGACTTCATGTGAGGGATCCCTGTGTGTGTGTGTGTGTGTGTGTGTGTGTGTGTGTGTGTGTGTGTGTGTGTGTGTCAGTACTGTATGTGAGTCTGTGTCTGCATGTGGACGTGTGCATTTGCGTGTGCACCTCTGTGTGCAATGACATTTATTTTCTGCCTAGAAGGACAGCACAGAAGGACAGCGTGTGCATTGTGTATTGTACACAAGATTTATTATAGACAAGGTCCTCTGGCACCATGTGTTTACCTATGAACTGAGTTCATGAGTTAGAATGGCTTTGAAATCTAACGCCTTCAATCTTCTCAGTCAATTTTCCTTCCCCCTTTTCCTCGTATTTGTTATGTAATAGCGAGCTTGTGCTGCATCCGCTAATTTAGTTGTCCTATACAGGAGCAAAAGCACTGAGTTTTCTATATAGGTTTGTAGGTTACTCACCACTAGGCATGCTCAGAAGAGAGACCCTGTGAGACCAGAAGCCAGATACACCACTGCTTTGCTGTCAAGCACAAAGCTGGTAAAAAAACAGGATGCCAGATTTCCTCCAAGTCCAATTATGTGTTAATCTTGAACGGAATGGAAAGTTATGTTATGATATGGTGTGTGTGTGTGTGTGTGTGTGTCTGTCTGTGTTTGTGTGTGTGTGTGTGTGTGTGTGTGTGATGCATGCATGTTTGTGTGTGTGTGTGTGTGTGTGTGTGTGTGTGTGTGTGTGTGTGTGTGTGTATTCTTGTAATACGAGTCACTGGTGTGTGCTGTGTTGGTCTTTGGGAAGGTGGATGCCTAGTGTGTGAGGGTGTTCTTGGCTCGGGTCCACTGTCCTTTCACCTATCAGTCTCTGTGCGTGCTGCGGGATTGAGGAAACACAGGCCCCCCTCTCTGCACACTGCTTACCAAGATGCAGCACGTCCTGGGAAGGAAGCCCATAACTTCTAACCTCTCCAGCGAGGGACCCTTCAAAGCTCCTTATGGGAAAAAAATATTGCCAAACAGGAGAGAGTGCTTGTGTTGTCTTTGCTTTTTTTTTGTTTTTTTTGCTCTCTCAGCTGCTGAAACCACCAAGTCTCCTCCCTTCAAGGCCTTAGAGTCCCCCCCTTAGAGGCACCACTGATAGCAGACATACACAAACATGTGGGGTCCAAAATGGGAGTGCAGCACCCAGCCTGCTTTCCACAGCACTGGTCTGACCAGAGCTGTCAATTCTGGCTTCAAAAACCTGCCATGTACAGTATTCATTCTGCCTGTGCACTTAACACTGGTAGCTTCACTAATTATTACCCTATCTACCTGTGGTGATTTGTCTGCTCATTAAGATCAGAAGGTTTAGAATATGGTTGGATCCAGGCCCGCTGAATGTCTTGGCTGGGCCCGGGACAAGATAATAAAAACCCGCCCCCCCCATGTTCCATAATGTAAGGAGGGCCCGGTTGTGCCCCCCCCCCCCCTTTCCCAGGGCCCGGAATAAGAGACCTGTTTGCCTCCCCCTATCAGCGGGCCTGGTTGGATCAAATATGTGGCAGCGTTTTTACTTTCTAAGGATGGGATTGACAGCTTTGGGCATTGACCTGAGGGTGTATCTGCCCTGAATGCCAGAGCAGTGCCAGTGCCAAGGCCTAGCAGCACCGGGCAACCTGAGAGATGGGGCGGCCATGTTGGTTCCCCACAGGTGAGCGTCTGGTTGCTGCTGGCACGGTCTACAACCACCTGAGGTCCGACCTGCTGTTGCCACCGCTTGCTTTCCACACAATGTTCAGCGTGACTCAGAGAGTCCTGTTCAGGAGGGCGCGGGATAATGTGACACCCTATCCACCAAGAGGCTGTGACTAAAGACGAGATCCCTGCTTTTCTGGCATGTTCTCTCAGCAGGAAACAACAGAGGCAAGGAGAGAAAGCAGATAGTTTGTTTTCCGACTTGGCCTGTTGTTCTTTTTTCCCTTGTGTGTCCTATAATGACAAACAAAAATGTTTCCAGGAAGTATGAAAAGGTGTGGTGTTGTGTTGGTAACACAACAATCATGACAAGGAAATACCTCTGCGGCATCCAAAGTGATGAGTGTATCTGCAAATTCAAATTGTTTTTTTACGATTGAGTGATTTTTATGTCACAACCACACACACTCAAACAAACATGCAAAGCACAAATTAGTGGAGTGCCATTGATAGAGTGCAACCTCATAATTTGCCCTGCTGAATTATTAAGAGTGTTTGATTGCTGAGGTGTTATGATCGATACGTCTCCGACATGTGCTCCAACACAGGCCTTCTCCAGACTCCGCTTCTCTCTCTCTCTCTCACTCTCTCCATCCGTCTCTCTGTCTATCTCTATTGATATGTGTGTACAATTCCCAGTGCTGTTTGGATGGGAGGAAAAATCGTAACTGACTTCTTGACTTTCTTTCTTTCTCTCTCTCTCTCTTGCTCTCTCTCTCTCTTTTTTGCCTCTCCTTAGTCAAAATGACCAAAATGGAACACCTGGACACCCAGTGATCCAGAGTCATTTGGAAGAGAGCATCCATCTACAGAAAAGCCTGTGAGTAAAGCCTTTACCTCTTCACCTGCTTGGCTCTAGCCTGGTAAACCACCCCCTCCTACTACATTTTATTAAGTACAGAAGGTCTGGCTGTGCTGCATTCAGAAATGATTGCTTCCTGGAGGTGTAGACTCTGCCGAAGTTTAAAACCATTGGATGTGCCCTTACCCAAACGCTAATGTCTGGTCGGACACATGCAATTAGCCTGCTTATATACCTGCCTACGCACTACAATTTAAATGTAACACACAAGGTCAATGTCATTGCTCACAGCAAAGATTCTGCAAGTGTCAGCCATGTCCATAGAAGCAAACCCAGACTACCACTGTAGGGAGAAAATATTTGAGCGGAAGTGCATAGGCAGGCTTACAGCCAGGCTAGCTTTGCACTGCCACTGCTACATAAAACATGCTTAAGACCTTGAGAGAATGCCACACGACTAAACCTGTCAAGAGTTTTTGGCTATCGATCTGATGATCATTTATTATAGATAAAAACAATAGCCTCTGGCCTTGCGAGCCTGAGCCACCTTGGGTCATAAACGAACTAGCAATGGGACGTTCACTCTGGCTGGTATGTTGTAGTAGACTTTCTGGATAGGCCCCTCTCCCCAGTGGGCTAGGCTAATTATGACAACAATATTAGGGCGGCCATTTTTCATCCATTCTGTGGCCTCAGCTATCATTAGCATGCCAGTATTTTTCACCTGTCTTATAAATATTTAAGTAATATTAGCACTATTATCATCATCATC
Source organism: Coilia nasus (assembly GCA_027475355.1). NCBI lineage: Eukaryota > Metazoa > Chordata > Actinopteri > Clupeiformes > Engraulidae > Coilia > Coilia nasus. The sequence continues at coordinate 22,844,487 of CM050211.1, forward strand.
ATCATCACAATGAAATGGTAATGACTGCCATAAGCCGCCTGTTACCCACCTGCACTAGCATATCATGTGATGCTGAAGCCATCTTTTGTCTGTGTAGAAGATTAAAAAAAGATTACCTTGGGGGCATCCACACCTGAGAAAACATCCTACAGAGTTGAATATGCCAACCCACACACATACACATACTCTCTCTCTCTCTCTCTCTCTCTCTCTCTCTCTCTCTCTCTCTCTCTCTCTCTCTCTCACACACACACATACACTTTCTTTCTCTCTCTCTCTCTCTCTCTCTCTCTTTCTCTCTCTGTCTCTCTCTCTCTCTCTCTCTCTCATACACACACACACACACAGACACACACACACACACAAGACCTGGCAGAGTCCTTAAACTTCACCAGTAACTTAATAGCATTTCTATGTGAGGAAAAATGTCAGGTTGTACTGCACTTTTACGTGCATGTGTGAACAATTACGAAGGCGAGGTGCAATTCACTTCTGCCATAATGTAATATTTGATTGAAATTACCAGTGCCCTGTCCGTGGTCTTAAGGCAGTAATACATAACATATTGCAGTAGATTATCCACTGTAATCTGACTCTGGCGAATATTCCGGCGTGTAAAATGAAGTGGCCCAGGAAGGGGTCTCCGGGGAGGTGCTCGTAAATCCATAAGCAGTGCTGGTCAGCGAATCCGCCGGCCTGGAGGTGAGGGGAGTGAGGGAGGCGGGGGATGGAGGCTGTGTAAGGCTCGGCGGAGAGATCAATACATTGACCAGAGGACTGCAGACTCGCCTCTGCATGGCTCACTACACCTTGTATGCTGGCTCTGACTCATTCATTGTCTCTCTCTCTCTCTCTCTCTCTTTCTTTCTCTCTCTTTTTCTGTCTCATGCCCTCATTTTCCCTCTCTCTCTTTTCTTCTGTCTTTCCTCCCTCTCTTTCTCTCGCTTTTTCGTTCTTTCCCTTTCTCACTCACTCTCACTTTTTTATTCTCTCTCCCTCCCTCTCATTTTCTCTCTCCCTCTCTCTGTCTCACTCTGTAAATCTCTCTCTCACACACTTTTTCATTCTCTTGCTCTCTCACTTTTTCATTCTCTCTCTCTCTCTCTGTCTCTCTCTCCCTCTCTCTCTCTCTCTCTCTCTCTGTCTCTCTCTCTCTCTCTGTCTCTCTCTCCCTCTCTCTCTCTCTCTGTCTCTCTCTCTCCCTCTCGCTTTCTCTCTCTCTCTGTCCCTGTTATCCCTCTGATCCCTCTGCGTCGGGCTTTCCACTCCACTCCAATCACATTCCTCGCAAAACCAATTGACTGTTTTTAAACTGCAACCTCAGTGGGTGCGGCCTCCTGCGCTCGCTGCCAGTAGGGTCATTAAAAATAGCATGGCCTATGTGCGGCCGGCGCAAGTGGAGCTCCTTCCCACGATGCACTGCTCCAAACTGCTCCACTCACTCGCTGGTCGCGCTCCACTCCGTCCTGCTTACCTCTCTCTCTCTATCCATCAAACGACTGCTACTCCTGCAGGGAAAAGAAAGAAAATAAGAAAGAGAGAAAAAGAAAAAGGAAATAGTCGTACCGCTGCGCTCACTGTGTTGTGCAGGGGGACATGAGAGGTGGCTGCGTGTGTGACAAGACTGGCTGGGAATGGCGAGGACGGTGGGGACGGTGGGGAGGTGTGAGACACGCTCGCGTGAGACTGACGGCTTGTTGTTGTGTGTGTCCTGCACGGGCAGGAACAGCGCTCTGGACATGAACGGCAAGGCGGGCCGCAGGGAGCCGGAAAGCGGTGGCACCAGTACCAGCACCAGCACCAACGCCAACGGGACCAGCGCCAACGCCGGACACGCCAACGCCAACGGAAACAACATCGCCATGGTGACGGAGGGACAGCCGGACACGCAGCAGCCACTGCAGCACTCACGGGTCAGTAAAATAATAATATTAATAATAATAATAAGAATAATATTAATAATCATCATCATCAACATTATCATCATCATTATTGTATAGCACATACAAAGCATATAGGTCATACAAAGGCTGTAGTTCAACAGTACTTCAAAAGTTTAGCGAAGGAACACAAGACAGAAATAGGCATGACAAGCTTTGTTATGGTCCACTGGTGGCAGATAAATCTATCAGGGCAGTGTGGAGAGCTGCACCAGGGTGGTGGGGGTGAGGAAAGCTCTCTGTTTGTGTTGGTAGGGGAGCGCCATGCTGCTAACAAAGTCAAAGTGTACTTTATTGTCAATTCACTATGTAACAAGCATTACACAGAGGATTGAAATTGCGTTTCACGAGACACCAAATGTGCAATTTAAACTTAAACACACACACACACATACACACACACACACACACACACACACACACACACACACACACACACACACACACGTACACAAACACACAGCTACACTCATGGACATGAAGTGTACAGACATCTACAATAAATAGACATAAGACATACAGATAGACATAGTGCAACTCATACATGCACAAATGTACATGCACACACACAGATACATACACACAGTAACTCAAACACACACATGCACACACACACACACATGCGCACTCGCACACACACGCACACACACACACACACACAAACACACACTCTCTCTCTATTTCTCTCACTTTTTAAAACTCAGTTTCTTCCTTGTTCTTGTCCCTTTTTCTCCCTCTCTCTCTCTCTCTCTCTCTCTCTCTCTCACACACACATAAACACTCTCTCTCTTTCTCTCTCCCTCTCTCTCTTGCACCGACAAACACAGCAACTCTCTCTCTCTCTTTCTGTCTTTCTCTCACTCTTGCATACACCCACAAACCCACAATCAAACAGGCACACACATACACACTCACACACACACACACAAACACACAAACACACACACACACACACACATCGAAGCACATCAGCGCTGATGCTATATCGTCTTTGCTGTGTCAGTCCCACACACATCCGTCTGGTTGCGGGCTTGTCTCCGGCTGCTGCAGCAAAGGACACATCATCACCGCTCAGGCTCTCAGCGCGCTGCTGCAAAAGAACATTCTGCTTCCGGAGTGTTCCGCTCTGACAAGCTTAAACACAATACTAGCCCCGTAACTCCGCACTGTCACAGCATGTCTCATACCAGTAGAGATGTGCTTCTTTTAGTCTTATAGCAGGACTCACACACACACACACACAGGGACATACAAACGCCTGTGCACACACATAGATACACACAAACGCGCACGCACACACACACACACACACACACACACACACACACACACACACACACACACACACAGGGACATACAAACGGATGTGCACACACACGGATACACACAAACGCACACACACACACACATACACACAGACACACAGATACACACAAACACACACACACACTCGCACAAATCCAAACAAATACACACACACACATGCAGATCCACACAAACATACACATAGACTGTATATAAGAGAAGTGGACAAACTCTCTGTGACGTCATGCTTTGACTTTCTCACAGACCGGATGTGGCTTAAATTAAAGGTTCTGGCCACGGCCATCTTTGCCAGCTCCTGCTGTTAATGTCAATGTAAATTATCTGGGCATCAAACTAATGGATTCTAAAAAAATCCACCCCCCTGAGAGTTATGGGAAGTTGCTCTCTTCTGCGGCCAGCCTCCAATGGACGTGTGAGGTATTGCAACTTTAGAACGTTCAGTTTGGGCCTCAGTGTTTAGCCTGGAATGTTGCCGCTTGGCGTGCACACACACAACCTGACACTTCCCGTAATTCTGCGTCATCACACTCACAGACACACACACACGCACCAACACTCACAGACACAGACATGCACACACACACACACAGCACTGATGCTCAGCTTTTCTCATCTTAAGGCTGCACTCTCACTACCTCAAGAGTAAGCCTCCACACTACTTAGATTTAACATGGGAGCAAAGTGCACACTCACTCACAAGTAGTGTCAATGCTGCTCTCTCTCTCTCTCTCTCTCTCTCTCTCTCTCTCTCTCTCTCTCTCTCTTTCTCTCTCTCTTTCTCTCTTTCTGTGAATGGGCTTGTTAGAGCAGGATTAGTTCCTTTATGGTCTGTTATTCTAAGCACTCCCTTGGCTCTTCCTACTGTTATGTTTACATGGAGAGATTTTTTTGTCCTCTAATCCTTGAGCTCGATTTTGTTTTTAGATTGCCAAACACCATTGAAGTCCGGATTAGTGTTTGTTAAAAAACCACAGAGTTCACTGGGAATTATTTCGTTTCTATTATCCTGATCCCCAAGGCTGTGTAATGATCTTTTAGGGCTTGAATGTGTCAGTTAGTTTTAAGGCTGTCAAAAAAGACCAGTTCAGAGCAAATAATAGATGTGGTGGAAATGTCCTTATTGAATGCAGACCAACTAAAACACACCTAGCAAATGTTTTATTACCTGCAAATGAAGACCTGGCTTCCACATAGAATGTGGCTTTTGTACTAATCGGGGAGTATATGAGTCATTTTGTAGTGGAAAGTTACTACTAGCAGTGCAGTGTGATCTATTGATATAAGACAAGCACCTGAGTAGAGCAGAGCTGCTCAAGGACGCCCATTACGTAGATTGTTTTCTTAAAATGTGCAGGGAGAAGTTCGGGAAGAATTGGAGGAGGAAAGGGAGGACAAGCGTCTGGCCATCTTATCACTCAATATTAGCCACCTTCACACTATTGGGCCAGGTCAGGCCAAGGCCATTTAAGAGCTAGTTGGTGCCAATGGCCACTAGTCTCTATCGGTGGTTGCACACTGTCGGGCCACTGTCCCCTTGTGATTAAACACGACGATCTCCTCATGATTACACAATGATTACACACTCCCATCTCCAAAATCATTACAGTCATACCACCCATTTTATTGTAAACAGAGTGGGAGGTTCAGTGCCGTAGCTACACAAAGGGATAAGGTGCCGCTAACAGCCATTACGTAGCTTGTTTTCTTAAAATGTGCAGGGAGAAGGTCAGACTCAGACAGGGAGGAAAAAGGAGGAAGGGAGGAAAAGCACCTGGTCACCTTATCACTCAGTGGTGGAATGTTCCGGTACAAAAAAATAAAAACTCTCTAGCAAAAGAAAGTTGAAAAAGTAATTGTATTAAACTCAGTTTTATCATTTCTTTATACATTTCTGTTGTGGCTAGCATTCACAGGAGTTTAGTGCTTTTGTAGGGTATTGACTCATCTGAAATGTGAGATTACAGAAAAAACGAAATGTTGCCATGTCACAGTGTCAACAGACTGTTGTGAGGGCACAGTAATTTTCACGAGGCTTCATTAGCATACAGCCACCACACAGAGCAGAATAGTCCCTGGACTATCAGGGCCCTGATTTGTTTGGGATTTGTTTGTGGCTCCTCCCTGTGCGCTGACGATTGTGCCGCTGTCACAGGATCCATTGTGTGTGGTTCACAGGTGCGAAGGGCACACCTAGCTGCTCTTCACACCTTGTGACAAAAACACCTCACTGTGCCGCACGCTCACCCTGAGCCATCTGTCTCAGTGCCCGTGTACTGTATGTGTGTGTGTGTGTACGTGTGTGCACACGTGTGTTTTGTGTGTGCGTGTGTGTGTGTGTGTGTGTATTTATGTGTGTGTGTGTGTGTGCGTGTGTGTGTGCGCACTGTGTGTGTGTGAGTGTGTATGTGTAAGTGTATGTGTACCTGTGTGTGTGTGCGCACACTGTGTGTGTTTGTGTGTGTGTGATTCCAAGTGTGTAAAGCTTCAATAGATTGAAAATTTCTTCTCCTAACGCTACTCCGTCTCCTGTCGCTCCAGGTCCCGCGCACCTCCAGGAAGGCGGCGACGTTCGGCAAGCGCTCCAACTCCATGCGCAGGAACCCCAAGGCCGAGGTCGCCAAGCAGGGGTGGCTCCACAAACAGGTGCGCAATCAGTTGACTTGTCAGGTCAAGTACCACGCCGTGACTTGAGCAAACATACCATCCTCCTAGTCAAACAACCACGTCATCAGCGCACTGGCAACTCTTTGACCTAGCCCTAAGCATCTGCTACATTTTTATATCCTTTTTGGCAGGTTATAAAGGTGTGTCTTTTTTTTTCTTTTCCTCGTAGGCCAGCAGTGGTGTCAAACAATGGAACAAGCGCTGGTTCGTGCTAACCGACCGTTGTCTCTTCTACTATAAAGGTATGTAGCCCTGGTTTAAAATTCAATATCTTATGAACAGTTTGATCAAATGGGGAATTTCAGCAAATGTATAGGGCTATATTCTATTACATGTATTTTTGCTTTTGTTTCTGCTTGCATTAGATAAATTCCTCTGTGCAATGACCTGATATGCGTATTTTACCAACTGCAAAAAGATGGATGATTGTTTCCCTTTATTTAAACAATGAGTATTTTATTTCTTTTGTCTGTTTTAGCAAGCTGAAGCTAAATTCATGAATGCCTTCTTTAATCATGTAATGAAATGCCTGCTTACCACATCCTATTACACGTACTGCTCTCTTCCCCACATACTACCACAAAGGATAACAGACTGTTTATAAGGGCAACAGGTCACCAAGTTGTTTGTGTAGACACCGAAAGCGCTTGACCCACACTGTGTGTTCTGGTTCAGAACCAAAGCAAACGCTTTGATGGGACAGTCCAATATGCGACCTACAATAGAAGTGGAAATGTCTTACGTGGCATGAAAACATTTCTTCGTTTCAAATGACTCAGTGAAATGGGCTGTTGCTATGTTATGTTAGATATAGCCAAAAGGCATCACTTTAGTATACAGTGTAGACAAAAACATTTTGAACATTAGCAAATTGTCTGAAGTGAAAATGAAATTGTGGATATAAAAGGAAGAATTTTAAAAAATGTTCTAAAAACTGTAGCAAATAAGTGCCTGGGTGTGGCTACATCTTCCAACAAAATAACAAACCAAAGCACATTGCAGATTGTGTGAAAGCCTTCTTAACCAAGAACACAATTTGTCCTAATGGCTACACTGTACCCAGCATTGCTTTCAGATATGCTCTGTCTGTGGTGGTAATTTTATTTTGAAATGTGCCGTCAGCTTTGCGGTCAGCGCCGAGCACTGCTCATTCAGATCTGGCACCAGCGCAGTGATTCTCAAATAGTGGGATGGGCCCCCCCGGGTGCGGCGCGGTGCGATGCCAGGGGGGGGCGGGTGTGACCACAGGGAACATGTTTTTTTTTGCCGTACTATAAAGTGCAATTGCACATCGACCACAGTACAGACTAAAAACAATGTTTATAAAGTTATTTTTTGTTATAAGTTGATCTATATTTCTTTATTTTTTTGTTTTCATTAATGTTAATAAGGATACAATGCTATGCAGGGGTGTACTTGTAACAATTTTATACACAAATTATACTATTATAGTTGCGGCGGAGGGGGGGCGAAATGTTTTCTTCTTCCTTGGGGGGGGGGGCGTAACAGGAAATAATTGAGAAGCATTGCCACTAGTGCATGGTGCTGCAGGCTTGCAGGCTAGAGGGATTTGGAGGCTAGAGGTCGTCTGCTGTCAGGAATGCGTCAAAGGGCCTGGGGCTTCAGTGTGGCCCACTGGCCCTCTCACCTCACATACGGGACTGTTTAAGGAGGCTAGGCTCAAACTGTCACCACCCTTTAAAAACCCATAGTACTTCTTAATACTAGCACGCTAACACATTGTATGATGGTCTATTACATTTGAAATGATATGCAATGCATGTAGAAACTGCATGCATTCATTGGTGGGGTAAAAGGACATATGCTAATACATGTAGGTTGTAAATGTGATGTATTATATGGTCATTTCAGCATATGTTTTGATTACGCTGCAAAGTTGCCCTCTCTCTCCCTTGCTCTACATTCGTATCATCTTCCCCTCTCCCTCCCTTTCTCTGTCTCTCTACATGCTGCGTTAACTGTGCACTCTGCCACTCTCTATCTTTCTCTCTGTATCTCTCTTCTTCTTCTTCTCTCTCGCTCTGTATCTCTCTCTCTCTCATTCTATCTCTCTCCCTCTCTCTCTGTGCTATGTTAGCAGTCCACTCTGTCTCTGACTATCTCTCCATATTTCTCTCTTTCTCTCTGTATCCATTTCTTCTCTCTCTCTCTCTCTCTCTCTCTCTCTCTCTCTCTCTCTCTCTCTCGCTCTCTCTCTCTCTCGCTCTCTCTCTCTCTCTCGCTCGCTCTCTCTCTCTCTCTCTCTCTCTCTCTCTCTTTATCTCTCTTTCTAACACACACGCTCTCTCTCTCTCCCTCTCTCTTTTCTTCTCTTCTTCTCCTTTTTTTCTTTTTCTTTAATGGGGGCGGGTTGGGAGAGGGGTTGTGGGCTTATGTAGTGGATGCTTGGACCTTGTGATGGTTCAATAAAGGGATTTTAAACGTTAAACGTCTCCCTCTCTCTCCCGCTTTCTCTCTCTCTCCTGCTCTTTCTCTCTCTGCTGTGTTAACTGTGCACTCTGGCACTCTCTATCTTTCTCTCTGTATCTCTCTCTTCTTCTTCTCTCTCTCACTCTCTCGCTCTGTATCTCTTTCTCTCTTTCTCTCTCTCATTCTATCTCTCTCTCCCCCTCTCTCCCCTCTCTCTCTGTGCTATGTTAGCCGTCCACTCTGTCTCTGACTATCTCTCCATATTTCTCTCTTTCTCTCTGTATCCATTTCTTGTCTCTCTCTCTCTCTCTCTTTATCTCTCTTTCTCACACACACAAACACACTCTCTCTCCCTCTCCTTCTCTCTCTCTCGTTCTCCTTCTCTTTCTCTCTCTTTGCTGTGTGAACTGTGCACTCTGTCTCCTGGGATGTTGTGGTGGCTGTGCGCTCTGCTCTGCTCAGCCCAGTAATAGCCAGTGCACTTTTGAGACTGACTACACTCCGTGCTGTCTCAGCTTGTCCGCCATCATCCCCGCTGCCGCTCAAACCGCAGCCTCAGAGCCGCCTTCTGTGACTTCACACTCAGGCCTATGGATAATTCATCACTTTCCCATCGCACCTCACCAGCACTGGAGCGGCAGGCGTAGTAAACGCCACTAAACACAACAGTCTAGAGTGCAGGAGTGCAGCAGTGCAGGAGTGGAGGAATGCAGGGGGGCTTGAAAGCAGGGAAAATTACGTAAGGCACATCCATCTCCTTGTGTGCTCCCTCCTTGTGTGCACCCTAGGCTGCACTAACTTTGCCATGCCTTTGTTTACTCTGTGTTCCTCTACACTTCTGTTAGCTTGTTGTGTCCTCCTTTTGTAAGGTGTTTCGGATAAAAGTGTCTGCTAAGTGTAATGTAAATGTAATTTGTTGTAAAGAATCAGTTCGTTCCATGATATTGTTTTGGGTGTTTTTTTTTTCCCCTGTAGTAGTGCTTTCCAATATGTAGGGCAATATGCACTACTAGCCTGATGAAACAGACTTTCACTTAATGCAGATAGTCTGGACACTCTCAACAGGCATACGTTTACTTTGCGGTGGGTGGTCACTTTGTTTGAATTTCAAACCTCTTGGTTTTGCCTTCATTTTCTGATTGGTTGCTGGAAAATTCAGTCAGGGAAACCAAAGCCATAGGAGAGCTCCCTGACGTAGTGCCGTAGTGAAATACAGTATTGAGTGGAAGCACTACAGCGACTCCATGCCTGGAAAAATGTGCACTGCCTCAAAGTGAAGAAGTGTCAGATGTCTGTGTGGATGTTTACGGCACCATTGGAGGGGGTTTGACTGAGTGACGGCTCGGCAGGATTGGCCAGGCCACTGACTCTGATACTGTGTGATGTAATGGGGATATGGGCAGAGAGCTGTGGTGTCTCTTACACCTCTGAGATCTTCACCAACTAAAAGGTCACACTACTGTTATTGTGTATGAGTGAGAGTGTGTGTGTGTGTGTGTGCATGTGTGTGTGTGTGTGTGTGTGTGTGTGTGTGTGTGTGTGTGTGTGTGTGTGTGTGCGCGTGTGCGCATGTGCGTGTGTGTGTGTGTGTGTGTAGGAAGGTGTTTTTGGTCGCTTTGTCCTGGAAATAATTGTTGCTCATGTCCTCATCTCACCTGTCTCCTCGCTGTGAAATGGGCCCTCTGGCAAACTTTGTTTTTACTTGCTTCTCATTGAGAGCACGATCAACATTCCAGCTCCAAAGCAGAGGTGCATCCTGGTGAATAAAAAGTTAGGATGATTCCAAGAGCCCAGTACTGGATACTCTTTGAGGACAGTATTAAAGGTCTCATTCCCCAAGAAACCATTTAGTACTTGCTCTTTTTGAAATACGACAGGTCACTCGGAGTTGCATATGCATGCTGCATGTGAAAATGTTCTTCTAACCTGATTGCCTCCATTACTCAATGAAAGATAGCAGGTGGGAAAATAAGCAATAAGAAAAAAGGCATACACAGTGACGTAAGTTTGTTAATTACAAATCGCAAAATTAATGAAAAAACAATGCAATGAGACCTTTAACAGTATTATTAGACATATTAACATACATGTATAATAAATAAGTGGCAGCCCTGCTCCCAACATCTGTAATGCTGTGGCACAACATGCTGCCATTGGCTCAGCTCAGTGACATCTGGTCTCATAGGGACAAATAGAGTGGTGCAGAAAATAGCCTCATACTGCACAATGGCTGCCTGACAGTGAATGGTACCAATAGATATTCTGTACAGAGCATCTGTGGACAAGGCCTTCTGTCTGGGGGTCTTGATAAGGGCTTGGACAAATTTAGGTCTTTGCTTAAAGCCCTGAATTGAACAAATCACTATTTTAAAATAGGGCAGCGATTTATCTCATTCTAAAGCCCTTCACCGACCCACAGTTCACAATGGTTGTCGTGATTTTGAAGTTAAGTATGAGTGGTATGGGGTCTGAGCTGACATATTCTTATTTATGAGTGTGAACTTTAACAATTTATCTGCAACCTTTAAAGACTTGCGAGAACAAGTGTGCATGGGACCATGAAAAGGAATGTGCCACAGGTTAAATGTACCTGGGGAGATGACCTTTGACCCTTTGTTGGGTGCATATTTCATTGTTCCTGTGCTGCGGAAGTAGCCTTGTAAACCAGCCCCTCGTACTTTATTTCATTTTGTACAGAGGGTCTGGCCTGGCTGCATTGAGAAACAGTTTCTTCCTAGAGGTGTTGACTCTGCTGAAGTTTAAAACAAGTCACTCTGCCTTTACCCAATCGCTAACATCTGGTCGTCACGTATGCAATTAGACTACCTACGCACTACAATTCAAATGTAGCACATGAAGTAAATGTCGTCGCTCACGAACACTCCCTCTGTTCGCTGATTGGCTCGGATTCGCTTGGTCCGAACACATGAATTTCAACGGCAGCAAGGCCAGACCATCTGTACAGAATGAAATGAAGCACGAGGGGTTGGTTTACCAGGCTACTAGTGGAGTAGAAGGGTGTGTGAAGGTAGCGTGCGTGCCACGAGGCTGCGGTGGCCCGTCTGTGCCCTCTCCGCTGTGTTCTCTAGAAACAAGCATGGCAACGTAAACACAGCGCAGTGCCGTGTTGTGCTGTGACCCTGACAGCAGTGCATGCAGCAGGCAGGTCTGTTGTGATCAAACACATGTGAGCATAGTCTGATAGCAAGAGCACGGGGCGTACACAGACCCCATGCACTCGTGGCTTTGGCAGGCTAGGGCAAACATTGGGGGGGAGGGCTTTGATCCTGTCCACCTCAGGGGTGCTCAGCTGTGGCAATAGCTCATTTTTGTCCTTATCGCCTTGTCAGTTTGCCCTCGTCATCGAAGGTATTACATTTTCAGTTGTGGCAGATCAACAACTACAACCATCCTTTTAGAAAATACAATTCTTACTTGTTACAATGATTTGTTGTATTCATGACTGTATAGTATGTAATTGGTTAAGAATAGATACCTGCGTACTTGCAATTGTTAGTTATAGAATCAGATAATAGCAATAGCAAAAGTAATAGTAATAGAATTAGTAATGATACTAGTGACACAAATAGAATTAGTAATAGAATACAAAAGTAATAGAAATAGTATTAGAGATAATAATATCAGCAGTGTTGTGACATCAGTGTCAATCTGAACTCTCTTAAGTAGGCCAAACTGTCAGGTCAGAAGCGTGAGCTGTTGTAAAAGCCATGATTCATTCATTCTTAATTGGCTTTTAACATGATTCACATAGTTTCAAAAACCCACACAGGAGACATGAAGTGCATAGGTACACAGATTAGCTCATGGAGGAACCAGAGGACTTGTTGTTCAAGTCAGCCAGTGCCCTGCAGACTCGAACAGGCTTGGTGACATTTTGGGCAGCGCTCATTTAAAAATGTATTATTTATGCCAATTAATGTCTGAATAGCTTGGCGGGGTTCTCTTTTGTAACTTGAAGATTGGCAGACGCTGGCTTTAAAACAAGGTTCTCCCCTTCTTTCCTCTGTCCCCATCCATTTTCCCCTTTCCTTTCCCCCCCGTCTTTGTGCTTTATCCCCCCACCCCCCCATCCAGTCTCCATGCCAGCACGGAGGAACAGGGCAAAAAATGTCGGGCTTCAGCTGTTAGCTGCTGTGGGTTAGCAGCATGCTCTCTCTGTGCTTGGAGCTCAGGAGGACGTGAGGAGCTGAGCTCGCTGTGTTAATGTGACACGCAATGAAACATATGACAGCTGGGGGATGGGTATAGCTTCTATACATTTATGAGGCACAGGCATTTATGAGTTCTGTTGCGTGTAAACCTGCTACCTGCTAGTCATGAAATGTTTTCAGCAAAGGAACTGTGGCTGTGGTTGTGTGTTGTCAGTTCACTGCTAATCTTCCCTTTCAGTCTAAATCGAAATATTTATTTGACATGTTACGTGATTGTCCATTTGAAAATACAAGTGGAATATGAGGTTTGATTTTACACTTTTCACTTTGCATTTGTGCTGTTCCGGTGGGTAAACACATATAAACAAAATTAATGCGTCTTTTAAATGACAAAATAGAGTTTACTCACCCTTCTTATGATATGCATATTTTACCCATCTTCTACCCATCTGCTCTTATATAGTTTACCCACTTTTCTTCTCACGACTTGGCACGCATTGGCAAATGTAGGTTTGGGAGCGGCACTATTATGTTTTCCAAATTAGCTTTTGAAAATTACTTGACTAACATTTCTCAGACAAGTTAGGAAAGGTTAACATACCTACCAGACGAAAGATTGTTTCTCCTTTGTTTGTGTATGTGTCTAAACAAGTAAATGCATGTGGGAGTGTCTGTATGTTTGTGTGTGTGTGTGCACGCGCACATGGGATGTGGCTCTCCACTGTCACCTGTGTGTGTGAGAGAGGGAGGGGCCCCACCCATTGGCTGGAGGTGGGACAGATACAGTTTGGCAGAGTGCCAGCATTCCAGCAACTCTTAGTCACACACACGCACAGAAAGAAACGCACACACAAACATGCACACACACAACCACATGGTTGCATACACACACCCACATACACACCCACATACACACACACACACACTTGCATACACCCACCCACCCACACACATACACACACACACACACACACACACACACACACACACTTGCATACACACACCCACACAAATACACACACACAAACATGCACACACACAAGCACATGGTCGCATACACACACCCACATACACACACACATACACACACACACACTTGCATACACCCACCCACACACATACACACACACACACACACACACACACACACTTGCATACACACACCCACACACATACACACACACACACATGCTCACATACACCCCCCCCACATACACACATACACACACACGCTCGCATACACACACACACCCACACACACACACACACATGCTCGCATACACACACCCACACACACACACATGCTCGCATACACACACCCACACACACACAAACACACACCCACCCACACACACACACACATGCTCACATACACACCCCCCCCCCCCCCCACACACACACACACACATGCTCGCATACACACACCCACACACACACAAACACACACCCACACACACACACACACACACCGTAGGGCTGATGGCTATCTCCTCTCCAGCGTCGTCATTGCTTAGCTCCCCTCAGCGCACTGCACAAACACAACCCCTCCCACTCGCTCTCTCCCTCCCTCCCTCTCTCTCTCTCTCTGTCTCTCCCTCTCTCTCTCTCTTTCTCTCTCTCTCTCTCCCTCCCTTCCTCTCTCTATATCTCTCTGTCTCTCCCTCCCTCTCTCTCTCTCTCTCTCTCTCTCTCTCCCTCCCTTCCTCTCTCTCTATCTCTCTGTCTCTCCCTCCCTCCCTCTCTCTCTCTCTCTATCTCTCTTACTCTCCCTCCCTCCCTCTCTCTCTCTCTCTCTCACTCCCTCCTTCCCTCTTTCTCTCTCTTACTCCCTCCCTCTCTTGCTCTCTCTCTCTATCTATCTATCTCTCTCTGTCTCTCTTTCTCACTGCTCTCCAGTACATGCTGTCACCAGCACAGAGAGCGAGGGACATAGAGAAGAGAGGGAGAATGAGCGAGAGAGGGAGAGGGAGAGAGAGGGAGAGGGAGAGACAGCCCCTTTTGCATTCTCTCAGCAGCATACACAGGCTCGCTAGAGGGAGAGGAGCAACAACACACACGCGCACACACATGCACACACACAGCACCAGCAGCAGCAGCAGCAGCAGCAGCAGCAGAGCCTCTGAGTCGACCGACCGACCGACCAACCAACCGGCAGGCAGGCAGGCAGCTAGCTAGCTTCGCTTGCCTTTGAAAATTTCATGACGCACTGCATTATTTAATTATCACAAGTGCTTCTTCTTTCTATTTTCTCCCTCCCTCTCTCACTCTCTCCTTGCTCTCTCTCTCTCTCTTTCTCACTCTCTCTCTCACGGGTCTGTGGCTGTATGGCCATGCGTTTTCGCACAGCGCTTGCGTCACGCTCAAGAGTGTGAATCGCTGTTACCGCGTCGCTCTCTCTCTCTCTGTCCCGCTCCCTCGCCCTCCTGGAGCGCCGTGGTTACAATGGCTATCTATTATTATGGGATTCACCTGCAGTTTCTCGGGAGTTTGCTCAGGCTGAAGAGCCGCCACTGAGGGAGCAGCAGTGGCCACAGGGAACTCGCTGCCCCCCGGTATGTTGCGCCGTTGTCTTTTTATCTTCCTCTCTTCTCTCTTATATTCTTCCTCCCTTCTCTCTTTTCATGTTTTTTTTTCCTTTCAGGTGGTCGGTCCTGTTCTTCTGGTTTTCAGGGATTTCAGTGCTGATTTCTGTGTGTTCATACGACACTGTGTTTTTGTCTCCTTCTCTCTCTCTCTCTCTCTCCCTCTCTACCCCTCTCTCTCTCTCTCCCCCCCCGCCCCCCCCCTCTCTCTCTTTCCTCTCTTGCCTGCGCAGACGAGAAGGAAGAAGGGGTGCTGGGGAGCCTGCCCTTGCTCAGCTTCCACATCGGTCCCGTCCAGCACTCGGACAACATCAGCCGCAAGTACGCCTTTAAGGTCAGTGCCTTCGCCTCTGCCTTTGCCTATAGCTTTGCCTGCCTGCCTGCCAGGCTTTGGGTTGATGACAATGTCAGTGTGTGTGTGTGTATGTGTGTGTGAGAAAGAGAGAGAGAGAAAGAGAGAGAGTGAGTGCGTAGGGTGGATCATTGCTGAGTGTGTGTGAGCGAGCTTACACCTGTAACGCATAGGACCAATATGTGGGTATGTGTATTTGTGTGTGGGTGTGTGTGTGAGGCGGAGGGGAGGGGATACTGCTGACTGTGTGTGTAAGCTTACACCTGTAACGCAATGGAACCAATATGTGTGTGTGTGTGTGTGTGTGTGTTTTTGTGTGTATGTGTGTGTTTATATGTATGTGTGTGTGTGTGTGTGTGTGTGTGTGTGTGTGTGTGTGTGTGTGTGTTTGTGTGTATGTGTGTGTGTTTATATGTATGTGTGTGTGTGTGTGTGTATGTGTGTGTGTGCATGTGTGTTTGCGTGTGCGTGTGTGTGCACGGGCTTTGTAGCCTCTTGCCAAAGAAGACTTGTGAGGCAAAGACAATGACCGCGCTGTCCCTGAATTAACGAGCGTTGAAACAACTAAATGCTGCTTGGCAGGCTTCTCAGAATCTTCTGTTTACACTGGAGCTGTCCTCACACTGGACTTTGCATCTGTACTGCCTGTATGCATCTGTGTGTGTGTGTTTTGCCTTTGTGTGTGTGTGTGTGTGCATGTGTATATTTGTGTGTGTGTGTGTGTGTGTGTGCGCGTGTGTGTGACTGTGTGCACATGTGTGTGTGTGTGTGTGTGTGTGTGTGTGTGTGTTTGTGTGTGTGTGTGTGTATTTATGTATGTGTGTGTGTGTGTGTTTTGCCTTTTTTGTGCGTTAGTGTGTGTGTGTGTCTGTGTGTGTGTGTGTGTGCGTGGGTGCGTGTGTGTGTGCATGTGTGCCATTGGTATAAATACAGTGTGCACCCAGGGAAACAGAGGCAGTGTCACTTTATATTCTCCTCATGACACCCAAAGTGGCCGCTACTACTGGCATTGCTCAATCGTACAGTATAGGGGCTGCAGCAAACAAACCCCTTGGCGCACTTTTTTACTTGTCTTCCGCTCTCTCTCTCTCTCTCTCTGTCTCTCTCTCTGTCCCTCTCTCTATCTGTGTGTCTCTCTCTCTATCTTTCTCCATCTCTCTCTCAGTCTCTCTCTGTCTCTCTCTCTCTGCCCCCTCCCTCTCTCTTTCTCTTTCTGTCATTCTCTCTCTCCCTCTATCTCTCTCCCTCTTTCTCTCTCCCTCTTTCTCTCTCCCTCTGTCCCTCTCTCTCTCTCTCTCTTTCTCTCTCTCCTTCTCTTTTGAGGGTGGGGGGATGTACTGTGAGTGGGCGATAACACACAGACCTTATTATCGAGCTCCTCGTTATTACGCTGGCTGGCTGCATCATCCGGGTGATGGGGGGAGTGCTACCCTGTAAACAGCTGATGGCTGTGGGCACTGTAGGCTGGCTAAGCTCACATTACAGCTGCCTGGGCCCCAACACACACACACACACACACACACACACACACACACACACACACACACACACACACACACACATACACACACACACACACAGAGGATGCACGACCATGCCATACCACAGCGAGGTCAGGCAACCAGGATTATTATGTTTCGTTGCTACAGTGGAAGCCGCGCAGCGGAAAACACCCCGATACCCGCCCACACACACACACACACAGACACACACACACACACACAGACACACACACACAGACAAATGAATTCTGTTTCATTGTACAGCGTTAGGGAGCCCTGCTGCAGAAACTGCAGTATGTTTATGACGACGGAGGCTTCATTCCATCCATCTTTCACCGACGCAACTACTGCCTAAGGCCTTCGTAGAGTCTGCATTGCTGGGGTGTGCTGTTTAATCCACAGCTTAGACAACTGTTGTAGGAATGTTCCGGCACATTCAGCCGTCGGGGAGGGCGGGGGTTGGGGTATTATTGCAGTATAGTGTACCTGTAGATACCATCAGAGTCTTTGGACTATAAGCTCTTATCATGTGCTTCTTCTCATATTTAAGCGCTTTGTGCTCTCGTGTTTTTTGCTGGGATATCTGCTGTGTTTGGGGTAGACACTCTTCAAGTCTGTACAGGTGTACAGGTGTGTTTGTGTGTGTGTGTGTGTGTGTGTGTGTGTGTGTGTGTGTGTGTGTGTGTGTGTGTGTGTGTGTGTGTGTGTGTATGTGTGTGTATGTACACACACGCTCATCTTTCACTACTTTTAAGGCACAGGTCGGCACGCGTGATTAGACAGAGCCCTCGGTAGGGAGAGAGGGAAGGAGGGATTGAGGGGGTTAGCGGTTGCATCATTTGAACAGGACTATGCCTGCCACACACACACACGTGTGCCACAAAGCCATCTCATTCCTCGGTGCTGCTTGCCCTGTTTATTGCAGGCTATCGATCACTCTGACGGCCGCTGACGTTATCCTCAATGACTACAATCCATATTACTTCAGTGGGCCCTCAGTCACATAAAGCTGACAGAACCCCTCTCCCTCTCTCATATGTGTTAGTTACTCATAAAATACCCTCATCTCAGCATTACGTTTTTATTTAATTTATAAAGTCCAGCTTAATGGAAAGCCCCTTATCACCTTCAAATGTTTATAAGAAGAGATGTTGTCACACTCACTGCCAGTAATATCCGGTAGACTGTTGTTGTTAGTGACATGAGCCAGTACATGCCTGAAGGCCCAGACACACTAACGAGCAGTAGCCAGTTTGTTTGTATAACACATATTGTATGCCTTGTAATATGTTGATATGCGGCATAGTTATAATTTTTTGGCCATTTAAGTAACTTATAAGTAGTTTGTTGTAAAGCACAGCACCTCAAGAGCAATTAGTTTGAATGTGATCGTGTGTATCGGCTCGTTTTGCTTGACCTGGCGATGCTGTTGATATGCGCCATAGTTATGATTTCTTGGGCACGTACGTAACTTCTAAGTAAGTCATTTGTTGTAAATCCCAGCACTTACAGAACAATTTGTGGGAACGAGATGTCTGGAGTGAGTTGTTTTGCTTCACGTTGTGCAGCAGGAGCGTTTTAGCCGTGCTGCACTTTGCTCTGTTTGTCTACCGCCGTTTTCACCGTGATAAAGTTTCTGTTTACGTAGATGTCTGAGCCCGTCAGTCAACACCATGAGGTCATGTTCAGGTGCTAATTTTAGGACAAGTTGTGCAGGTAAGACACCTGCCACATAATAGGACTATGATTGTGTTGTTTGACATTTGCCAGTTTATGACTAATTCCACAGAAACTGAACTTTTCATCACACCCATAATGGCAATAAAAAGCCATGGTGTTTGCGTCATGTAAATGATTATATTAAATTTAAGCAGTTGTTATTTTTGGCTGTGGAACTAACATGAAGAAATTGTACAAACTATTTAAATCACCATGGTATATTTTATGATGTGAATGATTACATACAATTTTAGCAGTTTGTTATGTTTGGCTGTGTAACTAATATATAGACGCTGTACAAAGTACGGTATTTACATAATGTTACATTTGGTCTTTGTTCTGTCACATCCCTAACATGGAATTGGCCAAACATATATGATAAAATAATACTTTAGATAGCAAACCATGTTTTTGTCTCGTGCCCCTGCCCCCTGAGTACCTGTTGCATGAACTGATGCCCTGTTTAAATGTAACCAACACCCAGCTGATCCGGGCTGGGGCCATGAATATTGCATCATGTGCTGGGTTGGTCATGTGTCGTTGCCGTTTTCTGGCCATGGCTAAGAGCAAGATGAGCGAGAGCAAGGCTTTTGTTTCAGTTAACAAAAATTGAGGACTAATTGCAGACTTCCAGTGCAAGGCTTCATTGACATCTGGAGCGTAACTTTAGGCTGCTGTCATTTGTCATATTTAAGTCATGAAACACATTCTCTGGCCCTCTGAGGGATTCAGATGTATTTTTAATGCCGTACTTTTATTCTCCCATTTGAGCTCAAGCACTCGGCTCCCAGCTCGAGTCTTTGTCAGGCACTTTCAGGCGTTGCTCCTCTGATAGCGTTAATTGGGACCGCGATGCTGCTCGGTACGATAGCGCCTTGTTCCTTTTCTTAGTTCTCTCTGGCCCAGGTCTGTATACCTCTGATAGTACTGTGTTTCACACGTGGCAATATATTACGTTTATTAGAGCTACCTAATCCACCTGTCCACCCATCCACACAATGTACTAGACCATTCGTATTCTTGATCTGTATTTATTTTCCTTTAAACTTGCCGACTGTCCATAAAAGTGGGAAAGCTAATCTATGAATAGTTCTTGCAATTGGAAGTGTAAGGGCAATGTGGCTTTGCGGTGAATCACATCTTGTTTCAATATTTGGTTGGTATACGTGACAAAGCTCTCGATCTTTTTGGTGCTCGAAGAGTACACATAGGGAGGGGTTTGTACTGCTGGGTCACGACATTCACTTGAAGGAAATGAGTTGTGAATTTTTGACTCTTGCATGTAACATGAACGGTTGCATGAATGTGCCTGACAACATTCACACAAATGTTTGCACAAGAAAGTATTTGAGAAGGAAAATTCTGAATAAATGTCCTGCACTTCAGTCATTGTCATCTAGACATAAGAGTACCTCAACTCAGGTGTTTATTT
Organism: Coilia nasus; assembly: GCA_027475355.1. Classification (NCBI taxonomy): domain Eukaryota; kingdom Metazoa; phylum Chordata; class Actinopteri; order Clupeiformes; family Engraulidae; genus Coilia; species Coilia nasus. The sequence continues at coordinate 22,864,606 of CM050211.1, forward strand.
AGTGCTGACTAACAGTCTGTTTTGTGTTAAACGTATTACATTAGTCTGACATGTGAACAGCATTTCTATGAACTGATAATAATGTTCGTTTGGAGGTAGATAGATGTGTACTCTCATACACCAAAATCAGGGTTTGTTAAGAGAAAAAAATTGCGATTTTTTTTTTTTGTCTTTATTCTATACTGTATATCTTAACCCTTACTAAGTGCCTGAACGGATCACAAGTGGTTAAACTTTTGGTGCTATTTAGGTCATTAAATTCTGTCTCTAAAGCAATAAAAATGATAATTAGTTTGGTACGGGTGTGTTAATTAAGGGGGGAAATATGACTTGATCATTTAACAACACGTCTATAGCTCATTCTATATGCTTGGGAGATCTGTCTGCCTCCAGGATGCGCAGTAATTTTTAATACTTATGTAAGCTGTGTTATTGAGACAGTTTTCAAGATGCAGTCTGATTTTAACGGATGAATGTATTAATGTATTGATTCCTTCAGCAAGCCGGTGACTCCACTGCGCTTTGGCTGAGGGCCACCGACGGCTCTCAGAGAAAAGAGGCATGGCTCTGCATTTCCAGGGACGGAGGGGGAGGCGGATGTGCCCGCATGACTTAGCTCTTATCCAGAGCCCTGGCCACTGCCTCGGCGAAGTGCCGCTTTGAATATTGACGAAGCGCTTTGGTTACATAACCCAGCTGAGAAGACGCATCCTGAGTCAGTCATTTAAGCCAATTCCACCCCCTCCCCCTCAGCCCCCTCAGCCCCCTCAACCCCCGACCCCTCCTGCACCACCACCACAGTCTACCCCTTCTTTGAAGTGATAGCGTGCATTCATAGTGCAATCCTGACTTCCCTCCCCTCACTTTGCCTCCCTCATTCAACCAGTAATGGTGGTGGTAAACAGGAGTGATTAACAGATTGCCTCAAAGTGCCTGAGAGGCCTCTGACCGCAGAGGGTTAACCCTTTAAGACACACCCCCTTTTATTACTTTGTTGTTACCAGAATGGCAATAACCAAGGTGTAATGTGTTACTAAAAACATTCTGTAATGTCATAGTAATGTTGTAATGTTGTAGTTATGTTTTTACAGTCACAGAGTCGTAGCGCAGACAATACGTTGGCCGCTAAGAGGCTACAGTGTTCAGCACTGCTGGAACCACAACCAGCTCACAGGCAGTGCAGGAACCCAAAACTAGGAACAGATTGGCTAGCCTGGTGTCAGATCCGGTTCCTGCATCAGTAACACTGGGAACCGAAGTGCTTGCCCATGAATGGCCCACGTTCACACCATTATGTGAGCCTATGACGTGTCATCAACAGAGGCCATTCCTTTACCACCAAAAAAAAAAAAAGAAAAAACATGTTGTCACAGTTTGCAGTTACTTGGTGCCCATCGGGAACCAATTTTTTTTAGTTCCCCATTCTGATTTTCGGTCTGAACACGTTGGTCGGTTCGAGATTAGGTACGGTTTTCTGTTGGTTTAATGCCTACATAGTGCAGGAATCTAGAAATGGGAAAAACTAGCTCACACCGAGTCTCTCTCTCTCTCTCTCTTACTCTGCCTTTTTGACCGGCATCCCAAGGCACCTTGTGATGCATGCAGAGGCAAGACCTATCCTAGGAATCCCATGCCCCCTCTAAACACACACACACACACACTCACTCCTTCCCCTCCCTCTGTGTGGCCAATATTTATTCTCTGTCTTTCTCTGTCTCTCTCCCTCTCCCTCTCTCTTTCTCTTTCTCTTTCTCTCTTGCCATGAGAGAGAAAGAGAGAACACACCCTGGGCAGCTAGTCAACATTTCTCAGTGCTCCTCAGCTGCTTTCCCAGGGTTACAGTGTTTGGTAGTGGTGATGTTGTTGTTATGTGTACAAGTTCAAGACGAGGGCATCAGTATCTGCTATTTGGGAGAGAAGGAAAAAAAAAACAGTGAGTGGGCGGGGTGAGAAAGGCCACTAGACAGAGGAGGACAGACAGAGAAAAACAGTGGAAAAGAATGAGAAAGAGCGAGATGGAGAGAAAGAAAGAGAGAGATTGGCTGCAAAGTATGTGTTGATGAGTTTCCCCCGACAGACATGGCTTTTATTGCATCCAGTATTCTTCTCCACTGGCCTTTTGGCCTGTTGTCTCTCGGCTGTAACTGGCAACCACTGCAACAGTACACCGCTACAAGGGAACACTTACAGTAGAACGCATCTCGGAGCTGAAGCCAGAGCTGTGTGATTCGCTCCACCTTTCCTGAGGCAAGATGCACTGCATGGCGTATGATCTACTGGCTCACGAGCAGGAGAAGGAGGACTTTAAAAAGCTGAGTAGCAACTGTGGGTGGATATAGTGAGAGCAACTAGGACAAAAACAAAAACAAACTCCTGAAAACCTCCTAAGTCTCTGGCGTGAAGGCAAAGGTAAGCCTATGGGGTGCTCTTTGGTCTAATGGAGACACTTACATGTAGAGGTTTTGCAATGCGCCTCCTTCCTTTAGTTTAAGTGCTCTACTTGGACCTCTCAAGAGGGTTTGTGTGCTCTGGAGATGATTTGTAGCCTGGGAGCAGTACCACTAAAGGCAGTTGTAGCTGTGTGTGTACACATACGTGTGTGTGTGTGTGTGTGTGTGTGTGTGTGTGTGTGTGTGTGTGTGTGTGTGTGTGTGTGAAAGAGAGGGAGACAGAGAGAGAGAGAGAGAGAGAGAGAGTGTATGTACAGTGTGTGTGTGTGTGTGTGTGTGTGTGTGTGTGTGTGTGTGTGTGTGTGTGTGTGAAAGAGAGGGAGACAGAGAGAGGGAGAGAGAGAGAGAGTGTATGTACAGTGTGTGTGTATACAGTGTGTGTGTATACAGTGTGTGTGTATGTGTGTGTGTGTGTGTGGGTGTGTGTGTGCACGTATGTGTGTAGGTGTGTGTGTGTATGTGTGTGTGTGCATGTGTGTGTGTGTGTAAATGTGAGTTTGTATGTGTGTGTGTGTATGTGTATGTGTGTGCGCCTGAGCCTTTTCTTTCTGTGAGTATGAGAAGAGTTAGATGGCAGGTGCACCGGTAACTTCGGGTGAAAGAAACGCTCCCTTTGTCAGAAGTGTGCCTCATCCCTCTGGCCTGTTGATGAGTGCTGTCCTCATCTGTGCTCCGGTGCCGCGGTGTAAATATAGACTGCCAGCGCTCCGACCCGCTCCTCCCTGTCATCCCGCATAGCTGCTGCACGCCTCAGCCTGTCTTATCTTACGCACCAGCATGGCAGCGCCCAGGTCAAGTTCAAAGAGCTCCAGGAACAGTGAGAGAAAAGAATGCCAAACAAGTTGGGGAAAAAAACTTCCCTCTTCTCCGTACTGCACAGTGTTGTTAACCATAGCACAATACTATAAAATACACAAGTGTTTAACTTTTGGTAATTTACTGTTTGTGTCAATTTGTCACGTCAATTGTTGGTGCAGACAGAAATATTGCGCTCTTGTTTTTGTGCAAGAGGAGGAATGCTTTTGTTGTGCAACGCCCAGGTAATTTGCAAAACCAGTTCATAGCAGGTGCGGGCATGGCACGGCACAGAAACAGTTATTGTATCCTTGGCAAACTATTTGTTTGACAATACTGTCAGCTGGTGTTGCTGGGCATGTCATGGGACTTGTCAGTTAGGCAGGCGTGTGTAGAGGTGGTTGAGTTGCTACAGCTACAGACAGCTACAGGTATGTGAAAGACATGTGTGAATGAGCCTCATTGTTAGCCGTCCTGTAGTTTAGAGCCCAAGCCTAGGGTCATCCTCAGGACGTTTGATGAGCTAAATGAAAAACAGTGGTTGCTTGACGGACAAACCACTTCAATAAAAGCTTGACAAAAAAAGTTGACGTTTCGGTAATTCAGGCCTTTGTCAGAGTATCTTCCTCAGAACGTGCCTGCCTTGTTTGGTAGGGTGTTACCCAGATGCTTCAGCTGGGCATATGTTATGGGCTTATTTAGTGCTCCAAACTGGTACTGCAGTCAAATTAAAAACACTGTGGAGTGTTGTTTCTCCACTAGAGGCAAGACCCAACACACAAAATCAAAATATAAACAGAAGTTGTGAGCTGTAAGTTAGGTTTTAAAGTGTGAATATTCTGCCTACTGTTGTTGTCAGTAAAATCAGTATTTCAATTTAAAATGTTTTCTAATTCTCTGGTGGCATATCAGGACCATTTTTATAATAACTTGCCATACACTTCTTACACGAACTTTGACCTTGAACTTTCTTTTTGTGTCTTTTTACTGAGAACAAAATAAAACTGAAATATGCCTGATAGACATCCTTGTTTTTTTGGCCGTCTGTCACACTGAAAGCATTACCATTCTTTTCAGTCCAATTCCCTAATGGCGTTACACACCTTGCAGATGCTTACTTTGGAACAAGGCCTGGTGGAAGTCTAGACCGTGATCTTCTCTGTCGTGCAGTAAAACAACAGCAAAATGGAAATGAAACTGCAGCAGACAGTGTTAAGGGGCAGATGGCTCGTGATAGTCTTCTCTGATTCTCTTTCAACATGCTATTACACTTCCAAATAAGGCTCAGTCAGTGCTTTCGTATTATTTTAGATATATGGATATTAGGAGATGTTTTCTAAACCAACAAAACAGCCATTGAAATGAAAATCTACTGTAAATGTTGCTGAATCCAAAAAATGTTTGATGTTCTTTATGTCCGAACTACTTTCTTCTCCTTCTGTTTCTCTCTACATGTGTTTTGTGTGGCAGCCTTTCCCCAGCGATAAGCTGTAATGAATGTGAGCGCTGCTGCTCTTCAGCAGGCCCATGCATATTATTTTCATGAAGTCAGGCCCGCTGCCATCTGACCACACCCTCTGTCGACAGGGAAATGCCACTTTAGTCCTTAATACGAAGTTTCCAATAACTGTCTCTGAGCGAGATGATTGGACTGCATGTACCAGCTCGAGTTTCGAGTTAAAACTGTGTTGGCTTTGAACAATAATGTTCCGTGGTGTTATCCCCACAAGCCTGTTACATGTCTTGTGTAGGCGCCTGCAAGAGACAACAGCATTGGATATCATGTTGTGCTACAACTGTTTCTTGGGGCTTACACACACACACACACACACACACACACACACACACACACATACACACACACACACACACACACACACACACATACACACACAAACACATGCACGCACACATGCACTGCGCCCTCATGTGGCTGCTTGTCTGTACTACAGGCTACTTCCTACAGCATTGGTTGAATATTAATAAATGAAACGGTGCGAATGAGCTGCCTGTGTCAGCAAAAACATGTACTGAAAGATGTCCTAAAATACAAAGTAGCATTCCCATACAGGTTGTTGGTCCTCATGGAAAGTGTGCAGGTTCCAAGGAGTGTCGTTGTCATTGTAACCCCCTTCTAACATCCACACATAGCCGTTTAGCTGAGTGTAACTGTCCTCCACCTACCCGCCCCTCCTTTCCTCTGACCCCCACTGATCCTCAACCTCTCTCTCCTCCCCGTCCGCTCCCCTGGCCGCCCGTCTTGTGAGGACCCAAGTGTGGCTCTCATCAGATGCTCCTGTCTGAGTTCCCCAAAGAACTCCTTTAAGTGTAGGTAGAAGAACCATCGTCCTCTCATACAGCACATTGTGTCTGTCCTCATCACTAACTCTTGCATGTGGTCATTTGTGTAAGTTTAAGGCTGGATTCACTGCATATGCAACAAAACTGGAGTTAAAGTAGAAGCATTCGGTTTATTATTGACGTTGTTGACATAGAATTCATTTGGCGTCTGATTTGAAAAACATAACGTTATTATTGGCAACAAAGCTACCCTCATTAAAGGGTAGCTGTCAAAAGACAAAGATTGGCCAAAGTGCTCTTTGGATAATCTCCAAGCATGATAAAAGCCAAAATAATGGTCAGTCTAAGGTCACAGAATGCTCCTACTTATACAGTCAAGTGAATCCAGCTGTGCATGTCGGTCACTATTTGAAAACCTGCCACCGCTTGGTTACCTATGAAAGCCTCCCAGACTTTGTGACTGAGACTAAGTGAAATTGTCATTATGTGAATGTCATTCATGTCTTGTTGCAGAACTGCGTAGATAACATTGCATGACTGCTGGTGGAAAACCCATATCACATCATCCTTTTTCAATTTTAATATCCAAATGCGCAATGGAAATTCTGTAGCAATCCAAAACAGGCAACATCTGAGACTGTCTTACTAGGAAATAATTATAAAGTCAACCAGGCAAATGGACAAATTACCATTAAGTATTTGTTATATCATGTGTACATGTAACTGACCTTAAATAGCTGTAATTACTGTTCACAATGCTAAATTGACACTCATCCATACAATACCACAACGGGAGCTCTTAAGAAGTGTCTGTGGATTTACTATCAGATGACAAAACATTTTAAATGCATGTTTACAGCTGGTATGCAGCATGTGACACAAGTCTTGCATGGTCTGTGCCAAAGCCATTCTAACACGGGATGCTTCTGATGACCTTTGTTTATGTCTGTTGACCTTTTGTTTATGTCTGCTGACCTTTTGTTTACGTCTGCTGACCTTTGTTTACGTCTGCTGACCTTTGTTTGTGCTTGTGTTGCAGGTGTGGTATGCGGAGGAGGCGGATCAGGACGGGACAGAGAGTAAGGGCAGCATTGCGTTCTGTCTGCAGGTGGAGCACCCGGGCACGCGCACCTACTACTTCAGCGCCGACTGCCAGGAGGAACAGGAGGAGTGGGTGAAGGCCATGAGCGACGCCGCCAGCGTCCAGATCGCCAACACGCCGAGGTCTCAATAACGATCCACACACACACATGCATGAATGATGGTCACACACACACATGCAGACATACACACACGCACACATAGACATATGCATTCACACACGCGCACACTCACACACACACTCAGTCATACACAACAATAATAGTGTGACCTTTTACACACATACACTTTGATATATGCCTTCATACTCATACACAACAATAACATTGTGACCTTTTACACACACACTTTGATATATGCATTCACACACACACACACACACACACACACACACACACACACACACACACACACACACACACACACACACACACACACACAGACTTGTTTTGACACCGGTGTCATGTCTCTGCCTAAAACATGTGAAAAGCAAAATACTGTAAATGTAATTAAACAAAAGATCACTGCAGCCACGGAAGTTTCATTTCCTTTGCAAAACTATGTCTGATCTATGTCTGAACTACGACTTTTTTACTTTTAGTCCAAAGTATTTTGCTGCAATAACACATATGTAAGCTGTTATGTCTCCATGTAGGAGACACCAAACCATAAACATGGTCACACATACACAAATATAACTGCTTACATATGTATTGACTCACTAAAAATGTTAACATATATGCACTTTCTGTTTGCTCCAATAGAATAAGCAGCCCTTTCCTTGGCTGTGCCCTGGCTATAGGACAGGAAGATATTGCACATACACTCTCGCTACATAGTCATATAGAAACAGTACATAGTTTACACACCTTATTCAAATTTGAGCCTATGTTTTTTTCTGTTACATTGTTTATGGCGAAAGTGTGTCTCTTTCCCCACTGCTTTGCATGCAGTGCTCACCCTGCGTTTCTCTCAACAGCCGCAGTGAGTCTGAGCACACACCGTCAGAGGAGCAGAACCACATCCCGATCCCCAGAGACCCAGCGCCCGAGACCAATGGAGAGTCCAACACCACGCAGACACACATTTCTTCCTCTTCCCCGTCCGCAACTCGGCACCAGATGAACGGAGACGCAGGCGCGCCCGACCCCAGGGCGCCACCCAGTGGTGTAATTGGTGGTAGCAGCAGCAGGCCCCCCCAGGAGCATGACGGCAGGGGGCCTGGGGGCCCTCACCGGCCTCAGCAGCCCAACGGTTGGGGCAACTACGGGCCGCTGGCCAGCCCTGCCTACCCCCACGCCCAGCAGGGGGCCCAGCGGCAGGAGAACGCCATGCTGCGGCGGAGCATCGCGGCCCACAGCGCCCCCGAGAGGCTGGCCCAGAGGAAGAGCTCCATGACCCAGCTGCAGCAGTGGGTCAACCAGCGCCGAGGCCTGGCCAACCAGGAGGACCTGCGCAGGTGAGGAGCCCCCACAGGAATTGTGTTACACATGCTGGCTGGAGATGATGAATTTGTGCTGCCACTGCAGCACAGAGCTACAATAAGTGTCTTGTCAATGGGCCTGTTTCTAAGGCCTATAAACATAGTTTAGGAATTATAGTGGAAGTGATCCTATTATAGGCAAAGTGGCCATTTTCAGCCATTTCTGTTGCTGTTCCACTTAAAATGAGGCTTTACCCGATCAAAAAGAATAGAAATACAGAAATAATTAAACTCCTGTAAACCTTTGGTGTTTAAACTTATAATGTTTAATTTAAAACGTTTTCGCATCCAAATGTCTCTCACCACCTGCCTGATAACAGACTTGCTGATCCTATTACACATGAGGGCTGGAGATGAATTTGTGGTGCCATTGCAGCACAGCGCTACATGTGTCCTGTTGTTAAGGCCTATAATCATAGTTTAGTCAAGACCACATTAGTGAAAGTATAGTATATTCTTTATTAAATTGCAGGCTTTTACATTATTAAATGTGGTGGTATGGCTATGTTTTAGGCTCCCTGCCATTTCCTCAAAGGTTGTAGTTATAAACAGTATATCGGGTTGGGTTGGTACAGTATATCATATTACATCACATTAATCAGTGTGCTCTGCACATCTAAATCTTTTCTATGTACTCTAATGTATTATGTCTAGCAATATGAAGTTTGTGATAGCTAGCTATAATAACACCTAAGCTCTGACCTGCTCATGCTATTGCCCTTCACAGCCCCGGGCGGTTCTACCCAGGGAACCGCGGCATGCCTGGAGAGTATTACGGTGGCTACGGCGGGCCACAGTACGTGGAGGAGTACCCTCTGTACCCTCCGGGTGTTCGGCCGGACAGTATCTGCTCGGCCTCGGCGGCGTACGAGCAGTTCCCGCCGCGCTGGACGGCGGAGGAGAAGCGGCGGTCCCTTCGCGACGGCGGCTCCGTCTACCGTGATCCCCAGTGGCACCCGGGGCCCCCGACGCCGGCCTACTACGGCCCCGTGGACCCCCTGCACAACTCCATGCGCCGCCTGTCCATCCAGCCGCGCTCGCGCTCGGTCCCGCGGTCGCCCTCGTCCTCGGTCTCCGGCGGGCCCTACTCGCCAGGGCCGCACCTCTACGCCTCGCCCCTGCGCTCGCCCAGCACCCACTTCGACAGGGGCGGCCGTCTGCGGGACGATATGATTTACGCCGACCCCTCCACTTACGGCCTACGCCGCTCCATTAGCTCCCCAAAGGTATTTCCTACATCGCACAAAGCTTCATTGCAGCCTTTCATTAGTGGTGTGGTGGTGCAATGCAACACAAACACTGTTTATGCACTCTTTAAATGCAGCGGTGGGTATATGCAATGGTGGGTAAATGCAATGCAAACACTGTTTATGCATGTCTTTAAATGCAACAGTGGGTAAACACAATGGTGGGTAAATGCAATTTAAGCACTGTTAACGGACGTCTTTAAATTACAACACAGCATTGGCTTCCCCTTCTTCATGATTGCTAATTTTAAAGATGTGCAGAGTTTACCCACCTTTGTTAGCACTGCGTGAATCGTTTACCTACCTTTAATTAACCACCACACCGCTGCTGTTAACGTGGTGTAAAGTAATGCTGTGTACCTCCTTAGTTACATGACAAACTGTGCTGCTGACATGGATTGACGAGGATTTCTCACCTTGGTAAAAAATCACTGTCTTCCCCCTTCAGTATGACTACCCTGGAGATCGGCAGTCGATCAGCCAAGGAATATACCCATACAACTACCCAGCATCCCCTGCTCTGCACAACAAAATGGTACGATAATGTCTCAGCTGCTTTAAAACAAAAATAGGCACTGTTGTTGCCAATGTCATATGTTTATATAACTCTTACTGTGGGAGCTGCTGTAAGGAAGCTTCGCTGTACGCCAGCTTCATCTGTGTGCCATCACACTGCTCCAGCCCAGCACTTCTCATGCTCACGTCCATTCTCCCCTCCTCCCCCCTCCCCCTGCCCCCCTCCCTCCTCTGTCGCTCTGTCCATCTCTTTGTCCGTCTGTCCTTCCGTCTGTCTGCTGGGGCCTGTCTGTGCTCCTGTTGTCTGCTGTCCTGCTGGCTGCTTGCGTCAGGATGACATTTTAGACCTGCAGCTGCAACGCAATTTGGATTACCTTGATCAACAGGTAGGAGATGCACCCACTCAGTCCTTCTTGCGCTTGGCCGCCTGCTCTTGAGAAAGCTGCATATTGTTTTCTTAACACAATTCCTCCCACAGATGACAGTTGATACTGCTAGAAAATAAAATTAACAACCACAATCAGGGATGGCAACCTGCCCCCCCATATGGGCGGACAGACAGACAGACAGACAGACAGACAGACAGACAGACAGACAGACAGACAGACAGACAGACAGACAGACAGACACACACACACACACACACACACACACCCACACACACACACACACACACACACACACAGACGGACATGGTCATTGCAATGCCTGGTCAATCCCTTCAGAGGCCAGGTAACTTCTTTGTGGGGTAATGTTTCCGCAGAACTTTGGAGCAGTAAAGTATGACTTTATCCATTTCCAAGAGGCTCTTTTTAATTGAGTTGCATACAACTACCTAGTTAAAGGTCATATGCAGATGGACTAGTATTTGTACTGTAAAATACAGTGATCACAGGCACAAGATGGATTTAGACTACATTAGAGATATTGCAGATTTATTGTTATAACAGTGTTATGAATGACCAGCCCATTAACACCATGTAACCTTATTATAAAAGATGTAATGCTGATGACTTAAAATAAATAGACAACGCAGCAAAACCGTTATAGATTCATGAGTATTTTGAAACACAGGCAGACCTGTTCAGGGGAAAACTTGCTGAACACTCTAAATGTGTCACGATTATTGTCAGACATGTTGCCTGCCCTCCACCCCACCCCACCCCACCAGACCTCCAGAACACCTGCCCCATTTTTTTACCCTCGTTACTCTCTTCCCTCCTCCCTGTGTCTGCTGTCTGCTCACCCGTACCCTACCCTGTCTTACACCGTGCTGACACTGACGAAAATATTTGCTCTCAGCCACAGAGATCCCCAGCAGATGAGACTGACCTTTTTTTTCCGGCAGTAACATGAGAATGATAAATGTGTCTTTGCGGATGTCTGCTCAAACAAGGAAGCCTCTTTGCATAGCTGTGATTCCGTGGCTTGCTGAACATGATGATAAAGATACTGTAGCAAGGTTCCTGGATCCTGTTTATTCTGAAAACACAACAAGCAGCAATAAAATACACAGCCTCCCTCGAGGATTGGACAAATTATTGTGACAAATGACTGTTCAGACGTTAGCACGTAGTAAAGACTAATTACAGTCTCATGTCAAAGAAGATTAAAGTCTTTTATTGACAACACCATTATTCACACCTTAATGTAAAGATTTATGGTAAACTATTAACATGGTTTTGGCCCATAGTTTTGGTCCACTAAATGACACAATGGGCTTTTACTGGGGACCTTTGAACATGTCAGTGTGTACTGTATGTCAGTATGTACTGTATGGCTGATGAGGGTAGCTGTTGAATGACAGTATGTCTTACCCCAGGTGACAGAAGGAGATCACCTAATCAGCATGGTAACCAGAATGGTCGAGGGTACTCCCTCTCGACCAAAGCTATACTCACAAGTAAGAGAGAATGAGAGAGAGAGAGAGAGAGAGAGAGAGAGAGAGAGAGATTGGAGAGTGGAGCAGAGAGTCAGGCTCCATCCCTCCTTTTACTGATTGCCCTTCTGCTGCCTCAGTCTAGGTTCATTCTGGCGGAATGACCCTGAACTGGTGCACAGATTCCCCTCTGGCAGTCTTGCACTTACAACAAAAACTGACCTGACTCTCTCTGGATGCTCTCTAGTGATGTGGCATGCTCGACTCAAACGTGCAGTAGTTTTTTTTTTTTTGTTTCTTTCATTTTTTTTATTTTCATTTTTTTCTTTCTGTGGTCATTTTGTTTTTGTTCAGTGGGACCATTATGTCATGCTCAGTGTTCATGGTCTGTGTCCATGGCTCATGTTTGTGTGATGTGATCCCTGCTTCTCCATTTCCTGTTCCTCTGTGCTGTCATGTGTTATCTGGTCCGTGTTTGAGCTGTTCCTTTACAAAGCTGTACGTGTTTGTGTGCTGTCTGTCTGTTACACACCTGTGCGTGTTTGTGTTTGAAATCCAACAATGATGAAGAAGAGGAGATAGATATACACCCTATTTTCTGCTGTTTATGTAACTGTACTGTTTAAGCATTCATTTAAAAGACAAGACTGGACACATCCAGAAATGTAATGAGAAACATGGATTAGAGCAAAGAGCAAACCTTTTTTTTTACTTGTGTTTGTCTGTGTATTTGTCTGTGCTTGGCTGTGGGTGTATATGTGTGTGTGTTTGTTTCTTTTTCTCTGTCTCTCTCTTTCTCTCTCTCTCTCTCTCTCTCTCTTTCTCTCTCTCTCTCTCTCTCTCTCTCTCTCTCTCTCTCTCTCTCTCTCTTTCTCTTTCTCTCTGTCTGTGTCTGGGTGTGTGTGTGTGTGTGTGATCCTGGTGTAGGTGCCTCCATTTCATCATGACGTCTACAGAGACCTCCATCCTACCCTGAAGCTCAATGAGATGGAGACAAGTGTAAGGAATTTCTGCTCCTGCATTACACACACACACACACACACACACACACACACATATATATATCTACCTATATACCTATTTTCATGTGCTTTTCAATCTAGCGTATGAGTTCATCCGTGCATTAAAAAAATCATGCATGTGAAGTTTCAACAGGCATTCAGTACTTAATCTGATGTAGCAAACATTCATAGTAACTGGCATGCTGCTCTCTTTCATGGCAGAAACTTCTGGGCCGATTGTGTGAACAGCACCGACTTATGAAGGAACAGGAGGCTGTGGTCCATCGGCTGCGGATGGACAAGGTAGGGCATCTGTTTATTACCGAGTGTATGGCCACACACATCCACTTGCCACAGTTAAATGGGTGCAGGATCACAACAGTTCAACTGCACAAAAGTTGTTGCACACCGACTACTGTAGCTCCCAAAGACTTATCGCCTTTAGACTTAGCGCCATTTTGGCTGGAAACATTGCTAAACAAGTGCAATCACAGATGGCAACCTGGTCCCCCATGTGGACGCACAGAGTCATTGTGGGCGGACAGACACACAGACAGACAGACACACACACACACACACACACACACACCCACACACACACACACACACACAAACACACACATTCAATCCTCTCCGGACGACCAGGCAATAAAGTCTGTGGGAGCTATAGTAGTCAGCCACTGGCAACATGTGCGCATAGGCACCTAGTTAGTGCATGTCCAAGCATTCAGGGTAGTAGTTTTGTTCACAAACTGAGGTGAGTGTGACCCCAGGGATGGCCCACATTGTGCTCCTCTGCAAGGCACTTAACTCCAAATCGCTGCAGAGGGTCTGCCCCTGTAGTTAGTTCACTGTAAGTCACTCTGGATAAGAGTGTCTGATAAATCCCTCTCTACCCTTAAGAAGCTTGTGAAGACTCTTGTTTTTTGAGAGCACTTCCCTTCCTAACAAAACTAACCACCACTCACCAACTCTGTCCTCTATCCTGGCTGCACTAACTTTGTAATGCCTTTGCTTACTCTATGTTCCTTTGCATATCTGTAGCTTGTTTATGTCCTCTTTTTTAAGTCACTTCGGATAAAATCGTCTGCTACTGTAAGTGCAATGTAATGTCTTCTTTTGTTGTTTGTATTTCTCAGGATGCCCTAGAGGAGGCGCTGGTGGGCACGCACCAGGAGATGGAGATGTACAGGAGTCAGGCGCTGAGCTCAGACAAGCTGCAGATGAAGAAGGAGACTCTTCAGAGTCAGCTGATCAACATTCGTGGAGAACTCTCCCAAGCCTCCAGTGTAAGAGCAGGGAGATGTGTTTGTTTAGGCAACATGAATATGTGAAAGTGAAAGTCAGTTCCGTTGGTCACTGTGATCTCACGGCACATTACAGCACACACAACAAAATTCAGCCTCTGCATTTAACCCACCACACACGTGAACAGGGGGCAGCCATGACAACAGCGTGTGGGGACGGTACCATGCTCAGGGTACCTCAATGCCACTACTGGCAAACCTGGATTCAAACCTGGAATCCTGCGGTAACAGGTCTGATACCTTAACCGCTAGGCCACCACTGCCCCACCTAGGAAAATATTTAATTCTATACAAGTGAAAAGAAACAGAAAAGACTGAAAACAATAGACAATTTAAGTTAAAAGATATCAGATGCCTTAAAAAGGGTATAGGATTGATGGGAATTGTGGATTTAAAAGCTGTTGGCAGAAAGGAGAATAATTCATCACAAGAAGAGAGCCAAATCTGTTCTAAGGCACAACAGATACACATGAATATTTATTCTGTTGTTTATTTATTAAATTTCACATTAATGTCACAGATAATTGTATCTTGCACAATCTATCAGTAAGCTTCAGGACACTTGGTAAATAATGTTTACGCTACAGTAACAGCATTTTTTGTAGAGTTACCCCAGAGGACACATCTTTAAAAGTGGCCCTCTGCCTTTCCATCAGGAATTCAGAGGAGTTTAAAGAACCAAATTCAAAACTTTCTCAGAAAAAAGAGAAATCCAAGGCACTCATCTCCAAAGCATGTAAAAAGCCTATATGTTAACATGGCTATATCATAATTAAAAAACATAGACAGGGTAGCGGCACATAGATTTTAATATGATATAGCCATGTTAAAATAAAGGCTTTTTACATGCTTTGGAGAGGAGTGCCTTGGATTTTTCTTTTTTTCCAAGAACGTTTGGCTTCCCCACACCAAGAGCACCTTCACATTTTTTGTGTAATTCCTGATCACTTTGAATTTTCTTCATCTCAAAACTTTCTTATTTCCCTCAGGCTTTGACCTCCACTCGAGTGGAGTTTGAGGCTCTTGAGGATGAAGCCAACGCCATCCACGGGGACCTCTGGGAGCAACTAAACACTGGAGGGCAGGTACGTCACCTGCAGCTCTTAATTTGAGGAGCTGGATGATTTCTTGGAACAGTTTATTTTTTATTCATGAAGGCAATCCAACAGACTACTAAGACGTCAATTCAGTAGGGTTTTCAGCAACAGGATTCAAACCCACTGGCATTATCAATAGTTGATAGCCATAAATGATGGCTCATGATTAAAATATAAGTAAGCAATAGAGTTCCTGTCAGTACTCATGAATTATCTAGTGATGGACATATAAGAGCCCTGAGCTTTATTGGAAAGTGGTTTTAACATATAACAACCTGGAACAGGTAAAGTGTTTTGCCTAAGATGTAACAGGGACAAGAAAGCAAAGAAGAGGCATCATGCTAGCTCTCCTCATTGGCAAGCTAGCCAGTTTGCTAACTGAATAATTTACCACCAAAGTGTCATGCCAACTATTTGTCTGTGAATAGCCAATATTTTAGTGACAATGAGGTAAAATATTCATACGGTCATCCAAAAGATATTTTGTTTATAAATTCTTTTCCTGCTCTTCTGTCATTATAAGTTATTTTGGTGACTTCATTCCTCCTGTCCTCAGAGTGAACTGGTGCACAGGCACATTCAGAAGGAGTTCTGGAGAGTCCAGGATGTGTTGGAAGGGCTGCACAAAAACAACCTCTCTCGTGGGACAGACACTGCAAAGCACAGAAGTAACCACTCTCACTCATCCACAGCAATTACACAAGAATTCCTCTTGACACTGTTTTAAAATAGCATGGAAAATTCACTGGGATTTCTAATGTCAGTTTTTTCAGACGGATATATTTAGACATACAGTAATCAAAGATTAGGTCATGTTATGTATAAATGTGTCACTGGGACTCCTCTCTGAAGTTTTAAAATATAATTTTCTTTTAAAATTAGCTAATTTAGCTAGCAGAGCATGATGTTTTTTAATCAGGTGTTTCTTCAGACTGTACCATAATTAGATTAGATTAGGTTAAACTTTATTGTCATTACACATGTATAAATACAGGTAACAAAATGTGGTTTAGCATCCAATCAGAAGTGCAAGGGGCAGCAAGTGAGATATACACAGTATATACAATATAGACAGTATGGTTTGTAGTGAATTTACAAATGCCAGCTCTTCGGCCTAAACTGGTGTTTCTGTCTCTCCACACTTCCACAGTGACTAGCGGGGCATCGGGTTCCTTCAGCACAAATAGTCCAGCCAGTCCCCTGAGTTCCGTTAGCCTCACTAGCCCCCTGAGCCCCTTCTCCCCCGTCTCTGGCTCCCAGGTGTCCCCCAGCAAGCAGACAGGCTCAGAGGTAAGCGTTGGTGGCCCTGAGGCCCTCTCTCCAGCACTGAGGGGGAGGGCTGATTTGCTCTCTGTTTTTTCTCCCAGAAGCCTCCAGTGATGGACTACATGAGGGAATGCAGGGTGTCAAAAAAAATGTTCTGATCGCTAAAGAGGGGTAGAGATCAAAGCAGTCCACAGTACAGTATATCAGAATAGACCTTCTCGTTTCAACTTCTTTTTGCGTTCCTGTTTTAGCTCTTTCAATTGAACATCCTTGTTATTATAAAAGTAAACAATTTCCTGTGGTGTAACAATGCCTTTTTTTTTTTTGAGGGAATTGATTTGGAGGGAATTGATATTTTTTGATTATTATTATTATTATTACTATTATTATTATTATTATTATTATTATTATTATTATTATTTTGGTCCAAATGCTTTCTTAAATCGTTTCACAATGATGTTTACTTACAAAAAGACTTCATACCAGACATGTAGGCAGACAGACTTAGTTAAGCCATTAGGCAACAGCCACTTATTATTATTTATAATGGTGATTTTTGTAATTTATGTGAGTACAAAACAAATGTTTTTTGTGTGTACATTAAAATACAGGGTGGGCTAAAAATGCAGGACACATTTTAAATGCATCTTGAATTATAAAAATAATACAGAGTACCAAATACAGTATATTGGTTGTAAAGCTAACATTCAGGAGGTTTTGACCCTTGTATCAAAACTATGTCCCATATTTTTGGCCCACCCGGTGTATTTGGATTATGATAAACTCAAAAAACTTCACTTTGTAAAAGGATTAGCTGATTTTTCAACTGGTCATCGGCATTCTCCTTTTTGACATTCTGTATGCTAAATGCGCATTCACGTTAGGCCCCTACTCAGACACGTTGCTGGAGGCACATCACCAGAGCTCCATTTTCTCAAAGCCTGCCATGACCCTCTCTGCACTCCTCAGAGCCCTCTTCTAGCTTCTATCGCTCCTCTGATGCACAGGGCTCTCTCTCTCTTTCTCTCTCTGTTCCTTCTGTGCCTCCTTATTTCCTCTTTCTCGTCTTTCCCTATCTCTTTCTACCCCCCTCTCTCTCTATCTCTTCTTTTTCCCCGTCTTTCCTTCTTGCTCTAGGACGTTGGGCCTCCAAGGCCGCCCCTTCCTAAGTCCTACCTCCCCCTGGACAGCTCCCCCACTACTGCCCCGCCCTCTGTGCCCCCCTTGCCCTCTTACAGCAGTGCCTGGCACTCAAGCAGCGCAGAAGAGCCCTGCCGGGATGACGACGACGACTGCCGCAGAAGACAGGTACTGCAGCTAACGGGGGTAGCCGCTCATAGAGACAGCGAGAGAGAGAGAGGGAAGGGGCCTTGTGGAAGCCACCCCCCGCCCCCACCCTCTTCAAAAAGCTGGCACTGACAGACTCACCCCCTTGAAACATCCCAGCCACCCGCCTTAACATCACCATCCCACCCCACCCCTCACCCTCATCCCCTCATTCCTCGTCACCTTCTCTTTTACCCATCCTCATCTTTTCTTTCCACTCATCTTTCCTTTCCACTTTGACCTACCAGTTCTTCTTTTCTGTCTTCTCCTTCAGCCAGATTCACAAGCTTGTTCATCTGTGAGTTTTTAACAAATCATAACAAAAACGATGCATCAGAAATGGCCTGAGCAGGTACATGATGGTTTAGCCTGCTTCTAAATTTTATTTCAAATTACCTCCAAGTCTCTTACTTCAAGTCTGTGGCGCCAGTACTGTGCTCTGTGACTGGGTTTAATCTAAGATTGTGTGTCTTCAGGGGAATGTTTCCATTCCCAGACCAGATAGGCTATCTCAAACCAAATCTGCACAAACAAGTCAGCACCAAGGCCGGGAGACTCCCCTGTCTGACTTTAAAAAAAGCACATGATCTTCAAAGCCCACTTGAAAATAGACAAGAGTTTTGTTGTTAAGTGTCATGAGGCCAGTACGGTGCACAGCACCAAAGCCGAATCAAATGTGACAGTAAGTGCTCACGTGTGAGTGTAGTCAACGGAGGGGATCTAGAGTACAGTACATGGACTACTGTGTAAAGCGGGTGACCCAGAGGCTGTAAAAACTGCAGGAAAAAAAGAGCCTGGATTTCTTTTCTTTGGAAATCCACCTCAGTTCAGTAACTGCTCAGGTCCAAAGAAGAGGGTAGCGATCTGTTTTTTTTTGTTTTGTTTTTTAGACTGGCGCTGTCTGGTTAGAGCCAGGCGGTCACAGAACACTCCTGCGGGCAAAAAATTAAAGCACCTGTTTTGGCCTACTTTTCCCTTCACACACTGTCTAATTGGCCTATCATTCACAAATGAACACACAGTGCCCGAGGCCTTAATCTTTCCCAGATTTGATGTTATTTACGATGACTGCATTATCTCCCCCATAATGACTTTGTAATAGTAGGAGTATCTATGCCACTGGCAAGGAAAAAACAAGGCCAGTGGTGAAAGGAAACGAATGCCTTTCCCTCCGGTGTCAACCTGACTCACAGATCCATTCCCTCTTTTCTATGTGCCATCCTTGTGTTATCCGAGCTTGGTAGCTGTTTATGCACCAGTGTTTCTGCTGCTTGTGTCTGCTTACCAAAACGCTCCACTTCCTGAATCTGAGCCTCATTCAGGAGACATCCTGTGCTGACCTGGAGTTCCATCTCACATGTTGATGTTAATGTCACCCTAACCACACTGCTGTTATGTGTACATGCACTTCGACTAAACACTCAGGGGATGCCCAAGATGGAGATATGTGTTGCCATATTGCAGGTGAATTTAGCCTCTCCAGCCAAAGATGCTTAAAGTCGATTTTATGTTGTTCTCCAACAGAGGCACACATCTGGAGACAAGATCAGCAACAGTGACCAGTACCTTGAGCAAACCAATGTAAACAAAGGTGAGACTTTAATGGAAGGCACACAAAAACACATTAGATCAGTGCAGCTTTTGCAGAATGCCTCCTTATGATAGTCAGCAGCACATAAAGACTACAAGAGCTCTTGACAGTATTCTTGACTTTAATTGTTAATGCTGGTGTCAATTCAGTGTGGTACATCCTGATATCCATAGTTTTCCACCAGTCTGTGGTCATTATGGCATATTTCTTGCACACAGTAGGCATTGTCCCCCCTCTGACGAGATCTCCCAGCGAGGGACAGACTAGGAGCTCTGGCCCCGTCCATCGGAGGAATGGAAAAGTGGCGAACGGCCATACCTCCAGGGTAAGGCTCTGTGACAAATGTCTGGCTTAATGTTTTTAGGGCAGTCAAAAGTTGCTCATTGGGATCAGCTGGTTCAGAAAATGGTTGGATGAAATGTGTGGCAGGATTTTTATTTTATGAAGCTGGAATCTCCACCTATCCAGCCTGATGTTTTCTATCTTATTGACTTGATTTAATGAATTGAGTAAGTTTTTAATGTGATTAGTGCTATGTTGATCCTTCACCATAACAAGGATACAAGGATAGAAGGATATTTTTTGTCACATGCATACACATACTGGGTAGAGTAGGTCATGCAGTGCTGATTTTTAGCCTAAACTGTGCAGGGGTAACATAAGGAGTGATGGGGTGTAAAGCACACCCCATCAAGGGTCTGCACCTATGGAGGTGTCCGCCCTGCCCCTCTCACCTGGCTCTGCCTTATGCCTCAGGAGCGGCCGAAGAGTGCAGTGTTCCCAGCAGAGGTGAAGTCCAAGATGAGCGTGGAGGAGCAGAACGAACGCATCAGACGGAACCTCAGCAACTCCGTCCGGGACAAGAGGCGCAGTCTCAACCTGTCGGGCTCCCAACAGTTAGACGGTTCCAAGCCCAGCTACAGGGTGGTGAGTCTGTCAGGCAGATGTGTGATGATTTTTCGGGAGAAAAAAAAAACGTAGTACTGTACTGTCACTGTAGTCAAAATAGGTAAAGTTACTTACATGACCGGTTAGAAGGTTTTGCATAAATTGTGTTTTTTGTGTAATTTGCAAAGACAATATAAATTATATTCTTTCGAGGAGGTCTTGTTTCCTACTTATTTCTTTTCAGGAGGTTGTGTTGATTTCCCCATAAATCTAAAATGATCGGTGTGTTGTTGGTGGTTAGGTGAGGAGAAGACTAACAGCACACGAGGTTGACATCAAAGACCTGGAGGCAGCGGTTCGAGGAGAGGGGGTGGAGACCCCGCGGGAGGAGATCGCTCGCTTACGGCGACTACAGATGGAGCCACAGCACTATGACCTGGACATCGGGAAAGAGGTAAGGACGCTCTTGGCTGTAGTCTCTCCCAGTGAACTGCTCAAGGAAGGCTGCAAGCTAGACACCTTCAAAGGAAGGATTTCTCGACTGTGCCTTTCCTGTTAAATTTAGAGTCCTCTGCCTTTTTTCCTTCAACTTCCAAAGGGTTTTTGTTTGTAGTGATTTTTTAGCGGATGAAAGTCCTTAAGGTTCAACAATGCTTTTGCTTTTGAGGATGTAATTTAGAACTTAACGCTTTTTTAAGAGTGGATAAGGAGCCTCAAGAGACATAACTTGTGTTTTCTAAATGCTCTTGTTTCAGTTGTCAGCACCGGAGAAGATTTTGATTCCTGAGCGGTACTTGGATGTAGAGCCCAGCACGCCGTTGAGCCCTGAGGAGATGCGGGAAAAACAGAAGAAAGTGGAGAGGATCAAGACTCTCATCGCCAAATCAAAGTATGACCCAAGGAGGTTTTTCAACCCTTTGATGCAAACCTGCCTCCTAGACACTAACAAATGATCAGATATCAGCACCTGAATTGCTTGGCCTGCAAGGCAGCAAAATGCTTTCATGTGTAAACTACTCTACCTGCCTTTCGAACATCTCTTTGTAATGTTGACATGGTGAAACTGGCCGTTTCAGACAAATAAACAGCACAATTCTACTCTTTTTATGTTAACCTTATAACACTTCATCTGAGAGGTAGTGTAAAGTCAGCTAATTCAAAACATTTGTTTCATTTCGTGTTAAAGTCAGGTAATAGTGTCTGAAATATCAAATGTTGAGTTTAGTGGATAAATAACATGTGACCTGCTACTGCTAGTAGGTTGACTGTCTAATGCTATACACATACAGCTCTGGAAAAAAATTAAGAGAACACTGCAGATTTTCCTAAAATCAGCATCTCTGAATGTATATAAGACATTCTTTTCCAGTGTCAGTTGAATTTGGAATTTGGGAGAAATGTTGTCACTATTTTACAAAATAAAACAAAAATGTTCACTTTACTCACACATACTGTATACATATAAATCGCAAGTTCAGAGAAACTGATAATTGTACAGTGGTATGTAGCTTTACAGTGGTCTGTAGCTAATTTTTAGGACCTGATGCTAACAGCTATGTTGTCCTCCCGCCCCCTCTAGCCTCCAGAACGTAGTTCCCCAGATGGACGGGCCAGCGGAGGCCACGGCCAACCCCGAGCAGCAGCTGCAGGAGCAGGAGAAGCGCATCGAGATCTCGTGCGCCCTGGCTGCCGAGGCCTCCCGCCGCAGCCGCCTGCTGTCCGGTGAGGAAGCCTGCCGTGCCGAGGACCAGCAGAGGCAAACGGCAGCAGCCCCCAGTGTCTTACCCCCGGCTACTCCCACTGTCTTACCCCCGACCCCCAGTGTCTAACCCCTCTTCAGAGTGTCAGCCTCCAGCCCCACTCGCTTAACCCTTTTCTGCTCTAACCAACCCACCCTGCCCCCACACCCCCCACCCCCCTCTTCACCTCACATTTCTCTTACCCCCTCCCTCCTCTCACACATCTTACTGTTTGACCGCACTTGTGTCCAGTCCACTGTCACTGTCTACGTGTTGACCTCATAGTCAGTCTGTTAACCCTACTCCATAGTATCTCTTCACCCACTCCTGTCTCTAGTGTCTTGGCCTCTCACTATTTTCTCAGTCTCAGTCTCATTATCTGACTTCCTGTGTACTCCAGATTCCACAGTCTCCGTTCCAGTCCAACCCCCCACTCATTCAAGTGTCTCTGTTTCTCTACACTATTTCTTTTACATGCTTCATGTTAATAGGGCTAAACGCTATACAGAGTACACTGTATACTGTAGCGTGAGTATTAGGTTGCAGACTTTACTTTTGTCTGCTCTGATGTACCTGACACACCTGTAAATATTTATATAGTGGGTACGATATCACACAGGCATGTTTATGTCAATGTTTACCTGTCATTTCTCTGTGACGCAAAATACCCAGCGTCAGACACCAATGAAATAATTAGACACAGAGGACTATGGTTCAATGTTGTGAGAAAACATAGATATAATACTGCCATAAGTTCTTATGACTAAAGCATCTATATTGACACTAAATATATATTTGTGCTGTCTCTAATCTGAAGCATGCATCTACGGTATTATATTATTTCATATTATGCCTACGTTGTATGTATGAAACAAACAATGATATGTACTTATTGCAATGCAAATTGGGTCTTATATTTAATTTTTGTGGCACATGGTTGCATCCATCAAACTATTAGAGAAAACACTATTATCATATTTGTAATTGATGAAACTCAGTCACTGGGGTCCTGATGGCCTCTCTTTGCTAGATTATACTGTAATATATCTTTGATTTTCCAAGAAATTATTTAAGCTCATTTATTAACAGAATACCATTTTTCATCAATGAAGTAGATGGTAATAAATAGAATTTATGGGATTTTGGGCAGCCAAATTTTAACTTAACTCCAAAATAACTTGCTAAAAATCATTCTTTTAAGTATCCTTAGTATTTTTTTTTCTTTTGTCTGAATTCTTTTTACTTAGACTGATTCACTGAAATCACCAGAGAGTGCCTTCCATGTTCATTCGCAATAGTTAAGTCAAATATTGGACTTGAACAATCTACCTTGTGTTAGCCGATGCTTTTAAGTGACTTTGTTCTTGCTTGCACATTAAGCCACTGTAAAAGATGTATCTGTATACTTTTGTGAGATTATATTCGAACATAGATCTAAGTTACATGTGGCATCTTTTGTCCTTTTGTAAGCAGGTGGATTTAAAAGAACTGTGTCAGCACTGTACTTGTTTCAGTGGCGGTCAATTTTTTCAAACTGAAAATCACAATACCAAAAAATATTCTCATGTCCATTCCCACATTCCTGTGCAATATTTGCTTACCGAACAAGCTCATGTTCAATATTTTTCTGCTCAGGTTTATTTTCTAAAGATCAAAAGAGCCCTTTGACTGTCTCTTTTGATTGGGCATATGTGTGTAAAATCCAAGCCAAAGCCAAACGTCAAACCTGCATGTTATTGCTCAATGCTTGACAGTCAAGCATGGAATCCCCACCTCTCCCGAACACAGCCTCTCCAGCTTGCTCAATTCATTTGGCCCACGTCACCTGTGTGTAAACAGTTGTCACTTTTTTTGCATTGTGTTGTTTCCCCCGTTCCCTCATCATCCTCCCCTCACCATTCTGTTCCAGCCCAGTGCAGCCCCCCCGCCTCCCCAACCAGCCAGGCCCCTCCCCCTTCTGCTGAGTTCTCTGACTCCTCCCACATCCTGAAAGTATGAGTTCCTGTGTGCAGGTGAGTCCCCAGCACTGTCCACCACAATGTCTGCTCTGCCTCCCCCCCTTCTTGTCTGCCTGCTCGCCCAAACACTGCTCACACTCACATCTCCTTGTTCTTCCCTTTGATATGCTGTGAGAAAGTTTTGTCCTTTTGGTTTTAAACCTTTTAAAAGCTTTATTTTACCCTCCCCCGTTTTTCTTTTTAAGTTTGGCTTTAACAAAAAGAGAAAACACCTACAGCAAGCTGTTTTTTGCTTAATATGTTACACATATTCAGTGCCAGACAAGTTTAAGTCATTATAGACTTTTGTATAAATGCATCTTACTCTTAATGAAGCTGATGAATTTGATTGACAGGAGGACCTAGCAAAAAAAAAAAAACACACAAAATACATAAATAATACATACATCATTCTCATACTCTTAATGAGGACAGACTCCTGATCCTTTTTTTACCAGTTTTCAATAGGTCATAGTTGAAGGTGCAATAATGTATAGCTTTTGATCTTTATGCCCTATTTAAAAATAAGGTAAAAAAAAGGGTCTTCAGACAAAGCCTCACAAATGTATTTGGTTGTTTATTTAAGATTACTATTTGTGAAAATGTTTTTGACTTTTTGGAGCCGGTGCAATCATTTGACATTTTGGGGCCTAAGAAGAGTTTTGGTTTCAGTTTTTTTTTTCCCAAAAGCATGTATCTTCCACAGTAACTCAAGATTAGCATCAAAGCTACCAAGCATGTAGAAACCTCATATCTGAGGCAATCTTTAGTCAACTAATTGATATGAAACTTGTTGTAAATTCCTACGGCCATGCTGTTGACACATTGATGTCATGTTTCCAGTGTTGCTACTGTGGCCTGCTGGCCCGCTAGTCATCCACATGTCTGTTTGCTGCGATGCTTACATGCTTTGGTGATTGTTAAGGACTGTCAAAGTACTTCTACTATAAAATGGTGCTGCAGTGGTAATCGAACTTTAGTGTGACGCAAATATTTGCCGTAATAATTATTTTCCCATGGTACTGTTCTAAAACATTCATTTATAAGCCTTATACTATCATTTCTTTTTATGTCATCTCAGGTGGACAACAACCACAACATTACGCTAAAAAATACTGATGGCTACTAAGTAGTACTCCAATACAAATCAACAAATCTTTAAACAAATATCTGTTTTCTTTTGGATGTAATGTTAAACGGCACTGTGTGACATTATTTGTAGAATGTTTTCATAGAAAGAAGACACATGGATACTCATCTTTAGTGCTGCATTCTTAGAACATACATCTGATGTACTGACTTTTAAAATGATTACCCTTACATTCACAGAGCAGTTGCCAAACCTTCTCAAATAAAGTCTCAAATGTGGTGTTTTTGATGTTTTAAATAACGTGTTTCTCACCCAATTAAGTTTTGCTTTCACCACAATAATGACAAATTGCATTGTACATGTCTAAGCTAAACACAGACTCTTAAACCTTTTCTTCTTCCACTTGCAAAATGGAACAGCTCATCTTGTGTTGACTTCTCCCTTCACTTTGGCTAACTCCTTCTCTCTATCTTCTGTCCTTTTGTCCAGCACAAGCCTTGGCTGCCGTGAGGTTTGATGGCTCATCCTTCTGACGCGACACAGGGAACCCACAGGACAAAAGCATCCTTAAATCGTCTCCCGCCCCCAAACACTGTAATTCTCTTTATCGGCCTTTTCCAACAGTTGATGAAGAAATATGACAAGATGTTTGGAGAATAAATGGACCTGTCCCGTGCGTGGCAACAAGTTGGGTACGCCTGTCCAACTGAAGAAAGAGGCCTCTTCAGGTCTCTTACCACCAGGGGGCAGTACTTCAGACCCATCTCCCCTCAGTCACTTTTTGCACTTACATGCTTTTTCTTCTGTTTGGGGCCTTACAGACATATCAGCAAGCCACGGCAGTAATACTGCCACACTAATAACCAGTAACATTGTTTTTACATTGGAAACATTGGGTCACAGCAGTATCACATTATCAAGCTATTACACTAGCCAGAGGAGGACATGTTTACTCGCTGTGGAAGTGACAAGCTCAGGGTAGAAACCTGCAGTCAGAGAGGTCAGATGAGAAGTAGAGATGGCAGTGGATAGACAGGGAATGTCGGAGAGGTGGAGTTCTGGTAGGTGCCACTAGAGGGCTTTCCCAGAGAAAGAGAGCAAGAGAGGGAGAGGAGATTTGGTTGGGACACTGTAGTCAGTGGAGGATAGCTCAGTGAGAAGGAACAGGACCGGTCGGGAAATGTTGGTTTGAGTGGGACATGACACACATGTAGCAGTAAGTGTCAGCTTAGGTGGTAAATCTGTCATTCCTTTTTCAAGCCCCGAGCTGTAGGCACTGCAGTGTGGCCTACTGTGGGGCCTATAGACAGTAGGGTTAGAGACATACAGTACAGACAAGCAAAGGTGGTCTTTATGATTTCATTTTGCCCCAATCTGAACAATGACACACATTGGACCGGACTCTCACAGGACCCAAGACATTCCCAGCAGTGCCTCTGTGCCCAGCGCTGGCACGGGGGCTCCACTGTTTGGCCTGTTACTCCAGAGGAAGGTGTAGTATCCGAAAAACTGTGGCTGAAAGCCAGACTCACTGTGACTCCTCTGTGCTCTTTCACCCGTCAACACGTACTTACTGTACAGGGCTCTCTCCTGTGGTCCACCATCTCAAGCTCAGACAGCAACCACAGCTTCCAAACAAATCCCAGCCGTGATTCTGTGACGGAAGTCAGTGGGTCTGAGACTAGTAGGAGTGCTGATGTAAATATTTTATCGACACCTCACATCAAAGCCATGTGGACTCCACTTAGTGCTTCGACTGCTAGGACCATGCTTTGGTGGCACCTAAATACTAATTGTTTTTGGTGAACTATTATTTCAAGGGAATAGAGGTTGAAAAGAAAATAACTTAACAAATAAAGTAAAAAAAAAAGAAAGAAAAAAAACAAACAAATAAAAAGAAGTGACCTTAGAAATGTCTACTAGTGCAAATATGTGTCTAAGATGGGCCAGCAACTTGGACTGCAGAGACGACATTTAGAAGTGAGTATGAGGATTTTGATGAGGATTAGATTACAGTGAATAAACATGATATGGGGGGATGCATCTCATCGAGGCTGAAGCATTCATCACTGTGCCATTTCTGGATGGAACTGTGCTTGGGCAAGTCAGTTTTTCTTTTGTTGTTGTCGTTGATGTTGATACATGAATCCTGTTTGTTACGGATATTACTATTGTATCTATTTTTCTATGTCTACAAACACCTTTTTGATGTGTAATCAGCCAACAGTAGTCTTGACCGTTTAAGAAAAAAAGCTGTCTGCTCATTTCCTGTGTCTTTTCACCCGATTTGTTTACAAAGACGTCCTTTTTGTCACCTCTGGGCCTCCATATCATGTCCTAATGCATTGCCTCATCGCTCCCGAAACAAGCCCTGCCATACAAGTTGTTGACCTATCGAC
The DNA here is from genome assembly GCA_027475355.1 of Coilia nasus. Classification (NCBI taxonomy): domain Eukaryota; kingdom Metazoa; phylum Chordata; class Actinopteri; order Clupeiformes; family Engraulidae; genus Coilia; species Coilia nasus. The sequence continues at coordinate 22,892,079 of CM050211.1, forward strand.
CACTGTTGTGTCTCTGTAGAAGAAGATTCAATTCGTTGTGTGGTTTTCCTAAAGCGAGGTCTGGAAAGTGCGTTTTCAGTGCATAGATCTAGTACGATGCAGGCACACAAAGATGCTGTCTTTCATTTTGCCATTTCTTGCTCAGTATCATATTAACATTACAAAACTGTACTTACAGGAAGCTGAGCTGACTGTATCAAAAATGTCATATTTGAAAGTAAAAAAAAAAAAACAGAAAATTTGTATGCCACAGTAAGTTTTATTGTTCCCGAAAAAAAGATATGCAGACAGAAGGGAGACTAAACTATATTTTTTATTCTTTTTGAGAAGGTTAAAAAAAAAAAAAAAACAAAGGTCAAGAAGATGCAGTAAATATTTTTTTAAACATGGGAATTTGATTAACAAAGAGAAAGGTCAGCGCGTTAAAAAAAATATCAAAAAGAAAATATAGATGTTTCTCATTTTTTCATGTACTGATTAAAGCAGATATTTTTAATTTATTGATTCTAAGAATTTACTGAAAGGCTTCGGACAGAGACAACTGCAAAAAAAACAAACATATTTTTGAATAATTAGGGGAGAAAATTGTGTTGAAAAATGCAAAACATTCACAGAACTGTTTCCACTGTTTGTAGCATATGAGGCCAAGTTGGACAAAAGAGACTAAATTAGTACATTGGTCTGTGTATATATTTATGATCTAGGCTGTATCTGTATAAAAATACATGTTGCTCCTTTGGGAAAACAAATTGCTTGAACTATGCAAATATGAATAAACATGATAAATATGCTTGCTTTAGAAATACCCTCATGCAATAAAGTGAATGTATACAAACCTTGTAGATGGTTTATTTAGAGAAGGGGAATCACCATACAATATATTGTGTTATGGCATGTGGTATACTGTGGTATGACAACACAGCACTAAAAACAGCTCAGATTTCTAGAACTGCTTTGGGGCTGCCCACAGGCCCAGCGATAGGGGGGGACAAACGGGTCTCTTGTCCCGGGCCAAGGGAAAGGGGGGGTCCAGAACTGGTCCCTCCTTCAATTATGGAATACGGGAGGGGGAGCCCCATCAGATTATCTTGTCCCGGGCCCAGCCAAGAGTGTCAGCGGGCCTGCCTGTCCATTACAGCTCCCTGCGAGTCTTCCTGTTCAATTGTGGAGATGTGGCACAGATGGGCTGATCATCTGATTCATTCATTCATTGATAAAGAGCTACCTGATAGCCCACATGTGCTTTATAGCTAACTGATAGCCCACCTGTGCTTTATAAAGAGCTACCTGATAGCCCACATGTGCTTTATAGCTAACTGATAGCCCACCTGTGCTTTATAAAGAGCTACCTGATAGCCCACCTGTGCTTTATAAAGAGCTAACTGATAGCCCACATGTGCTTTATAGCTAACTGATAGCCCACCTGTGCTTTATAAAGAGCTACCTGATAGCCCACATGTGCTTTATAGCTAACTGATAGCCCACCTGTGCTTTATAAAGAGCTACCTGATAGCCCACCTGTGCTTTATAAAGAGCTACCTGGCACACATCACGGTTCTCCCTCTCCACCTTGCAGCACACATCATTCTTTTGAATCTTTGTTTTTTTATGACTGATTACACCACATTGTTGTTTTTACCACTACACTTACACTGAATCATTTCTTCATTTTCCTTAATAAACATTTCCATTGTTAAAACGTTTCCTCACCTGGTGTCCTTTTAGGTTGCTGGCCTGGGTTTGTAACAGAAGTAAGGCCCAGTGTCATAGAAGATATGGACCACATTTTTGGATTTACATAAATGAAGAGGAGAAAGTGTTTACACTTTGACAACTCTTATAATACTTGCACATAAAAGCACATAATACTATATCTTAATATAACTGCATAAGTGATATTATCAACGCATTTTTCAAGATTTGTGTCAGGTCTCCTGTAAATGTGCCATTTTATAAGGCCTCTTTTTGCCCTTGGTTCGGACATGTCTTCAGTCTTCTCACCGGTTACCCTGATAAACTGTACTTTAGTTTTGTTATGGTATCAAGAATTTTACATATTAAAAACATGATGTTTTTTTACAGTAGCTGTCAGGGCACACAGACTCAGGAAACAGGTAATTAGGAGTAAATCAGGTTGTTTAATTTGAAAACGTGAACAGAGGCAGAACAAATGAGACAAAACTAAAGTCAACGCTCAGAAGATCAGAAGTGGAGTATAATCATAATCCAACAGAAAGGTTCCAGTCCCTCAGGAGAAAAACGTCCAACAGAAAAAGTCCAACTGAGAGAAAAAACAAACTTTCAACAAGAGTTCTACGACCTGGTACTAGAGGCAATAATCACACAGCGCAGGAGAAACAAGGAGTCCATGTGTAGGAGTAAGTGTCTCCGTTGAAGAGGCCAGACAGAGAGTGCTGGGTGAGAGGGGTTTTGAAAGGGAACAGGAGATGAGCTACAGGTGCTGGTGAGTGGCAGACAGGTGATTGGATGATTGAGGAATTGGATTGGATGATGGGGGAAATCAGTAGAGCGGGGAGTTTGAGTAGGAGATTGTAGAGCCAGAGCGAGCAGGGGGAGTGACTGGCCGTGCAACAGGTGGGAGCGTGACAGTAGCTACCTGTGACCCCATTTCTTTTTAAATTTGATGTACTTTAGTGTCATTTCATTGATTACAGCCAGCAACCCAGTACGTCATCAGAGCTATCAGGCGGGAAGAGAAGCATTGTATGTATTGGCTTTCGATTTGGTTAATGTTTACGTGGCAACTGGGATGGGAGAGTTCAAAGGTCAAAGTGTAAAGAGTGGTATTACATTCAGCCTGAAGAGAGATAGAGAGCTACTGCTGTACAAAACACCGGAAAGCACAATGGTCACAATCACAGAGTTTCAGAGTAAGTTCCTTTTTCTTTGACAAACTGCATGATATTAACCCTTTTCTATAGTTGAGTTGCATCAGTGCCAGTCAACACAAGTAATCTGTGACAGTCTCTTTTCAAAAACATAACGTATTAGTTTAACTGTACTGAATTCCTAAAGCATTCCTGGTCCTAGTAAAGTGATGACTGTATCATAAGATTAAGCATTGTATTACCTGGTTGGATGACAAAGCCTGATGTCAGTGTAGTGGGTTTGGGTACAGTCTCAGTCCACTGTATGTTACATTTACCTGTATTAATTTAGATGACACCTTAACCTAAAGACCTAGTTAAGTTTTTTTTTTAGCATGTCTACTTCCTGGATCAAACAATGATATTAGTAGCTCTCTACCAGATTGACTACAAGGAAACACATACAGTATTTTGACTTGTGGATTAAATAGCAGTAATACAGTGTAACATGGTTTATGTGCTTTCTTCACACACCCTAATTCAAGCAGATTTAACAGAATGCTTCCACGTGATTGTCTAACGCTTGGCGTTTGTGACATGCCTTTCTCACAGAGATAGGAGTGGGTCTGGTGGGCTTTGGGGTGTTTTTTATACTCTTCGGCGTCCTGCTGTACTTTGACTCTGTCCTGCTGGCATTCGGAAATGTGAGTCTATCTTTTTTTTTTCCCCAGACGCTCTAACATTTCTACTGACTGGCAGGAGATATAATTCATTAATGTAAATGTACTCAGCATCACTTATTAATACAGTAGCATTCTGACCTTCTTCTCTTAAAAGCAGATTTTAGGCTTGTGTGGACCTACTTAAAGGTTAAATAAGTGGTTCTGATGACAAACTCACAGTCCTTTAGCTCGAAAATATTTAAGCAAACCAACACATTGCTTTAGGAGCCCTTATGGGGGAGGTGGGGGGAGGGGTGCAAATTGATTGGCTGTTGATCTCTAATATCAACAACTTCTCATCAGAATCAGAGACTTCACCTATAAAGCTAAACCTAAAATGATAAGCAAAAAGCATCTAATTCATGGCTTGAAAAAAATGACCCTGTCCCCATACTGGCATTCTACTGTATGTGCCACATACTGAACATAATGGTCACATACCGGCATGCAAGTCCTCATACTGTATGCTAATAAATATGTGGTCATCCGAAGGTGCTGTTTCTGGCTGGCTTGGCCTTCATCATTGGCCTGAAGAGGACGGCACACTTCTTCTTCCAGAGACACAAGCTGAAGGGGTCCACCTTCTTCCTGGGCGGAGTGGCTCTGGTGCTCATGCGCTGGCCAATCATCGGCATGGCAGTGGAGAGCTACGGCTTCATACTGTTGTTCAAGTAAGTGCGTATCAGTACGGGATATTGGGGTGAACGGCGGACATCCCAAGTGTCCCGGAAGTTCCAGGAGTCTCCCGCATGTCGATAGCGCCCCCCTGATTGCCCCAAATTGTGGCCTGGTAAACCAACCCCTTGTACTTCATTTCGTTTTGTACAGAAGGTCTGGCATTGCTGGTGTTGACATTCATGTATTCGGACCAAGCGAATCCGAGCCAATGAGCGAACAGAGGGAGTGTTCGTGAACAACGACACTGACTCTGTGTGCTACATTTGAATTGCAGTGCATAGGCAGGCTAAATGCATACGTAACGACCAGATGCTAGCGAAGGCAGAGCCACTTGTTTTAAACTTTATACCAGAGTCCCCAACTCCAGGAAGAAATTGTGTCAAAATGCAGCAAGGCCAGACCCTCTGTACAAAATGAAATGAAAGCTACTCAAATTGGACAAAATATCCCTGAATCTAGTGCAAGCAAGCAAGAGTGTGCACTTGAGACAGTAGTGTGACAGTGCTAGGTACAGTAGTGTGTGCACCTGAGAGAAGCGCACACATGACGGACAGAGAGACAGCGACCATGGGCACTGTTCATGTAGCTCATGCTAGACAGAGAAGGAACATTGCCTGGAGTAGCAGTAGAGTGGTGGCAGTAGGAATCTCTCCAGTTTAAATGTGAAATGGCTGCTAGACAGAGATGGGGCATTGCCTGAGGCAGTGGAGTGGTGAGGGTAAAAATATCTCCAGTTTGAATGTGAAATGGAAGCACACCCGGTAGCCACACATGATATAATTGGGATATTATGATATTTTATTATTGCTACGTTGGGCCTTGATCTATTTTTTTAAATAAATAAGTAACTAAACAAACAAACAAACAAACAAACAAACAAATAAATAAATAAAATAACCATGATATGGTTCCTACAGGTCATTCTTCCCTATGGCATTTGGATTTCTGGGATCTCTGGTGAATATCCCGTATCTCAGCTCGGTAAGTCAGCTTCCCCTACTGTCACTTTTCACTTCCCTGTGGACTGTGTGACAGACGAGACCACGGATGAGGGCAGACTCAACACTGAATATAACATTATGCTCTTTCCCTGTTACCTCTGTGATTAGCATGTCCACCCTCTAAAGCGATCATGTGACCTTTGCATTTCTTTGTGGCACATTTTTAATCAGACATAGTCTGTCCAGAGGCAGTTGTAACCTAGTTAATCTTGCAGACGTTTAGACATGCAAAATTGGGATTGTTCGTGATACTTAAAAATAGCTCTTAACCAAGTTAAACCAATGTAAAAAAAGATCCATGCCGCTAGTTGGTTCTATGATTCACTTTTTAAAATCCATACTTATATGCTAAAATGTTGAAGGCTGAATTACAATCAATTACTTTGTAAAATTATGTGTGAGTATGTGGCTGTTATTAAGGGGAAAATAATCTTCATTCCTCTAGCTAACCTGGAGCGACTGAACACTGTCACACACATAAGAGGGACTGTCAAACTGCCCAATCACTGTTAGCCACATTGTGAGTGGCAATTCTGATTGCATTTTCAAGCAATTTAATCCTTTCAAACATTTGAAGCGGTCTTACATGTATCTTTGCACACGTTCACAGTTCTTCAACAGCTTATCAGGAAGCAGTTCATCTATGGTCTGAAAGCTTTGAACAGAAGGAGTCAATGGGGTCGTGTTGGGCTCCGTCCAGACACCAGAGAGGACTGCAAGTGTTTACTTGGCACCTGGATATGCCAATGTGTGCTGGAGAAACACTGACCTGACATTTACGTAAGACTTTATGTCAGCTATACAAAATATTATGTATTTATGATGATGGTGAAGTTGTATTTATGAAGTTTGTAAATAAAAGAGTTCATCCAACTGTCTTCATATACACCTACTTTTCTGTGAAAATAATGTAACTGAAGTGTTTTAAATAAAACATTTAACTTTGTTAACTTTGCAAAAGGTAAATAACTCCAAAGGAAGGTGTAGTTTGACCCATCTGTGCTCTTTCACTTGTAGAAATAAGGTCGATTCTATCACAGAGCCTCAGCGAAATGAGGCTCTCCTCAAAGAAAGGCTAGTAATTGGCCTCACACTTGACAGCCACAGGTATCACACAAGAGCTAAAGGCTAAATATGAGGGAAGTTATAACCTGATAATAACAATATTTGTATATTACACAAATCATGTCAAAAGCTAACCTATGCTCTAGGTTTGTTTTCTTCATATAAGCTTTCTAAAGGTACTTATTTTTGTTTGTTTGCTTGTTTTAGAGATTTCAATACATGTTCTCTTTCCATTGGGCATTCGGTAATTGTAAATAAATGATACATGGCATGTGACGGGATGCACAAGAGGGTGATTGTATGAAGCAGGTCACTGCCATGATGGCCCTCGGTGATAACCAACAGTGGTGTGAAGTGTGAACATCAAGGGGTTTACAGTGAAGGCTCCCTGTGGTCACAACTCCATTTGAAGTGTGTACACTCATCCATCACTAACGTTTCCTTCCCCTGCCACCCATATCCACATAAAGTGTGTACCACAATGCAGTAAACATAATGGTTATATTTTATGTGCTGATCTATTGCTGAAAACCAATAATGGGCAGCACTATTCATCTTTAAACTTCGTGAATAATATTCTTTATTGAATCAAACTTTGTAATATGTTTTTGAACAAAGGAATGCTGAATCATATATCTATTTTTTACATTAAAGATGTCATAGAATAGTTAAATGGAGTATTGCAACAAACAGAGGCCCTACAGCAATGACCGAATCTGTTCACGATTACAACATGGTAACATTTTTTGTATGCTTTATTTTATTTTTTTTAGCTTCCAAAGACCATACAGATACAACTTGACTTTCCTGCAATCCTTCTAGTCCACTCCATTTATAAATAACAATTCATAATAATTGAACCAAAATATCATATACTGTAGTGGGGACTAGGAGCCAAGCATGAATGCTGGAGCCTTTCAAGAATCCTTGGAAGGAATGTTTCCAATCACCGGCCGCAAATCCAAAGAACATTGAGGAAAGAGGGCAGTAGGTGTGGGTGTGTGTGGGGAGGGGGGATTGACAAAATGTCATATTGGCCCACCTGTGTCTTCTCACTGGGGAGATGATGACGTAAACAACAGTCACCTTTAAGACCGGTCACCAAACAAGAATAACAGTGTGAAGGGATCTGCTGCCATACTGTAGTAGGTCACCCGCCCGTCACAGATCAAGGTAAGTCAGTGTGATTTATCTCTTGCTTTGAGTTGACAACATCAGGGCAAAAGTGAGCTGAAACAATGACATCTACAAGGATTTTCCTCATCAGTATAGGTTTGGTCTTTAAAGGAGAAAGTCTGTGTGAATCAATCCATAGACCTGTAGAGGTCACTGACTGCTGTTGGTAGGAAAAAGAGTGAGAAATGCAATATAAGTGCAATATGTATCAAATAATGAACTGGTAGGTTAGTGTTGAGTTAGCGTTGGCTACCAGTTCACTATTTGCTCTATGTTGCATTACATATTCTTGTTGTTTTTTCCTACCAACAGCATTCTGTGTCCTCGAACGTCAGGGCTATGAACATCAAACTTATCCTTTAAAGCCAATTTAAAGTAATTGGATGGGGGCTTCATGATCGCTCTTCCTAGTAGTTTTTTTGGGGTAGTTAGTGCTTGGCATTGATGTGGATACCCTTTCATGCTTAAATGCTGGTGAGCTCATTGGCTATTTTACTAGCTTCTTGCCAAAAAGCAATTTGAGGAGCATTCAAAATTCAACAAAGGTGAATGGTTGAGGCACACAGTTTTTTTTTTTGTCATACTTAAATTTCATACCTAAATTTTCAAAGTTTTATGTAACCATACCAAATGATTTGATTTCACCGCATAGGCCAGTGTCTCTGTGTGCTTCACAAGAGCTACCTCCTCAGACTGTGTGCTTGCATTTTCAAATGTTCACTGAGAGCTTAAGACATAGAGACAGATGTTTTAATAAACGCTAACTAAGGCGTACCTATGTATATTGCCTCAGATGACAGCAATTTCAGCACATACTGTGATTAAAGTCACTTGTTTCAGTGAGTCAGTCGTGTTACTGACTGATTCAAAGGACAATGCAGTAAAGATGGAGGGACCGTAAATAGTGCCTGAACCTACATAACTCAAGTCAGAGTTGTTGTAATCTGAACTATCCATGCGACTATTCAGTGCTGATCTCAGTGGCTTTCACAGGTAATGAGATGTACCGAGCGGGCTGTCTGTGAGGTCTGTGAGGGGAGGTCATTGAATGCAATGGGGAATAAAAGAAACGACTACTTGACGTTAGGGAGGGACTTGCTTGATTGAGCTGATTCTCTACATTTCTGTGAAAAAAGGATCCATTCTGCATTATTACTTTATGTATTATGTACACATTTTACATAAATATTTCTGGTTAGACTTTATCTTCCTGTCCTTTTTACATCAATTGCAACAAAGTGTGTAACAATATGTAACATACAGTAATGTACTTACACTGTACCATAGGGTTAGGGTTAGGTATGTATAGTGTAAGTACATAATATTATTATGTTATTACATGTAGATACACTAAAAACAGAATCGTATAATAAAGTGTTACCATATTTCTTTAGGATTTTTTTTTTTTGACTCTGAAAGTTGAAAGTGTTTGTAAGTGTAGCTGAGTAGCGTGTGCTGTAATGATGAGCTTCAGCAGATAATGACAGCAGGAAAATGCCAGATCGTCAGATAAGGCATAAAAAACAAACCACATCCTTCTGCTCCAATATGTGATTAGCCCCAGTCAGATACTAAACTGCAAACAGGCTGTGAAAAAAAAATAATTTAAAACCAAACAGAGAGATTGTAGGAATGTGAGAAAATATGCAGATGACTTACTTACCTACTTTTGTGAAAGACATAAAAATGTTACAAAGCCAAACTTAACTTTGAATTTAAAAAAAGGATTAAATAGTAAAAGCTTTTGTCTATTTATTACAAAATAGACAGAAATGAATCGCCAGACTGTTAAAACATGCAGTCCTGCATGCTAACTACCTATTTTTCTTCATCTAGATAAAGTGCATTCACTCAGTCGGAGGGAAAAAGGGGGATGGTCTTTCGTGTGCTAGGCTCAATGTCAGAATGCTTTTGATGACCTTTTTAATGTAGTGTGTGTGTGTTTGTGCGTGTGCGTGTGTGTGTTTGTGCGTGTTTATTTGTTACCTTCAGTATTACATTTTAGCACTTTTGCAAGTAAGTCAGTTTCACCATGCCTGAACCTCTGTGTTTTCGATGCTTTCTCGTCAAAGCTCACACAATCACTTCTGCACTACACCCAAAAAGGCCCCCACTGCCAAGGTAGTTATGAAGTCATTTTGTGTGTGAGTGTGTTTTATTTTCAGGTCATTCTACTACCTGTAAGCCAACAAAATGTCATATCTCCTTCTGATGCTGATGCTTACTGCCTGCCTTGGGCAGTCTTTTCCATCAGGGGATCTGGAAGGTCCCTTTTACGCAGATGGTAATTTGGTGTTTCTCTTTAATAAGCATTATAATTTCAAGTCATAAACCCTGCAGGTACTTTTCTTGACCTCTATCCTCTATCATCAATCTAATGAAACTGCCTTATGAAGTTTGAAGTGCTGCCCTGACAAAAAAAAATATGTAGGGTTACTGGCAGTCCAAACCAAAAAAGTATTTTTCATCTTTTGTTGTAAGTTAGGCTACAATGTGTTGTGATACACATCTGTTAGCTTAGTATGTCCTCCTTTTGTAAGTCGCTTTGGATAAAAGCGTCTGCTAAGTGTAATGTAATGTAATGTAATGTAATGTAATGATGCTTGACCACCCTACTCTGATTAACTTTAGGTACAACTGCTGAAAATAAGAATCTGCTTTGAAATGAAATGCAAACCCAACTAGAAACAAACAGGCATTACATTTTTTTACTGTTGAATATTATAAACCATTATGTCTGCTGTGGTAAGAAAACATTGTTGGAGGTTTCACCCCAAGCTTGTTTTAGATTGACATAAATACTCAGACGATAGTAGGTTAGAATAAGGTTTGTTGTCAGGAAGCCTTGAATAGTACACTTCCTATGTGCACAAGTATCTTGTGTTTTCTCTAAACCACACAGCTGAAAAGGAGAACTTTCTGAGAATACTGAGGGCCACGCCGGTGAGTGGAGCGGCTAGATCGTCGTTGCTATTTCCTCCGTACCTCCTCGAGGGAAAGGACAGTGACATACCAGACAGTACGGAGCTGCCCAGGAGGCTATGGTGGCTCTCTCAGGAGATGGCCGTCCCGAAAATGAAGAAGAGACACAGTTTGTCTTCTTTCAATCTGAATTCCTTTGGTCTGCGCTATGGTTAAATGAAGTGACGCAAGATGACACATTTTATATCAAACTCAAAATGTCCCATCGTTTGAGAAAAAAACACAGTTTTACCTTGAATTATTTTACATTGTGTACTGCATACCACTGTACTTAATTCTTTGCTCTTATTTTGCTTGCTGGTGCTGAACAACTCTGCAGTTACTAATAAATTTGTATGATACTTGAAGTTTCAATGTCTGAGTCAATTGAAGTTTCAATGTCTGAGTTCACAAAGTATAGGAATAACAGGAGTATGAAGCAATTCCTTGTTATCTTTGTCTGTGCAAAAAGTCTAAATGTTTCCATCACAAATAAGAAATGTGCTATTTTCATAGATAGGTTATGTCTATAAAGACCCTAAAGAATCAGATTTCATCAGTTATATGCTTGTCACTTGGCAGTTCTGGCTACTGTCATTACAAGCACTTTTCCCGCATAGTTATTAAACTATGTTAAAAAAAATCCAGAAAAGTTTATATGATTTAGTGTCAAAACCTGTAAATAATAATATTACATGAAATGTTATTTCCCTAGGTACCTTAAAGCCCTAGAGGTAGAACGTGCTAAATTTTAATAGGCAACTTGGTATCAGAGGCTACATTCCAGTAGCCTGGTAAACCCGCCCCTCGTACTTCATTTCATTTTGTACAGAGGGTCTGGACTGGAATCTCTTGAGGGTCATTTAGTCGGCCCGAGCAAGACCGACCCAATCAGCGAACAGAGGGTGTGTTCGTTAACCGTGACGTTGACCTTTTGTGCTACATTTGAATTGTAGTGTGTAGGTAGGCTAATTGCATACGTGACGACCAGGCGTTAGCGATTGGGTAAAGGCAGAGGCACTTTTAAACTTCAGCAGAGTCCACACCTCCAACAAATCATTTCTGATGGTGTCTGTTCCAGAGCCTCTGTACAAAATGAAATGAAGTACGAGGGGCTGGTTTACCAGACTAACATTCCAGTACCACATATTTGTTCCAGCCATTTACCAAATCATTTGCGCCCAAAATGTCCTGCAGTAATGACAATGAGCTTGTTTGAAACGACTGGCTGGCTGAGTGGCTGGCTTGAAGCAATGCATTCTGGACCCACTGGAAATAGTGACTTTTTGGACAATCTCATCCGAACGTAACTGTACTACATGGTAGCTAGGCCCTTGGCTCAAGGCTTTTGGGACTCAGATGACTTTGGTTAGGCTTTTGTCCCATGGTATTTCCATCAGTCTATTTGAGTTTATCCCCAAGTAGGGAGTGTTTTGCTTGATATCTTTGGATAAGTTGTCATCTAGAATACTGACACACAAAGTGAAATTGAATCCGTTGTCACTTTGAAGCTTGCAAAATATAGGCTGCGGGCTAATTTATTAATTAAATGGGCTAATATAGGATTCAGATGTTGTGGTAGGCTACTGGTTGTTACGAATAATATCACTGGTATGTTGCGAAGATGAATTGTGGGCCAGAAGACAATTTTTATGTGGGCTACCCTGCTCACTTCTGCCACGCAAGCGCAGTAGGGAAAGGTTAATAAGTAGGCCTAATTAGGGCACTAGGGATTTTATTAGAATCATGTGTGAATAAGAAAAATATATATAAGAAAATAAGCAGTTACTTGCAGTTAAATAGCAAACAAACTTCCTTTTCGGAATACATTCTTCATGCATTTTCTATTTATTACATGCATTGAACATAGATATTTGTTTTGTTTTTTTTCTATTCAACAGTTCACAGACCAGTACAGATTATGAAAGCATGTTTTTGGTTGTGGTTGAGAACTGTGTGTTGAGATGATGGTAGAACACACAAAGACAGCAGCAGGATGGTAGAAGGCCAGATAAAGCAGAAAGCCACATAGCGTTCCTGCTGTAAGATGTCCCAAAACAGCAGCAGAACAGAGGTGTTGTACAGGCCATGGCCTGCCATAAATGTAATATTCAAAAGGACAAAGAGAATATAGAGAAGAGAATAGCAGAGAATAGCAATATATACTGTCTGAATGTGTTAGCTGTTAGGACGTTCTCTAAAAAAATGGGCAACTTTTAAAGAGATTTAACAACTTGTATAGTCATCCAAGCAACTTTTCCTCTTCATGTAGATGCAGTAGGTTTAGTAGATTGGTTTCTAGGAAGATCTGCTGGGCTTAATGTTAGGTCTTTTGACTCCCGCCCCGGTTTCCTTTAATAATCAGTAAAGTAGTAACATAAGCACAAAGTCGTTTCTTCCGCTCTTTGATTTTATCTGTGCAAAACCAATGATGTTTCCATGACAGAAATGCACATGCCCCTGTGAGAGAGACAAGAAACATAATTTCCTTTTTAACTTGAGTAAAGCTTCATCTTTCTCGTGAGGGAGGTTATGGGTGATGGAAGCACATCTTAGCACAGCTGTAGGGTTTCTTTTCATCTGGGTACTAGGAGGTAAGACTGTCATTCATTTAATCACACTTTTTGGAATACAAATGGATGTGCTATTTGGTTCAGATTTGGTTTTAAGTTTGATACTCAACTCTATATAGTATTTTCATGTGTTGGACATTATTTTAAATGATCAAGTTTAAGTTTTTAGGTTTGACTAATGTAAATAATGATATGAATGCTGATTATTTCCTTAGGTACTTTAAATGCCAACAGTGCCACAGATGTTTATATGAGGTACTCCTATACGCACTATACACACAGGATCCAAGGACATCCTGGGCAGACAATTAGCATTAATTGTTACTATACCAGGGGTTATTTTGATTATAATTATGTTTTTGCACATTATCCAAATGACTATAGTTCATGGATTTACAATGCAAAACAATGGTTCAAGAAGATTAATGGAAATTGGAAAGTCCTTCTGTCAGCAAATCCTAACACTTATTATGCTGCTACTACTTCTATGACACTCAAGGTTTATTCGACAAGCTTTACAGTCGATATATACGATCTTAAATATAGTGATGCTGGGTCTTACCAATGCGCCGTTTCATCAAAGTCAGCAATAATGGATATTATTGTCAAAGGTAAACTATTTTTTTTAATTTATATTGTCAAGTATTAACATAGTAATATAATCGCAATAAAATATTTGCAAATGTTGGAGATATACTTATTTTGTGAATATAATAGTTATCATACTTTAGTTATCATACTGGAGATATGTTTTCATTTTGGAGTTTACTAGCCAGGATAGGCAGATGTGAACACAGCCATCGAAAATAGAATAGCAAATATCTATGGAGTTAAATCGCTTTACACAGCATGCATAAATAAGATTTTAGAGTGTAATTTTAACAGGCATGATGATGAGGCATGAGTTCATATGCACGGTCTACACCTTACCATTGTGCTAAAAAAAAGCTTTAAGGAAGAAAAAGTGTGAAAGTGTGAAGAAAAAGTGTGAAAGTTTGTGAAAGTGTGACGCATGATCTGTTTTTTTCTGTTCTAAGCAATTTTGTTCTTATTTCTTTAGAAAAACCAAATATTACAGAAATAAAACCAAACATTACAACCAACGACACACTTAAAGATACAAAACCAAAGAAGACCATAGAGGAATCCAGTAACAGGTTCACCATTAGATAGTCTTGCTTGAATTTTTACATATGTAACATCCACAATTTCCGGAGGTGCACGCACCCACATACTTACTTTTCTCATACACTGTGATTTTATTTCTCAGGACATGGATATATGCTGTTGCAGGTGTCTCTGTGCTTGTTTTCTGCCTGGCTGTTATCCTCACCGCACTGAAGTGTCGTAAAGGTGAGAACATGTATGAGAGAAGTCACTTTGAAAACTATTATTACCATTTAGACACATATATGTGTCAGTGTAAAGAATACTTTGCATAGTATGGCATAGCACTTATAGCATAGTAGTTTTGTAGTTTGTATTAGTATATTATTTATACTTCTATACTTTGCGCTGTATGCACATTGAAGGGAGGCTTTAAATCTCATTGTACTGTGTATAATGACAATAAAGGCTTTCTATTCTATTGTATTCTATTCTATTCTATTCTATTCTATACACTATGGTATTATGTAGTCTCAGTGCTGCAATTGCAAATGAAATAACAGCCCTGCCCTGCCCTCCCTCCCCCATCTGACCCCCCATACACACCACTTCCCACTTCCCACTTCCCTCACCCGGTGCCCTGCCTTTTTTTGACTTGACTGTACTATGAGAGCAAAGGAAACCAGAGTCAAACAACTTGTTTCTGTACTCAAACTTCGAATTTCCCTTACAGGCACTGCAGGACCCCCAGCAGAGAGGGGATTCTATGTAGTCCGAAAAACAACCCAGAATCAAGACATAAACCAGGGTACAACCAGTAGCTCCACAAATCTAAATACTGTATAATATGTTTTGGAATTTGTCGTGCATAAAGAAGAATATGTTCACTGAATTTGCAGGTTTTTGTGCATAACCCTCTCTAACCTTTCAAAAGGTGATGCTCCTCCTGCTGTTGTGTCTGAGGCTGAGGATAACGTCTCCACCAGCTCAGGAAGCTCTGCTGCATCGGTAAGTGACAATGATGTAATTTCACACAGAAAATATAATGCGGCTGAACACAGTGTTTACAATTGTGTCCTCTATCTGTAATTGGAATGAAAAAAAAAAAAAACACTTTTTCAGGAAATGTGTTCGGTAGCCTACCTACGGTCCTAATAGGTAAACTTAAGCTGATTTTTTGGTTAACTTAAATTACCAAATTTGGTTCCCAAACAGTTGTAAAGTAGTTGCAGTGACTTTGTAGTTCCTGGGTTCTGGAAAAACCCACAGTTGCAAACTGTAAACATGCAAAATATCCAGGTTGTTTCCAGAAGTGGGCCAGGCCTTACGGAAAGTACCTCAACTGGAGTTTGTTGCATTACCATGGTTCTGTTGGCATGCCAATTTGTAATTGGCTTTGATCACGTCATTAGACAGGTAGTCAAGACTCAAAATTGGTCATGAGATGCTCTCTCTGCCATGATAGCATGCACCTATGCTGAAGGAATGAAAAGTAGGCTGACAAAGAATGACATTAATAACTAGCCTGGTAAACCAGCTCCTCGTACTTGGAGGTGTGGGCTCTGCTGAAGTTGGAAACAAGTGGCTCTGCCTTTATCCAGTCGCTAATGTCTGGTCATGACATATGCAATTAGCCTGCCTATGCACAACAATTCAAATGTAGCACACAAAGTCAACGTCATCGCTCATGAACACTCCCTCTGTTCGCTGATTGGTTAGGCAAAAATTCTACCTAGTACAGCAGTGTCAATGAAAGCACTGCCAGACAATCTGTACAAAATGAAATGAAGTACGACGGGCTGGTTTACTAGGCTAATTAAGGACAGCTTATGTATAAATCATTTAAATTTGCCTGCTATTTGGCTCGGGACATCACTATCACTGGAGAATCACTGTGTTTACTTTTCTGACAGCTTTTTAAGGCTCATCCTTCAGTTTGTTGGTAGTTACTCATTATTTATGTCATACTCATGAATGGAAAAAGTACTTCTGCAACTTTTGAAAAATAACACATTGTTGCTTTAACATTAGATTTGGTCTCTTGGTATAGCAGGGCTGGCGGGAAAAGGGATGCATATGCCTCTGGCATTGTTTAGATCAGACATGGGCCACCTGGATTCAGAATTCCACATATTCCAAATCACCTTGTTCCATCTTCTTCTACCAATAGAGTTTGATTTAGTGACTGGCTGGAACAAATAGGCTGTGTGGTCCTGGATTGTAGCCATCGCTAGTTTAGATTATACTGTTGTTTAACAAATTGCTGTCTGTTACTTCTTTTTCAGCTAGTTTATGTTCAGCCTCAGTTTCAAACATGCGAGTATACAACGCCACGTAGCACTGCTCAGCATGCATCAGGTGGGGTGAAAAGAGCCTGCAGCACTGAATATCTGCAGGTTAACTGCTTGAAGGACGACTACGAAAATGTGAAAGACCAAGTAAATGCTGAAAATGAACAGGATTCCAACGATGACGAAAATGAAGATGACACAGGCAATGAAACTGGGAGTGACAACGACAGGTCGTCATTGAATTACAGCAGGGTTGTCTTCCATAGCAAATAGATAAACTTCATCTCCTAGTCAACTGGGAGTAAGCCGAGACAATGCCATACGTACCTATCTGAGTGCATTTATCTTTTTTTTTTCGGTTTAATGCAATGGAGACAAATCATAGTCTACAGAATAGGTCTTTTTTTAAAATATGTCTCTGACCTGTATTAAAGGTAATCTTGAAACCTTATGAAGCTGCACCTAGTGTGGATGAGCCAGAGAATTTAAATAAGTTCAGTGACATTTACAAAGAGCAGAGATGTAAACGTTTGTATGTGTTCAGTAAAATGTACTATTTTACAAGTCACTGCTATTTACTATTGAGTAACAACTGTGTGAGAGTACAGTTTATAAGCTTTTGGATTTTGTGTGTGTAACTTAATTTCAGTGCGTGAGAATTTAATTTTAGTGTGTGAGAATTTAATTTTAGTTTGTTACATTGTAATCCAAAAAAAAATTAAAGGGAAGCTTATGAAAGATTTACTTCAACAGGAAAGCAACATAAAAATAACAGAAATATTTAAATGTCATGACATTCAAATTGAGGGTTTATCATTTAAAGAATGAAAATATAATACAAAATCTAAATCAGTGACATTAATTTTACACGCATTTTTGTGTTTTTTTTTTTTAATAAATAATAGTACATTTGCCAAATCGTATCGTATCATTTTGTTTTATTTGGTGCTAGACGTTTTACCTAACTTGATGAAGATGTCAGATCAACCGTTCCCAGTTTATTCCCAGTTTATTCTATGGCACTTAGCTACTTGGTTATCCTAATGCCAGGATATACTGTATATCTGACAATATTCAATCTTCGTTGTTAATTGTGTGGTAAAGAAGGAGGTATGAACTTGTTCCAGGTCTGTTAACTTTACTGTAGGTCCCTACAAAGGAACCAAAAGACCTTAACTCACCAGAGTGTCAAACTGAGAGAAATTACAGCGTTACGGTTAAGACATCTTATTTTTCCAAAAAAAAAAAAAAAAGCAAAATTGATTCAAGATTCCACATGATAAAAGTGATGTTTACTATTCTGAAAATGGCAATAACTCATTTGCCCCAAATTGAAGTTACGGTCTTTTGCCTTTGCACAGCAGTGTAGGTTCCTTGGGTTGAAGACTCGCGGAGATGATCATCCATTCCTTCTCTCTAGATCTTCTCAAGCCAATGCAGTGGTAATCCTAACCACCTATGGCCTTGCTCATTGCACTCTGGCAGTGAAAAGGTTAATTATGTACTGTGCTATAGCCTATCTCTGCTGTAGTAAAAAGGTGAGTCTCTGTGAGGTCCAGGACATGTGAGGGCCTGACCGTGTCCATGAAATTATTCTTTATCGAGATTATTCTTTTTCTTCACCAAGTCTGATGCTGGCACAGGCTTCACTGTGGGGCCAGTGAGGGGCACGGCATGAGAGACGCTGGTGCCTTTTGGTCCCTTTGACTGGGAAATGTCTGTGTGGTCATCACCAGCAGTGCACTCTGGTGGGGGGGACCACACTTCAGTCACTGCAGTGCTCTGTGGCTGAAAGGATCTTTCTGGAGCTTTTGTTGTTAATGGTGACAGAGTCAGGTCTGGCTGTTTGCTTGTTGGCGCAAAGCTTTCAGAAGTGGGCAGACAATGTGTAGTGCCTGTAACAACAACAACCACAATAATAATAATAATAATAATAATAATACACATTAATTGAATTCATTTGGTAAGTTCTCCATCTAAATATTTGTTCTTGGTAACACTACTTTCATTATCATTATTGGCAGATTACCTGGATGTAACCTTTTGGGAATTTTGAAATGATAAAACATTACATATGATCAGCAGCAAAACAAACACATCATGCACAGACACACCAAACGATAGCTCAATTTAACAATACTTTTTACTCTATGTTGCTCCCTGGTGGCCAGGCCAAGTTTTACACTTGAAATGTTTAGTTTCTTTATTGCTAAAATTCTTTAGACATTACAGTGAAGTATTTGCCCAGAATAAAACATACAGTAAGTAAAAAGGAATTTGTGTGCACACTTTTACGATTTATTACATGAGTTGTAAGAGGAAAGAGAATAATTGTACTTTTTACAAGCTCATAACATTTTACAAAAGCCTAGCAAGGCATTACAAAACAAACCAGCGTTTTTCTGTCTTATGACAAGTGGCTTATCCATTTACCTTCTGTATGTAGGTGAACATCATTAGACCCAGAATGATCCACTGCATACTCATCTTCGCAGTTCCAGTCTGTAAGTTCTTTGCTCTCTGCCATCAGGTTCATGTACATAGACAGGACACTGTGGACCTTCTGCAGACTCTCTTGAGGGGATGTGCAGTAATGTGCGATAAACTTCTCTGAATTGTCCTGTGGGGGAAAGCAGTATGAAAGTCAGTCCCATTGGTCATTGTGATCACTCACTACATCACAGCACACAGTGCACACAACGAAATTCAACCTCTATATTTAACCCATCACACACATGAGCAGGGGGCAGCCATGACAACGGTGCCCAGGGAGCATTGTGTGGGGGCGGTGCCATGCTCAGGACACATCGATGTCGGGAATTGAACCTGTGACCTTTAGACTGCAAATCCATTTTCTTCCGGTAGCCCATGACTGCCCCAAGTATTAGATTGCCTCATGGCTCTTGAGATTTAAAGACATGGCAGTTAAAAACCCTGTACTTAAAGTAAGTACATGGTATGGATGTTAGGTTCTGTGCCAAATAGTAAAATAATACATTTAACCAGTATCCTGAATGTGTTACAACACAATAAAGAGAATGTATGACCACCATTGCAATGTGTGTTGGATGGATAGCTGTACATGTTGGTATATGGAAGCACTTGTACTTAGGCCCTGCTTTTGTAACACTAAAGCATCACCCTGGTCATCAGCTACGTATCTAGCTCTTCCTAGTTAAATATCTCAGTCACTGAAACTATTAGCTGCCAAATCATTTGTTAGTATTCTCTTCTGGGTTGATAAACCACTTTAAAAGTCAGTGTTTTAGGCTGCTTTGCTGGTCTACATTACCACAGCCTCCAATGTCAAATGGTGCACAGTGTGGCTCACTGTAAGGTGTCAATAGTATGCATATCTACAGCCTGTAGCCTGCTTATTTTCAGTAGTTCACCATTCTTATTTGCCTGTATTTATTTTGAATGATGAGCAAATGCCTTTGCTTTATTTCTCAGAGGTCATCTGCCATCTGTTGGTGGATGGCAGGAAAGCAGCTGCCAAATGTCTTTCCTCTGTAAACACTATTCATCATAACTACCATGAATCTGACAATAGAGGTAGCATCATCAGTATCATCTGTGCCCACCCTCTATCTTTCACTGCATGTTGCCGTGGACAGTATTTCTGTATTTATTTTCTAACCCTAACCCTAACCCAAGAGGCAGATGTGGTTTAATCACCATTTTACATTAATATTATTCTAGAGAGCAGATAGTCTGCTACAGAGCTCTGCAATGTTTGCTGAAAGACATGACTGGCTCCCCTAAGTACAATAAATTGCCAATGGATATACAGTATTTTTGACAGTGGGAGAGCTTAGTCAGCCAAGCCTGTTAAGGGGGAAAATAAATGTATTTTCTCATTTGATGAAACCAGAGCGCAATACTGTATATTGTTGTATGTTGGAGCACTTTAAAGTCTGTTGTCTTGTTTGTTCCCAGGTTGCCAGACATGTATAACCATTTTGTTTTCAGAGCACTGATACAACTTGTAATGGTAATGCTATTTTACCAAGTTCTGTTACTTATGTTATGTTCTTTTATACACACATTAGCTATTCATTTTGTCATTTCACCTCAAACCCAAGAGTTTTACTCTCTTATCCATTAGCATAATGAGATGTACCAACGTATTTACAATCACACAAGAATGTAACTCCTGTTCAACCAAGAAGCCATATAAGGTTTTAATCTACTCAACACATACACATACACACATTTTCTCAGCTAAAAAAGAATTACGGCATTGTGAATCCCAGCAAGCGAACATCTGTGGTCTGCGATGCTTCTGTCACGGCACCAGCCAGTTGTTAAACCTCGATCTAATTGTAGGCTAACCTAATTTATTGTGAATCCGCCTTTGTCCTGGTCTTCCACAGACACGTCAGTTCGCTGACATGGAGCAGAGATAACGAAACAAGATGGCTTTTAACCCGCAGGACCTCACTTCTGTAGCTCACGAAATTAGATCCACAAACTTGAATTAACCCTTTTCGCAATTAACCTTTCAGGAAGGAGCCTTCCCAGCAAACATGCCCATGTGGGCCCACAGTGGGCAAGTGTGGGTTTACTGTGGGGGAGTGCGGGCAGGGCAAACCCACAGTAATCCCTAATGGGTCCCTAATGGGGTAGCCCATGTGGGACCCACAGTTGTTTTTCCCTTTGGGGCCCCGCTTAGGGCTACCTGCGGGCAAACCCACTGTGGGCTTGCCCATACTTAGCCCACATCTACCCCGTAGGGGTAGCCCATGTGGGACCCACAGTTGTTTTTCCCTTTGGGGCCCCACTTAGGGCTACCTGCGGGCAAACCCACTGTGGGCTTGCCCATACTTAGCCCACATCTACCCCGTAGGGGTAGCCCATGCGGGACCCAGAGCTTATTTCCCCTTGTGGCCCCACTTATAGGGCTACCTGCGGGCAAGCCCACTGTGGGCTTGCCCATACTTAGCCCACATCTACCCCGTAGGGGTAGCCCATGTGGGACCCACAGTTGTTTTTCCCTTTGGGGCCCCACTTAGGGCTACCTGCGGGCAAACCCACTGTGGGCTTGCCCATACTTAGCCCACATCTACCCCGTAGGGGTAGCCCATGCGGGACCCAGAGCTTATTTCCCCTTGTGGCCCCACTTATAGGGCTACCTGCGGGCAAGCCCACTGTGGGCTTGCCCATACTTAGCCCACATCTACCCCGTAGGGGTAGCCCATGCGGGACCCAGAGCATTTCCACAGGGCATAACAGAGGATCCTCATTGTATACAAGAATAAAACATAGTTATAGTTTTCATTACATTTTACACAGTGGCGGCTGGTGGGTAAATGGAAGTGGTAAGTTATAAATCAGAGCTCCCTCGGAAGATTTGTTTTGACAGAAAACACTCTAAATTGGTGATTTGTAAGCTCTTGAGAGAGGTTTTCCGCTGTTGGAGCGCACACATGCGCAGTACGTCAGTCATTGAACGCACACATATCGGAGAATCTCGTCATCCTGGTTAGGCATGCACCTCCGCGATAACATTTTGACAAAACACAAAATAATGATGTATTTTGAGCTCTTGACACTCTATCCACCGCTATGCACTGTCTGAACCATTTCCAAAGAAATCACACAGTTTTGTTGAGAAGTAGGCCCTATCAATTCAGATGTGCTATTTTCTGTCATATGTGTTTCAAAATGCCAGCGTTCTCACCACTTGGCATACATACAGCAATTGGTTTCCGTATTCGTTTTGAGCCCTGCGTTAATGTCGACATTCGTTGTGCATTCTAAAAACAAAGCCATCATTCCCACGACACAGTTTTTCTTCATATGGACGTTAAGCTTTTCTAATTGTTAATGCATCATGCAAATCATCTTCGGTGGTTGCAATGAAATAGCCTATTGTGTGTCGCAAAAGAAAAAAACAGGTTTGCAAAACTTCTTTTCAGATTAATCATGGACTGTTTATTTCGAGTGTTTAACCAGAATGCTACACTGTATTTTGTAATTTATTACCATAATGTTAAGGGACTTGTTTGAATTTAAGGTGCGACCGTGGGACATGGAATTTTAAATGAGTCGTACGCAAGACAGTCAAGACCATCCTGCTGCAACTGATGTGTCTGAACATAGTACCGGTAAGTCTATAAGTAATTTGTCTGGATAAAAATGACTCCAAAAACGCACAGTAGGCCATCTTCGATATTCGGCTTCACTCCACGCGACGCATATCTGCTACCAGGAATCTCCTCGCGCTTGTATGGTTTAAACATGCTATAGCGTTCTGCTTGAATTCGTTGGTAATTGACAGTTGTGGCGGTTGGTCAGATAGAGAAGGAAAGCGTTTATTTATTGTAATTATTAGTTACAATTGTATTAGTAGCTGAAATTTAATTAATAGTGTACATGATCGTATTGATATTTTAATAATAATATTGTAAATATTACGTCGAGATTTAGAGTAGGATTTGCTAGTGTTTGTTTTTTATATAGGCTATAGTTTAGTGTAGTTCAGCTGAATTAAAGACATTGGTGGCATTAACGGTAAGTAGCCTTCTCAGTACTAGAAAGCTAAATAGACTATATATATTAAAAAAAAAACTACGGTAGTTATACGAGATATGTTTATGACAACTAAAACTAAAGCTGCTACATTAAAATGTATCTAACGTCATTGGACACGGTTCGTTTGCAACTGATAGGATCCCATTAGCTCATACGCCTGGCGACTAGCCTTCTTTTTGCTAGCGACATCTAGTGGCTCATTCGAACTGCAATCATGACCAATTAATAGGATATTCGCCGGTGTGTTATTATTGTCATAGAAAACATGGCTCAATTTGCTGGTGCGAGTTCAGTGACAAAATGGAGGCGAGTCCAAACCATTCTCCAAAAGCTTTCTTCGCATTAACAGAATAATGTTTCTGTTATTCATATTCATCAAAAATTATGGTTAACCAAATGAATATACATTTAGAAATTGCATTACATCACGTGTTCCCAAATATGACCCCATTCTCAATGTAATGAACTCTCAGTATCAAAGCTCTCAAACGTTCTTAACCCTTTTAACATTTCAACAAGGCCTTATCCATTCTAATTATGAACTTTATTTAGTTATGCTATGTATTATATCGCTTAAAACTAAAATGTTTGCCTTCTTCTGTTGTATTGCTTTTAGATGCAGTGCAAGATGGAGGTAGGATCCGAAGATCAAAAAATAAAACAAATAAAATTATTTATAATGACATGATTGCTGTTTTAATTGTATTACTTAACAGCTTGTGCTATGGGTATTGCATAGAGGTGCATGCGGGCTGTGGGTTAAGGGGTGGGGGGTATGGGTGGCAGCGGTGGGTTTACTGGGGGTTCATGGTGGGGGCTAATGGATTAATAATGGGACCCCTTGTGGGCTACTGGGGGTAGAGTGTGGGCAGGTGTGGGGTTTCTGAGGGTAGATTGTGGGTGATTGTAGGGATATGAGGACATAAGGGCCCATAGAGGGCCCATAGAGGGCCCATAATGGGCCCACTCAGCAAAATGTGGGCAAGCCCACACTCTGCCCAAACTGTGGGTTTGCCCACAGGGGCCCCGCCAGGGTCCATCAGTGTGGGGCCCACATGTGCCCACCATTTCACGACGGTAATGGGGCCCACAGTGGGCAGCCCACAGTGGGCCAGAACTATAGCCCGCAGTGGCCCCACTGTGGGCCCACATGGGCTTGTTTGCTGGGTTTGAGACTCTGTGTCTGGACTTTAAAAGGACTCAAAACCTCCAGTCACTACTCATTATTGAGCTTCACATCAATATCATTTGTGTGACAATACTTCAAGATACATATTGAAATGTCTAACAAACTAATGAATTTTGATTTAAGTATTTTATTTTCTATGTACACTCTCCTTCCTCCTGAAGAAAACAGTCACACGCTAAAGCCTTGATTAGTGGAGGTAATGCATTGATTAGTGGATCATCACTGTACAGTTGATATTTACACAATGCCGCTTAATCAAAGTGACTATTGATGCCTGTACGTAGACCATGGCCCACACACATCAGCTCATGTACTATATCTATGTTACTGATATTTTTTTGCATTGGCATACAAAGCAGTTTACTTTAAAGGAGAGGTTTGGTGGGAATCAATCCATGGCCCTGTTGTTTGAGTTCACAGAGTGCTGTTGGTAGGAAAATGAGAACATTTGATGCAACATATACCAAATAATGATCTGGTAGCTAACACTATCTGCATAAGGGAATAGAAACTAATGTTCTGTTGCATTCCCCTATGCCCTATTCAGTTAGTGTTAGCTACCAGTTCATTATTTGGTCTATGTTGGGCCAAATGTTCTCCATCTTCTTCCTACTAACAGCACTCTGTCACCTCGAACAGCAGGGCTAAGGATTCATTCACACCAAACATCTCCTTAAAATCCCTCATATCTAGTACGTGCCCGCTCAGGAGATGCTCACATGGGCGAGTCCCTGAATAGGCATCCACGACAGACAGGATGTTTATCTCCGACTGACACGCGCCACGCCGGACACATTCAATTACAGCAGAGGACAGGACTGCATTGCCCCTCGTGAAGGCAAAAAAAGTTACCTCCCGCTCTTCGTTGATCTCTGGAATACATTTGTAGGTGTAGATGTTGTAGATGACATTTTCCAAGGCTGTAACATAGCGACCGTTGTCCGAGTTTGAGACGTATTGAAAATGTGTCTTGAGTAAATCGAGAATCTGCGGAAACACAGCTTTGATGTAACACACGTCACTCTGCAACAGAACACAAGAAGAAGGAGATTGTTCACCATTTTAAGACATTTCTTCAACTGTTGTCCATGCTCTGAAATGTTATTTAGCGCTATTTTGTACAGTGGGACATCAGAACAATTAAGTTAAATTCATATTTTATGTGCATGGAGGCACAAGGATGGATGCCACTCCATTACTGAGACCAGTGCAATGACAGAGAATCAGTGTGCTATTAAAAACAGCAATGTGTAGTGCACTGTGTTTCAGCTTACACTCGAGGACGATATTATTAGCCCCCCTCCTGAAATTAGACATCTCTCTTGATTTCTCGGTGAGAATGACAGTTATTAACAAGTTTATGTTATTCTGGAAACAAGTATACTATGGAGATAATGTTCAACAAGTTGAATTTGGAATTTGGTATTGTTATAAGCAGTTTAAACAAAAAAGGCAAAAAATGACAAGGACAAAATTATTAGCCCCCTGATCATTAATAGTCAATGCGTTACCCTTTCTGAATCAAAACTGACATAAAGCTCTTTGATTAGTTGTTAAATAGATTGGCACGTCTTCCTAGGGATTTTGGCCCATTTCTCCATTGCAAATTGTTCTAGCTCGTCCAAATTGCATGGATGCTGAACACAGACATTTGCCACAGACTCTTAATGGGATTGTGGACTGGACTCTGAGCGGGCCATTTTAGTATCATGGTTTTAGTATCCTTGAAGACCTTCTGAACTAATTTAGATGTATGCTTTGGGTTATTATGTTGCTGGAAGACCCAGGAATCCAAACCCAGACCCATGCTCCCTGTATCTGAGGCTGCAAAACAGCCGAACACCTTAATATTCCCACCACCATGTGTAACTGTGGGAACTGTGCTTAGTGTCATTAGACCAAAGAAGCCCTGGACACCTGCCTAGATGATTGCTGTTGACCTGGCCTCATCTAGAGTTTTCTTTTCAAGAAAGACAGTTGTGAGGGCTTGTCATCACATTGGGCTTTGGCGCCATCATCACAGTAGTGCCCCTTTACTAAAGGTGCTGCATATCAGAGTCCGATTGAGGTTTGCCTGTGAACATTTGAAAGTCAAAAATGAGTTTTGGAAGTCTGTGCTTTGGTCTGATGAGATTTAATTGGACCTGATTGGACACTGATTGGAATTCTGCTTCTGTTAGGTGAAGTAAGGGATAGGCCTTAAACCTTGGTAAACCACGGTTTTCACAGTTAAACATGGTGATGGTAGCATCATTCTGTGGCAGCCTCAGGCACCGGAAGCCTTGTTTGGGTGTACGGCACCATGAAAAAAGATGACTGTGATAGAATATGGAAGGAGACCATGCAGAAATATGGTCATAGATTAAGCTAAGATCTTTGCTAGGTCTTCCAATAAGATAATAACCCAAAGCGTACATCCAAATTAGTCCAAATGTTCTTACTCTCACTAAAACCATGATCCTGGAGTGGTTCAGACCTCAATCCTTTAGATATTTGATGAGTGTTGAAAATGAATGCCCATGCTCAACATCCATGCATTTTGGACCAGCTAAAACAATTTGCAATGGAGAAATGAGCCAAAATCCCTAGGAGGACATGTGCCAACCTAGTTAACAACTAATCAAAGAGCCTTTTGTCAGATTTGGGTCATAAAGGGCACCGTACTGACGATTAATGATCAGGGGGCTAATAATTTTGTCCTTGTCATTTTTTGCCTTTTTTGTTTAAACTGCTTTTAACAATACCAAATTCCAAATTCAACTTGTTAAACATTATCTCCATAGTATACTTGTTTCCAGAATAACATAAACTTGTTAATAACTGTCATTCTCACCGAGAAATCAAGAGAGATGTCTAATTTCAGGAGGGGGGCTAATAATATCGTCCTCGAGTGTATTTATTTATGTGTTTTATTTCTTAGAACAATAATACGTGTCATTAGTAGAAGAATACACTTTTACAGTACAGGAGCCTTAATAAAGTAATGAACAAGTCAGTCATACAGTTGCCCTCTCTCTGGCCTCTGCCATTTGCAAAGCCAGGCAAATATTCTTGCCCCTGACTGATTAGTTATGTATTTCCCACAGACAGCACCGACTGTCTCCCGGATCTGATTTATGTCTTCTGTACCCGGGTGGTTTAGTGTTGTGCAAATGTATCTTTCCATGGCATAAACTGGCCTTTAGCAAATCTAGTCTCTCACTCCCACTTGTACATATTTGCCCCATCGTGATGCTGCACTCCTCCTCGGAAACTCTGAAAAATGATCCTCAAAAAGATATTAATTCTGGCTACGGTGATGGGTATTTATTTTACTCGTCGTCTTACTGTCAGTGCAAGACAGGTCAACCAAAATAATACCTACCAAATGTTGGCGCTCTATAAAGGCGTATTTAATTGAGCAGCCATGTAGTAGCTGGTTTTGGATCTGTAAAAAAGAGATAATAAAACACTTCATGAAAGTTACAGCAAGTACTGCCACTGATACTAGAGGGCAAAATGCATCAGAAGAGAGAAATCAGAAGTCACTATAAATGATTTTAGATAAATGTACAGGCCAGAGGATGGCGTTATGTACAGGTACGTATAAAAAAAAGGTCAGATGTGACTGTTTGTCAGCTGTTTGTCACGTGAGGATTTTAGATTATTCCTGACAAGAAGTAAAAATATGAAACACCACTGCCACTGTAGTTACTGCCTTTTACTGGGACAATGTAATCTATGTACTTGAGCTACCACAAAGCACCTTATCACGACACTTGTCTACCTCGTGGAATTCTTATTACCTTTACTTATTATTATTATATATTTATTTCCCTCCCCTCAGTTCAGTGAATGTTGTATTATGCAGATGTGTGCAATAGGTTTAACCTGTTTTTGCAATGTGTATTATGTGTATACTACTGGACACCTTAATTTACTCTACTCTACTCTACTCTACTTTTGTCTGGAAAGGACTTCTGCTGTCTTGAAAGGGTGCTATGTAAATCAGTGTTTCCCTCATGGAATTTGTTTAAGTGGTGGATGTCCGGGAAGATGCAGGGTAATGGTTAAGAGATACATCACTTCTACACAAAATTCTACACCTTACTCCTCTGCATCATGTTTGTTTTTTAAGGTTTTCAGTTGGTATGAAAGGAAGGCAACTGATAGACTGTCTACTGTCATACATATTCCTGTAATTTTATCATCTAATTTTAAACCCATGTCTAATTTTATGTTCTATCGGGAAACTTACTTAAGAAGGAGAGGATGTGTTGTTAAGATGGCCGCCTTAACTATGAAGCACTAGGGGAACCACTGATAAATACAATACGCTGTTGTTGTTGTTGTTGTTGTTGTTGTTGTTTTTCAACAATGTACCAATGTACCAGTGTGACAATGTACCAGTGTACCAGTGTGACAATGTACCAGTGTACCAATGTACCAGGCCCACTGACAGTCTTGGCTGGCCCCGGACAAGATAATCTGATGGGGGGCCTTCCCCTCCCATATTCCATAATGTGAGGAGGGACCCGTTCTGGGCTCCCCCCTTTCCCTCGGCCCAGGACAAGAGACCCGTTTGCCCCCCCCTATCGGTGGGCCTGGTGACAACATACCAGTTTTCTGAGTGTGAGAAGGTGGCCCTGGGTGACTGAGTGCTTGCATGGACCCGGCGGGGGAGCCCTGGCCAGATGGAAGCAGAGGATGAGGAAGAAGCCTAGACGCCTTGCCTGTGAAGAAACCAAGAGAGCGTCATCATCATCCATAATGCGTCACGGCTCCCTGAATCTGAGATAAAGGGCCTAACAGAGGTCAAGCAGATGATGACCTTAATCAGAGTGCCTCTGAATGCCGCTATCCATGCCTCACACACATGCGTTAGAGCTCAGTAGAAATGTTAATATGCACAACTCAGTGAACAATGCTGTGTGTGTGGGTACTGTTATTTGTTTCCATCAAAT
>CM050211.1:22926149-22933649 GCA_027475355.1 Coilia nasus
TAATTTTTTTTGTAACTGTATAGGCTACAGTAAACTCTTCTGTTGTGTTTTATGTAGACCACTGTAGGTGCAGCTTTGTGTTGATTGGGATGCACAGTGTGTACATTGTTTTTGTGGGAAAAATAAAATATATTTGTATCGATGTATATGTGCGTTCTGAGTATAAAAACAATATTCTAAAATATAACACACTTATGTATGTACTGTATGTAGCAAGTGTAACACTGAACAAAAAAAGGCCTAAATCATTATGATGAATGGATAAGAAGTGTTTTCCATTTATCATAGTGTTTTACATTCAGCACATCAGGGTTCAACTGGTTGTTATAAATGTCTATTCATATGATGGTTTGTGTGTGTCATTTGACAACAAAATAGCATTTCGAGAAGAAATAATACTGTTTTGAATGCAAAGTTTCATTTTGCAGGAGAAGTGAGGGGTTTAGCCCATTGTGTGTATGTTTTTTTGACTTGTGTGTAGAGTTCTGAGAGTATGAGGCATGTTTTCAGAAAATGTGTTTAAGCAATTGAGAAAAACTGTAACAAAGTACATGAAAGCATCACTACGTAGCCTATCATATGCACAGCATGTTTGACTGGACAGTATGACAATGTTAAAGGCATTTTCTCATCTCCATTTCTACAGTATGCTCACGTAGTTACTGCACTTTGCCTTTGTAGGGCAGAATAGACTTTGCAGCTGGTAAAACGAGGCAAGGCCAGTGGACCTGTGCACTGCATGGCATTGCTGTTCAAGCATGACCCTGGTGGTGAGAGATATTTATCAAAAAAAATCATCCTTTCTTTCCTTTAACTAGTACAGCAGGCAACACTGCTAAAACCTTGATGTTCATGCTTATGTTTATGCTAGACTGTGTTGTTTGTGGAGGATTGGTATATTTCAAATAGAATTCAGGACAAAAGAGCACATATGTTGTCATTGTTTAAGATTTACTTTGTAAAGCGAGGATAGGAGCAGGCTTCACTTAAAGTATTGTTTAGTAAGTGCTGGCCTAAATCATAAATTCAATGAAAAACAGAAGGCACATGCTGAAACGCATCTGTGCAATAAAAAGTTGAATACAGTATATGCGAAGTGCGGCCTATCCTGTTTTTCAATAAGTGTTACGACCTCATGGACACGGGCACTCACAAACACTCCTAAGTCTCGTTTGTCTAGGGATCTAACAAACAGCCCTGCTATCCAGAGACCCTAACTTTATGTATGCAGTTAACGTGGCTGTAGGTATGTGAGATGCTACAGGTGTATGTGGGTGTGTGTGTACCCCAGGAGAAAACAGGCTTACCTCAGGGCCAGCGCAAACATGGCACGGTGCCGACCAGCTCAAACGCCTTTTAGATGTTCAGTTCACCAAGTTTGAGATAAGACTCCTTTTCTTGTTGTCTGGTGGTAACGCTGAGGAAAAACCGCTCCGGTGTCGGCATCAGCAGAGTACATTCAAACCAACGCGGCTGAGAGAGAGCTCTCCCACTTCTCTTATAAAGACACCCACACCAGCAGCCAGCTCCCCCTGGGGTATGGGATGTGGAAGTGCACCATGTAGTGTCTAGGGCAGCTCCTACACTTTCCCTGCACTAGCCTACCGTAACATCCCTCCCCCCCTTCAAAACAAAAAAAAACTTTTTTTTTTTTTACATTTCTATTTCTTTTCTAAAACTTTTTTTTAACCATTTTCACCCTTTTTCTAAAATAACAATTTCTATTCTTACATAAAGTAAGCAAGTCTAAGTCAGTGTACAAAAATGCATCAATGTCTTCAGTATAAAAGGAGTCCTGAGCACCGGTAGCTCAAAGGGCTCAACTACTACACAGTAAATATCCAAGTATTGCTACAAACCATTAAATCATAAAAATGATTGTCCAACTGTTATACATCAAGCTCTAGACAGAGTATCGGCTATTACGTTGTCTTTGCCAGCCACATGCTGGACCACCAGATTATAAGGCTGAAGCACGAGACCCCACCTAAAGACTCTAGCATTTGAAGACTTGAACTTGGCTATGAAAGTCAATGGATTATGGTCTGTGAGGACCAACACCTCACCACCTGAAGAAACATAAATCTCAAAATGGCGCACTGCCAACACAAGTGCCAACGCCTCCTTCTCTATTGTAGAATAGGCTCTCTGATGTTGATTTAACTTCTTTGAGAAATATGCAACCGGACGATCAAAACCCTGTTCATCTGACTGAAGCAGTACTGCACCGATACCCACATCGCAGGCATCTACTGCAAGCTTAAACGGGATGTCAAACTTAGGTGCTCTCAGCACAGGCTCACAGGACAGGATGGCTTTTAACTGTTCAAATGCAGCCTGACAAGAACTAGACCATTTAAACTTGATGTCCTTGCGCAACAGACTTGTTAGAGGCTCAGTGATTGCGGCAAAGTTCTTAACGAACCGACGATAAAACCCACACATCCCAAGCACCCTCATGAGCTCACGACGAGTCCTAGGGACGGGCAGATTCAAAATGGCTTGGAT
The DNA here is from genome assembly GCA_027475355.1 of Coilia nasus. Classification (NCBI taxonomy): domain Eukaryota; kingdom Metazoa; phylum Chordata; class Actinopteri; order Clupeiformes; family Engraulidae; genus Coilia; species Coilia nasus. The sequence continues at coordinate 22,928,658 of CM050211.1, forward strand.
CTTAGCCTGCCGTGGGAACACAAGACCCTGACCTACCTGGTGGCCGAGGTAAGTCACCTGTCCCCTACCAAGTTCACACTTGGGCAGGTTCACCACCAACTGGGCGTGCCGCAACCTCTGAAAATAATTGCCGTAAGTGACTCATATGCTGTGACCAGGAATCACTAAAACATACTAGGTCATCTATATAGGTTACTACATTACCTAGGCCAGCTATTACAGTGTTCATTGCTCTCTGGAATGTTGCTGGAGCATTCTTCATACCAAAAGGAAGGACTTGACACTGATATAACCCACCTGGGGTGACGAAAGCAGATACTAGCTGGGCCTGAGGAGTCAGCGGCACTTGCCAATAGCCTTTTAACAGGTCTAGCTTGGAAACATATTGAGCTCTGCCAATGCGGTCAATGCAATCTTCCAGGCGCGGAATGGGAAAAGCATCAGTTCTAGTTACTTGATTAACCTTACGATAATCAATACAAAAACGCACTGATCCATCCGGCTTCGGAACAAGCACCACAGGCGAACTCCACTCACTATAACTAGGCTGTACTATACCTAGCTGCAACATACAATCAACCTCCTCTTGGACTTTTTTAAGCTTAGTGGGACCTACCCGATATGGCTGCTGCTTAATGGGGAGAGCATCCCCAGTGTCAACATCATGGATGGCCAGATTTGTACGGCCAGGCCTATCACGGAACAGATCTGGAAACTCCTCAACTAAAGCCCTAATGTCAGCTTGTTGACTCTCACTCAAATAACTAAGACTAGTGCTGAGACTATGCAGAGCATCTGAATTACTCACATGCATACTTACAGGCTCCACACACTCTGTGCCATCAACATCAGGCTGATCACTGACAGACACACAACTCACCAAAACAGTCGCAGGTTCTCGACCCACATAAGCCTTCAACAGGTTTATATGACACAACCGAGTCTGTGCCCTACGATCAGGTGTATCAATTATATAATTACGATCCCCAACTCTCTGCTTCACAATATATGGACCACAAAAACGTGTGCTCAAGCTATTTCCCCTCATGGGCATAAGAACTAACACACGGTCCCCCGGCTTAAAAGTTCGCTCAACTGCCTTTTTGTCGTACTGTACCTTCATACGTTCCTGGGCACCTTTCAGGTTATCACGGGCCACTTGACACGCACTAGACAAGCGGTCGCGAAACAACGCCACATACTGCAACACACCCCCCTCAAAAGGCTGTTTTATCAGTCGCTCTTTGATCAGCTTCAAAGGACCTCTGACTTCATGACCAAAGACTAGCTCAAAAGGTGTAAACCCTGTGGACTCGTTAACAGAATCACGAAGGGCAAAGAGCATAAAGGGAAGAGCTACATCCCAATCACCAGGATGCTGCAACGCATAGGTCTTAATTGCACGCTTTAGTGTCTGGTGATATCGCTCAATCGCTCCCTGCGACTGGGGATGGTATGCAGAAGAGGTAATCTGCTGAATGCCCAGTTCGCACATTACATCCTGAAAGACATTAGAAACAAAATTTGTGCCCCGATCTGACTGGATCTGCTTAGGCAGGCCGAAACGTGAAAAGAAAGTAATCAAAGCGTCAAGCACAGGTTTTGCCTTAATAACTCTCAAGGGCACAGCCTCAGGAAAACGAGTAGTCATGTCCATTATTGTCAAAAGATACTGATGACCCTTCTTAGTCTTGGGCAAAGGACCAACACAATCAATGAGTACTCTTGAAAATGGCTCTTCTGTAACTGGAAGAGGGCGCAAAGGTGCCAGGGGAATCTTCTGGTTAGGCTTCCCCACTACTTGACATGCATGACAGGATCTACAAAAAGACACAACATCCCTATGCAACTTAGGCCAATAAAAATGTTGAAGAATTTTTGCCTGAGTTCTGCGGATGCCCAAATGACCAGCCATTGGGGCTTCGTGGGCCAGACGTAAAACCTCTGATCTAAAACTCCTAGGGAGAACTATCTGTTCGACCACACTCCAGACCTCAGTGGCCGGACGGTCAGAAGGCCTCCACTTCCTCATAAGGACATCGTCACGCATATAAAAACCCTCAGCCATTACCTGAGACTCTTCTGAACTCACTGCAGTTTTCCTAATCAACATCAATCCTGTGTCACTTTTCTGACCAGCAATCAATGCTTCCCTGGTGTACTGCTGACAATCAGGAAGTTCACCCAAAGTAGCAAAGAACGTGTCAGACAAATCTACAGGTTCTCTCTCCACTTCTTTATCTTCCACTCCGTTCTTAGATTGTGAGCGGGTAACCACACAAGCTGGAAAAACATCTGGACATTGTTCTTCCAGAACAACCATTTCTGGTGACTCACAAGGCACTGAACTAACAATAGGAGTTACACTAACTAAATCTCCAGCCAAGTCATTACCAAGGAGGAGACCGACGCCATCTATGGGCAAAGATGGTACCACCCCCACAGTGACATAACCATTCACCAAGTTGGACCTCAGAAAAATCTTGTGTAATGGAACAGCTCCATACTCACCACCAAGGCCTTTTAACAGGACAGAGGCATTCAAAGATGTTTCATCAGTCAGTGATATCAGCCCTGAAAGGAGGAGAGACTGAGCTGCACCTGTGTCACGTAACACAGTCACTGACACTTCTGGTTCACTTTCTGAGTGTGCAATGGTAGCTTGAGAGGTAAAAGCTTTATAAACTTCAGCGCATCCTCCTACTGGGGTCTCACTTAACAGTTCATCACTATTTGCCAGAAGACATGGGCCTTTTGCCATGACACAACCCACCGGTTGCTCTGCATTGTCATGACGACCTCTCCTCGCAAGCAGCTGTCTACAGCGGGATTTAATGTGCCCTGGTTTATGGCAAAAATGGCATACTACCTCTCCAAACCTGCTAACAGGACGAGAAGATTTGACATTAAAACCTGTTCTGGTATTATAATTACCCTTTGGCTGGTGAGGCACATCAACCTCTTTCTTTACCTCATGCCCTTGTCTCTTACCTTCCGCAGAAGACTTAGTTTTCCATGGCTCATTATGCACCAGCACATAATTATCAGCCATTTCCGCGGCTCTTCGAGCCTCTGTCACCTGCTGCTGAGTCAAATGCAACTCAATGTCCCTAGGCACGCTAGCCTTAAACTGCTCAACAAGCAACAACTGTTTTAAATCCTGAAATGTATTCACATCACAAGCTCGGAGCCATTTATCAAAAGCTAACTCTTGCTGTCTCGCAACGTCCACATACGTCTGACCTGATTGAATTCTCAGAGAACGAAATTCCAGGCGATATGCCTCTGGAACACGTTCATACGCCCTAAGCACTGCCTTTTTTACTGCATTATACTCACCACTGTCAGTGAAATCCATGGCAATATATGCTTCTTGGGCTTTGCCGGTAAGTTCTCTTCTAACTAACGTCACCCACTCAGCTTTTGGCCAGGCCCGCTCTGTGGCCAAACGCTCAAAAGCCTCGAAAAACATTTCCGGGGACTCAGAACAAAAACGTGGCATAATTTTCAAACAGCGACTTACATCAAAACGCCCTTCATGTTCTCTTTGGCGCTGACTATCTTGATTTTCTCGCATAGTTTTTTCTAATTTGGCACTCACTATCTGCAGTTCAAGCTCCTTTTCCTTTTCTTTCTGTCTCGCTCTCTGCTCCTCTAACTCACGCTCTCGCGCTGCCTTCTGCTCCTCACGTAGTGCTTTAGTTTGGTCATCTGCTAAACCCAACTGAAGTGCTAAACAATCAATAAGTTTTGCTTTAGTTGTATCTTCATCACGCTGGAATTCCATAAAATCTACCAACTGCCCTAATTGCGGTTTAGTAAGCCTCACAAGGCGTGTACGAGTCACCTCTTCTCCCATAAACACGTCAGGTTTAAACTCAGCCATTTTAATCTCACAAAACTCCACAGAGAAGCACAGTTTAGAGACAAAAAGAAATGTACTCAAAGCACGACGACTACCAATATTTCAGGCGAGAAAAAAAAAAGAAAACAGATCGCCGATTTTTTTTCAAACAAAGAAGCGTCTTACACTGTAACAGGAGCTAACAAACCCTCACTACATTCGAGGAAGAGATCAACATAAACCTACAAATTGCAGGCACCCTGACAAAAGCCAGACAGTCATGCATTCACGTGTCGGCAAACAAATGCACAAGATGCTTTAGTCAAATCACCAAGTTTGCTGTAATAACCCACAGGTAGCACCTACATTACCATAACTCAAATCAGTCGCTAACTAAACTGCTGTTGACCTAGCCAACCAAGCTTTAAATGAAATATGGCCTACCAAACAAAGTGCGCCATCCGTGTAGCTTCTATACTACACAATCCCAAAACAACTGGCAGTCAAATAAACATCAAAATTGCTGCACGTAGTTTTAAAGCTACGCTAACACATCAACCAAATTGACAAACACCACATCCACGTTGCCACACGCAGTTTTCCCACCACGTATAAACTAAACTCCAGCTGAAACAAAAACGCTATACCTAGCACTTAAATGCACTGCTCATTTCACAAACTCAGTGGCTTACACACTTACCCATACACAACACAACACGCTAACTACATATGATCCACAATCCAGGACGAGCCAACCACTTGTTACGACCTCATGGACACGGGCACTCACAAACACTCCTAAGTCTCGTTTGTCTAGGGATCTAACAAACAGCCCTGCTATCCAGAGACCCTAACTTTATGTATGCAGTTAACGTGGCTGTAGGTATGTGAGATGCTACAGGTGTATGTGGGTGTGTGTGTACCCCAGGAGAAAACAGGCTTACCTCAGGGCCAGCGCAAACATGGCACGGTGCCGACCAGCTCAAACGCCTTTTAGATGTTCAGTTCACCAAGTTTGAGATAAGACTCCTTTTCTTGTTGTCTGGTGGTAACGCTGAGGAAAAACCGCTCCGGTGTCGGCATCAGCAGAGTACATTCAAACCAACGCGGCTGAGAGAGAGCTCTCCCACTTCTCTTATAAAGACACC